>JAUNZO010000946.1:0-634767 GCA_031894775.1 Chloris gayana | reverse complement strand
TCGGTATGGGCTGCGTCCCTAAATCATTATTCCCTCAAATCAGCAGATGTACTGGTACACACAGAGGTGATGATGAAGGTCACCAACAGTGGTATGGTTGAGGTAAAATCATATTCTATTCTTTGTGATATCTGTTCACGAAGTTGACTGATGCGTCGCTAGAGGGCGGCAGGTTACAGACTTACAACATCGTGAATGGATGTATGAACGCTAGAACCAGATATTTGGCATTTAACTACAACTCTGCAAGCCTAGCATAAAAAAAATACAAACATGTTCGATTCATTGGGTTAAATGCAGCGCAATCTAAATCTTGCAGGTAGTTGTTCTTCGCTATATATTTGCCACTTAACTGCAACTCTATAAGCCTAGCATAAAAAAATGAAAACATGTTTGGATTTTTAGGTTGAATGCAGCACAATCTGAATCATTGAGGTAGTTGTTCTTTGCCATATATTGAACAAACGAGTGAACAACCACAATTCTCAGCGGCTTTAGTTGTTGATTTCCGATTGAATAGTTACTTTGAAAAGTGAAAAAATATTTATCATACAGGTGCAAGTACAATGTACTAAGTAGTATATATACAGGTTAAAAAAAGCATTATATATACTGTTGTCCAAAAAAAGTAGTATATATACTGCAGTGACAGTCATGTTTAGTTCAATTATATTGCCTAACTGATTGATTGAGTTTGATTGTATCTTAGTATTTTTATTAATATAATCCCCTTTTGTTTGTATCTTAGTATGCTCATTTTCTTTTACCATGATCATTCGTTGATTACAGAACTTACCTATGGGAATTTACATTTTTTTGTAAAGTTGCATTTTGATTAACCATACAAATGTCGGATTGCATTTTGATTAATCATTTTGTTGTAATTTTTTCTTATTTATCTAAGTGGCGGTTCTCTCTTAAAAGTAGAAGTATTTGAAGCTGATGATGGAGTTCGTGTTAACCAAACTCCAAGAGCAGGAGCTAATTGTTCTACATATTACACGTGCTACTTTCTATCTTTTCTTTTGATAAAAGGATGACCAGGAAACATGGTGAGTAACTTGGTGGTATCCGCTAATCTATTCTTGAGTCATTTTTTTTAGATAATGGAACCAAAGGTCCCAGCCTCTACACCCCGAGAGGTGTACATGGCCATAAACGATACAAAGTTGCACTTAGCCACAGAGTTAAAGACACACACAAACCTCCCAAATCTGGGAGCACACAAACCGGACACTACAAAGTTCAAATAGACTTAAAACTTAGTTCTCAAGTCTATTCCTAAACTTCCACCCAAACTTGTTGAAAATCCCAATCATCACAGATTCCAAAAGACGACATCCAAGCTTAAGGTTATCTCTTTCTTCTTCTTTATGCAACAATGACCACCACCGGATCCAATAAGTG
The DNA here is from genome assembly GCA_031894775.1 of Chloris gayana. Taxonomy (NCBI): domain Eukaryota; kingdom Viridiplantae; phylum Streptophyta; class Magnoliopsida; order Poales; family Poaceae; genus Chloris; species Chloris gayana. The sequence goes on along the minus strand of JAUNZO010000946.1, from coordinate 633,360 downwards.
GCTTTGAAAATAACCTGCAAAATAGAATACGATTTAGAATTATTGAACACCATATCATTTCTATTCAACCAAATGGCCCAACAAATAGATGTCGCTCCCAATAAAATTTGATTCATAGTTCTACGTGGTAAGCCGCGTAACCAAGAGTCAAACATATGAGGAATACTATTGGGTGGTTGAATTCCAAATGTGATATGCAAAGTGTTCCAAATTAATCTAGCAAAGTGACAATCAAAAAACAAATGTTGTATAGTCTCTAAAGAACTACAAAAACAACAATTCGTGGAACCTTTCCAATTTCTCTTTGCTAGATTGTCTTTGGTTAACGTCACCCCTTTTTGAAGATACCATAAGAAAATCTTAATTTTCAAGGGTACTTTCAACTTCCAAAGCGGACTTTTGTTGGGTACTACCCCTTCTTGAATCAAGGCCAAGTACATAGACTTAACCGTGTATGAACCATCTCTAGTGAGGTGCCATTTAAAGAGATCTTTTCCCTCATTAAGGTTCGTGAACACCACAAAAGCCACTATTTTATACCAATCTTTCATATTATCACCTACCAATGCTCTTCTAAAAGATACATTAAGCGGTCTTGTACTTAGTACATGGGCAATCGTTACGTTCTTTTTCCTTAATAATCTATACAGAGATGGGTATGAATCTTGGAAGGACTTGTTACCAATCCACACATCCTCCCAGAATCTAACTTGATTACCACTATTAATTGTGAATGAACCCTCGACTAAGAATCTTTCTTTGACTTTCATGAGACCCGACCAAAAATGTGAATCACCGGGTTTCCTTTCCACTTGAGAGAGGGTCTTGTTGGACAAATATTTCTTTCTTAGAAGATCTTGCCACATTCCCTCCTCATTCATGAGTTTAAAAAGCCATTTACTTAGTAGGCATTTATTTTGTAACTCAAGATTTTTTATCCCCAAACCCCCATAATCTTTAGGTTTGCACAGTACACTCCACTTAGTAAGTCTATATTTCTTTTTATGATCATCACATTGCCAAAAAAACGAGACCTATAATAATCCAATTTTGCAAGAACTCCTTTAGGAACCTCAAAAAAGGATAGCATATACATCGCGAGGCTAGTTAGGACCGAATTGATCAAAATCAACCTCCCTCCCACCGAGAGCATCTTACCCTTCCAGCTACTTAGCCTTTTTCGAAATTTCTCCTCAATAATTAACCAATCTTTCTTAGATAACCTCCTGTGGTGCATAGGCATACCAAGGTATTTGAATGGCAGGGCCGCACTCTTGCATCCAAAGAGCTGAGCATACTCAAATTCTACATCTTTGGCCTTGCCATAGCAGAATAGCTCACTCTTGTGGAAGTTGATTTTTAGGCCCGATAGTTGTTCAAAGGCACTTAAGACTAGCTTAAGCTGTTTTGCCTTCACAAGATCATGGTCCAAGAATAGGATAGTGTCATCTGCATATTGTAGGATTGACAAGCCATCCTCTATTAAATGCGGTATTACACCATCAAAGCTCCCATTAGTCTTTGCCCTATCAATGAAGATAGCTAACATATCGGCAATGAGGTTAAAGAGAATCGGAGATAACGGGTCCCCTCGGCGCAGTCCTTTTTTCGTTTGGAAGTAATGACCGGTCTCATCATTTACTTTTATTGCTACACTACCTCCACGAACAATTTGGTCTATCCACTTACACCAAAGGGGGCAAAACCTTTCATTCTAAGAGTTTGCTGTAAGAAAGACCAATTAACTTTATCGTAGGCTTTTTCGAAATCTAGTTTCAAAATTACCCCATCAAGTTTCTTTCTATGCATTTCGTGGATAGTCTCGTGTAGAATCACGACACCTTCCATGATATTCCTACCGGACATAAAGGCTGTTTGTGTAGGTCTAATCACTTTTTGGGCTACTAGCGCCACTCTATTAGTCATTACCTTTGTGAAGATTTTGAAGCTTACATTAAGTAAGCAAATAGGGCGGAACCGTTGAATACAGAGTTGCCTCATTTTGCTTGGGCAGATAAAGTGATGATGCCGAAATTAAGATTAAAGATATTCAAATTTTCATTATGGAAATCCTTGAAAAGAGCCATTAGGTCCTTCTTGATCAGTTCCCAAAAGGCTTGGTAGAACTCTACCGGAAATCCATCTAGAGCTGGTGCCTTATTATGTTTCATTCCAAAAATGGCTTTTTTGACCTCTTCCTCACTAAAATTTGAGATGAGAATTGAATTCTCTTCTTCCGAGACTTGAGGAATATCATCCCTAACTGTCTCTATCATAGAGAAGTTATTAGATTCCGGTGCACCAAAAAGTCCTTTGTAGTAGTTAGTGATATGTTTTCTAAGGTTATCCTCTCCTTCGATCACCCCTTCATCCTGATCCAGTTTAAAGATCCTAGTTTTCCTATGTCTCCCATTTGCCAATAGGTGGAAAAATTTGGTATTACTGTCTCCAAGTAGCAACTTAGTTGTCTTAGATCTTTGGTACCATTTAATTTCCTCTTCTCTTAGCAGTTGGGCCAGCCTTTCTTTTAAACAATGCTTCAAGTCTAGCTCAAGCATTAGTTAAAAGTTGAGACTCGCTCTTTTATCTAGTTCATCTGCTTTCTTGATAAGCTCCTCTTTCTCTTTTTAAAAGTTCCACTAACATTCTTAGCCCAACCCCGTAGGAATTGTCTAAGACGTCTAATTTTAGTTTGCCACCGTTGTAAAGCTGTTTTCTCTTTGCACTCCTTATTCCACACCTCGCACACTAGGTCCGTGAATCCTTCCCTCGAAACCACCCCAATTCGAACCTGAAAGGGGTGGCTTAACATTATGGGTGCCCGTTCCTGTATCAAGAAGAAGGGGTGTGTGGTCCGAAATCTCTCTATTTAAGGCTTGAACCGTGGATAGAGGATATTTTGATTCCCATTCTGTGCTCATCAAAATTCTATCTAACTTCTCATACGTTGGCACCTCACGCGAGCTGGCCCACGTATATTGCCTGTTAGATAGCTACAACTCTCTCAAATCAAGGCTATCTATGATAGCGTTAAAGAGAAAGGGCCACCTATTGTTATAATTGTCGTTATTCTTCTCCTGCGGGGATCTGATTATATTGAAATCTCCTCCTACTAGAAGAGGCAAAGATTCCTTAGCACATGTATGAGCTAGCTCTGCAAGGAATGCTTCCTTATGTTCCGGTTGGACGGCTCCATATACTGCCACTAGTACCCATTTGAAACCGTCCTTAATATTTCGAATGAGGAATTTCACATAGTGATCCCCTTCATCGATGCTCCCAATGTCAAAAGTCTCAGGATTGATGCCTAGGAGAATACCTCCGGATCTTCCGTGAGGTTGAGACCAGTGCCAAAAGAAGTCTTGTCCCCCACAAATATCATTCAAGGTAGTTTTAGAAAAATCATTTTTATTTGTCTCCAAGAGTGCAATAAAGTCTAGCTTTTGCTCTCTGGATGTGTCTGAAAGGAATTTAAATTTAGCCAAGTCACTGAGACCTCTGCTATTCCAAAAAATTCCTTTCATTTAGTCTTATTTGTTTTTCTATTTTTCCTAACTACCTTAATTCTCTTGTTCTTCTTAGAGTTGAAAGATGAAGTGGACTTGTTCTTGGCGAATATAGTCTCAAAATCACAGCTTAGGTGATCACTATCTTCGTCCATTACCTCCTCTCGTTAAGTCTCCACAAAGATATCCCAGAGCAAGATTATCTACGTCCCTATCCTCATCCTCATCCGTGCAAGCAAGGTCCTCCTCTACCAAATCAGATTTCAGAACCTCACGATCTACAGCCAAAATTCTATCACTTTCTATGGTCTTAAGGCAATTAATAGAATCTGCAACTGACTCAGCATTATTCCCCAAACCTATCCCAATATCTCTAAGACTAGAATTAATCTAGAGTTCAGGAAAAGCAAGAAAGGAAACCAGAGGAGTACCTGTAGTTTCCAGATTTTTCCATGCTGCCCTCTTGCCCGCCTTCACCAAAATGTGCTCTCCGGAAGCTGCTTCTAGCCTCGGACTTGCCCGAACCGGAGACACCAGCACCTCCTGGATGTTTGCTGCCTCCGTGATAGCTGTCCGTTTGTCGTTGTCGAAGTAGAGGCCGGCGTCACCCATGCCTGCCGCTGTATCAGCGAGCACCTTCTGAAGCGAGGCCTCCAATTTCCCTTGGACATGATCCGATGCAGCCTCCAAAGCGACCTGGTCCCGCGCGCCCAGGACCAGCGCTGCATGCGCCAGCACTGCATGCGTCGGTTGTGCGCCAATGACCAGCTCCGAAACATCCCATGCACCCAGTTCCGGACCTGGTATAGGGGCCGGTTCTTCTGTTCCAATTTTAGCTGCTGCCGAAGCCAGTTTCATGATGCCCAACTCAGGCTCTTGCACAAAAGAAAGCTCGCCTACCGGAACCACACTCTCTTTATCTGCTCCAACCTTTGCCATCAACTCATTATCCTCCATCATAACCTTGTCGCAACATTCTTGAATGAGCTTCTCACACGCATCATCGAGTATCTCTGATGCGAACGCTAGGAGCTTAGCTTCAAGCTCAGCATTAGAACTAGAGTGATTAACCTCACCACCCTTGTCAAGACCCTCCTTAGGAGCCTCAGCAGTATCCTCCGAGCCATCACAATCCATCGATGTTTCCTCATTATTGTGTTGGTTGGGCTGCTGCATACTCTTGGTCCTTTGATCCACATCCTCCTCCATTTCCTTATTCCCTTCATCATCTTTCTTAAGATGTGGCCATTCGATCTCGTCTCCATTCTCATCGAAGCCGGCACTCTCCATTTCGAACTTTAGTTCAAAATAGTGATCACCGATAACCACATCCATAGCGGTGGGGATTATTTTCGGATCAAGTACCGCAATCAAGACTCTACCAAAATCATTCTTGCGGGTGCTTTTCATGTCAACCATTTGGGTAGAACCAAGTATGGTACCTATTGCCCAAAGATTGAGGTACTCCCTTAGCTTCTTCCGGATTCCCGTGATGCGAACCCACACTTTCGGTAAGAGATAACCACCATCCTTCTCATGCCATTCCTCAAAATCGAGCCGTACCCCTGTCAAGACTCCATTCTCACGAACATTCATGCCACCATGATTGATGGACCTTCTCAAATCTGCCTTAGTAGGAAAGGTGACAATAAAGGTTCCATCCTCTTGTTCTTCCGGTTCCCACTTCCATTTCCCGGGAACTATCAATTGTAATTGTTCAATAAGTTGTTCCTTGGAGAACTTAGCTCCAACAACTTTGATCACAGCTTGCTTAGTGTCCTTCTTCTTAGAGAGAGGGGGATGGGGAATATGGTAAAAACCAAGACCGGCCACTGCATAACCAACTGCGTGCGCTACCGGTTTGGGCATTTTGAGGATCGGGCACCTATGATTGAGATGGTCATTATGTTTATCACAAATGTCACAGTAAAGCACGGTGATGCACTTCGATGTTTGATGCCCCTTAAGAGCACATCGGCCACACTGCTTTTCCTTTGCCCCAACTCGATTACCATCTATCTCTCCTTCCTCCAAATCTACAACGTGATTATGCTGCAGTGGTTCAGCACCTACTGGCACAGCAGCAGGGTTACCATCTAGGCGAGGCTCGGTCACCATTGGTAGAGGTCCCTGCTGATTCGGAAGTGGAGCTGCATTACCCGCCTGATGGCCTGGAACTTGCGCAGGGAATCCACCCCTATGACCACGTCCAGCTCGGCCAGCCAAACCCCCGCAACGGGCACCAACACCGCGGTTGCCCCTCGGGCGATAGCTCCGACGAGGGCGGGTACGGCGCCCGCCATAACCACCGTCACCGACATAGCCGGGGTTGAAACCATAACCGACACCACCGCCCCATGCCTCTTCTCCTTCAAAGAAGTCGTCCTCGAACCTTCTATCCCAACCACGGCCAGCACCTCCGCCGCTATGATTCGGACCGAACTGGGCGGCATGACCAAACTCTCGATCTGCCCCACGATTGAAACCCCGACCGCCACCTCCACTGCCCCCTCCACCTGCACCCCGATCTCCTTGCATCGCCATGGACTGCACCGGAAGAGGGGCGTTTGGACTTGGAAGGAGCTGTGGAGAAACTGGGGAAGATGATGAGTTAACCCGAGAGCAGAGCTTACCTGCTCTGGATAAAAACGCTCCGATGGCCTTGGAGAAAGTAAAACAATTAAGTCGCCCACTATGTTGGAACTTAACCGTTTGAGCCAGCTCAGGTGCCACCACCGTAGGCCCAATAGAGGAGTCGAGGCGTGCGACAACCACCCGACATCGTGGCACAGAAGCCGAAGCATGTTGACTTCTGTCTTCAATATTTGAAACTGGCTCCTCCGTCTTCCTTGAGCTCGCCGGCATGCTCGCCGGTTGAAAAGTTTGATGTTTCTCCTCGGAATAGGCTATGTGACATGCTCTGTGTTGCTTCGAACTTGATCAGCAAGAGAATTTGACCAAATGTTCAATTTAGAAATAAAATGCTTTTAATCTAATCTACTTTGGTTAGCTCTTAGCTATTGAGCACAATGTTTTTAGATGGAAAGTGGTACTAAACTGTAAACTGTCATTTTAGGATTATACAGGATGTAACTCTTGAGCTCCATGTTAAAAGCGAAGCGAGTTAGTGATCTCATATTTCATATACTAACATATTAATGTTGCATATATGAATGTTGCTATATTTTTTTAACTTTTTCATAAATCAAATGTGAAACCATTGGGATCAAAATAAGAATCATGCATGCGTCTACACACTGGTTCAAGTTGTTTGATTGCGTGCTCAGTTTTGTTAGCACAATTGTCCGCCTCTCTACTTATGGAATGTCTTGCATCACGTACCTTACCAAGTTTGTGCTGCTGGATGAATTGGTGATTTAAGACTTAAGTTACCGTTTGGATGTTTTTCTCTCTCTCTAAACCCAAATAATTTACTTTAAAGTCATTCCGTCATCTCTTGGAGACACTTTCAAGACAATAGGCTTGTAGGTGTACAATATTTCATGAGTTAATTTCACAAACCCACCAATACTTTGGCTTTATAGTCACAAACCCACCAAATATGGTGTCTATTTCAGAAACCCACCAATACTTTGGGGTGTAGTTTCACAAAACCACCATACTTTAAAATTATATGTATCCAATACATATGGTCCCACGTGTAAGTGACAATGCTTGAAAATCGTAAACCGTATCAGTTGCGCGGTCAAGTTGTCATTGACATGTGGGACCATAAGTATAATTTCAAAGTATGGTGGTTTTGTGAAACTATATCCCAAAGTATTGGTGGGTTTATGAAATAGACACAATATTTGGTGGGTTTGTGACGATAAAACCAAAGTATTGGTGGGTTTGTGAAATTAACTCATATTTCATAAATAATCAAAATTTTGTTTACTAACCCATATTGAGCAAATGTTTTAGTTTTTTCATCAGCCCGTAGCAACGCACGGGCATTTTGCTAGTTCAATAATTTGTCACATGATAAAAAGTTGTAGATTTCTTACAAATAAATATTTTACTCTAAAATGCAAAAAAAGTATTTTACTCTAGAGGCCACCCAATTCATGGGCCCTACCCGTACTTACACTAGCTTGAAGACGTATATATCCCATAGCAATTTCTTTGGTTGTGGTACCTCATTTATTTCTAGCGACTACAAATAAAGAGCATTCTAGAAACCGCAATGCATTTTTTGTGGCCATCTATGAATTGTTTTATTGTGGTCATATAAATTTAGACTCACTATTTTTGAGGATATGAATTATTATAACAAGAAGTATAATACTTTAGCAGCTTCATGCATCTAATGAAAAACAAAGACTTGTTGTGGTGCCACATATAAACGACTTTATATCTTGCTATCACAAGCCAGACAATTAATATAGGAACAAGGAGAGAAACGAATCGCAGGAACTTGTTGTGTATATATATAAGTCATTCACAAGGACCACTTTTATTGAACGAAGGAACATCAAGAAAATAAACTCAAATACTGCTACTCACGGCAAGTGATTTACTGCCGATTTTGCTCATTGGAGCCATCACTTTCATCAATCAGGCTGGACGGAGAAGAAAATGGACAGGAGGCACCAGGATTGGAGAAACCGGACAAAAGTTTTGCTGAGCGGTCAATTTACCTGGCCAGCGACGGCGGCGGGAAGATCGATGACGGGCGGCGGCGCAGGGTCGGGTTAGTCCATTCTTCGTCAAGATCCTATCTAGGATCTCAGGTCGTGGGTTGGATAGAAGAGACACGATGGCTAGGCTTCTACTCACTGGACCAGTAACTATTGCAGAAGCCCACTAGTTAACTACGAGGGCCAGCATTTGCGGCCCAAATAGGTCAGATCTCTAAATCGCACTAAGTTGCAGATAAGACTTGCTAAAAAAAAGTTCTCCATAAGAGGAAGGAAATCTCTATATAGATACTACTTTTTGAAAGGGAATTGCTGTAGAGCCAACCCAAATGTCTAACTCTATTCCAACTAGATGAATATATGGTAATTAAGTGTTTTAAATTTTCAAATGATGATATATAGTTTCTATAAAAGCTTGAGTTGTACATGAGTAGGACAATCGGATTGGACCTATAGCGGTACTAAAATATATATTGTAATAAATAATAATATTTTAACCTCTTTTTTTATATGTAGTACATGTACTTGTCGGTTATTACATCACAAAGAAGCCAATATGAAGTACATTCAAATAAAAGGTTAAGAACCTCTACGTGTGAACTATTACACAAATCGATCTAAGTCATGTCTTTGTTTTCAGGTATTTTAACAGGAAATTAAAGTTGATGTTAGATTATCTCAATATGCATAATAAATCAACTTGAAATATAAGCGGATAAAAGTGGAAGGTGAGTGAACTAGGCCGTCGTGCGAAGATGGGCTTTGGATGGGCCAACATGTTCAGCCACAAACTTAACATGATGAGATTTAAATGTGAAAGACACTACCCTAGGTGGTTAGATTTAGCATTGATCCATCTGCAATGAAGCATATTTGCTTTAACAATTGGTTGAATAAGAGACACATGACACTCCAAATAAAACACTACAACAATTATTGTCTTCTATGACGATGTAATTACGTCACAATACCCGAGAAATTTTTCATAAACAACATTTTATGACAAACTTATGACGAAAATCGCTCCGTCATAGATTGAGCGTAGCTAATTACCTTCTATTTTATATTTTTGTCATAAATCCATGACGATGTACAAAATCATCACAGATGTTTATGACAATCTGAAATCCGTCATAGACTTTTATGGCAGTTGTGTTTCGTCATAAACCATTAAGTGGCATAACATGACGCTGACATGGATCTAACATGGCTTGCCAACATGGCATATCCTCAACAGTGTTTTGCAGTCCACATGTCATAATCTCAATGCACCACTTGTCGCATCCAGACCAGCCATATGTCATCACAAGGTAGTGAAAAGTCTCACGATGGTAAAGTGCCACGCGACCATTCCTGATTATGCCACATGTTACGCTAGGACTTAGCCACGTGTCTCCATTTAGAAGCAGCTATTGCCATTTTCATAAATGATGTCATAGATAAAAAAAATATTTGTGACTGACTTACATGTGGCATTTGGATTTCTTTTTGTCTTTGACATTTCATTGTACAATAGTTGGGTCTGACTTACATGTGGTTATTGGATTTCTAGTACTCTTGAGTTCAAATCTCTAGCACAAAATACTTTCTTATATATCTTTTTTAAAAAAACTAATATGTGGGTCCAATCACGACAGGTGGGCCACATTTGTTGTATTGTATAAATTAAACAAAATAGTTAATGACAACTTATATTTGTCATAAATATTATGATGTTTATTAATTTATCAATTATGACTTTTCTATTTGTCATAATATAGTGTTGTGTTTAATTATGACGATTTTATTGTTGGATTTAGTGACAAATATTGGTTTTCGTCATAAAACAAGCTCTTTCTTAGAAAACGTCATAAACTTTAGTGACTTTATGACGTAACAATATGTTGTCACGATAAATTCGTCATAGAAGGTCACATTTGTTGTAGTGAAAGGCCTCCTGTTCAACACTATGCAAATGATGAATGTTATAATAGGAAGGATATCCAAGTTAATCTTATAAGTGATCAACAAATTAATAGGCACTAACACATTGCAAAGGCTGCTCAAAGGATACCTACGGAAAAGAAAGGCATTCTATTCTAAATCAACCATATAAGAATGTCTTCATATGCCCATTAACTGAAACAAAATAGTACATTCAAACACGATAGCTACTCAAAAAGGGCTACCATAATAACTACCTATAGGAACAAATAATTTACACAACAAGTACAACAAGATGAACTGGGATTATGCATCAACTAACACTATTCCACGATTTGTTGTTACCGACTTATATTAGTTGTCGATGATCAAATGCTAAAACTAACTTAAGTGATGAACTCATTGGTCGGTAATTCCTCGTACACCATTAGACCATTGGTCGGTACTTATCATAGCATTTATTGTTTGCTCATCGTCTATCAATTCTTTATATTTTCATGGAACTATTGGATGATAATTGTTTTGGATCACATGGGCTACAAATGAAAGGAAGAAACAACTGAAGCTCAGAAAAATCTGAACCCTATCCCCCTTCTACTATATATTCAGCCACATCTGGCTACCAATTCCACACCACATTGTCGCCACACTCCCCATAGTCCAACTTACCACCAAGGATTCTGCCCCACCGTCATTCCTCCCACAAAACTCACCATAGCACACGGAGGACAGTGTATCCTGATGTCATTCCACAGATGTCACGACGCAATGCACCATCAACCTAAAACACGGTCAACCCTCCAGCTAAATGAGACGCTTCTACCACCACTCCTCTAAACCTGCTTGAGATTGCAACATGGAGATGCTAGGTCGTTAAATGTCGGTTAGTAAAACTTTCATGGACGCCACTGAAACTGAGTACTGACCAACGTTGTTGGTCAACAATGTTATTTCTCAACCAACATTGTTGGTCAGTAAAAGGTCTTTAACGACCTATGGTAATCGTTGCTAAAGACACATTTTAGGTCTTTAACGACCTATGGTAATTGTTGCTAAAAACACCTTTTACTGACTCATCTTAGGTGGTACAAAGTGGACCATGGTAATGCATGACCCTATTTAGATTCTAAAAAAGTTGGTTTCAAAGAAACTAGTTTCAAGAGTTAAATTCTAAAAACTAGTTGCTGAATAAAATCTTTTTTCTTAGCGATCGAATAAAATCTTGTAAGCTCGTTTGGAGTCCCTTTTAAAGAAACTAATAATCACTTTATTCCGATCGTCAATAATCCATGTGCCTACCAGCCTTTTTTAAAAAAAGTAGTTAAACAATAAACACGTTTCTCATCAGCATCTTGGCTCATTCCATTTTTCTAGTAGGTTCCATTTTTGTTTTCTTATGAGTTTCACTGTTGTTGTTGTTGTTCCATTTTTCAAGAGTAAAGTGCACAAGCGGTACTTCAACTTGTCTTAGGATGTTATTTAGGTCTTGAAACTCTCAATATCCATATTCAGGTTCTTAAACTCGCTAAAGGGATATAGGTCAAAGTACTGAAAATATCCTTATGGTTAATGACGTGGCTTATGGTTGATGACATGGCTGATAAATAAACGTGATTTTTAAATATTTTTCTCTTCCTAATTAAATCACCGCCACCATCATAATTCATGCTAAGAAAAGTTTTACTTGACTGCACCCTGCCACAATCATAGATGGACCCACACATGTCATGCCCTGGACAATCATTGCATTAGGTATATGACACTTGAATCAGAACATTAATGAAAATCAAACCCGTTACACTATATTCATACCAAAAAAGGAAGTAAAAACATCCATGAACATCACTGGAGACTTTCATTATGATTGAGGTCAGATTATACAATCATGCATACAGGTTGGAGTGTGAAATGATACATATATCACATAAGTATAACCCGGGACATATTTGGGGCGAATAATGATAAGGGCACAAATAGTGACACATGAGCTAAGCCTAATCTAGTAAGGCCACCTTTGTTTGAGCTAGAGATTATAGATTGTATATTTTGGATTGTGGATTGTGGAATCTCAAATTATAAGAATCTTAGGTTCAAATAGTGGTCCCACTATGAATCTTGTAATATAAAACGAACAAGGCCACCTTTGTTAGAAAGAATTTCTGGACTATTTGATCCATTATATTAGGTTCAAATATTATCATATTCATATCCTTTTCTTTCTATGCAGTTTGTCGAAGGGATTTGAAGTGCTACGCTACATTTTGCAAGTTAAAATCTTTGCTACTGAACGAGTGGTGTGTGACTGAGAGCCTTGATGCCTTACTCTGTCTTATCCATCATGCACCCAATTTAGAGAAGCTTACTCTTCAGTTTCCTGAGGTGGGGGTTTTCCTATGTCAAAGCTTATATATATTACTTATTTAAAAAACTTTATATATTTTATTTTTTTGTGAAACATAATCTTTATTATCCTCAATGAGTATCAATACAGTCCTCACGACTTCTCTCACTGAGGATTAGGTCCTGTATACAGGCCGACACACTTGAGAAGTAAACACACGGTTGACCACTACGATGCTAGTTGGGCTAACTCATGCGCTACTCGATTCTGAGCTCGACCAATCTTGACAATCCGCGACCCCCCACGTGAGCCCCATTCTCGCTTGAAGTCCGCAACCAACCCAGCTACCAGCGAACGATCTCGGACTGTCGATTGTATCGTGCCCACCAACATAGCACAATTGGACTCTAAGATTAGGCCGACACCCTCCCAACGCTCCGCCAGCTAGTAGATGGCCTCAAGACATGTTGTAGCTTCGGCCTCCTCCGCATCCCAGCAGTGGAAAAGTTTGTGCCAACTGCCAAGCCATTAGGAGCGGCTGCCCCGGCCCATATGATCACGGAAGACCACTTCAATTCTAGCTGCACCTGAGTTAGGATTATATGCTCCATGCACATTGATCTTCAGTGTACCATCCGTTGGTGCAGTCCACTTTTGTGTCTTAACCAGCTTAGTGGTTTGCATGCTCCTATCCTCAATATTTCTAGTTGCTATTAAGCACTCCATATAGCTCTTCAGAAAGATGACGGATCCAGTGATTGATATCGCCTCTCCAGCTTTCAAAACTCCATTTCGCAAGCTCCACAGTCTCCACAGCAGCATGATGAAGTTTGCCATAACTGCTGCCGGTTCTGAATCCGCAAGCATCAAGAGCCATTCACGCCATGTATTAATCAACTTCCCTTCCTCTGGCAGCTCCCACACTTCACCCATCGCCTGTTGTAGAGTGACCACATGAGGGCATTTTCTAACACCACGAAATCCATCCTCATCCTGCATTCCACACAGCTCACGGGTGCTTCTCTTGTCTCTAGATGCCTGAGCTTCCTCTTAACCTGAGTAGGCAGCTCCTCATTAATTAATTTCCAGGAAAAAACCCTCACCTTTGGTAGAGTTTGTAGTTCCATACTTTCCTCCACACCTTCAGAGAACCATTTTCTGATGTGTTGTTCCCCGTTCCACCAAGATCATGCTCCAACACCATTGCCAGCTTGTACGCGCTCTTAACAGAAAAGATCAGGGACTTTTCATAGTGCCACGCCATAGTGTTTGGCATCTCCGCAAGTGGCAGTTTAATCTTCAGAATTTCTTTGGCATCCCAATGATAAAAGTAACTTATGATAAGGGTTTCATCCCACCTCCTTGTGTTCTCAATTATGAGGCTACTCACACGCCACAACCTACACACACCCGACTGCTTCCCATAGGACACAGGGACAACGGTTTAGGAAGATAATTGTCTCGCCAAATCCGAATGGACTCACCATCACCTACGCGGTAGATAGTAGCATGCTTAAGTAACTCCAACCCAAACACAACTCCAACCCAAACACGATTGACTGCCATGTTAGAGATGCCTCTCTCTCCACAGCCGTGTCAAGCAGGTTACCTTGTGGGAAGTACTTTGCCCTTAGAACCCTAGCATACAGGCTCTCTAGATGTTCCAAAATTCTCCACGCTTGGTGTGCTAATAGTGCTTGGTTGTACAATCTTAGATCCTTGAAGTCCAGGCCTCCATGGCCTTTAGAGAGAATCATTTGCTGCCATGGAATCCAATGTATCTTTCTACGTCCTCGATTGACACCCCACCAGAACTGTCGCACCAGTTTCATTAGGTCACCACAGAGCGTCAAGGGAAGTTTGAACACACTCATGACATATGTTGGCAAAGCTTATGCCACTGACTTAATTAGGACCTCCTTAGCCGCAGATGACAAATCTCGTTCCTTCCACAAAATCATCCGTTTAGGGAACCGCTCATCCAAAGGTTCGAAAAACCCCTTTATGTAATCTACCATGTGGCGTAGGGAGGCCTAAGTACCTGGCTTCGAAGTCAACCTTCTCAACACCCAGAATACCACACACCTGCTCCACTACATGCTCTGCTCTATCTTCATTCAGCAAAAGAGAGCATTTAGTTGGACTAAGTAATTGATCGGTGCTCTTCTCAAAGGTGGAAATAACCCTCTTGACCGTGGCGGCCTGTTCTGCATTGGCACCAAAGAATAACAAACTGTCGTTTGCAAAAAGGAGATATGACACACTAGGTGCTCTTCTGCATATGTTTCACAAGTCATTTGAAGACTTGGTGGTTGATGTGACTATCTATGTTGTGGCAAAAGAACCTGTTGCCTTGGAGCAACTTACTGTTGAAGTGAAATGCCTCAAACTCAATAACAAAATTTCCAGAATTTTACAACTTCTTGACTTATATGGCGTACCTTCTGAGAAAGTCAAGATCCTACGACCTGTAAAACTAATTCAGTTACAAGACATGGATAGCCCTAAACCATCTACTAGTAAGTCAGCGTTTGAGAACTTATATGCTATATTTGATAATCCTATTTTATATGCAAAATAGAGTAACAAAAAAATCATATTAAGTAGGATATGGAGGTTTTGTATTTTATTTAAATTATGCATGATAAATAATAGATATTTCTCAATGTTCTGATAAAAAAAACACAAAGTATGATATGTCATGATAGTCTGAGATAATATTTGCAAAATTTTGCATCCCAATCTTGAATTCCTTAGTTGGCCACTTAACGGTCGCAGCTGTTGTTTTTTAAAGTACTGAAACAGTAATTGGTAGTTCACAGCCCAGTTTGCAAAATATTATATTATACCAAACCCGATGCCTCTCATTGCAAATTTTTTTCACACAAAATTAAGAAATTTCTAAACCGAACAAAGAACATATGTCTATATTGTTCATCCTTGGAATTAAAGGAAGAACAGATGTATTCCCAACATGCCCCTTTCCTTTTTCCTGTTTCTATCACTTGTCCTTCAGCTTGACACTAGATTGGCTTGTTGTGCAATGAATCGGTGACTGCGTGGGTCTTTTCACAACTTTCGTTGTCACCTTGAAAGACTCATTCGCTACATCTGTATCTGGTGACCACAGTAGTTGACTACGGAATAGCAGTAAGGTGCTCTCAAATACTCCCTCCATTTCACTTTACATGTCGTCCTGGGCATATGATTTTTTACCGAAATACATAACGTTCTCGACTTCCCATGCGACTGCACCTCTTTACCTGACATCTGCTGGGATCTTCTACGGCCCGAACACCCGTCTCTGATTTCCTAATGTGCGGCCACCATTCCTGATTCCTCCCTTCCCCGAATTTCCTCCCAATCGAGGCCGACGACGGGGAATGCCAGCCAGGCCGCAGAGCTTGTGCTGCAGCAATAGGGAGGGCGGGGAGCTCTCTTGTGGTAGCAGGGATGGCGTAGAGCCATGGAAAATTGCCGCCGCCATTGCTGCGAGCTCAAGGAAGATGTTGTCTCCGTGCGGCCATGGCTGCCAACTTGGGGAAGACCGTCGCTTCTTGCCGGCTCGTGAATGCTTGCAGCAGCCACCTGTGGCTCCCTAGTCGGAGTTCTATTTGGGGAAGAGAGAGAAGGACCACGAAGGAAGAAGAACATGTTGGAGCACAAGCACACATGTTTTAGCTTGGAGGACCGGATCCACATCCAGCAGCATCTGCTAGCCTATTAATGAGACTACCCACTATTCTTAATATGTGTGCCAACACCCAAAACGTCATCTAAAATGACAAGGAGGGAGTAGTAAACAGGGAAACTTGTGGTGCTCTCAGTTGGAGTTTATGTAATACTATTACTATTAAATAGTAATGGATGAATCTAACTATAAAATCCGTGCTAGAGGATGCAAAAACTATATTTAAACCTATCTGTGTTCTCAAAATGATTAGTTGATTTTCATGCTTTTTGGTTGCTTCGATGAATAGAGCACCGGGGATGCGGAAGTCATACCTTTTGAAAAACAGAAAACTACTAAGAACAATCTGGGGAAACTTTTGACTTTTGGTGTATGGAAATCCTTGCATATTATCAATACTGGATGTCCACCCCATGCATTGCTGCGGGAATTTCAAGTGATCTTTAGCTAAATATATAAATTTATTACTATGCGCAAAATTTTATATAAAAGAATAGGAGTTGTTAAGATGGTAAATAGTATGGATAAAAAATCAAACCATTGTATAATTATTTGAAATTAAAATCTTTTGTTCTAAAAACTAAGTGCTAGTTTTCAATATTTTTCAAAACATTTAGCATTTATATTATTTCACCCTACATAGAACTACAGTAAAATGTTGGTGGCAACGATGATGGATGTCAATATCAATAGTTTCATGCCAAAATATCCATCGAAAGTAGTGTGCTAGGAACATCTAACTCTAGAGATGATTTGAACTGATTTTACGTAGGTGTGGAAATGCATCTCTAAACCAAACGGGCACTCGAGGCATAGAAAATCCATCCAAGCATTTTCTCATACAAATCCAGAGAATGATAATTCAAAATTTAAAACTTAGCTACACACTGAAATGCAGTTCATACAAATCTAAACTAAGCGTGGAGGGGAAGGCCGACAACAACCAAGAGTACATAATTCCTATGCCACGACTCAGATGAAAATGAGATCAACACGGCAAGAGCAAAGGACAGGCAACACGGATATTGCCCATTGCATTCTTCTCCACGGTGAAGTTTGGTGGGGACAAAATTGCAGCTGCTCATGTTGTGAAAATGGGTTTAATGGCAAGATCCGAGGACAGGATACAGTTTTCTCATTATCTGCAAATGAAAATGAAATTTTTGATGGTATTGCTTAGTGCCGGGGCTCCATGATTGTCCTTCCATGGTGTAATGGTAGCAGTGTACTATATATATTAAAGCCAGCCCAGAGCAGCAGTTTTCAATATTAAAGTTGGTTAATGGTGAGAAATAAATATGGCATCCGTTCAGTTGTGTTAAGGTGCCAACGTATCTGAAGAGGTGGATGGAGATAAAACATTTTAGATATAGTATAAAGAAATAGGTGAAGAAACATCCGTATATTAATGATTTTCTTATAGTGGTAGCAGTTATTTGCCCGCGTGTGTGACAGTTTAGTGACAACAGTTTTCTTCGTGCATGTATTGCAATTTTCTGCATGCATGTTGGTGGAGAATAATGGTATTTATTAAAACGTAAGATGGTGGATACGTATCAAAGTGCCATGTAAAGAGATGGATGGATACATCAAATCAAGAGCTACGATCCCATGCTTAAGTGAACATAGGGACATGTGTCCACCTTATCTTTTCTATTAATTGTGGTTAAATTAAGATGATGTGGCTACATGAGAGTTGAGATAAATAGTTGTTAAGGAGAGTTAGTGGGTTGCACTTTTAAAAGATATGCAGATTTACGCAAAGCAGCATGACGATGTCATATGTAACTTACCGAGCTATTGGACCTTTGTTTTTTTTTTTGTCCTTGTAACGTTCATACTCATGATGATACATGTTTCAGCTTTGAGCAGAGAGTGGAAGTGAGGACTATTAATATCACAGGAATGCCTTGCCCCCTGCAACGACTGTTTCTGCTGGAACTGATTAGTTGCTGATGTACATGTATATTAGGCATGGTTTGATCAGCTACCGTTGCTCTTTTGCACATTGTCTTAGATGCGCCTATTGGCCAGGTTGCTTCACTAATAACCCCTTGGTCAGTTCCATTTACGACCCCTGACATCGGTATCCTCTGTCTATATAGGATCATCCTAGTTGCTTTATTTGTGTACGCGGTAACTATGGTGGCCTGCTTTACTTTCTGTTAGCGTGACTGTTTCTATAATCATTAACCTTTTGTGGACCTTTACTAAAGGCTTGGACGGCACTATTGAAAACATTGGGTATCCAAACTGGTGAATCTGGAAGTGTTTTGCGGAATAAACATAGAAACCCGAGCGAGCGGGTTCCACCGGAGGAATCGTAGGGAAACATTTTTCTTCTATATTTATATTTGGAAAATTGCAAATACCCACTCGCATGTCAGTGAGGTTTTTAATATACCCAATTGCAAGTGTTTTTGTTTAAGTCAAACACCTACATGCTGTACTTAATTTTCAGATACCCCCTAAAAGCCCTGTTCGGCTGGCATATAAGCCAGCTGACTCCTGCCCTGTTCGGCTGGCAGATAGAGAATAGAGATAGAACATGGACAATGTTGACTGATCAGTATGACTCTTAGCAACCGTCAGATCAATATTGTTTGAATCATTAATCCATATCACATTTCTTAAGCTTTTTTCTCTACATTACTCATAACAATTCATAGGATCTGGTTGGATTTCTGCATTGTTGGTGATAAATAGAAGAAATTTGGTGATGCAACAATTGTCTGGACGATAATTACACTAAGGTGAAGTATTGGAATCAATATTGAAAACGAAATAAGAGCCACATTAGTTGGTCAAAGTTGGACATATATGAAAATTAAGTGCAGCTTGCAGGTGTTTAACCAAAACAAAAGTACTTGCAGGTGGATATGGTGGATATATGAACCCCCGCCCGAAAATAAATGCGGTTATTTGCATTTTTTTCCTTTTTCCTGTTACTGTAATTCCTCGTCTCAGATTTTGTATGATCTCTTACCTCTCGATTGAGGTACAGTAATAACTATAGAAGGATCTGCCCGTCACAAAAGCAAACAGGAAAGGGAATTGACGTGAATCAGGGCTGGATAATAAGGAAACAAGTAAACAATTTCTCCTCCCGAGGGAACTTTTCATTTGGAAACTAAAAAAAGAGATTTGGAAGACAAAATATAGACACCAATTGATTAGCATAAATGCGAATTGACGTGAATCTTGCGCTGGATGTTTCGGTGCGGAACTGCGGATAAATGTGGTAGGCGTTTGCAAATCCATATGAACCACACATTGAATACGTAAAAACATGTATGACCGATTTGTACAGCAAATGAAGAAAAATGGAAACTGCTGATTTCGAAAGACTAATTTGCCCTGCGGTCCCCTATATATAAGCCCCACACGAGCATACATCAAGAAGCCAAAATTAGCCAAACCTTGAACTCCATGTCGCCCAACACAATGTCCTCCGCGAAGCCCAGCGTTTTCATAGTCGCGGTGCTTCTGATGGCCTTTCTCGCCGCCGCCACTGCGGCGGAGCCAGCGCCAGCTGGCAGCCCGAGGTTCCCGTTCGAAGGCAAGACGGCGGCACCAGGGGAACCGTGGTGCATGGTTTTCAAGAGCTGCCTGGACGAACGCTGCGCGGTTCTGTGCGATTATGTTGGGCAGAATCGCGATGGGGCCAAATGCAAGTTTCAGGACAGGCGAAACTGGTGCTGCTGCGGCCCTCGCAAGCCCATGAACTGAGAGGTGAATTGATGCACGACTGAGAGAGATGTTTATAGTGTTGATAAACTGGGAATAAGTTTGAGTTTGTGTGTTCCTGTGATCTGTCCTCTTTCTCAGAGACGTCACAAGTTTGGGAATAATTTTAATATAACCTTTCGACTAAAAAAAGTTCGGGAATTAATTTTATGTTTGGGCGATTATTTGCATGACATATTAAGCTTCCTCTGTATATATCTTGATTGTGGTCGAGATCGAGATCATCCCGATTTCACCCCAACGATCGCACGAGACCGCGAGGACATCGAGAATTTGGGCGTCCTCCTTTCGCAAGAAGCTCGACCGTGACAATACGGGCGTATGTCGCGGTTTCATCGTCGAGAAGAGCAGGCGGTGGCAATACGGGCGGCCACGTCAATCGGCTTCTCATTAGTAAACGTGCAAAACTTGCTACTGACAGAATTACCAAAGCATCTTCAAGAGCTCTTCTATATGA
Source organism: Chloris gayana (assembly GCA_031894775.1). Classification (NCBI taxonomy): domain Eukaryota; kingdom Viridiplantae; phylum Streptophyta; class Magnoliopsida; order Poales; family Poaceae; genus Chloris; species Chloris gayana. The sequence continues at coordinate 613,055 of JAUNZO010000946.1, read as the reverse complement.
CTACCTCTATATTTAAAGATTTCCAACAAAAAAAAACGCCATCCAACAGATGATCTATCTAGCTCTATATTTTTTTATAGCCACAATATTTTATACTCTATCTATTTTTAGCAAAAACCAAGGGAGCTCCCTATACGGCTGCAATTCGTACATACACCTGAGAAAACATGTGCACGCAAAGGAGGAAAACAAAATTGTTGACATCATCAGAAGCAACTTTAATTCAAAGCTAATAAATGTGATAACTCCAAAACCAAATCTCTAAGTTGAAAACCAATTTTACCATTGTATTCAAAATTAAACTACTAGCCTATACTTCAACGACTATTAAATATAGATTGAAAAGTTATAGAGTCTGCTGGATTACTTCAGTGTTTTAGAGGACATTGAATTTTAGAGAGCAACTTTAATAAGAAATTGTCTAACTTCTTTTAGGTAACCTCTTAGACTTGTTCTTAGCCAGTTCCACATGATGAATTTCATAAAACGTGTGATTTGTAGTAAGGATGTGAGATGTTTCAAAACATACAATATATTCTTCAAAATATGTAAATTAAAGTATCAATTTTATTTTTATTTCATATTGTTCCTCCAACATACAATTTTTTAGAATTCTTCTTCATGCATGATTTCGATAAATTACACTCGTCCCGTAGATGATGAATCAAGAAGCTAGGAGTGGTTGTGTATCCATATTTTACATGAAAATTTTCAGCATGCTTGCACAATTATGGGCAGCAGGCAAAAGGTTCTATAAATACTAGCCTAGTATTTATAAGAGCCTCGGCAGCACCTCAGGTCCTGGTTTTGACTCCCCCATTGGAACGAATTTTCTAGGATTTAACAATATTATACTTTTAGTGGTAGGCGAGTGCTAATGGTGACTTTGTCAATCTCAAGATTTTGCCGGCTTAATCTTCGATGATGCTCATAGGGGTGAGTGTGCGTCACAAAAAAAAAAAAAAAAAAAAAACAATTATGGCCAGCAAAATTGGCCATTCTTCAAATGTGTACCATTGAGCACGAGGTTAAAGAACCAGCTCTTGTATTTCAAACATGCTCTTCAAATTTCCAAAGCAAAGCGTGAGTAATTCACAAATTGTCCTTGTTTGTTTGGTGTATTGATCTTTCCTTTTTGGAGACAACATAACAACTTTAAATATTGACAACAAAATCAGATTATATCTTTGTACTGGATTCCTTGGAAAAATATAATTTTGAATTGTTCACAAATAACATTCTCCAATTACATCATTTCCAATATGTTTATATACATCTTTAAATACTGTTTTTGTTGCAGCTTAGGTGGTTCATTTTCTATGGAATGTTGGACTGACACATTTGAACCACTGTTTCAATTTGTTGCTAAAATAATAACTCGAGGAATAAAATTTCCATTAAACAGTCATGTTGAATACACCAACTTAAAACTCATGCATCTTATAAAGTAACGTGGAGCTGGTAGTTATTTTCAGAATTTTATTTATTTATTTGCAATTCAATTAGTAAGCCTCTCTTTGATTATCGCCATCACATTTTTCTTGCCATTCTTGGGTTACCACTGGTCCACCATCGAGTTGACTTCTTGCTGGCCCCCTAGGTTTGACCAATGACCTCAGCTCTCTTGCGCCCAACTAGCTGTCTCCTCCGGAGGCTGAGCTACAATCTAGCTGGCTTGCAGCGCAAAGCAACAGGAGCACGCCGCCATCTCCTATGACTGGTGCTCTTAGGAACCCGGTTGGCTATAGCCGACTTTGGCGATAGGAACCCGGCAGTGTGGATGTCGGCGGTGCATGAGGCAAGCCGAGAATGTGGAAGGATCTTGATGGATAAAAGGTATTTAAAAATCAAACAATAGTCAGTGTGATGTATCATATACGGACAAATAATATATCATACTAGTAGTAAATTAATTCGCATGTAAATATTGTAATGTCAGATCATTTACTTCTTAATTCAGCACCTGTAGTGATAAACAACATAGGAACAAATAAAGAAAAATAGCAGAAAGTGATTTCCCATTGTAATGTACTTGTGGTCCCGTCTATATAAGCCACATAGACAGACCCGTAAAATCAAGGAGCAGGAAGAAGCCAACCATCTCTGCCCCATGTCGCTCCACACAATGTCGTCCAAGAAGACGATTGTTTTCATAGTCTTGCCAGTGCTGCTGATTGTGAATGCCATCGCTGCCCCTGTGGCTGCGCCTGTATCAACCGCCAGCCGTAGCTTCCAGTTTGATGTCAAGATTCCAAAAAAGCCGTGCGCTCGATTTAACTACTGTACAGACAAATATTGCAGGGATGTTTGCAACTATTTAGGCTACAGTGATCGCCATGCCACATGCCAGGTTGATCAAGGGTACTTCTGCTGCTGTGGTTAATTGATGCATGATTCCGATCCTGGTATCCTTGTATTTGGTTTACAATTTCGGAATAACACTCCGTGTGAATTTGCGCGTTCTATCTCTTCCACACATGATTCCTTCATGATGTGTATATTGAATTCTAATGGTTTTCGTCATATGGGTAAAGAATTCTTCTCCCGTGACATTACGAAGATTATAAGGTTCGGTCTTTGGCGGTATGGGCGGAAACTACCGGGCAACGACTTTTTATAGGGGCGACAACAGTTAAAGTTGTCATCGTGTCGTGCACCGTCGATCCTCGCCGCCGATGTGATCTCCTGTCTCCAAGCCGGCCTATTTCCACGTTGAGTGAGACCGTCGCGTCACCCGCAATATCATGCGTGGCTCGGTGACTTCAGAGTCGCGCGCCCAGACGCCTGGCCAAGCACGTGTTATAGTATAATTGAGATGGATTATACTAACAAAAATATAGTATACTAGTACTAAATTAATGCATATCTAAAGATTTCAATTACTCATTAATTACTGCTTCAGTATCTATATAGTGGCAAACAACACCGGAGCAAAGAATGGAAAAATGGCAGGAACTAATTTCCCCATATCAATTTGTACTTCTGAGTCCGTCTATATAAAACATAGAGACACCGTAAAAAACCGAGGAGCATAAAAAACCAAAAAAAAAGTTCGATCTCACTCCACCCAATTAATGTCATCCATGAAGACCATTGTTTTTGTAGTCTTGCCGCTGCTGCTGATGGCCTATGTTGTTGTTGTTGCTGCTGCTGCCCCTTAGGGGCTGTTCGTTTCCTTTAGCATGCTAAAGTTTTGAGGCAAAAGTTTAGTGTCTTTTTTGGAGCTAAAGTTCAGCCCCACCTTTTAGCCTCAAGAGCTAAACTTTAGCCTCTTTTAGCCGACATGTTCATTTCCTTAAAGCTAAACTTTAGCCCTTTAGCCGCTTTAGCCTCTTTAGCCCCAAGAAACGAACACCACCTAAGAGCCAACCATAGTTTCCAGTTTGATGTCAAGATTCCGAAGAAGCCGTGCGCCCGATTTAACCACTGCACAGACAAATATTGCAGGGATATTTGCGACTATTTAGGGTACAGTTCTCGCGGGGCCACTTGCGAATATGATCAAGGGTACTTCTGCTGCTGCGGTTGATGCATGACTGAGCAAACTTTTATTTCGTTAAAAAGTTAGAAATAATGCTTGGCAATCTGCGTGTTTCTCTCATTTTTTCGCACATAACTTTTCTCCTATGACGCACGGTGAATGTTAAGGTTAATCTCTTGTCGTCTGAGCGGAAACTACGTACCAGAAACCAACGTCTTATAGAGAAGCAGTTCGGAGTTGTCATACCGACGTGCTATGGAGAAGCAGTTCGGAGTTGTCATCGTGTCTTAAGACTCTTAGTACGCCATGGTGGAGGGATCATGTTGATCCTTGCCACCTGTATGTGGTCTCCCATCTCCGCTGAATACCTGGCTCCCATGTTATGTCTGAAACAAAACCACTGAATACTGGAACTACCCTAACTGGAACGGTACTCCTACTTCTAGCAAAGGGAAATCGAAAACACTCACGACAGTAGACAAAACATCATGAGCATCACATGGCTCATTATTTGTACCATAAATTTTCCTTTTTCAGGTGATCTGGTTTGGATGAAATATTTTAAGTAAGGTATATGGATCACTTATTGAAAATAGTAATTATTGAATCCCCATAAGAATACCTTGTAATGTTAATATGAAATACATAAAACTGCAATAAAATAAGGTACAATACAAAAAAAAAATCAAAACAGGTAGACATAAGGCATCCACCACAGTAAGGTTGGTGTTTCCGTTGGTTGACACCAAAACTTCAGATCCTAATTCATTATACTAGACACATTGCACTCTGAACTTTCTATTCCTCAAAGCTCAAATCTGCAGTAAACGAACCTGCACACAAGGAGTATCCACATAGGAATGACAAAAACTTAGTAAACAAAACTCTAGATAAACTTCCAGATATCTAAAAAATTGTTCCAGAATTGGACCATATTACATTACGAAAAAAATGGTGACCTCTTTACGATCACTACTAGAATAATGCTCTACAGCGAGGGCTAAAAACGTCCTTAGTGGCGGACACAACAAATGCTACTTGGCGTCTGTCACTATTTAGCCAAAAAATTAGTCGCGGAAAAAAGTCCGTCGCTAAATGAACGGATAGTGGTGTACATTTGTCCGCGACTAAGTGGACAATGGCCCGCCACTAAATTTTGTACAGAAAAAATAGAAAAATAATCCGGCGCCCCCACCTTGCCGGATCTGCCGCCGGTCGGGGCTGGGGAGGGAGGCGGCGCCGGATCCGACCCCCTGCTCGACGGATCTGCCGCGCACCGGGGCCGGGGAGGGGACGACCGTGCGCCACCGCTGCGGGCCAGGGAGAGGTCGTGCGCCGCCGCTGCCGCCGCAGGCCGCATGCCGGGGAGAGGCCCTTTAGCCCGGCCCACTTGGTCAGCTATACTGAGGCCGGAAGAGAGAGAGAGAGAGAGAGAGAGAGAGAGAGAGAGAGAGAGAAAGTGACTAGGGCTTCCTATTTATTCACAGGGGATGTCGTTTCGTGGGCTTGGTTGAGATACGGTGTAGTTTGTAGCAGGGGTTGGTATTATAGGTTGCCACTATGGATTATTTTAGTCTCTAGCGGTGGGTTTTTTATTGGGTCGCTGCTACCGGATTTGGGCCTCCACTGTTATAGCGTACTTTTGGTGTAGTGCTACTTCAAGAATAAGGGATAAAAAGGTCTCCTACATGACAAGTCATGCTCACGCTCTGGCATGTAATCCATGTGTATGAGGTTGGAGTACATGAGTAATGATGGTGATGGAGCAACTACTAAAAAAACAGACCACACCTAGGAGGAGTTAGGTGGTTTTTCATTAAGGAGAAGAAAACGACCAGAAATAGGCACCCAACCGGGGAGGGCACCAATGGCGGTTAATGACGGTGGCAATAGCGTCTGGCGAGCATGGTTGTGGATTCGCAGGCGAGGACAGGTGTGAAGATGCTACGGTGGCCAAGTTTGGTGGGGGAGGGCGACGTTGTGGTGGGCAGTGCGAGCGTTGCTAATGGTGGTTATCATTAGCAGGGCTGGAGGTTTGGGTTCTTCAGGTAGGCGGTAGCGGCCGATGAACTCTATTCCAGCCACATTTAGAAAATTCATGTGGGATGGTAGCTAGTACGGTGGTGGGAGGTGGCTCGGAGGTCGAACGGGATGACACCCCGTGGCTGGAGGGCAGCGGGTGGATCACGCAGATGAGGAGCTTAACACTGGATGAAGCTAGAGAGTAAAGGAGACCAGAGACACATGGTCGATGAGAGCAGCGGTTGTGCATTATCCCGGTCCATGAGAGGAGGTGGTGGGGAGGGGGGGGTTAGGAAGCAGCTATTTGGAGCAGAGCTTGACACTGGTACGTGTACATGCAGCTACGTGCACTACCACAAACGTGCACTGTAGCGGTGCGGCCCAAATCACCCGCCGCTACAAAATAAAATCTATTTTTAGCGGCGGCCCATTAAACCAACCGCCGCTAATATTTATGTGTAGCGGCGCGGCCCAACACGGCCCGTAGCTATTGAGTTTTAGGCCTCCATTGCATGACCCAATATAAAAACACCTAACCCTACCCTCTCACACCCACCCACACACACTCAACCGCCGCCACCACCATCTCCCTCTCTCTCTCTCTCTCCGGTCGCGCGCGGCGCCCACCTCCTCCTCCCTCTCCGGCCGGCGGCGCCCGTCCTCCTCCCTCTCCGGTTGCGCGGCGCCCCACCTCCTCCCTCTCCGGCCGGCGGCGCCCTCCTCCTCCTCCCTCTTCGGTCACGCGGCAACCCTCCTCCTCCTCCCTCTCGGGGCCGGCGGCGCATCACCTCCGCCTCCCTCTCCGGCCGGCGGCGCCCTGTCCTCCTCCCTCTCCGGTCGCGCGGAGCCCCACCTCCTCCTCCCTCTCCGACCGGCGGCGCCCTTTCTCCTCCTCCCTCTCCGGCCGTGCGGTGCACCTCCGCCCCTCCCGGTGGCAAAGGGCGGCGCTCGGGGGCAGGCGGCGCAATGGGCGGCGGATCCGCCGCCTCCCCCGTCTCGGGCGGCGCCACGCACGGGGCGGCGGATCCGCCGCCTCCCCCATCTCCTGGCGGTGCGGCGCACGGGGCGGCGGATCTGCCGCCTCCCCCCATCTCCCGGCGGCGCGACGCTCGTGGCGGTGGATCCGCCGCCTCCCCCCATCTCTCGGCGGCGCGGCGCACGGGGCGGCGGATCCGCCGCCTCCCCCATCTCCCGGCGGCGTGGCGCACGGGGCGACGGGTCCGCCGCCTCCCTGCCCCATCTCCCGGCGGCGCGGCATACGGGGCGGCGGATCCGCCGCCTCCCCTCTCGACGGCACAAAGCGGGCCCACGTGGGCCCACCTTTTTTGTCTTCCCGGATTAGCTATAGTGGTGGGTGGTTTCTTTTTTCGTAACCCGCCGCTACAGTGCTTCATTTTTAGCTACGATTCCGTAGCGGCGGGCCATTGTACCCACCGCTATAGCGGGTTTTGGCCCGCCGCTACAGTGCTTGTTTGTTGTAGTGGTGGAGATTGCGCTGGCAATCTACAGTGTCCACCGGTAACGGTGGCTTAGCTTAAAAAAGTCAGTTGGTTGTGGAATGTGGTGGCCTTGTTTGACATTGGATCAAGAGGATGGACACGGTTGGTGGTTATCGCTGGTGGAGTTAGGGTGGTTGGGTTGTCTAGAGTGGCGGCGAGTTCCAATAGCTCATGCAGATGGCCTTATTTAAGATTTTGAGGGGTGGGCTCCCAGGTGCTGGCTTAGTAGCAAGACGTGCATGGTGGTGTCATCTTAGCCTCTTAGCTGGTGGCGCTGAGCGGGCTGGCAGGGGGTTAAAAGACCCCAATCATTGAAAAAACATATTTATAGGTCTATATGCTGAACTCACATATGCACAGAAAAATACTATAACTAGAAACTTGCAAAACATACATGAACTGCGAGACCCAAAACTCGCCCTTTTGATCCGTACATGAAGGGAGCAAATAATAACTACACATCACAACTTCCAAATAATCGAATGAACGGGTCATGCCGCAAAAAAAGAAGAAACTATTCAGTAATTAATGATAGGTAAAAAAGGGTAAATATGAACGAGCAAAGTAAATAAGGTCTTATTACATGACTGGCACGACTAATTACTAACTCTTAAGTTGTCCCCACAAGTCTATAAGAAATCACACACTTATAGATCTGATAATCCTCTAGAAAGTCACTACACCAGATCAGTTTTTCCCTGACGGTATCAAACGCTCCCTACGGTTCTCTTCCCTACGTCAGGAGATCTGTTTCTTCCGTGACGTGGTTAGCAGACGTGACCGGGATTCTCTCTCCCGTCGGGTTGGCACCGACAGGGACTCAAAACGCCTGCCCGCGCGACAAAAATTGGTGCCTGACGCGCCCCTCGAAATTTCTGCGTGCGTGCCACGAACTAATCTGGTCCACGCAGCAGCGAAACACGGAGCGCGGCTCGCGGGAAAATAGAGCGCGCTACCAGATAATTCGCGCGAAAACGAAAATATTTTCCCAACTCTCACCTCCTTGACCTCCCAGAGTTGTGCTCTCCCCAATCCATCTCCCATCCTCTAGCTCAATCCAGTTCACGACTCTCTCCCTCCACTTCAAACCCTAAGGAGGGAGAACACTGCTGTGACCGCGTGCCGCGACCCCATCGGCAACACCTTCCCTGCCACCCAGCGCTGCCGGCAGCAGCCCTACTCCCGTGCTGGTTCCACCCCACCACAAGGAGCTCGACTAACCCAGTTCAATCTACTGCATCTCATCTCCAATCCAACGCCAACTGCAGTCCCACCTATCCCCTTCCAGATCTGCACACCATGGCTGGTTTGGCAGCTATTTTGTAGCTTGTTGTGGTGGATTGCGGCACTGAGGTAACTTTTAGACTTTGTTCATTATCGTTCCCCATGGAAATTGTTGATTTGTTAGCTAAAGCTATTTTATTTTAATTAGTTGGACAGCTGGAAGAGGAGAAGTATCTTGTAATCGTTCAACGAGATAAATTTGTTCAGTCACTACACTACCTGAAGGTACAATCCATTTTGCATCCCGTACTCTGATTTCAATCAATTCATGTATCTTGTTGTTATCATGCTGCTACAGCACACTTGCTTAGATTTGTTTCAAGTCAATGTCACTGGTTGTTTCATTTATGTTTCAGATTTTAGTCAAATTTTTCTGGTTGTTTCATAATTTCTGAATTAATACAGATAAGTTATGGGAGATCGTGGTTGGATGTATAGTGGTTGGAAGCGTGGTAGGCCATCAAATGAGTGGGTTGACAAAACAAATGAGTTTTTGGACCGTGCCTTCTCAAAACCTGATTTGGTTGAGTCTGATAAAATTAAATGTCCCTGTTCCATATGCCGAAATTATTTTAAGCACAAAAGGTCAAAGATAGAGTTGCATTTGTGCCAAAATGGATTTAGAGAAAATTACCAAACTTGGACAGCACTTGGTGAGAGGCGTGTGAACCAAAATCCAAACATTGGGTCTGAAGGATTTGGTGAGACCGACTGGATGCAAGATATGCTAGCTGACTTAGCAGGTGAAAACCCACCACCCCTTGATGAAACACCAACGGGTTCAGCCCAAGCTTTTTATAGGATGGTTGCTAGTGCTGATGAGCACGTACATGAGCAAACCTTGCACTCTACTCTATCTGCTGTTGCTCGTCTATTGGCCATTAAATCACAATATAATCTTTCGGTAGCATGCTATGATGATTTTGTTGACCTAATGCATGAACTCCTGCCTCCTAATTCTAAGTTTCCTAAGGACTTTTATCGCTCAAAGAAAATTTTGGAGGGGCTTGGTATGCCAAACCATAAAATTGATGCTTGTGAGAATAATTGCATGTTGTACTACAAAAACAACATTAACAAGGAGAAATGTGATTTTTGTGATACCTCCCGTTACAAGGATGATGGTTCAAATAAAATCCCGCGTAAAGTATTGCGCTACCTTCCCATAACAGATAGATTGCAAAGGTTGTATGCACATGAGGATACAGCAAAACTAATGCGTTCACATAAAGAACCTCCTATTCAACCGCTAGTAAAATGTCACACCCTTGTCATGGAGAGGCATGGAAGCAATTTGATGAAGATTTTCCAGAATTTGCAGAAGAGTCTAGAAATGTTAGGATTGGTTTTGCAACTGACGGTTTTCAAGCATACAACTTGGGTGCTCCTTACTCATGTTGGCCTGTGTTTTGGGTTCCTTATAATCTGCCACCAGGTGTTTGTATGAGGAAAGAGTATATATTTCTTGCTATGGTTATCCCAGGACCTGAAAATCCTAAGAACAAAATTAATGTCTTCCTTGAGCCTTTAGTAGATGAACTTCTGAAGCTATGGGAGGGGGTAGAAACTTGGGATGCTTCCTTGAAGAAAAATTTTAGGATTATGAGAGCAGCATACATGTGGTCTATACATGATTTTCCTGCATATGACATGTTTGCTGGATGGAGCACGCATGGAATTTTTGCATGCCCACAATGCTTGAGTGATTCCATTGCCTTCCGACTTAAAAAAGGGATGAAAGCTTGTTGGTTTGATTGTCATAGACGGTTTCTTCCTAGAGGACATGCTTTCGAACCCAAGTAAATGCTTTTCGTAAGAACAAAGTGGTGCTTGATGAACCACCTAGGCGCTTAGCTGTAGAGGAGGTTCAAGCCCAATTATATGAACAAGTAGGTGATACAGATAATTATGGAAAAAACACAACTGGACGCATATAAGTTGCTTCTGGCGGCTCCCTTACTTTAGTAAATTGTTGCTGCGTCACAATATTGATCTGATGCATAATGAGAAAAATATGGGTGAAGCTATTTGGAATACTTGCTTTCATATTCCCGACAAAACTAAAGATAATGTAAAGGCTAGACAAGACTTAGAGCTCATTTGCTATCGGCCTTCATATCATATGTATAGAAAGGAAAATGGGAAGTGGCAAAAGCCAAAGGCAAAATTTTGCATAGATAAGAATGACAAGATTACAATTTTAAACTGGTTCCAAGAACTCAAGTTTCCTGATGGGTATGCAGCTAACCTTAGGCGTGGGGTCAATCTGTTACAAAAGAAAATTTTTGGTCTGAAAAGTCATGACTTCCATATCTTCATGGAACGAATACTTCCTGTTGCATTTCGAGGATTTCTTCCAGAAAATATTTTGAAAGAAACCCGCGAGGGTTTTGGTGCCGATCTTTCGATGAGAGATGAAGATAAGATTTGGTGGATGGAAACGACGTTCACGGCCTGACTACAACCGTCCGAAAACGCTGCGCCTTAGCAACCGATACACCGCCTCCAATGGTTGCCGCAATCTTGTGGAAGTACGACCACCGGCCACGAGGGCACTCGTCCTGCAAGCAATCGAAGAACTAGCAAGAACAAGTAAACAAGAACTGAAATTTCAAGATGGAATTGAAGCTCACAAACTGAGTTCAACTATGGTGGGGTCCTGAATACAAGTATATGGGCGGTTTAGCCAACGCGCGCGTGTACGATGAAGTAGCTAAGCTAACTTGCAAATAAACAAAACCCGAGTGTTCTTGGCGGCGGCCAAGGGGTATAAAAACGTGGAAGGACGACCAAAGGGGTGCTGGAGTCGTCCTCCTACCCTAGGACGCGTCCTTAGTGGACTCAACTTGATACACGGCCCGTTGGGCCAAAACTGGACAGTTCTGATATCTCTGTACTTAAATGACGATTGCGGTCGACTCGGAACAGATATAGACGTGATCTCGGATCAATTCGTCTTTTCTGGAGTCCGAATCCAGCCAACGCGAGTCCGTTTCCCTTTAGCTCCTGGCCATTGTTCTTGATTGTTCAATTGTCGAGCACGAGCACGGGTAATAGGTCCAGTAATAGGGTCTTTTGTAGATATGGACGTATCGATGGTGCCGATGTCCTCATCATCCTCCCCTTCTTGCATTTGAGTCGTCCTCGACTCAAGCTCATCTTTTTCTCCCAAATAGGGCTTCAAATCTGCAATGTTAAATGTGGGACTAACCCCAAAATCTACAGGTAAATCAAGCTTATATGCATTATCATTTATTTTCTCCAAAACTTTAAAAGGACCGTCAGCTCGAGGCATTAACTTAGACTCTCTCAATTCAGGAAACCTTTCTTTTCTTAAATGCAACCAAACCATGTCTCCTGGTTCAAAACTCAATTGTTTCCTACCTTTATCACTAGTAAGCTTATACTTTGCATTCATGAGCTCTATGTTTTCTTTAGTAGTTTCATGCAGTTTCAATATCAATTCAGCACGTTGTTTAGCATCAAAATTCAATTTTTCAGAAGATGGTATAGGCATTAAATCAATAGGAGCACGAGGTAAAAAGCCATAGACAATCTCAAATGGGCACATCTTTGTAGTAGAATGCAGCGAACGATTATAAGAAAATTCAATATGAGGCAAGCATTCTTCCCACATCTTAATATTCTTCTTTAAAGTAGCCCGCAACATAGTAGATAAAGTCCTATTTACAACTTGTGTTTGTCCATCAGTTTGAGGATGACAAGTTGTGGAAAATAAAAGCTTAGTCCCCAATTTAGCCCACAAAGTTCTCCAAAAATGGCTAAGAAATTTAGTGTCCCGATCAGAAACTATGGTATTGGGCACAGCATGCAAGCGAACAATTTCACGAAAGAACAAATCAGCAATATGAGAAGCATTATCAGTTTTATGACATGGTATGAAATGTGCCATCTTAGAAAATCTATCCACCACAACAAATATGCTATCACGTCCCTTCCTAGTCCTAGGCAATCCCAACACAAAATTCATTGATATATCTTCCCAAGGCACACTAGGAACAGGTAGAGGCATATACAAACCATGTGGATTTAATCGGGACTTAGCCTTTTGACATGTAGTGCAGCGAGCAACAAATCTCCCAACATCTTTTCTCATATGTGGCCAAAAGAAATGACCAGCAAGTATGTCGTGGGTCTTCTTTGCTCCAAAATGTCCCATCAAACCACCTCCATGCGCTTCCTGTAACAGCAACAAACAAACAGAGCTAGTTGGAATGCATACCTTGTTAGCTCGAAAAACAAACCCATCATGGAGGATGAATTTGTTCCATGTTTTCCCACCCTCACAATGCAGCAACACATCTTTAAAATCAGCATCATGCACATATTGGTCTTTAATTGTTTCTAATCCAAAAATTTTATAGTCAAGTTATGTCAACAAAATATATCCTCGAGACAGAGCATCAACAATGATATTCTCCTTCCCTTTCTTGTGTTTAATGGCATAAGGAAAAGATTCAATAAATTCTACCCACTTTGCATGTCTACGGTTCAGTTTTCCTTGACTACGAATATGCTTTAAAGATTCATGATCAGAATGTATAACAAATTCTTTGGGCCACAAATAATGCTGCCAAGTTTCTAAAGTACGCACAAGAGCATATAATTCCTTATCATAAGTAGAATAATTCAAAACAGGCCCACTCAATTTCTCACTAAAATATGCAACAGGTTTGCCCTCTTGTAACAAAACACCACCTAATCCAATCCCACTTGCATCACATTCAAGCTCAAAAGTCTTATTGAAATCAGGAAGTTGCAGAAGAGGTGCATGTGTCAACTTATCTTTTAGCATGTTAGATGCATTCTCTTGTGCTGGACCCCAAGAGAAAGACACTCCCTTCTTTGTAAGCTCATTCAAAGGTGCAGCAATGGTGCTGAAATCACGCACAAAACGGCGATAAAATCCAGCTAGACCCAAAAAACTACGCACCTGTGTGAGAGTCCTTGTAACAGGCCACCCTTGTATTACTTCCACCTTGGCTTGATCAACTTCAATTCCCTGTGGAGTAACAACATAGCCAAGAAAAGAAACTCGATCCGTGCAAAAGGTGCACTTGTCAAGGTTACCAAATAAACGTGCATTACGTAAAGCATCAAAAACAGCACGTAAATGATCAAGATGGTCATCCAAAGACTTGCTGTAAATCAATATGTCATCAAAATATACTACCACAAATTTTCCAATAAAAGCACGCAAAACTTCGTTCATCAACCTCATGAAAGTACTAGGTGCATTAGTTAATCCAAAAGGCATAACTAACCACTCATATAAACCAAACTTAGTTTTGAAAGCTGTTTTCCATTCATCTCCCAATTTCATGCGAATCTGGTGGTACCCACTACGCAAATCAACCTTAGAAAACACAACAGCACCACTTAATTCATCAAGCATATCATCTATGCGTGGAATAGGGTGACGATATCGAATGGTGATATTGTTAATAGCTCTACAATCCACACACATACGCCATGTCCCATCTTTTTTAGGTACTAAAATTACCGGAACAGCACAAGGACTAAGAGACTCACGTACATACCCCTTATCAAGTAATTCTTGCACTTGGCGCTGAATCTCCTTCGTTTCTTCTGGGTTGGTTCTATATGGTGCACGATTGGGCAATGAAGCACCGGGAATGAGGTCAATTTGGTGCTCAATTCCTCGCAAAGGGGGTAGCCCCGGTGGTATTTCACTAGGAAACACATCAGAATACTCCTGCAAAATGTTAGAAACAACAGGAGGCAAAGAATGCTGCATATCATAAAGTGAAAACAACGCATCTTTGCATACCAAAGCATAGGAAACAGAAGTGGAGGCAATCAATTTTTGAATAGAACATTTAGTAGCAAGCATACAACCTCACTTCAAAGTGATTTGATTTTTGTTTTTGAAATCAGATTTAATAGCAGTATGGTTTTCACTTTTAGTTTGTTCTTGTGACTGCAATTTTCTAGCTCTAGCAACATCATCATGCACAATAGCTTCATGAGACATAGGATGTAACACTATTTTCTTATCATGATACAGAAATGAATATTGATTTGATCTACCATGATGCATGGAATCTCTATCGTATTGCCAAGGTCTACCTAGCAGAATATTACATGCTTGCATTGGTACTACATCACATTCAACAACGTCACGATATGATCCAATAGTGAAATTAATTCGCACCAATTTTGTTACCTTTGCCTTACCACTATTGTTCAGCCATTGGATGTAATATGGATGTGGATGGGGCCTGGTGGTGAGGGAAAGCTTCTCCACCATCTCACTGCTCGCCAAGTTGTTGCAGCTACCACCATCAATGATCATGCGACAGGAACGCTCTTTAATTACACACTTTGTTTGAAACAATGTGTGCCGCTGATTTTGCTCCGCTTTCTCCATTTGTGCACTCAACACACGTTGCACAATAAGGCTATCATAGTGTGCTGCATCCTCGGCGCCAATATGCTCCTCTCGTGTGCCCCTCATGACCTGCATTGTTAGCTGCAAGCAAAGCAAGTGTATCTTCATCAAAATCACTAGCAGAACTATACTCACCATCATCCTTAACAACCAAAACTCGTTTGCTTGGACAGTCTCGAATCACATGTCCAAAGCCCTTGCACCTATGACATTGAACTTCCCTCGTTCTTCCTGTAGATGCAACCGAAGAAGTGCTGTCGGCAGGCTTGGAGGAAGCCTTCGTTGCTGCAATGGAGGGAGCAGCACGTGGTTTGTTGGCTGCAGAAGGTGCGACCGTAGCTGAAGAGGGTGACGGTGGTGACGCACGTGCACTCGAAGTAGTAGTGCGTGACTGCCATGAAGTATTCTTCCCTGCAGAAAAGTTATGTAAAGAGCCCAAACGCCGTCCCTGCACTTCCCTTTCAGCTTTACAGGCAAGGTGAAACAATGCATTCATATTATTGTAATCTCTATAATTAACAATGTCATAAATCTCACGATTTAAACCACCCATAAATCTAGCCATAGAAGCTTTAGCAGTCTCCTCTAACTTACAGCGAAGCATGCCCATTTGTAACTCCTGATAATATTCCTCTACACTTTTACTACCCTGTCTTAATTCTTGTAATTTATTTAACAAATCACGTTCATAGTATGAAGGTACGAATCTAACCCGCATGACCCGTTTCAAAGCATCCCAAGTGTCGGGCATGTTATTAGGATTTTTCTTGCCATATTCAATCCACCAAACTGAAGCAAAATCAGTGAATTCACTAGTAGCAGCTCTAACTCTATTATTTTCAGGGAATTCATGACATGCAAATTTTTGATCAACAGCAATTTCCCAAGTAATATAAGCATCAGGATCATATTTACCATCAAAAGGAGGTATCTTAAACTTAATCTTTGCAAAAGCATCATCATTGTTGCGTACCTCACGTCGACGGTGACCACCCATGCCATGGCGATTAGTACGTAGCCGACGCTGATTCACACTACCTTCAAGTTCCGTATCAGCAGAGTAGGCATCAGAATTGTGCTCGGCATCCTCTACCTTCTCTTCATTGGTTGCTGGACGCCGCCCAGATTCCCGAGCCATCAAGTCATCAAAACGCCGCAACAAAGCAGCCAGGCTCGTGTCAACACGTTTAATAGATGCATCCATTGTCCCAAGCTTGTTGTTTGCCGCAACTTGTGAAACTTCCATCGCCCCAAGCCATTCATTCGTGACCCGTAAATCAGCCACAAGTCCGTCCGTCTCTAGCTTCAGCCCTCTCACCGCAACTTTGAACGTCTTCGAGCGCGGGAATCATGCTCACTAGCCTCATCGTCCGAACCTGCCATGACAAAAAAAAATGCACGAACAAAAGAAAACACAAGTGAAGAGAGAAAAAAATTCCCTAGTGCTACAGCAATGCCCTCACTCACAACTTGTTACACGAGCTCTTACCAGTTCTTACCGTGCTAAACAGGAAGGTCGACAACCAACAAGTCGAGCACCTGGAAAGAAGTGTATCGGTGCTGTAGCAACAACAACCGTCAAGCCGTAGCCGGATATGTGGAGCTATAGGTGGGCTGAATGCAATGCAGAAGGAAATACTAGCACCACGTTAGTCACAAGCAAGTTGAATAATGGTTCAACGGTGGTACCGTGCTGGTCCTAGCCTAAATCGTGCTAGAGACGCGAGCCTAGACACAAAGGGAAGACACCAAGTACCAGCCGCAAACAAGAAACAAACACAAGGATGAAACTTCTATTTTTTTCTTTTTTTTTCTCTTTTTATTTCTCTTTTTTTTTTAGGCAACCTCACAAATTGATTATATGACAAGAGAAAAGATAATGACCAAGTCTGCACACACACACTTTTTATGGAGAGAGCAGGGGTAAAACCGTAATTAAAATGACAAGATTACAATTTTAAACTGGTTCCAAGAACTCAAGTTTCCTGATGGGTATGCAGCTAACCTTAGGCGTGGGGTCAATCTGTTACAAAAGAAAATGTTTGGTCCTTGCAAATAAACAAAACCCGAGTGTTCTTGACGGCGGCCAAGGGGTATAAAAACGTGGAAGGACGACCAAAGGGGTGATGGAGTCGTCCTCCAACCCTAGGACGCGTCCTTAGTGGACTCAACTTGATACACGGCCCGTTGGGCTAAAACTAGACAGTTCGAGATATCTCTGTACTTAAATGACGATTGCGGTCGACTCGGAACAGATATAGACGTGATCTCGGATCAATCCGTCTTTTCTCGGAGTCCGAATCCAGCCAGCGCGAGTCCGTTTCCCTTTAGCTCCTGGCCATCGTTCTTGATTGTTCAATTGTCGAGCACGAGCACGGGTAATTGGTCCGAGTAATAGGGTCTTTTGTAGATATGGACGTATCGATGGTGCCGATGTCCTCATCATATTTGGGTTTGTTTGGTCGAGCTTAGCTATTTCTATAGACAGTTGTGTGCTAAACAAATCAGCAAAGAATCTATATTAGCACTGGAGGAGAATATTGCAGTCCTTGTTTGCAAACTAGAGAAAATATTCCCCCAGGCTTTTTTAATCCTATGCAACATCTGGTCATTCATTTGGCTTATGAGGCATTATTAGGAGGCCCTGTCCAATACCGTTGGATGTATCCATTTGAGAGGTAAAAATTAAAACACTTCAAGTTCATTATGTTCTACAGTAGTGCTTGGATTAATGAAATGGACTTTAGAATGTAGGTATATTCAGAGAGTTAGGCAGAAGGTACGAAATAAGGCTCGAGTTGAGGGCTCAATTATTGAAGCTTACCTTGTTGAAGAGGCCACAAACTTCCTTTCACTATATTTTAGATCTCAAGCACGGTCCATTAGAAATCAGACACCCGGATATGATGATGGTGCCTCTAATTCTGTAAGGGGCTGTGGGATACGGTTATTTAATCATGCTTGGTAGATGCTTCATCTCTCAAGGCTTTCGTGATCTCACAACTGATCAGTGGAAGGCAGCAGCCCTATACATATTTACTAATATTCCAGAGATGGATGATTTCTTCAAGTATGCTTTCTATTTGAGGTTATTCATTGTAATTTCTTCTCCTGAAATCATACTTACTGCTAACTATTTGTAGAGAATTTGATCATGAACAATGGAAGGGCCGTTCAAACCCAAGTGAAGAAGAAATAAATAATTTAAGAATGAATGGTAGGAAAGGTACACGTGGTAGCAGAAGTGGCCCCAACTTATTTGATTGGTTCAAAAACATAGTAATGCCCTGACTCAACTAGGATAAAATGTTCATTACATATTTAACCAACTAACACAAATAACTGAATGGTGCCTCTAATTAACTGCAGTGTACAATCAGATCAAGTGTTCACAACGTATTTCGTCAACTTTCGTATGGGTTTCGCAAAAGAGTGTCCTCATATGGATGTTATGATGTGAATGGGTATAGATTTCGGTCAAAGAAGTATGAGCGGGGCAGGACAGGACTAGCAACCACCAATACTGGTGTTTGTGTGACGTGTTCGATGAGGGTGGCAATGTCCTTGAGTACTTTGGTGTAATTGAGGACATCATCAAAATTTCTTGGGAAGACATGGAGCAACTTGATCAAGTACAAGTATATTATGTTGCATATGCTTGTTCAACTAGATCTGATTTAAGAGATTAGTGGGTAGTATACCATGTAGCACCCCGTGATCGTTTGCCCCCAATTGAAACTAACAATGGCCCCATTCAAGCTGAAGGCCCAGCAGATGACAATTCATTTTTTCAAGAGGATGGGTTGCCTGGAAGGTTTGTGATAGATCTGGGAGATGACATGGAAATTATGGCATCGCCGACCTCCGATGAGATAACTGATCCAAAAGATGTAGAGGAGCTGGAGAAGCAGAACACTGGCACAGAACTGGACGAGATATTTGGTTATGTTTCAGATGAAGGAGAGGAAGATGGGGCTGAAACTGTCGAAGAGGAAGATTGTTATGAAGAGGAAGATTTCTGAAAATTATTCAGCATGTTTTGTGAAATGGTTGTTGAATCCATATTTTCCTTTCACTGGAGTTGTATCTTGGACTAATATTACCTTGTCGGTTGTTATAGATGCATGTTAACATTTATCTTCTGCCCATGGTTATGTTATCTTTTTATCTGCTCTATACGATTGTTTGTTATGCTACTGAACTGTGTTCTTCCAACACTCGAAATTTTGCTAGTAACAACCTGTTCTAATTTTTTTTTTGTTGTAGTAAATGAGGTCATTCAACCATCGGACGGAAAAGCGAGCACGGGCAAGTGATGCTTCCAGTGATGCTGTGATCCAGGTGGCTGAAGACAAGAGAGTAAGGGGCGCAACAAGATTCACAGGCCTCGCAATGGTCAGATTGCTATTATACCCGAGGGAGACAAGTAAGTGAAATTACTTACTTAGTGACTTATCTTCCTTTATTCAATTGACTTGTACTCCTTCCCTAATTTATTACTAACTTTCACTGATATAATTTGCAGGCAGTTCAAGTACGTTACTTACTCACTAGATGACACAATGAAGAAAGGTCCTATCCTTGGAGTGATTTTGAAGCAGGAATACCCACCTATGATTGATGGGACAACTAGAGATGGCCACCCAATCAAATATCATGCAAGCAATTGGGGTCACTACTCTCAGACTCTAAGAGATGATGACCAAACCCCAGCTGACCGTGTGAAGGCAGAGTTTTGGGTAAGTAAAGTCCCATTATTATTGATTTTAAATGAACAATCTTAGCTCACCAGCTGACTTTTTGTTTATCTTTTTTTCAGAGCATATATTCAGTGCCGGAAGGACTTGAAGATGCGGCTGATCGTGTATTTGAGAAATATGCACAGACTCAATGCAAGAATATGATGTACCATGTTCGTGTGGATGCTGTGAAGTTCTATTATCGTCAAATTATAAAGAGCCCTAAGTCTGATGAATTTGCATGTGCGAATGAACTTACTTTTGCACAGTACATGCTCTGTAAGCCTGAATGGTTCACCGATGAGCCCTGGGAGTCTCTCTGCAACTATTGGATGTCTGATGAATACAAGAAAAAGAGAAAGCGTGGGCAAGAATCACGGAAGAAGAATAAAGACCCTGCTCAGAATAGGGGAGGCTTGAGGCCATTACTTGAGACTCAGCAATTCATTGTAAGTGTCTTTTTGGGACTACAACTGATGGTTATTGTAGCTAGCATCACTTATAATTTCACTCACCTTGGGATTTAGGAAAAGAAGTATGGGCCCGAGGCAGCCAGTTTGATAAATACTTATTGCTGCATGAAGTCGGGCCTTAAAAACTGTGATAGCAATGGGAAAAGTGGTCCTGTTACCAGCGAAGTAGCAAAGAAACGTGTGGTAAGTTCTATCGTTGTGGCGTGAACTATGGTGTTCAGGACAAATCAGATTCCACTTGTTACCTTAATCTTGACCAGACTAGAATTTTAGTTTTGTTTGAATTTGGTAAAAACCTCAGTCTTTCACTACTGATTTCTCTTATCTGCAAGGCTAACTACAATGAGGCTCTACAAGAAAAATATCCAGAAAACTGGCAAGAGCAACATTTTGATGCACAAGTCATGTACGAAAGCTCTGGTGGTGCTCCCCATGGTCGTCTTGCAATAGGAGATGGTGCTTTGAAGAAGGCTGATGTTATCGATGCTGCTAAGGGGCGTAACATAAGGCCAGCAAACTCATGGTCTCATCACAATCTGATGCGGATGTATCAGGAGGAAGTTGCGACTAACCAGAACTTAGTTCAACAAAATAAAACCTTCACTCGCCGTTTGAGTCACGCTGAAAATATCCTTGAGGTTCTGATCCTGTTTCCATATGTTTCCTTTCAGTTGGTTTTGAAGGTCCAAAATCTGCCTCATGTTTCTATTTTTTCTGCAGATTGTGTGTCGCAAGATAGACATAGAGATACCAGACATGGATGACGAAGAAGAAAATGATATGGTACATGTCTAGCTTGATTCCGAATTTTATAGACTTGTAGAACTGTATGCTTCACGTCTTGCATTATTAATGAATCAGATATGATCACAGTAACAGTTCTTTTATCATTGTGTAGGGAGGAACTGGAGATGGATGCTCTAACGCTTCAGCCAACATGGACACGAACAGCAATGGTCACTAAAGTGCCTTAGGATCTTGCTGCTGATCTGGAAGCATGATGTCTGGATGTATTTTGTGCTGGGCAACCCATTTTGCTAATGCATTATTGTGGCTGCAAATTCGAATTGAGGGAACTTATTAACTTGTTAGCTTTCTCTAGTGCATTGCCTCTTTGTAACCTACTGTCAAAACGCGCTGAATTACTGGATGTTTGACAATTCCATTTCAATGGTATTGCATATAATTACCTCTTGGTTGTTACTTTTCATCTTGTTGTTGACCTGTGTGTCATTGGATGTGTGAATTATGATTCATTGTATCAAAAGCAAGAGAATCAACAATTTATTTTCCGTGACGATTGCCTCAATTCTAAACTGTCCGGGAAAGGTGCACAATTGGTTATCCTGACAGTTTTTGTGAACGACAGGAAATAGTTTTCGTGACGGAATGCTTTTCCTGACGTGAACTCACATAAACGACGCCGAAAAGAAATCGTGACAGTGACCGTCAGGAGCTTCCGTCAGGGAATGATCCGTGTCGGTACCCCGTCAGGGTTGCTCGACTTTCCCTGACACTCAGTTCCTGACGGCTTATCCCTGACGGTCAACGTCAGGAAATCCATTCCCTGACGGGTTTTAAGCATTCCCTGACGGATATTTACGTCAGGAAAAAACTTTCCTGGGGTAGTGAGTATTACTTCTTTCCCAGAACTAATAAAGGTAGTGGATCCATCTTCAGACCAAATCATCTACTCCTCAAAACTGAAACTCAACCCTATACAAATAACAAGTAAAATAAGTTGCAAAGAATGATATCAGAGAAATGAGAAAAAAAAAATAACAAGATAACATCATTTCCAAGAATATACACTAGCTCTCAGAATTCCAGTTGATGGAGCACTTAATATCTAATAATTCAAAATTAGTAATTAAGAGTGCAGATGTTAAGCGCAATATAATAGAGGGCTGCCAATGAATATGGTGTTCTGGAATTGCCAATTGAATATAAGTGCATAACATGTTTCACAAACAAAGATATGGTGGCAAATCACAACAGATATGGTTCGATTTGAGGATTAAACCTTACCAGTATTAAGCAAAATTTTTGCATGCTTAAGAGTGTGATTCATTGTTGCTTATCGGTACCAAGGAAAAAAGTTTCTGTAGGAAAAAATATCGGGGTCACCGATAAACATGATATTTCGGTAATATCGGTAATTTCAGTGATTAAAATTAATTGCATTTTGAAATAGTTGCATGATTTGATTAGAAATGATCTTTAATATCTAAATTATCATAGTTGTATGCATAATAAAGTCAATTTCCGATAAATAAGCATAGTCAATGATGAAATTTCGGTGATAAAAATTATATCGGACCGCACCGATAAATACAATGTTTCGGCTATTGAGAATAAATACAAATGAAAACATGGAAACACAGTTTTCTTTATCATTTGTGGTTCTGACAGGAATCAGGAAAACTTGAATAAGATGAAGCAGCTAAGAGAAATTCAAGGAAGATAATTTCCAACAGATCAAAATATGATTCAGGAACAGATAGGTACGGTATACAAATATCTGATAAGCTTCCAAAAACTTATTGTGCTACGACTAATAAAAATAATATATGCATATTCATACGTTATAGTCCAGATCTAACCAGCATGCATGTCACAAGAAGATAACGTTACTGAACTACTTAATTCAAAAGTTTTAACACTCTGCAGAAAAAAATAGTAAATGCTTATGGAATACAATTAATTGATTAGGCCTAAACCCATTTGTTTTTTAATGTTGAAAGCTTTCAATTCCAACGAATTGATCCATCATTCCTAGAGTTCCAAAAGAATTTAGTAGTAAGAAAGTTTATTGCTAACGCTACAATTGTGAAAACCAATTGCAATTATGAATCAAGTAACGGATAGGGGTATTGGTTATCTTACGTATGTTGCATTTATTGAGAAACTTCAAAACCTTGAGAATTTTCTGATTAACCACTTCACATTTGACTTCCACGATCTTAAGGTGTGGCAGTAATGCAGCTGATGTCTGTTTCTAGTAGGGAAAATACTTGGATGCGCATCTGGCCCGGTGCACACACCCGCCGCATCTGACACCTGTTAGGTCACTATATTTTCTAATCCAAAAGGATATTTACTTACGTGCCCGGATTACGGCCGCTAGGTACGA
The DNA here is from genome assembly GCA_031894775.1 of Chloris gayana. Classification (NCBI taxonomy): domain Eukaryota; kingdom Viridiplantae; phylum Streptophyta; class Magnoliopsida; order Poales; family Poaceae; genus Chloris; species Chloris gayana. Next base: position 589,991 of record JAUNZO010000946.1, on the reverse strand, counting down.
AAGATAGCAACATAACCGGTGGTACGGATCGCCTGCTGCATGCAGACGTGTCTGATATTTTCCAGAAATCCACCCCGGAGGCCAAGCAGCGCAACACATTAACTTCATCTCTTTAATGATATTGTCAACCAGTTTTTGCTACATTAGTCCGTATGCCATTCTTCGTTTACAAGATCACATCCCGTCTTCTCATTCCTTCCCTCCGGACAAATCATTTTTCTCCTATACGCCCGCATTTTTCACCCGTTGGAGGAGCATGAAACGTTCCTACACTTTCGCGCGACTCGTCTTCACCAGAAATGAACTTTGCATAATCTTCTTCCCACCTGAAGAAAGAGCACCCTTTCTTAGACTGCTAAAAAAAACAACTATATTAGATAAAGACAAATAAAAATTTCCCATATCAAATACGAAATGGACCATTAGAGCGTCCCCAATGGTAGAGGCAGTTAAGAGGTAGCAGCTAACTCTTAGAAAGAATTGAAGAGAAGTGGGGTCCATGTTTAAGTCTCACATTTTTCTTAGAGACTGCCTCTTGAGGAAGAGTTAGCTGCATTCTCTCTCTTCTTTTTCTTCAATAAACAATTCTAAGAGTTAGCTAAGAAGCAACCATTGGGCACGCTCTTACACTGTTCCTGTATCTTGGGCACTTGATGAATCTCATGCTAGCGCTCGGCCCAGATTTGGCTGTTAACTCTATCAATATAACAGTTATTGCGGGAGACAAATCACTGCCGACCTGACCCCATCATCAATCGGCTCTGTGGCTGGCCGGCAGCAAGCCCACCTGCTGCTGCTCAGATATTCAATGCACAGATCCTTTTTTTCGATAATAAATGCTGCATGCACACTAGCAACATGGCATCTTTTTTTTTTGCTAATTGACACAGCCCTAGCCTCTATTAACTGAAGGTTTACTACTATACCACAAAATTTCGTGTAACTTCTCCTTTTTCCAACAATGACTGGTAGTTAATTAGGGGATAATGATTATGACACTATGATTTCCAAGTTGTTTTTATGGTTCAAACCTTAGGAATTGACAATGGCATGGGCCAAGAAGGTATTGACAGTGCGCTCATGCCCAAACTGGAAATAATTAATGCCCTCGAGTCACAACTAGCCGTTCGCCTTTTCCATCACAAGTCTATAAACTGGGGGATAGAAACAATTTTATCGTTTTTGCCCCATATCTTCGTATTGAAATAAAAAGAAGCTCGCTGTTAACAAACATTAAACCAGCCACAGCACATGTCCAGAACCAAATCTTCAACCAGAAAGGTACAAATAGTTGTAGCTCATAGCACATTAGGAATGTAAGGCTACTGTTTGCCACCCAAAATCCAAGCATCAAAATAGTACTGTTGGTTGAGTGACGGCTAACACGAGAGTGGAGCTCACTGAAGGTGATCAATGCTAAAACACAGATGAAAGATGCAAACAGACGAGCAACACGGCCAAAGTCCCCCAAGAGTTATAAACATGAAATGAGGTGCATAATACGAAGAGAATGAAGGGAGCAGGTTCTGCAGCATAGTGCTCATCATTGTGTTTAGTCAATGATGTGGTATATATGGTGATGAAGAGAAAATATATAGCAGGTGAACCTCACCAACCAGATGTACTAGTTAATGTAAAGATGGGACCACCAACCAGCCCTCTTAATAAAAAAATAGGAGTCTGCTGCCAAAGCTTAAACTGAAGCTCATTTTATCAAATTGATTTACAACAAGCCAATTCGCTAATATATTCTTACATCGTGAATTCAAAAATAGATTTCCATAAAATTCATTTGATAATTCAAAAATAGTGGCTGAGGTTATAGATATAAATCCAGAAATACTTTCCACACTAAAATACTTACCACAGTAAAATGATCTAACTGTTTAATGCGGGGAAATCTCGCTAGCAGTCACTGCGTCATGAGAAGATTCCATACAGCAGATTAAATGTTTGATTCACATGTGTCAGTTTTGTCCCATACTGCAGACACAATAACTATCATCAGTTGGGTACATATCTGTCAGTCATCACCAGCAGGGGTCGCGCCTTTTTGTTACTACCTCCCATTGAAAGTGTCTTTTTTGACTTTTCAGATTTCACGCTTGACCGCTTGTATTATTCAAATTTTTTATAAAAATACTAAAATAAATACATTATTATTAAAGTATCACTAATGATAAATTAAGTTAGAAAAAAATAAATAATATTTGCATAAATTTTGTGAATAAGACGAACAGTCAAATGACGCAGATCTAAAAGTCTAAAACGACACTTTCAATGGGACGGAGGGAGTACTCTACTTACTGCAGACACCATAAATTTCTGGGGGCCACCACAGTCTCTACAGAGGATTTGTTTGTTGGGAGCGGATATTATCCGCGCGGACATCCGCCTCGTATCTGGACGGTGGGGAGCGCTTAAACGTGAAAATCTGGATGGTAACGCTTTGCCAATGCAGTACTAGGTCGGTAGTAGCTGGGACCCATGGAGTTAGTAAATGCTGTTGCAGCATAGTACAGATGAGATAAAAAAGTGACTGATCACAAGTGCAAAAGTAAAACCTGTGACTAGCACCTTCAGAAACACTCGGATATGCTAAAAAAGTTGCATACCTGTGTTTTTTGCAATGCGACAAATATTATGTGAGATGCAGAAAACAAATTTCTTGTGAAACTTCAAATGTGAAATTCAAGACGGTTGTATCTATACAGTAATATACACAATATATTTTGGGTGGAGAAACAATTATTTCGTTGAATACAAAAAGAGAAGCAACATCTACAGTTGCATAATAATGCATCTCAAACCGGATTGAAAATAAAACAAACACAACCAGTTTTTTAAATTTAAATTAATGTTGCATATTAATATTTTCATCAAATCTATACGCTTGATAATACCTGATGAGCGACCTTGTGTTGGAGAGTGCAGCAACGCGAACACAGCTCTCCATTGCTTAGTGGTTTTTGTTAGTTGCACGGTACTAACTTCGCTCGGAGCCCACTGTAGTTCAGATAGAACTAGCACTAGTTCACAAGAACTAGCAGTACCACCAGGATGAACTAGCCAGGCTGATTGAGATGTGAACTCAGGCTACCTTTAAATAGCCAATCGCAACATGAACAGATCGTCGACTGGACGTTCAAAAATCGGATGGCAGGATATTATTTGAAAGAAGGAAACCACCTGCTGCACAATAAATGCTGCACAAATGCATGGGTACGGCAAATCGGGCCTCAATGAATGTTGTGGCAGATGGCAACCTGCAAATCCTTTGATCATTACGGATGTCTAAATTACTTACGTGAAACACTGATGCCCCGTTCCGCACCAATCTCAGCAAAACACCGAATCCTGCGGCTGGGGCCTGGGTGGGCACAGAAATCACTCTCTTCTGGTAGGGACTTCCCTTTATTTCCACATTATGTTTAGGCCCCTGCAGCTCACAAACATTAGAAATGATCAATTGAGAATGCAAATTATTTCTTCCCATAATTCATCATAGGTTACTAAAGAGTTTTTATACCTTGGAAAATAGTTCAAGAGTGAGCTTCTCTAGAGCTGACGAATGCTTAAGAATGCATGTCAATGCATCAACATTGGGCACACACCAGTATTCATTGAGTAACAAGTTCTTCAAAAGCCTAAATGTCGGGCAACTATGCAAGCCCCTTCTGAAAATAAACTGGAAAAGTTGCAACCAGAAAAATCAATAAATCCATACTGCTATCATGAGTTTTCTTGTCTTGACAAGAAAATAGATAATTTGTGTTCTGTTATTTAACGGAGTGAAGAAGAAACGTGTAATCATACCGTTCTAGGACGAGCTACAAGAGTCAAGCTCTTAGCCATAGACAAACCTTGAAGAACACATAAATCTTCTTCCTCTTCTATGCCATCACAAGCTTGACAGTCGAAATCATCACAATTCCCTGAGGCACTACGGCTGCAGAAGTCGGAATCAATACGACGAACCAAGCACGGGAGCCCTCTCAAAAGCCTCATTGAGCCACAATGAAACAAGATTTGGAGCATGAATGCGAGTGCAGAAACTGCGACTGGAATTGCAAGAAGTAATACTCAGACGCTTTAAGGAATGGGATGAGATCCTCTTGGCATGCATTAATGCACAGTTTTTTATACGTAGATCTTGCAATGCAGAACAGTTTGAGAAGTTAAGGAAGCTGTCATCAAACACTACGTAGGCAAACTCTAGCCTTGTGAAATGCTGAGAGGCAAAGACTAGATGAAGCCATGAAGGTCCTCTCACTCAAGCCAGAGACTGCTTCCATAGGTCTCCAGCTGGATCACCTGGGCCTTGCACGCCACTGCGTACCGGATCCAGAGGTTAACGCGTGGAATGACATTTTGAGACAAGCCCTCACATGTCCTAAGCTCGAACGTGTGGATAGGTGAGCCCGCACGAACGGGCAACAGATGGTCCACGAACTCGCGGATCGCCGCAATTGAATCTGGAGTGATGATATGCAAGCCTCCGGTCGATTTCCAGAGGTAGCGCCAGCGCTGTGCAAGCACGCATGTCCGTACAACGTCCTGCGCTGGGAGGAAGGAGAGTATGTGCTGGAGGGCGTCGTCCGGCAGCGCGCAGATGTGGTCAAGGCTTAACCTCCGGAGCAGGCGCCGCGGCGGCGGCTCCGTTATCCCTTTTGCCCCGTTTCTTTGGAGGCATTCCGTCGAACAGGTGGCGTGCAGGAGTCCACGCTGCAGGGCATGAACCAAAAGGTTCAGACGGTGGAGGAAAACCGAATAATGAAGCAGAAGACAGAGGATGTAAAGCTGGTCGCCTCACCTCACAAGGCCGGCGGATGGCTGCTTCCGGCGGACGGCAATGCTCGCAGGTCAGAGCAACAAGACGAGACCTTAAAGTGCATCGAGTTGGAGAAACTGCAGTGAAATTGGGGAATTTTTCTTTATCGTGACCAAGTAGGCCCTGAAGTTTGTACGAGACGAAACCTTTTTTATGAAACTTTTCATTGAGTTTGTAATTCAAAGTTTGGATCGAAGTTTGGTTCGCAAAGTTTTGATGAAACTTTTGTATGAAACTTTTTTGGATCTAACTTTCAACGAAACTTTCTATGAAATTTTACCCGATTTTAGTTTTCTAAAAAGTTTGGAAAAAAACTTTCCATTTTTAGAAAGTTTGTGGGATGTAAAACTTTTCAAAAAAAGAAAGTTTCATCCCTGTACGGAGGTTTGCTACGAGCCCTGCTCTCGCGCGTGCATGGATTATCCACTCCCCCGCGTGCTGGAGCTTTCCGCCGCGCGCCACACCTAGAGCCCGCAGCCGCGTGCGCCATGCCTGGATCCTGCCACTGCACGCCTGCCGCCTGGCGCCCGCGTGCGCCACGCTTGGAGCCCGCCTCGTCGCGTGCCATGCATGGATCCCACCGCCGCGAGCCCGCACCAGCTGCAGCTCACCGTCGCGACCGCACCGCCTCCGCTTGCAACCCTAGGCCTGCACGCCGGACGCCGCTGCCACACACATCCACGCCGGAGGTGAGGCGGCGCTAGGAGCTGTTGCCTGCACGGCAGCGGAGGAGCGTCTTCACCGGTAGAAGAGAGGCGGCGCCAGGAGCGGCAGTCTGTGTGTGAGGAAGAGAAGACGGTGAGGGAGAGAAGAGAAAGAGATAAAGTAGAGAGAGATCGGTGGAGGAGAGAGAATAGGGGGGAGAGAGATACGCTGAAAAATAGAACGTCATGCCGCGGATCGATGACGTGGCCTGTGTGCCGAGTGTTACAAAAACACTCGACAAAGAGTTTCTTTATCGAGTGTTTTTTTACACTCGACAAAAAAATATTATGGATATTTTAAAAATTTAAAAATAGTAAACAAATTCTAAAATTAATCAAATTTTGACATGACACAGTTTATATGATCTATTATCTATACAAATTAATTTGAAGTCGAAATAAAACGCGTCCATCAATTTGACTCCAAGTTTTAATCACTCACTCTCAACTTTCAGGTGCTTGTTTAGTGATTGTCCGTTTTATAAACAATGTGTGTGATAACTTTTGCGAAACCTTCTCTAGTTTTTATCATAGCTTCCATGTGTGATATCACCACATCATAACAAATCTCATGATTTTTCAACATTATTTGATATTTTTAGATTTTAAAAATAATTCACACACGTTAGTGATCATATTTCTTACAAAAGGTATGCAAAATTTCTTTATTGTTCATAGGTATGGTCCTAAATTGGGCTAAATAATATAAATATAATTTTTATACTCACTTTATTGTATTATTTGAATCACTTGTTGTTCAAAATTGACATGATTTAAAAAATTGTTTGAAATGTAATTAATTAACTAAATATAGCAAATAAACAAAAAAACTTCAAATTTTAGCATGGAGTTACACATGTCATATGTGATGAATAGAAAAAAATTTGAGAGGAGAAAACATTTTTTTTACTTATTTGCCGAGTGCAAAGAAATACATTCCGCAAACTCGTTGTTTGCCGAGTGCCACAATAAATACACGCGCCGCCCACCGAGTGTATTTTTTGTGGCACTCGACAATAACGTTGTTTGCCGAATGCACGAGTAAAAACACTCGGTAAACAACTTAGCACTCGGCATACTTGGATTTTCCCGTAGTGATGCAACTCTAAAACACTTCTACAAAGAATACCACTGTATGAAGTAGCACTTCATTATTAACAATAATAGGTTGCTGTGATGGATGGACTATTTGTTGACTGACAACCCAATTATCATGAAAAAAATGTTCAGCTGAATTAGTTCTTCTTGAATGTATGCACGAAACAAGAAACGAATATACACACATGAGACTCTGAGGGGGACCAAAGATGAACAGACTATCCCTGGCCGGAAACTCATCTCCGCCTGGCCAACGGACGCAACGCACGGACGGATGATGGCGGCCGCGGCCCTCGCGGCAGCACTTGAGCACTTGACCCCATGGGAACTCAAACCACGGCCGTACGCGGATGCTGTTTCCAGCACCGCATAAGCGCGTTTGGCCATGTCGCAGCAGCACGCACGGAAGTCAGTCTGCGGCGGCAGCAATCTGTCCGAATCAGACGCGACATAGAGAGAGGTTCTATATAGACAGCTTATGATTTCCTCATGCACTCTTCGAACACACTCACACTTCAGTTCCATATGAACTGTACTACATGGAGTCCTGGACCGACAGTGGAGCACTGATGCCCATTGTACATTTTACTTACATATGCTGTAGTGCTTTCTGCCAGGTTCCCGTGTCACTTTTCAGTACATGGTGCATTGTTATACGCTTGCCCATGGCCTGGGGGTAACATCACCTTTCAGTTTAACTGAACAGATCTATAATCAAACTCTAGCAATTAGCAAAATAACGAGACATCGCAAGACAAACCAAGATGGAAGGAAAAGACTCAATCAGATAAGACATAAGTAATCAGACTCAATCAGACAAGACATAAGTAATCTCTTATTACGCAGACGAGCTCGACAAAGTGAGAGAATATTCCTGGTTCATGACATAGCAAACAAGAGTTTGACAGGCACCTTGACCAAACAATTAGCCAATAATATTGTTGCAAAAGGGATGTCACGGTCGCAGTCACACCAAACTGAAAATTAATCGGCACTGCAACATAATTAAAGATAACTGAAGTATGTTCACAAGGCGTTTAAGCGTTTGCAAACAAAATCATCTCCTCACAGTGGATGGATTTGACTTCTTCTTAGCATAACATTAACTTGTGGCAGACCCATCGTTGAATCCTTCTCCTCACTTGATTTGAAACCTTGTACAACAACGAGGAGCATAATAAGTTCGAAGCGGCATTCAGAAATAAATGGACAAAAATTGCAGGGAAATATTATTTAAAAGAATTTACATGGTGTTTGAGGATTTTCTCAGACTAGATTGCTAACAAATTAAACTATGCAACAGCTGGAAAAACATTTTATGACAATGGAGGGCGAGACTTGAACATTGGCAAATAACTCCATTTGTTTCAGTGCTCATAGAAACAATAAACTTGAAAAATGTAACAGTGGATATAAAAAGCCAGTATTATGACAAAAAATATTTTCAGTGCTATTCTACACCTTCAGTGTAGCAACATCCAACTGAATTTACTGAATAAAGTCACTACATCTTCCCAACCATGATTACGGAACACGAATTTACCGAAAGAATATTTGTTACACTAGGTGTGATGGAACGAATATCAGTAATTTTAGTTTGTTGTTGCAACACGCGTTGTGTGGAATAGCACTGCCATTTCTATCATTGGTAAGTGTATCTGATAGAATAGAGAACATTTTCATTACAAAGATCACGTCGCCACTAACATGTATCTCAATATTTGATGTTGGCATCAAAGTCATTAAACGATGCAACGCAGATAACAATATTTTTTATTTTCTTACAACATTCACCCATAAGGAAGCAGTGATCCATTTTACACAAGTGGTTGCATCACTAGAGAGAAAAAGAGACGAAAAGATTCAACTTGATTAAGCAATACCAACGAGTCACCAATTTTTGCCAGTTCATACATAGCAAGGTTAACTGAAACAACCATAACAGAGTTGATGCATTTTTCTTTATGTTAATAGTAATAACTAAGGTGACATCATATAATTTAGAACTACGTTCCTGTTGAGAGACGAGAATGGATCTTTGTGGATGACACTTCACAATAAAATGGTCAGACCAATGCCACAAGAGCTAAGGGTCTATATCTCACTCTATTTCCTGTTTAGAAAATTTCTCGAACTAATTTTATTGAAAAATAAATAAAGTAATGGAAAAAGGCAGGGTTAACCCGTAAACCCCATCCTAATGCCCAGAACAAACTCACATCACACCCCGTTAAGAGGTTACACACAAAATGAAATGGACCTCTCCATGCTCAACTAAGGGCGAGCACCTAAACACTACTGCCAGCAATACACCAAAGAGGGCACCCATTGCCAATATTCCTGGGATGACTGGCGATGCTTCATTGAATAGACATTCATATCCGTGTTTTGAGTTTTGCAGGCCACCAGACTGGTCAGAGAATTCAGTCCATGTTTCAATTCCAATGCTTTGTTAAGACCCCAGAGGTTTTTGGATTGCTGACTTTATTTCTTTGTAAAATTCGAAGGCAAGCAACATGGAGTAGTATGGAGGGCTTAAATGACATTACTATTTATATCTTTGTATGCTGATCAGTTCATGTTGCTACTATCGTTAAAAAAATAAAAAACATATTGTTTCATTTCTACTTCTAGCAATAACTATTTACAATGACGGATTCTTAGTTCATCTCTTGCTTAGTTAAAATGAAGAAAATAGGAAAAAGATGAGAAATGTTGATAGTAAGCTTACATATGTTAAGTGTGCTCATGAACTTCAAAAGAACAAGAACCCTTTCGTTGATAGCATCACATTTCACTTCAATAACTCTAAGGTGTTGTGATATCGCAACCGGCCTCTCGTTCGGATCAAAGCATCCTTTCATTTCCAATTTGAGTTTTGACTCATGGTTGCAAAAGTGTTGTAGAATTCCCACCGGCCAACAAATTAACTAGTCGAAAGATATCAGATGTGACATTAGGGCTTCCCCAGCTAATTATGCTCCGTATAATATATAAATTATGCTGTGGTAGATCCATGTTCACTAAAAGTCTTCTAAGTTGAATTGAAACCCTGTACAATCAAGAGTGTAAGAATAAGTTGAATGGCATGTCAGAAGGGAGAATAGCTAGAGATCTGGCAAATTCATTACGGGAGACGAGGTATATGCCGTATGCCAAAATTTGTGTCGTGTGTAATTTATCGGAAATTACACACGGCACAAACATTGCACACGGCACAAATGTCCGTGCCGTGTGCCAAGCCAAGACACACGGCACAAACAGCACTGTGATGTGTGCCACATATCCGAGCACACGACACAATGGGGGAGTCGCGACTTATCCAATCGCGGTGTATCGGGGATGTTTGGTTCATAGCCATAACTTGCCACGGTTTGCCACGCCTAAGGTTAGTCGGGTTTGACCAGCTTAGGCACTTGTTTGGTTCATAGCCAGAGTTGTGGCAAGATTCCTTTCCAACCAACTAGGTCCTACATGTCAATGACTCAAAAAAGTGTGGCAAGATTCTCTTAGGCTTGCCAAGTTGTGGCTAGCAATTTGAGCACCTAACCTTAGTCAAGTTTGGCAAAAGAAATATGGCAAATGGTGGCACCCTTAGTATATGAACCAAACATGCCCGATCGTCTCTCTCAACTCGATCCAATCGCGGTGTCTCTCATCAGCTCCCGATCTGCAGCAGCCACCGCCTGCTCGCCTCCGCCTCTGCCTACGCCTCCCCGTGAGATGCGCGCCCCTCCGCCGCCGGCTTGCCTTCGCCGTTGCCTCCGCGCATCACACAGCGCTTGTCCCCGACGGCTTCCGCCGGACGCGCATCGTCCCGTCCTCCGCTCCTCCGCCGGGCGCGCCACCTCCTCCCGGCCGGGCACCTCCACCCGGCCCTAGACTGCTGCCTCCACCGGCCCCCACCGCCGACGCCCGCGCGCCCCCGACGCCGCTCCACCGGCCTCCACCGCCGACGCCCGTGCTGGATCTGGAGCACCAGATCGAACAAGGAAGGAAGGAGCCCTCGACGGCGGGAAGGTCCGACGACAACTGGGAGCTGCTCGCCATCCCCGCGCGAGCTCTAAGCCCATCGCGTGGCAGAGGAAGTTGAGCTGAAGCGGGGAGAAGTTTCTTATTTCTGGAGGCAGCGCGAGACATGGTGGGTTCCCTTACCTCACCATCACCTAGTAGATCTAGATACGTCGGATTTCTCTATCCAGTTTTGCTTCGCCGCGGACTGTTGTCCTGGTGGTAATCGAATCTCGATTTGATGCCTGTACTGTGTACTACTGAAAGAAGTGCTATATGGACCCATGTTTTAGAAACGCTGAACTGTTCTACATTTCCACAACTTTAGCAAAGAATTATGATAACACTGGACATATTTTTCATAAAACAAAAGCTGCAAACCTTGGTGAGGTCTGTTCATTCACTAACCATCTCAGAGAGAACACTTGAGATAACGTGAAAGAAGTAACTATGATTGCTAGGGTAGGGATGTATCTCACACCTTGAGTAGCATGCAAGCTGAAGCCTGACGGTAGCAAGCTTTAGCCCAGTCAGGTCTCATCATCCTGACGGTAGCATGCAAGCCGAAGCTCCAACGCCATAACCAATTTTCAGTTTGAATAGAGTACCGCATCTCTTAAGAAACAGAGAACACCTTAAGCTCCGAGCCATACATGTTTGATGCAATGCCATAATTCTTCTGTTTGAATAGTTTATCTGCCCCTGATTTGAAATTAGTATTATGCCCTTTATTGTGAGCTTCAATCTAAGAATTAAGAAGAAACATAATAAAGTTGAAATGAAACAGTAGTATGATCTGTAGTTCTGCACATGTCTTGGCACTAATGTGGGATTAGGGGTATAAATAGAGAGGTTTTCAGGTCCAAAATAATGGCCATTATTTTTCCTCAACTAAAGGCCATTAGTTTAAGGGTAGTTTAGTAATTGCACTAAAAAATTAATATTTTTTATCATATAAACTTGTGTTAAATACACTAAAACTTGACTACAATAATAATGATGATGATTAATCAAATTTAAAATAAATATTTTATAACAAATTCATGTAAAAATTGACTAACTTATTAGTTATGATGATTTTTTGTATTATAATCATATTATTTTGACAATATTACCCTTACTAATGGCCATTAGTTATTAACTTCTAAAATTTAATCTACACCATTAGATCCAACTAATGGCCATTAGTTGAGAGAAAATAATGGTCATTATTTTGGACCTGAAAACAACCCTATAAATAATATTTATCATTTGTCTTATTAAAATTTGGATCAATCGTGTTCATGTCTGAAAGAAAAGACGCAGTACCTATTTCTGTGGATCAAGAACTTTGCATTGTGACATACTTGGTATTTTGATTGTAGGTTGAGTTGGTTCAAGCACTACCACACTGATCCACTATAGCGGCCGGCCAAATGGGCCTATAGCGGCGGGCGGGCCGGGCCGCCGCTACGCCTCCGCAGTTATAAATGGAGCTTTGTAGCGGCGGTCCATCACCAGCCGCCGTTAATAATAACATTTGTAACGGCGGTTGGTAGAGCCAGCCGCCATTAATAATATCCTTGCGGGAACCCTTTGTTCTTAAATTCTTGTAATATCTCGTTTGTCCGTTTTGGTTCTCTCGCCATTAGAATTTCTTTATTAACAAGATTGCAATTGTAATTACAATCAATAGAATGTGATAAACTCAACAAAACGCACCTGTTGGTCACTCCCTTCAACAATGGCATACATATAACTGGAGAAGCTATTCACGTACAAACAAGTGTAGTAGCCACAGTGGACACTACCTTTCACTTGTTGCATCCGAACCTCCTCCGGCCGCAGGCCACCCGTCCGAAGTCGAGCAAAGAGGTCCTAATCGCATGGCCAAGCGAAGTGTCGGAACACGGCGGGCTCCCACACGCCTTCCCCTGCGAGGGAAAGGGGCGCGCACGGCGCGCTCCGTGCGAAGCTAAAGTCGCTTGGCGAAGCGTGTCGCGGACCCATAGAAGTCGATTGACGAAGCGTGATCTCCAATTCAGGATTGGAAGCCCTCACCCAAGGAGGAGGCCCCAAAGCGGAGGGAACTCCAAAACCCATGAAGCTGAAGCGAAAACTACTAGAGGCGCGACTAGAGCCTTGCGACAAACGAAGAAAGTCACGAGGCAAACAGTGAACATCGCAAGCGAGCAAAACGACACAGGACGATGAGTCATCCTTATCCAAAACGGTGAAAAGAGCGATGGCACCAGTAAAGGCAAAACTGTCGGTATTACAATTTAGAAAGGCAAGTCTCGCCATTCTGCCCAAACACACGTTAATACACTGAAAATAAGCTAAAATTAGGAAAAACTAATGCGAAGCTACGTCAAATCCGCCGAGGCGGAAGACCCATCGCTTAGTGTGACTCCATCCCCACCGTTATCAGCGCCTTCGCCCACCGTACCCAAAGACTAAAAACGAAGAAGGAAAATAGTAGGCAAACACGTGAAGTCAAGTAACAAGCGCCAAAATAAGAGCAGTAAGGCGCAGCTACCTTCGCAATAGCGGCACGAGCTTGCACCCAAGCCTCCTCGTAGCCATGGCTGAACCAGTACTCCGACGTTATCCGCCTGGTAGCAAGCCGTGAAATATAGCTCGCCCCATCGTGGCAACCCGCCCCAATCGCCGTCCTCTTGGGGTCAATTAACGCCTCGACGTGGTGACATCCCCCGCGCTCAAGCTGGTTGAGAGTAGCCTCAACTGAATACAGGGAGGCATAATGGCTTCGTTTCTCCATAACATCCGACACGGTAGGATGCTGCACCTCAAGCCAATCCAAAAACGAGGCCACGGGATCTTCGCACACCGCAGACTCGAACGGAGGAACGTAAGCGCCAACGCTGTTGAGCGAAGCCGCGAAAGCAGAACCAATAGAATCACTTCGCTGCGCAAGAGTGTCCTGCCACGCGCGTGAAGGAGACTTAAGGCCGCTATTCTCAGCCTTAAGAGCCTCAAGTTGCGCCTTGACAGTGGCGAGCTCCTCCTTGGCCTTGGCCGCCGCTCGCGTTTCCCTCGCCGCAAGCCTTTCAGCACAACTTAGCTCACCGTGAAGACGGGCATTCTCTTCGTCCCACTCCGCCGGATCCTTCGCCGGTTGAGCTGGCCGAGCTTCGTGTCCAGCCGAGCCGCCACGACCTCGTCCCCGTGCCGAAGGCGAAGCTACAGCTCAGCCATTAAGGTTGAGTCTGAAAATGCGGGCAACAGCGCACCAGCAGATGGGACGGGCGAAGCCGCGCGTCCCCTAGCGCGGCGTCGGCATCGCAAATAGAAACTGCGAAGCAACACAAACATACAGAAAAAGTAAGTCACGAAGCAAATGCTCAAACAATAGCGTTAAACAAAAGGAAAAGAAATCAACGAACCTGTCCGAGAGGCGACAACCTCGCGAACAGCCGCCGGGCCGAGGAACTCGCACGACGTCGGCAACAGGTGCGAAGGTGCCAACCAAAACGTCGGGCATAATAGCTGTCCGCACGCTTGAGCCATCGTGTCGATGAAGCCGTCGAATCATAGCCTCACGTCTAGGCGGAGAGGCGGCACCGCTGCGCGCAAGGACCTTCCGGGACAAAAGTTCGACACACTACAAGAGAAATGGCCTCTAGACACGTTTATGTTGCTACGTTTTTGTAAGCGTGTCTACATCAGTAGCTAGGGACACTTTTCGACACGATTTTGAGAATGTGTCAACATGACATGATCTTAGAGACGCTTTAACGTAAATAATACGATAGACACGTTTTTTAACATGCTTTGTAAAACATCACAAAGTGTTATGATTTTAAACATGCTTTGAACCATGAGTATCCAACGTAAAGACGTTTGTTGACATGTTTTAGAGACAATCTCAAAATGATATGGTATTGAGAGATGCTTTAATCATATCCCACGACATCGGACATGTTTTCTAACACGTTATTGAAATCGTATAGAAAGTGAGATGATATTAGACACGTTTTTATCATATCTACCATCGTTTAGAGACATTTTTGACACGCTATTGAAAATCCTAGAGACGTTAATGCACTAAGAGAACATGTATATAAAAGAATATATGATCAAATAATATCAACTTTATTTCCAAGGTGAGTTGGTTAGATGAGCTTGCACAAAATGATGAGGTCGCAGGTTCAATTCCTACTAATTGCATGAATAAGTCAATCGTTTGGAACAAGTTTTGGAAAACGTGTCTACTCTAGATCGGCTCTAATACCACTGGTAGGTAACGGGAGGGGCTGCACTAGCATAAAACTCTATCGTTCAACCACAGGAAACCTTGTAAGAGGAACATATTAGATCGTTACCACTAGATGCGCAGGTGGAGCCGAAGCGACTTGGAGCAGCGACGTCCAACGTAGTCGCGCGTCGATATAGAGGAAGTAGTCGTACAACTTGACGTGGTGCACAACACAGCAGCACCTCTACAGAAGTCCACACGTCTGGAGTGTGAGGAACAACGTGACCGAGCGTGATAGCACTCGACGTCACACGGTAGTAGACCACAGCAGTAGCGGCAGCAGCGCCATGCACACGAGCTGGATGCGGCGGCCAGGCAAGGACTAATTAGTTTAGTTTAATTGCTCGGTGATTAGATTATATGGAGCTGCTAATGCGCCAGCTAATGGGCCACAATCATGGGCCCTAGTGGCTCACGGGCACAACTCCAACATTTACAGGTTCCAGATATCCTAGGAGTTTTTCCATGGTGGCATCCTACAGCACCACACTGTCGAGTGCCAGGACATCTTCTAGAGCCTCTAGCTTCGGGCAGCCAACATTGTTAATCTTGTGCAACATGGGAAGTCGGCTGATGCTATTGAGTTCGGAACAGTCGAACACTTCATGTTCTACAACAGATGGAGGTTCTTTACAAATGTTAGGTTCGCCATCTCGTTCAGGTACACTTCATTGACAGCATGCCTCTTGCTGTTAAGAAGGATCTAATGGCACTCTTCAACGAGTTCCATAAAGGAAAACTCCCTTTGTTTAGCCTAAATTTTGGTATTATTACATTACTACCAAAACAAAAGGAGGCCAAACAAATTCAACAATACCACCCTATCTGCTTGCCTAAGGGCATGTACAAAGGAGAGCCCACTGTGATCTCTTGGGCACATGTATCCAAGCAAAGAGACACGAAACAACTCTAGTCATACAAAGGAGAGACTCTACGTGATGTCTTTTAATAAATGCATATTATTAATGATTGCATGACATAAGTCGTCTCTTCACATGTACAACGGTGCTCGAGTTGTCTCTTACATCGAAACACGTGATAGAGACCGCCTCTTCGTCAAGAGACCACCCAGCCGTCTCTTGAAGGGTTGGAGGGGTTATTTGCAAAAATATATTACCACATCAGCTCAAGAGCCCGCTCATTTATTAGAGTTGTACATGCCCTAATGTAGGCTTTAAGATCTTCACTAAAGTGATGGCAAATAGGACTGCCTTAGTTGCCCAAAAGGTGATAAGACCATCACAAACCCCCTTCATGACGGGTAGGAACATCATGGAAGGGGTACTGATCCTACATGAGACAATCCACGAGATGCGTAGGAAAAAGCTAGGTGGAGTAATTCTCAAACATGACTTTGAGAAAGCTTATGATAAGGTCAATCGGTCCTTCCTCCAACAAACGTTGAAAATGAAGGGGTTTGCACATATATGGTGCAAATGGCATACCAAACAAGTAGGGGGAGTGGGGCAGCGTGGGCATTAAGGTGAATGATGACATAGGTCATTATTTTCAAACTAAGAAAGGTTTATGACAAGGAGACCCATTCTCCCCTCTGCTCTTCAACCTTGTGGTCGATATGTTGGCCATTCTCATAGACCGAGCCAGGAATGATGGAGATTTTAATGGGGTAGTACCACATCTAGTAGATGACGGATTATCTATCCTTCAATATGCATATGTCACTATCCTTTTCTTGGAGCATGACTTGAGCCAAGCTAAGAATCTTAAACTAGTTTTAAGTACGTTTGAGCAATTGTCGGGCCTCAAGATAAATTTCCGCAAGAGCGAGTTGTATTGCTATGGCAAAGCCAAAGAGTATGAGGGCAAATATGCACAATTTTTTGGCTGTAAAATAGGCTCAATTCCGTTTAAATATCTTGTCACACCTATGCACCATCCTAGGTTATCGAATAGCCCTTGGTACATCATAGAAGAAAAATTCCAAAAAGAAGCTAGCTAGTTGGAAAGGAAAACTCCTCTCCGTAAGAGGACGATTAGTTTTAATTAACTCAGCCCTAACCAATCTAGTTATGTACATGTTGTCTTTCTTTGAAGTACCCAGTGGGGTTCTTAAGAAGCTTAACTAATATAGATCATGGTTTTTTGGCAATGTGATGACAATAAGAAGTAGGCTCACTAAGCATAGTATAGTGTGTAGACCAAAAGACTTTGGGGATTGGAGATCAAAAACTTAGAGATCAAAAATAATTTCCTTCTAAGTAAAGGGCTTTCAAAGTTGATTAATGAGGAGGCTACTTGGCAAGACCTTATAAGAAGGAAATATTTGTCAAGCAAAACCCTAACTCAAGTCAAGAAAAAACCCGGTGATTCCCACTTTTGGTCGGGTTTAATGAATGTCAAGGAATAATTCCTAGCATGTGGTCATTTCCAAATCCAAGATGGTACTCGAAATTAGATTTTGGAAGACACTTGGATAGGAGACAAACCGTTTTGCATCACATACCCAAATCCTTTCAATACAGTGAGGAAGAAGGATGCTATGGTGGCACAAGTGATGTCTATTAGTCCTCTAAATTTTTTTAGGCGCGCCCTAGTAGATGATAATCTAAAAGCTTGGTAAGAGAGAGTTGCCAAAGTAATAGACATCTCACTTACTAATAATAGGGACAACATTCGTTGGGGCATAGTAGTGGTTCTTTTTCGGTCAAAACTATATATGTATAAATTTTTCATCGTACAAATCGGAATCATACCTATCAATTGCCGAATATGGAAAATTAAGGTCCCCCTCAAAATCAAGATCTTTTTATGGTATCTTATTGGAGGAGTTACCCTCAAAAAGGATAATTTGGCTAAGAGGAATTAGTATGGTTCACTTGATTCTTGCTATTGTAGGTCTCTAGAAACTATTTGACACCTTTTCTTTGATTATCATTTTGCTCGCTTTGTAGCCTTTGGAATTCAACCACCATCTTGCATATCTAACTTGTTCCACACCTGGATTCATGGTTTTAGTACCATCCTCAAGAAACACGTGCTTCTAGGGGTTTCGGCTCTCCTATGGACTTTCTAGTTGAATAGAAATGGTATGGTTTTAATAAGACCAAACCAAACACTTTTCCGTAGGTTATTTTCTGGATGACATATTGGATCCATACATGGTCGTTGTTGCATAGAGAGGAAGAAGTCCAAACCTGCCTGAAGCAAGGTTGTCGGATGCTTGAAAGCTTCACTATGGAGATCTTCGCAAGGTTTGGGTGGCGTTTTTCTAATAGAATTGAGGCTTAGGCTCTCCATGATGTTAGGAATATTGGCTTTGAATCCATGGACTTACTTCCTTTTGTTTACCCTCATTTCTTGGAGTTGATTGTTGGTTGTCAAAACTTTGCTTAGGCTAAGCTCTTCTCCTTAGTGAGATTGTTGAGTCTTATAGTTTGGTTGGAGTCCTAATCGGTTGAGCCTAAGTGCTCTTGGAGTTTGTAACCTTGTTATGTGCACCCAAAAGGTGTAGAGGCAGAAACTTTGTTCCATTATCTAAAAAAATGCCTCTTGCTGTTAGCGAGCCACGGTGAAAGACATCTCAGCTTGCTGTTTCTAATTGCGAGAAGTTCAATAGCAGGCATGGACATTGTTCCTGTAGTCACATCCTCCCCGTTTCACTCCCATTCACACTACTAGGATTAGACCCTGCAATAGCGGGCGATTTGGCCCTGCAAAATCGGGCATTCCGAGCGCTATTACGCACACTTTATTGCAGGGTCGGACCAACAATAGCGCCCACGACCGCCCGCTATTGCAGGAAACCCTGCAATAGCGGGCATCGTGATGTCATCTGCCCGCTATTGCAGGCAACCCAGCAATAGCGGGCAGTTGACATCGTCCTGCTCGCTATTGAAGGGTCACCCTACAATAGCGGTCAGCTGACATCACGCAGACCGATATTGTTGTGTGACCCTTCAATAACGGACAAATGACATCACTGTGCCAGATTTTGCTGTGGTTTTGCCAATATCGTGCACGATGATGTCATCTGCCCGATATTGCTGGCCTAGACAGACAATATCGTCTAGTGACATCATCGTGCCCGATATTACTGGCATTTTCTGAACTGATATAATTATTGCTATTTGCTTTATTTTCTAGTGACAAATTCAAATATTTTTACAGAACTGAAAATAAATTCACACTATATATACGCAAGACCATAGAAATAATCATTAAAGCATTTATATGTACATACAACATAGTTGTCATCCATTTTACAATATCCACATACATATACATCATGTTTCCAATACACAATATTCATCCATCAAAACACAACTAAATTACAACTTATCCAGCCGCTTCGGCTCTAGTGCCTTCAATCTCTGCTCCCCTGTCTTGGTATTTTGCACAATTGCATCTTGGTGGCCCTTTTGACCGCTGTAGCTATACAAGTCTTCATGCATTGCAACACTACTTAGAGGATCAAAATACTTGCCTCTTTCATTACACAACTCATGAATCATGAAGCGGAGGAGTTTGACTGCAATGAGCTCGAGTGTGCTTTCTTCTAAGTGGGAACCTGTTTTTGGCTTTTCATAGCGTTGCTGCCACAAATAAATTATGGAATTAATACATGTTTGTTAAGTAATATAAAACTAATATACTAATGCAAGAAAAAACACACTAAATACTTACATCTTTCCATAGGGCCGGTTCTTCCGTAGGAAATGTAGTATATTCCCCATTTCCGACACTTATGTATTTGCACACATAGTAGCCACAGGTCACGGTCCCAGGACGCTGTTTTGAACACTTTACAAAACAAGGAAATTGTTAAGTTACTTTACAAATAGAGACATTAATTAATTGAATAAAAAAAATGATCATGATATGAGATAATAGTACCGGATAATGCGTTTTGTATCCAACGTTGGTCCGTTTGGGATGAGGATCACCACCAAGCTCGAGATAGTATTTATAGGCACTAATATAAAAAAGCAAATAAGCAACGAGCATAATGCAATCTATAAAAAATGATAGTTCATTGAATATCTAAAATTACCTATTCAGTGTGTCCATGAAATCCTTCTACCTCTTAGGACCATAATCCAAAGTGTCAAACACCCAAACTCCTGCGAGATTCGGATGTATCATGAAAGCAATCCAATGGTCACTATAAAATATGTCATTATGTCATTATCTAAGTGAAATAATGATTTGCACAAGAAGTAGCAGGTTACGAAAACTTAATCAAAGTTATATGGAGCCATAATGCATCGTCTCTCTCTCCATTCGTACATGCGTCTCCCAATGTAGGTTGCTATACATCTCCTTGCATCCTTAACCGCTTGGACATGTACTTGTTGCCTTCTGGCCTTGGTCACCTTCTTTCCGACCAACAGGGGATGATTATCGGTAATCTTTGGATTCATCGCGCTTTGGCTAATGGCGGTTGGGTTTAGATATCCGACTTCATTTGAGGCACCGGAGTGATGACACATTCCGAGCGATGAAAAAGGGTAGTCGGTTGAATTCATGTGCCATTCGCTTGTGTCGTATACTTGCCTTATGGGTATACGAGATGGGAAAGGAATGGATGCGCAGAGATATGGTAACAAATTAATGAAGATAAAGATGATGAAGATGGTTAATAGACTGGTTCCTGACCGGTCCGGAATAACAGAAGATTCTGTATACTGGTATGGAGACGAGGCGGGTATTAAGACCGGTATATGATGACTTGAGAAGCAAGTTAAGGAGTAATTTGTAGTCTGTTAGGACTCTGAATTAATAAAGAAAGCTAGAGATAGAGCTCCCATATATGTAATTCGTGTAATCGACTAGGATCGTGCATGTAACCTTGGCTCCCCGGATATATAAGGCGGAGCAGGGACCCCGAAAAGCTCTAAGATCTTGCAATTA
This sequence comes from Chloris gayana, assembly GCA_031894775.1. NCBI lineage: Eukaryota > Viridiplantae > Streptophyta > Magnoliopsida > Poales > Poaceae > Chloris > Chloris gayana. Next base: position 569,218 of record JAUNZO010000946.1, on the reverse strand, counting down.
GCAATCTGCTAAAGGCAATACATAACATACAGGACGTAGGGTATCACTCTCGATTCGAGGGGCTCGAACCTGTCTAAAATCACGTGTTCCTGTGTGTTTTGTGTGTTGCACCATCGAATTCCACGCTCGTGAGGGACCGGGTAGTACTAGTGCCGAGTTTAAGACTCGACATTTGGCGCGCCGGGTAGGGGTCTCGGCGAGTTCGATGGCATCCTCGTTCATCGTCGATTTTGTCCCCGGCTTCAAGATCTGCTTTGGGTCCCTTGACTTTGAAGCTGATTCCGCCGAAAAGTTGCTTTTGATGAATCCGACTTGTAGCCGGGCCGCAGCTTCGAAGCGCGATCACCTGCCCTGATTGATACCTCTTGTTTGGAACCTTGCGGATCCGATGCAACTTTAGCGCGAACCATCGGACCGCTCACATCTCGGACCGGAAACCGGTCTGCGAGGATAAGTCGCTCTCACGAGCTTGATAAAGACTTCGAAGAAGGGTTTCCGGCCTTCTTCCAAGTATTCGTGACGGGCCCAGTTCTTCAAGAACTTACTCCCGAGGAAGCCGCTGCTGAAGCAGCTAGGATGGCGGAAGACGAAGCTAACAACCGCCAACGCGAAGACAACGAAGCGGATGGATATGAACGACCTCCGCAACCTTCAGCCGCGAATCATCGCGCAAACGTTGTCGGTACTAGTCAGGCGGGAGGAAGCGTTCTCGTGACTGCTCCCCTCGCTATCGGACCGCTACCGGAGTAGTCCGGAGACCCGGAAGAAACCTCTCCGAGGATATAACGATCGACGGGGATGTCGCGGCGGAAGGCGCCATCGTTCTTCCCGTAGAGCATTGGATTTAAGCTCCATGGAGGTGGAGATGAATGACGCTCGAGTCTTCACATCACCAGTCCACAATATTGTGGGAGGGAAACAAGTTCTCAAGACAATACCGGAAGAAGTCTTCAATGCCACGCCAGGATTGCAGCACGCCTTGAATTTGGTAGACGCGGTAGCTCTACAAACAAATCCGCTCGTCCATGACCGAGCTGAATCTTCTAGCCGCTCACGTTCCCACTCGGAGCGGCCGGCAAGAGCCCGGTCTGAAGGAGCTTCCTCGATGGAAGGCTTGGACCCCGACACACCCCGATTGCGGATGCACATAAGCGAGCTCCGGACCAAGACTTGCGCGTACCACTCAATGGCAATCGTGACATTCGAAATGTGCTGATCGATCGCCATGCAGAGAGGGCAGAAGAACGCAGGAGACAAGAAGAAGATGAGAGGCGACGGACTGGTAATGTTGAAGATCGTCCACGGGATCTTGCCCCACCGCGCCCGCGTCCGAATAACTCGCCATGTCGTGGGCCGGCTGCTTCGGCGCCGTCCCCCGGCGGAAATCATCCGCGCAATGATCATCGAGGGCATAGTAATCGGCATGCTCATCGGGATGAACGGCCCGGAAGAGATGATCGTCGTGACGCCGGAGATCGAAGGGGCGAGACAACGAGGACAGAGACGGAGAACCCCGACGAGTTGATAATGATCGTCGGCGGCGCCTCCGCCTCCCCCTCCTTCACAACATGAGGAACCAGCGAACAATGTCCGTCAAGCGGCACCTCCGCCTCCGCCTCCGCCTCCTTCACAGCACGCGGAGCCGGTGAATAATGATCGTCATGATGGTTCGGGGATAGATATCAAGATGATCGCTATTACGACTACTTCGACGACGATAGGGATCGTAATTATCGGCATCGCCCTAGCCGGCGATCTCCGTCACCGGTCTGGACCGGTCCGGAGGATGATGAGTACTCCGTGATCCCTACTTTCACGCGAGATTTACGCATTTGCAAATACCCCATGTGATTTAAGCCTGGGGCCATTGATAAGTATGATGGTAAAGCACCTCCTGCTGAGTATCTTTGTATGTACACCATCGCCATCCGGTCAGCAGGAGGAGATACGTTTGTGCTAGCTAATTACCTGCCTATGTGCATGGAGCAGGCTGGACGCTTGTGGTTGCAATCCCTACCCGAGAAGCCAGGGAATTACTTCGACCTCAACAGGCTGAAGCGAAGCCCGACTAGACTCTCACGGACTTCATCGAGCATTTCTGCAACAAGAAGGCCTTAATCCCCAATGTTCCCGATCAGCAAGTAATTGCGGCGTTTCAAGCTGGCGTCCGAAGTGAAGCTTTAGTTCACAAGATTGGAAGGCGAAATCGGAACCTTACCATGACGGCATCGGAGTGCTTCAAGATAGCGGATGATTACGCTGCTGTTGAATCAAACGTGGTCAATTTGCGCGGGAACAAAGGGAAGGAACCGAAGCATGACCAAGGCAACCAGTCCGGATCCAAGAACAACAATAAACGCAAGGCTGATCACCTTGTTGCAGCTGTCGACCGGTCTCATGGAGGAGATCGGCTGGCACCTCCTAAGAGAGGTCCAAGAGAACGATTGTCTTTTGAAACACTTCTAGAGGGCCCTTGCATGATTCACAATGGGAATCATAAAGCTAAGGAGTGCTTCCTGTTAAGGTCGTTTGCTCGGTTCGCCTTAAAGGTTGCACCCCGTCTGCTCATAGGAACCGGAGAGACGACAAGGGCAAGGATAAAGAACGCGATGACAATGAGGATGACGAAGGCATTCAAGAACCGGCTCGAGAGGTGAACATGATCTATGGAGGCCCGACGCGTACGAGTCAAAGCGAAAGCAAAAATTGGCGTTTTGAGAGGTTAATGCCGTTGCTCCTGCCACTCCCGAATACCTACGTGGTTTGAGGTGCCCATTACCTTCAGCAGAGCTGATCATCCCGAGGTATTGCCAAAAGCTGGTAAATATTCGCTCATCCTGGCCCCCATCGTTCACAAGGTGCGATTGAAAAGAACTTTCATTGATGGAGGAAGTTGCCTGGATATCTTGTTTGCTAAAACTCTGCCAGAGCTTGGCCTCTCCGTAGCTGATTTGGGGCGCAGTGTTTCACCGTTTCATGGTATAATACCCAGGCGGAACAGCTATCCTTTGGGGCAGATTTCTCTGCCGGTGACTTTTGGGACAAAGGAGAACTACAGGAGGGAGAATATTATCTTCCAGGTAGCCGACATCAAATCAGCGTATCATGCGATACTTGGAAGACCGGCTTTGGCAAAGTTTATGGCCATCCCGAATTATCAGTACTTGATGTTGAAGATGCCGGGACCAAATGGGGTCCTGTCGTTCGGGGTGATATCAAGACCGCTTATGCTTGTGAAGTACATAGCACAAAGCTGGCCTCTCAAGCCAATTCGGAGGATGAACGTCGAGAAATCAGAGAAGTAGCCGAGGCTCTAGAAGTACAGGCAAGGTTGGAGGATGAAGTTCCAGTCAAGAAGGTTGCAAAGGAGAAATTGAAAGCTGATGTAGTGGTTTCCAAGACTATTCAGCTTGATGAGTCGACCCCTCCAAGGTCACCCATATAGGGGCTGACTTGAGGGATAAATAGGAAAGCCCGCTCATTCTTTTCCTCTAGGAAAATAGGGATATCTTTGCATGGCAGCCTTCCGACATGCCGGGTGTTCCTAGGTAGAAGATTGAGCACGCATTGTTAGTGCGTCCCGATACGAAGCTAGTCAAACAGAAGCTCCGGAGGTTTGCTCAAGACTGCAAGGAGGCCATCAAGAAGGAAATAACTAGGTTATTAGCAACTAAGTTCATTAGGGAGGTGTATCATCCAGATTGGCTTGCCAATCCAGTCCTTGTACCAAAAAAGAATACTAAAGAATTAAGAATGTGTGTCGATTATACTTATCTCAACAAAGCTTGCCCCAAAGACCCTTTCACGCTTCCTTGGATTGACCAAGTCGTTGATTCGACCGCTGGCTGCGAGCGTCTTTGTTTCCTTGATGCCTATTCAGGGTATCGTCAAATATCGCTGAAAGTTGAAGATCAAATAAAGACCGCGTTTATCACCCCTTCGGAGCATACTGCTACACGACTATGCCATTTGGATTAAAAAATGCTGGAGCTACGTATCAGCGCGGCATACGACGTTGCTTGGATTCGCAATTGGGACGGAACGCGAAGCTTACGTCGATGATATAGTGGTAAAATCTCGAAAACCGAGGATCTTCTCTCCGACCTGGCAGAGACCTTCGATAATCTGCGGAATTTTTCCATGAAACTCAATCCTGGAAAGTGTGTGTTTGGAGTTCGTTCCGGGAAATTATTAGGATATCCGGTATCATGGAGAGGTATTGAAGCTAACCCAGAAAAAATCCAGACAATCATCAACATGAAACCCCGAGCTGCTTGAAGGATGTTCGGAAGTTGACGGGCAGTATGGCTGCTCTCAGCCGTTTCATTTCAAGACCGGGAGTACGTGGACTTCCGTTCTTCAAGTTGCTTAAAAAGCAAGATAAGTTTGAGTGGACAGACGAAGCGTAGGCTGCGCTTGATCAGCTCAAGGAATATCTTAGTAATCCTCCGATATTGATACCGCCGGAGCGGACGAGACTATTTAGTTGTATATCTCCGCAACTACCCATGTGGTAAGCACGGTTCCGGTAGTCGATCGGAAGAAAGAAGGACATCTGCAATTGGTGCAACATCCGGTATATTTTGTAAGCGAAGTCCTTACTGAATCATGGATGCGGTATCTCCGATTCATGAAGTTAATATATGCTGTAGTGATAACTTCTCGAAAGCTGAAATATTATTTCCAAGCGCATCCCATTGAAGTTAAGACTGGGTTTGCAATTGGGGATATTGTTCGAAACCGAGAGGCAGTTGGCCAGGTTGCTAAGTTGGCTATAGAACTTGGCCAATACGAGATTATGTTTTCTTCGCGAACAGCTATCAAGGGACAGGCTTTGGCCGATTTCATAACAGAGTAGTTGGAGACGCAGATTCCGCAAGGAATCCAGACATTGGAGTATTGGGAGATGTTCTTTGATGGGCCCCGTAGCTTTCGGACGCGGGGTCGGGGTCGTACTTCTCACCCCCACGGAAGGAACCACTCGGATATGTATTACAAATGCATTTCGGAGCCTCAAACAATATCGCGGAGTATGAAGCTTTGCTTCATGGGCTTCGAGTAGCTATTTCGTTAGGAGTCGGACGATTAGACATATATGGTGATTCAATGTTGGTGATAAGTCAAGTTAACAAGGTGTGGGATGCTCATGATGATCATATGGTCGCTTATCGCCAAGAGGTTAGGAAACTTGAAGATAAATTTGATGGTTTACGATTTTCTCATATACTCGCGCGGAAATAATTCTGCTGCGGATGAGTTAGCTGGACCGGGGTCTTCAAGACAAGCAGTTCCACCTCGTGTTTTCCTTCAAGTATTGGATAAGCCATCCATAAAGATGGAGCGCAAGGCTACTATTATAGCGATCGTGGATGAAGTAGTCTTGAAGAACCAGGAAGAGAAAGCGGTCTTGAAGGACCGAGTCGAAGAAGCGATCTTACCGGATAAGACAGTGAACGAAATCAACGCTGAAGATATTAGGCCACTTGATGTTATGATTATTGATTCTGATTGGCGTACCCCATACCTTGATTATCTACGATCTGGTAAAACTCCAAAAGATAAGGTGGAGAAGCAAAGATTAGAGGTTAGAGCACGCAGTTATTTAATTCTCAAAGGAGAGTTATATAGGCGTGGAGTTAATATTTTGATGAAATGTGTATCGGTTTCGATGGCATTCAATTGCTTGAAGACGTGCACAAGGGAATTTGTGGAAATCACGCCTCTTCAAAGACGCTAGTTGGGAAGGTGTTCGGACAAGGATTTTACTGGCCTACAGCGACGGATGATGCGCACTGAGTGGTTAAGAATTTTCAGGGATGTCGGTTTTTTGCTAGGCAGCCTCATGCCCCACTCATGAGTTGCAGCTAATTCCAATGACTTGGCCTTTTTCTACTTGGGGGCTAGATATTGTTGGACCTTTTAAAAGGGCGCCAGGAGGATTCACGCACATTTTTGTGGCGGTAGATAAGTTCTCCAAGTGGATTGAGGATGAAGCAGTTACTAGTACAACTACAACCCGAGCGATCAAGTTTTTGCAGAACATCTTCGTACGTTTTGGGGTCCCATACAGTATCATTACCGATAATTGGTCTCAATTCACTTCAGAGTTCTTCAAAGATTATGCTGAGAATTTGGGAATTAAGATACAATATACGTCGGTGTCACACCCGCAAAGCAATGGACAAGTGGAACGAGCTAATGGAATGATTTTGACCGGTCTTAAACCTAGAATTTTTTACTGTTTGAAGCCGTATGCAGGAAAGTGGGTTAAGGAATTGCCTTGGGTGCTTTGGGGATTACACACTAATGTTAGTAGGGCTACAGGGCAGTCTCCTTTTTCTTTGGTGTATGGATCTGAAGCCATGCTACCTACAGAAGTGAATATGGTGTCAGCTCGGGTACAATACTACGATGAAGAGAAATATGATGATCAACGCCAGGTCGAGCTGGTTGCTGCGGAAGAAATGAGGGATCAAGCTTTGATTCAAGCTGCCAAATATCATCAGGGATTGCGTCGTTATCATGATCGCAATGTTCGAACACGGGAGTTCCAAGTAGGAGACTTGGTTCTTCGGAAGATTCAGTCTAACAAGAACAAGCATAAGTTGTCACCGATCTGGGAAGGACCTTTTTTGGTTAAATCGGTCTCCGGACCGGGGCTTATAGGTTTATGACCTTGGCGGAAGAAGAAATTCCAAATTCTTGGAACATTGATCAGCTTCGTCGTTTTTATACTTAAGAATACTTCCTGTAAAGCTTTTCATATTATAATAAAGTAATTTTGTCTAATGAGAATGTGTTTGTTTTTTGTGTCTCCATATTTTAATTTTGAATTAAATCATTGAGCCAGGGGGCTGCTACGTTAAGAGCAGTCTATGATATTGTGTTACTCCTGAATAATGAGACCAGTCATTTAGTTGGCAGATTGTCTGTGTTGAGAGCGGTCTATTTAAATTTCAGTTTAAGACTAGTATATTTTGGAAAGGAAATTGTATAGCATTTTTCTTATGAATACTGATCGGTAGGCTGCTGTGTTAAGAGCAGTCTGTGAAATCTTAAAATCTTACAACCTAGCTTTTTTGCTTATCTTACATGATCTTGTTAAAGTAAGCTATAATTATGAATTGTGATCTGTGCTGATTAGAGCCGGAATTTGATCATAATTATTTTTAGCTAAAATAACCATCATGTCTTAGGCAAATAAGTTAGTAAGTATGATGGTGAAACCAGTATTCATATAGAAAAGAAAAGCAACCGGTATTTAAAATAATATAAACAACGTGATGCTCAAGATGTTTGATTACAAAAGCAAGGTGGCCCTATTACAAAATTCACTAAGCAGGACCGCTGGAAGTACCGGTATCACCGGTCTTATGATTTTCCTCTAGTCCGTCGTCCAGCGTTTCTTCAGAATCAGAAGAAGATATTGGTAAATCAGCATCAAGATCTTCAAATGCATCTTCTACTCGTCCGCCTAGCGGCGGCTGCTGCGTCCTGAGCATCTTGATCTAGAGCAAAGGCCGCTGGCGCTACGTTTAGAGGAACACCCGTTGGATCAAGAGGAACATCCTCTATCAATTCCGAAACGGTACCAATGAGTGAATTCCTCAGCTCATTGAACCGGTCTTCGATAGTCTCCGGGTGGGCGCCATCCTTGATAAAATTGAAATCACAATCCTCGACAAGATTGGATTATGGCGGCAATGTGTCCTCCTCCTACAGCAGCAACCATCTTAGAGTGTTCTCTCGATTCTTCGGGCAAGGCCCAGATTGCGGACTCAAGATCTATCTCATTGGGATCAATAGTTTGACCGCCGTTGAGATACTCCAATGTTTGCACCTGTACCTGCAGCAAGTTCCGAGGAAAGCAAGAATATAAGAAAAGATCATGACTACAGACCGGTATTTTAAAAGAATTTCATAGGAATGAATAAGAAAGAAGTGACTTACGTCTATGCCTGATTTCTGCAGCTCCGAATCTGCCTTTGATGTTAATATTGGATTCTCTCAGCTTGGTCTCAACCTTCGATAGACGCTGGATCTCGCGTTCTTTTGCTTTGAGAGCAAGCTGGGCAGATTCATGGGCAGTCCTCGGAGCGCTCTCTTTGTCCGCTTGCGCTGTTTTTGCTGCTTCTAAAGCTTCAGCTAGTTCGGCCTTCAGAGCGAGCATTTTCAGTTTCCATCATTTTGTTGGAGCGAAGTGCTTGCGCCAGGATGTTATCCTTAGCGGTAAGCTCGCCTTCCAATTCTCCAATTCGAGCTGCTTGTTGCTCTTCAACATGAGAGCCCTCTTCAAGTGCTTGCTCAAGAGCAGCTGCCTTCTCGTAAAGGACTTCCTCTCGCATTCTTGTGAGCGGCAACGAGGTTTTCAAGTGCTCGAGATAAGGAGTAGGACCAGTCAGAGAGAGAGGCAACAAGGAAAAATATGGAATACGTAGATAAAATTAAGAGTGTTACTCTGGATTTCTCGGCAGAGCTTGATGATCTCTTGCCGGCGTTCCTCCATCAATCTATGGGTGTTCAGCAGATTAGCTTCTCTTCTCTACGAGATCGGTCTCCTTGGATTTCGGATCGGCGGTCCGAGATTCCAGTTCGACCAATCGCTCTTGATTGGTGCATAGCTCTTCCTCCGAGGCGAGCAATTATAGCACTCTTAGCTTCGGAGTTCTTCAAGAGAACCTAAAAGAAGGAAGAAGTAAGAGATTCAATTATTAAAAGGAAATTGCTTGAAGAAACCATTGAAGCGTAAGGATGTACCGGCCGGATTCCGATAAGTTCTTCGGGGCCTCTTCTTCTTGGAGGGCGTCCCATTAAGCGATTACGATAGAACGTTCTATCTCCACTGGAGCTGTCTACTTCCACATCTCCGACTACCATTTTGGTCGGTCCGGGTTCTCCTGGAGATTTGCGTGTCGTCCTGGGCCGACGAGGAATTTCTTCCACCCGGACCGGTCCCGGTGAGAGCTCCGGAGGAATTTGAAACAAGGTCGCTTGGGGAGGAGGGTTGCCGGAAGATGAGCTTTCAATATTGATGATCGGCTCTTCGGTTATTTGGGATAAAGCTTCTATGTTTGAGGCGGCAGGGTGTTCCTTTGCGGGTGCCGCACTTTGAGCTTCGGAAGGTTGGTTGCCGGTCGGAGATGCAGCAGGAGCGGTAGCAAAAGCACTACCGGTCGGAGCTGGGGTGGAAGCTTTGTTTCTTAAAAAACTAGCTATGCTAGCTTGGAAATTAGAAGGGATCCTGCGAAAAGGAGCAAGTACAATAAGACTGGGATAGAGACAATTCGAGAAAAGAGCTAATGATATAGAAGACTTACGAGGTAGCTTTTTTGAAGCCGGTGGAAGTTTTTACCTTCTTAGAAGGACCTTGAGTATCTTCAAGGGCGCCCTCTGCAGATCCTTTTTCCCGTTGGATGGACTTGCGGTGTTGGGACTGGTTGTCCTATGTCGCTTGGACCGGTCCGGCTGCCATACCGGGATCTCTTGGGAACATTGGATAGAGAATCCGTTAGACAAGGAGTTCCTTGAGATTTTCCCGAAGCGGCTTCGAATGCAGCCGAGCTGCTCGGCGATCCCTCTCGACGGCTTCTTTTTCTTTCCGTCGATCTTCAAGTTTTTGCGCTTCGTGCGGGTATCGCCAGAGCGCAGCGGAGGGTGTAGTCGGTCTGCCGATGGTTAAGGAGGTAGTACGTTTCTTCGTACTAGGAGCTTGAACCACCTTGCCGGATTTGGAAATCTTTGGAGCTATGTCTGGGAGGCGAGGGAAAGATCGGTCCGAAGTCCCCTGAGTCGGACCGGCTTGAACAGACAATGGGAGCGATATTGTTCGCATAGTCCTCCCTCCAAGTATCATTGGGGGGTAGAGGAGGGTGACTCTTGAAGTTGTCCATTTTTCTCGTATTGAGAAGTCACATTTGCGCAAGAGAATGAAGGTTGAAAATAACAAGATTCAAAGATAAAGAGAGAGATACTTACTGGATCTCGGGGTTGGACGACCCGAAAGCCGGACCTACTCTCGAGCATCAAGACAGATCCGGTTTCGGCTGGAGCATCCGCCCGATACGGACTTCTAACCGCTCTTTGTCGGGAAGAAGAGTTCCATCCAATGGAATGGCATCGTCTTCATTGAAACACCATGTTGGGTGCTCTTGCCTCTTGAGTGGCTGGACTCCTCGCACTATGAGGCTCCAAAGGACTGTCTCGGTGGTGACGCCTTTGACGTCCTTTAGATATTTAATGCAAGCCAAGAGCGCGAGGATTTCCCCATCTTCTTTGAGTTTTTCCCTAGTATCTAGAGAAGGGAAGTTTTTGGCTACCCTAGCGCTAAAGGGAGGGAGTGCAGGCTGGGGATTATCACAAAAGAACCACCCTTGTTTCCAATGGGCAATACTTTTATTCAGAGAAATAGAAAAGTATTCATCTCGCGCTCCAAGCATTGAATTCCTATTCCGCCCACTACGACTGGCGGTCCGATTAGGGAAGTGGGCGGATTTGGAAAAGATATTGAAATAACTTGAAGTGGGGGAGAACTCCAAGGAAAGCTTCACAAAGATGAATAAAGAAAGTAATCTTCAGGATGCGAAGACCGTCGATCGATGGAGGTAAGGGGTTTCTACAAAAACGCCATCACACGGACGGGTCAAGAGACCCGTTGTACAAGGGAGTTAGGATTGAGATTCACTAGCTCCCATCCATAAAAGAAAAGAAGACCCCTAAAGAAGGAGCAGCAAGGAAGATCAAGGCCACGGAGGAAAAAGCTTTGAAAACCAATTGCTGAGAGTCGTCTATTCCCCATGGAACTTGGCCGGGGTAGGGACGCTCCAGCTTTAGGATTGGTTGGGTAGGAAGATATCCGTCACGGACTGCATCGTTGAGAGATGTTTCCGTGACTCGCTACTACCAAGATCTTGAATACCAAATGGAAGTTGATCGCGAGGAAGAAAGGAAGAAGATGCGGGGTTGGCGGTGGATTTCTTCTTACCCATCCCGAGAGATGGAAAAAGAAAATCCGAGATTGGTTTATGCGGAAGAAGAGAGCAAAGAATAAGGGCAAATGGCGGGCACGTATGAGCTTTGGGGAATGGGTTTGACCTAGGTCGACCTTTCGTTTCTTTTTGTAGGCACTGGGATGGGCCCGGGGCTGAAAAGTTATTGGGCTACTTTGCAAGGCCCGATGGATTTAGCATTAATGACTTATGTCATAACTATGCGATTATGACCTAACGGCCATAAGGATATTAAAGATCTGTTATTTGCGTTAATTATGACCTAACGGTCATAAGGATAAGCCATCGTGCTTTTTGTGAATAAAAAATCGGTCTCGAAATATGGAGATTTTCAGATTGGAATTAAAGTAATGCTGAATTTCATAATTTAGTAGTATGAAAGAGTTAGACTTTACATAACTCGGTGATAATGGATGCCTTAGGCTGTGGGTGTTAATCATCCGGCTGATCATAGGCCTTGGAGACTCAAGTCGATGTGAGAATATGGGGGAATAAACTGGTCCGATCAACCAGAAATTTTAGTTAAAGGTGATATGACTGGTTAGACCGGTTCGACAAATGTGTTCTTGGCGGAAATTGCTAAGAGGTATATGATTTCATGAAAGATAATAAAGGGTAGTCTCTCCAGAAAGACTCTTGCATTATTTGCGATTCTCAAATGATACAAGAGTCGGGGCTATACCTAATTAGGTGCACTCGACAGTGCACCGTATTTAAAGAGCGGTCTATAATGATCGCGGGAGGAAGAAAATTATGGAAAATTAATGGAGCGGTCTATAAAGATTGCATATCAAAGGAAATAATGAAGAATCAACTAGTGGACTCTTGCATTATTTGAAAGGAGTTCAAATGATCCAAGAGTCGGGGCTATACTCAATTGGGTGCACCTAATCGGTGCACCGGAACAAGAATATGCGATGATTACCTAATTAGGTGATATGAAGGATAAAAACACTAATTTTTTGGGCTTTCTTAAAGCGCTTTGAAGAAAGTGGAACAATTGTAGCAGATTAGAGTTCTTTTTAATTTTACCATGGAATCAAGACCAACATGCGGAAGACTGGTCGGTCTTATTCAAGGTTAAGTAAAAAATTACTCGAGGCCTGCTGTCGTATACTTGCCTTATGGGTATACGGATGGTAAAGGAATGGATGCGCAGAGATATGGTAACAAATTAATGAAGATAAAGGTGATGAAGATGGTTAATAGACTGGTTCCCGACCGGTCCGGAATAACAGAAGATTACGTATACCGGTATGGAGACGAGGCGGGTATTAAGACCGGTATATGATGACTTGAGAAGCAAGTTAAGGAGAAATTTGTAGTCTGTTAGGACTCTGAATTAATAAAGAAAGCTAGAGAAAGAGCTCCCATATATGTAATTCGTGTAATCGACTAGGACTCGCATGTAACCCTGGCTCCCCGGATATATAAGGCGGAGCAGACGACCCCTCAAAAAGCTCTAAGATCTTGCAATTAGCAATCTGCTAAAGGCAATACATAACATACATGACGTAGGGTATCACTCTCGATTTGAGGGGCTCGAACCTGTCTAAAATCTCGTGCTCCTGTGTGTTTTGTGTGTTGCACCATCGAATTCCACGCTCGTGAGGGACCGGGTAGTACTAGTGCCGAGTTTAAGACTCGACAGACTTGGAAATATAATAAAGGTCAAAAACACTTACAGGCACCGAGACGGTAATGAGGGTGGCATCCATGCGTTGGAGACGGTACAGAGCATGGATCTCCTGAAAAGGCACATTTAAGTCAAAATATCCCTCTTGTCCTAAAACCTCTCCAGGGATCCTTGCCGCGATAACTTGGACACCCTTGCTACATACATTTAAGTACCATGTATCAAAGTACTTAAATATCCATGGCTTCTTTTTCAATACATCTGCTGGTAGTAGTGGCATGCCATGCTTATAGGTAGGGAAGTCTTCTTGTGTGAGATCCCAACCTCCTTCCGGGACGTCGGGAGGCGGAACATGAACATGTGGGACCACTTTCTTATTCTCGCTCCTATATGCTGCCGCCACGCCTTTATGCTATGTTGCGATCGCATGCCAAGTCGTTAATATATGAGTAACTATATACATAGTCGTGAATTCATAAGTACTACAAAAGTGTTCTTACTTATTTCCGCGCTAGATAACTCCTTCCTCGGAGGCGGAGGTGGAACAGGCTTGATCAAAGGTTCACTCGTTATTAGGCAGGGTGGACGAGCTACGAATCGCCCTAGCCCCTTTGTCACGTGGTGTCACCGGAGCCGGAGTCCATGTTGTTCGAAGGAGAGCTGCCTCATTCCCAACATTCGGACAAGGCGGCATGGAGAAGCCATGTTCCGGAGGGATCTGGTCCTCATACGTCGGAGAAGGCCGAGGTGAAGGTAGTGGCTCAAAAGAAATCTCGGGGTCAACCGGTGCTTCTTGAGTAGGAGGAGGCGTAGGTGCAGGCGAAGAATGCGCTACAAGAACGACGATCTCGCGTCGAAGCCAAAGGATGATATGATTAATCGCATCCTCAAGTGTCTCAATACCATCCTCCTCCTCCGGATAATCAAGGTCGCAAGCAAGATAGTTGTCCTGAATCTTGATAACTTGGACTCTAGCACACTCCTGCGGAATTGGTACATCGTTCAATGTACGTCCGGGGATCGCAATGCCCTCTCGCTACCTTGACGGTCTTTCCTCTCTTGCCGAGCGTCATGTGCAGCTCACAAGGTGTATTCTCCGTGATGTCATCCACAGGGTACCTGGTGGCATTAGGTGCGGTGCCATGATCGCTTGGAGGCCGAGCATACGGGCTTGGGTTGTCAATGTTGAGTTGAAATTCCGGGACCACAATAGGTTGGATGACAGCTTGAGGATTATTCTTCATGAATTCGTAGAAGTTTTTACCCACCATTCATGATCGATACCCTGTTGCTCGCGTGGCCCACACCTACTATATTCTTCACTCGTGGCAGCAGACGACACTTCTTTCGGTCGCGCCGGTGAAGAGACCCCTCTTGTACGACCCCGATGTTCATCGGTCCCGATGGCAACAGATCAACTCATCCGTCCGTGGGTTGAGAGTACCTTCCTTCTGTTGGGCGGCTACTTGCTTTGCGTCTTGCAAGACTTCGGTAACCCCAGAGCTTTTCGGCACCAGCTGCCCATCAACGAGTGGACTTTGAACGCCCAAGCACCCAATTTCGGGTTCGTTCACCGCATCCTTCTAACGGGTCCGGGATTCCAGCTTGTCGGCATTGTTCTTCCATAGTCCTCCATTTCTTCACTTTAGCCTTGTATCCTCCTGGTCCTAGATTAGGACGCAACTTGTTCTTTTTACTTAATCTTTGGAAAATCTCGCTCTTCTTTTTAGCATCGTCGGAGGAGACTTTCTCGACGAACGAGTTCCAATCATTAGGCATGATAAAACCGTACTTCGGAACGGTGTGAGACCCTTCTGGACAAACTTCGTATTAAGGGTTGTCCTGAATGTCCTTAGGCACCTCCCCATGGTTTTCGAGTAGCATTTTTGGCCCGCTCGGAGACTTCGGGTGGAAAAATGTAGGTTCTACTCAAGTTCTCCCACAACGTGTCCTTTTCACTCGGTTGGCACGTCAAGCCAGCTGTCATACTTAATGTTGATTGCGGTTCGAACTAATACACCGCAATCATTGCGCCGGTTTGCGTTGACGCCTTGAGGCTCAACCGGAGCCCCATCCTTGTCTATTGCCGTAACAGCTTGAATGGCGGTATGCAGCTTGTTTGTATTTCTTTGCCCTTTGTTCCGTCTTTCGCAGCGGACGCTGTTGCAGCAGCGGCCTCGACGATGTGGGAGGAGCATCTTCAAGAAATAAGCGTAGGGCACTACGACGTGTTTCAACAACCTATTGAAAATATAGTTAGAGGACGTTTTAATTAAACTATAATTGTCCATGAAATAAGAATTTGACGATGCAATACCTCATCATCTACATCGTCATTTGGGTTGTAATCAAAGTCAGGTTGCTCAACATGTTGCCTTTTACCGCAAGGAATCTTGAGAGGAGAAGGTTCCTCAAACGATGTTGAATGATCGGAACCGTTAGCTGATTCATGCGCCGACACGGGGCTCCGAACGAGTCCTAGTCGATTACACGGATTACATATATGGGAGTTCTATCTCTAGCTTTCCTTATTGATTCGAGTCCTAATAGACTACAAATTATTCCTTTACTTGCTTCTCAAGTTATCATACGCCGGTCTTGATACCCGCCTCATCTCCATACCAGTATATGGAATCCTCTGTTATTCCGGACCGGTTAGGAACCAGTCTCTTAGCTATCTCCATCACCTTTATCTTCATTGATTTGTTACCGTGTCTTTGCGTATCCATTCCTTTATCATCTGTATACCCATAAGGCAAATATACGACACGAATATTGCTAAGCTTTTTACGTTGATAATACGTAAGAATATCGCTACAAAAGTGTTTAAAAAGGCCGTCAATTAACGGCTCTCACTATTTCAAAAGGCCATCAATTATTGGTAAAGACAATTAAAAGAAAAAAAGGACAGAAGGGATAGCATCGGAATCATATAGTAGAGGAGGTAGACGAAGATAAAGGACATATAATGTAGAATGCTTTCATAAGAAAGGCAGGTGCACATTATGCAATGCATACCGCAATTTATAAGACCTCGAGGTAAATAGGTCAGGATACTTGGGTATCCTCCGGAAAATCTAATGTAATGTGGCATACACATCACAAAGATGATCCGGAGAATACCCAAGCATCCGACCATGTCTACCTAAGGTCGTACGAGTTGCGATAGGTCCCGCATATTATTGTACCAACCTTCCTAATGAAAGACACCCTACATTCTATATTCTTCACCCCATCTACCTCGTCTCCTATTAAAAGTCATCATCTGCCGAGAAAGATGCTCTCGGTGCGGGTTGCCGAATCAACGGCCATCCAACGCTATCATTAAGTTCATCGACTCCTATGTCAACTTGTTTCCAACATCCGAGGATGCGGTCCATGCTGCCACACTCATCTCACTTTGCCCGCTTTTATCATCGAGCATGGCTAGACCAAGGAGAGAGACAGAGAGAGAGTAAAGATAGGATAAAAGAGAGAAAAGAGAGGAAATAGAGGAGAAAAGAGAAGAGAGTAGAGAAGAGAAAATAGTTTTTATTTTAAAAAAGTGGTCTAGCCATGAAAGAGAGGAGAAAGGAGAGGAAATAGAGGCGAAAAGAGAGGAAAGAAAGGGGAGAAAAGAGAAGAGAGTAGAGAAGAGAAAATAGTTTTTATTTTAAAAAAGTGGTCTAGCCATGAAAGAGAGGAAGAGAGGAGAAAAGAGAGGAAATTGAGGAGAAAAGAGAGGAAAGAAAGGGGAAAAAAGAGAAGAGAGTAGAGAAGAGAAAATAGTTTTTATTTTAAAAAAGTGGTCTAGCCATGAAAGAGAGGAAGAGGAGAAAAGAGAGGAAATTGAGGGCTTATGAAAATATAGAGGAAGAATAGGTGCAACATAGGCAGTTATATATATTCTTTCTGCCTAGATTACATCAATATATCATCAATCATCGATCAATAGAAATGACCGAGGGGAAAAACAGATGTGACTAAATCAGGGAAGAAGTAAGCAGGCATAACTGATCCACATATGAGCATACTGAATTAGGGAAGAAGTAAGCAGGCATGACTGATCAATAATATGTGAAAATTAATAACATATGACTGCAACCGACCATAATTAGGGAAGAAGTAAGCAGGCATGACTGATCAATAATATGTGAAAATTAATAACATATGACTGCAACCGACCATATGTGGCATCACTGATCCACATATGAGCAGACTGAATATAGCGGGTAACCAGGCAAAATTCAGTCATAGAGAAAAATACAGCAAGCAACAAGGGAACAAGTAGAGGAGAACATATAACAGATGGCATAATGAAACATAGGCTAGTAGGAGATGACATAGAGCACAACAGTGAGCACATAATTCGCAAAATTAGCCACTTTAAAACCAGCATGAATAACAATAGCAATAGTATTTATAATATGACCAGAGCAAACGCCAACACTCCTCGATCATCTAGAGGAACAACAATAGGAAGCATGCAACCATACAAAGAAAGAATGAGGGCCAATGTATAATCTGAACTCGTACGAGTACTGAGCATGAGCAGGAGAATTGCAACATATATCAGAGCCATATATCGAAAATTGGTGGCATACTAGGTTCATAGAGTTCAGAAACATATATTGAACAACAACAAAGCACATCGATACATGTACAGTGGCAAACAAGATTCATTGATCCACCCTATGTTAATATACCAACCCTATCGATACAACAAATGCAAATGCATACACAACAGTTAATGATATTAGAAATAATATACCAATCTCCCAGCATAGTATAAAAGACAATAACAAAAAATGACAGCACAATGTAGACTAATGAACAAGGAAACAGGGTCTGTGCAAGTCCCATTGCATATTATAGGATTAGAATTTTCTTTGCACCAAATTATTGTAAGTATTGAAATTAATGATAACTGCACAGATAGTTTACAACAGTTGAAATTTCTGGTCTAAACTTGTGTCAAATCAGAAATCATAGTGACCAACTGATTTATGAAACGTCATAGACAATTAAAATGGGTAGAACTGAATAACATCCTAACTCTTGTTATGAAGTCAGAATATGGTATGATTCCTAGCAGAAAAATTCAGATTTGTTTAGCTATGCAAGCAATGCACGACGAGATATACATAGCTATAAAGGACAATCAACCACCGCTATGAAGCTGATATCGACATGGATATGCTTAATGAGTAGAACACATCCCTTGTTAAACACAAGCTAACAGCACATCATTTGCAGACCCAAATCCACCAACCTTAGCAACATAAGGCAAGCTAACAACACATCATTAGCAGACCCAAATGTACAGTGGTCTAATCGCGACGAGGATGATGGGCTACTGGCTGCGGCGGTCTAGGAGCGATGCCCACGGAGGAGCCGGACGGGGAGCTCAGGGAGGAGCTCAAGCTCTATTCTTGAAGTGGGCGACGAAGGTGGCTTAGAAATCAATGAGTTATATGTGAAAAATATTTTCGAGCTTCCTCTTGGTGATATGGATCCACCTAGCTCAACAGAAGAGGAAAATGCTCGTGCTTTGGCTGAGTTTAGGAAATCTGTTCATGTTGAACGGAACAAGGAAGTCAAATGCAAGCACCTGCTGGACATGTTGAGAAAATTAAATATTGACAATGAATTGGCTGTTAGGATTTTCTTTGTTGTAGCTTTCAACAAGTTGTTATTCCCTGCATTAGACCACAGTATTAGAGGAAGGGATGCCTTCCTAACTAAGGACTTGTCTCAGTTTCACAATATTAACTGGTGCAAGGCAGTGGTACAGGAGCTGCAACATGCTGCAATAACGTGGCGCAGTGACAAAAAGAAATCCATCCCTGGCTGTGGAATATTCTTGTTAGTGAGTTACTGTTCAACTTAATCTACTTGGTCAATAGAATCTCATTTTAGAACCTTTAATGAAATATTGTCATTGTTTTCATGCAGATATTCTATTTGGATAATCTAGATTCCCATAGTTCCATTGACCATTTTTCTACACCTCGAGCAAAGTACTTTCATAAACATGTCATGCAAAAATTGATTCATGAAGACAAGAGGATAGATAGGTCAGGGAAGTTGACTTATGGCAATCTAAAGGTATCTGACCCTTTTCGTTGCAATGATATTGTTTCTTTTTTAGCAGGCCATTTTTACTGTCATTGTAATTTGAAAACATTTTTGTTTTATATATCTCTTTCTATACTTCAAGCTCAGAAACATTGCTAAGACTTGCTACAAATATTCTGAACCAACTCGTAATGGAGTATCTGGACCTTCAAATACTTCCTCTTCACCAATGTTCCCATGTTCTGAAGAAATTGGTGTGCTACTATCTCAAATAGCTGGTTCATCATCAAAAACACAGGCACTTGAAGGGTTCAAACAGTTTGATGCCAAAGCAAGCAAAGCCATCAATATCATACAGTCTGGTTCTCGGATGCTTGTGGATGCACACAAGCAATTCGTTCATACCGTTCGAAATGTTATTGTTACTGAACCGTTGGATAATAGAAGTAGGGCTCAGGATTCTTTGGACAAAGGGACCGGTGTGGATGATCAAAGTAGATTAAATGCTGACTTCTCATTTGGCGCTGCACGTACCGAGGAAGCATACTCTCACCACCAGACAACTATACCTCAGTTTTTCGGTTGGTTGCAAGTATCTCATTTAACTGACCACTGTTTATCTAGTCAATCTAATTCTTTTTTATTTTCAAGGTCCCAATCCACACGCTGTAGTCACTGAAGATGCTCACATTGCACAGCAAAATTATGAAATGCATTTTCAGGGTGACTCTTCTAGTTATGGTCGTGAGGAGCATTTTGAGGTATGTTGATTTAATTGGGAATATCAAACAATGTGAATATTTGACTTCTTCTGATAATGCATCTGAAAACGTTCATCTATTTTGCTGCTCATCGATATGTGTCTAATGAAGGATGTGCATATGGCCTCGATTGATCGTACTATACCTACAGTTCAAGATCAAGGATGCTCTGAGTCAACAACTCCTATGCATAGTTAGTCACATACAACATTCTCCAAACATAACATTTTCCTTTAAACCATAATATGCTTTAGTAACTGATAGACTCTCCTTTTGTTTGATATAGTTGGCAATCTCAATGATATACAAGAGTCCGGGGGGGAGGGGGCTATGCCGTTGCACTTGGCAAGCAATCATATACATTAGCAATTAAAAATTCATCATATTCTGATTTTTTTTGTTATATTGCATTCTGAAATTTGCCTGCAACATCATATTTGTTCTATAAATCTGCAGGCTCAATACGTTGACACAATGGATGAAGTAGAATGTGCTAACTCAATCATTGCTTCGAGTCATAGATCAAGCAATGGGGTCATTGCTGAATCTGCAACTCTATCTGATACACAAGAGGACTTAGGGTCTGAATCTGCTTCTCTATCTGATACACAAGAGAAATTAGGGTATATTTTTTGTGCTAGGCCACGGATAGAGAGGCTTGTCAATGTACCAGGTAGGTACAGATCGCCTTTCAAGTGCATAACACCACGACCATCAATTGATATGGTGAAAGCTCATGCTGTAAGGAGGAAAATATGTACAGAACTAAAAGATAGAAGGTCATATTGCACCTCCACCTTACACTACCCTTGTTACATATTTTTGTGCCCTTACTAATTCTGCATTCTAATTTATCTCTTCATGTATAAACTGGCAGGAGTCTACTCTTCTTTGGACCGACTACGACAAGGTGCTCTGAAGTAGCAGAATATTTTGCAGATGGAGGCATGTTGTACAAATCAATAATGAATTATTTCACCGCGTGCATACGTGCTGAGGAAGAATATTATAGGCCCACTTGTGTTGGTTCCAGAGTGTTCCTTTCTGGATGTCTTGGGGTTAGTCGTCCTTGTTATATGCATGCTACCTTATGTTTTCTTAACATTATATTCACCCTTTACACTCTATGTCTATTGTTTTGTATTCACTGAAATATTCCCCATCTTCATCTCACAATCCAGGAGATGCTCAACTTTGACGAGGAACGCCATCAATTTAGTTTTAAAAGTCTCCCTGGATTTATTAGGATAAGAGAAGACATTGGTGACATTGATATTTTCAAAGTTAAGCTGGTAAGTATAAGTAATTGCTTCTGTTTTGTGGTGTTTAATTACTTATACACTCAACATACTATCCATATTACTCTACTTTCAGTTCTTGGTACCGATTCGTGAGAACAACCACTATTCAGTATACTGCTTGAACATGGTGGACAGGAGAATTGACATTCTAGATTCTAGTAATGAAGACCATGAAGCTTCCCACAAAGTTGTTGGTGATAGAGTTATACCCAGGCTTAATAATTTGTTCCAAGATTTATCAGATGATGAGTTTACAGATTTTTCTAATTGGAAAAGGCCTGTGACAAGAGTGATGCGGGAAACTGAGCCGAATGACTCTCCCTTCATTTCAATGAAGGTCATGAGGATTTGGGATGGCAACAGACTTCACTCAAAGGAAAATGAGGTATATTAGTTGCACAATTAATTTGTCAGTCAACATATTTATGTTTAATTTTTTTAGTCTTTTTTTAGTTCACGAATAACTCTAACTCATTTTTCCAATGCAGGCAAACATGTCTGATCTTAGGTCCGAGATGTTGTACTACATGTTGTACAACGACGTCAATCAAAAGAAGCCACTTCCTTATGGCTTGGAGGAGTACAGACCACGCTAGCGATCTCAGTTGTTTATATATCAAGACAAAAATGCTCCTGATTTTTTAGTAGATTGTTTCTTTTGGTTAGAACAAAGTTGATTATGTATATACAAAGTCTGTTGGGTACGTGCAGTCTAAATTTACTTGTGTACAAATGTCCTTCACAATTTCAGGTCTCCTTATTATAGAATGTTCCTGATCAAATTTACACAAATGTTTAATATATGTGTTCCATTGATTATCCAGATGACCATATCGACATATCACACTTATGGTTTTGAATCTGCTTGTTATATTCTATCATATTGACTGGACTTATTACATGTCAGTTGTGATGGAAAAGGTGCAACCCGACCATATGTATATTTTGTAAGAAAATATCATGTAATATGTTGCACAATTATGTTTTGTTCAAAATCTTTCTTGAACACTTGGAGTTATGGTCTTTGCCATGATAGAGCAAAACACCACTACCATGGTCCTATAGTTTTATTTAAAACTAATAATTAAACAAAATAAGGAGACCACAGGATCTCGCCTTAAGTTTGATCCCATGTTATCATGTGCTCTCTTTCAACTGAGCACAAGATCAGTGATGATTGCTGGGAATTCCGTGTACTTGTGCAGAATAATATATAGATATCCTTCCACAAAGACTCACTCTTCCGTGTTTTTTGATTGAATGCGGCAAGTGGTCTTTAGCATGTGTTAGCGCACATGACATGTCAAGTGAACATATTAAAAGAGTTGGTACTAGTTCTTTAAATTTCTTTCCCTTCGCAATTAATATTTCGATCGAAGTAGTCCCACTTAGCACCAACCAATTAATATGCCATGGAAATCAGACACGTCCTAAAGTTAAATTTCCTGGTGGCACAAGTGACAACTTGGACATCACCAATTTCAAACACGAGGATTTCTCCAGATTTCCATGGCATCAAATCGTTTCATATATATTTCTTCTGTAGAAGTTCATGTATTTTTTTCTCATTGTTAGCATGCATGCGAGCAAACAGTTATAGAATTTGTGAATCATACAAGTATAATATTTCACTAAAACCACATACTAAAATATTTGTTAAAAGTATTCTCCATGAGCATGTCCTTCATATTTGATGATATCAACATATTATGAGGAGTGACAGAAAACCGTGCCATAAATACTAAAAGTAACAGTAAATGATGTGGACAAATGAGGCGACTTATAAAAGAGATATAGTCTTTGTTAATAATATGCTTAAAGCTTCGTATCTTGTACATCAGCATAAACAAAATTAACTACTATTTACAATCTAAAACCAACAGAAGATGATATTGTTAAAACATAGCACAAGCTTTTGTTGTGTACACATAATGGAACTCTTAACACATTAAAATATTATTCAACACTAATTTCACATTGTACCCAGCTCGTCATCAGTGTCAGTCTTCAGCATCTTGCACAAACTCCTGCTCTAATTGCCTTTTAATTGGTGGCCTACCTCTCTTAGTTCCCATGGTGCCTCGTCTTCCTCTGTGACCAACTCTGCCCCTTGCTGCTACATCTGGGTTTAGTGGGCATGTTGAGGCATAGTGCCCTGTGTACAAACCACATTTTTGCACTGTCGTGTGCACTTTTTCTCTCTCCCAAGGCTATTTCCCCCATCATCATAATCAATTTCCTTCCCTGTGCGCTTGGTACCCTTTGTTCTTACTGGTTGTGGAGCACTCATGGATATCTCATTGACTCCTGCAATGTTTGGTGATTTAGCTGATATTGGATCATCATTTTCATTTAATTCATCATCTGTGTTCCCTTGTGCTGAGGGGCCAATGTCAGATGGTATGCTCTCAGCCAACTTGGTCAATTCTTGAAATTTCTCACAACCAATTTCAAAACCGGACCTTGACTTTCTACATGCTCTCACTGCCGCCATTCCTACCGTCACAATGTCATGCCTGTCCCACATAAGATGGTTCCTTGCATCCCTAGTGTATCTCTTCAGAATATATCGTGATGGTATTTTTTTAATTTGCAGATGTGTAAATGCCTTTAGCAAATGCTCACAGAACAGTCCTGCACATATGGCACAAGTTAATTATTTTTTATTCTTACCATTATGCTTGAATGAAATCATGAAGACTTGTACCTGTGTGCTCCCATGTGCGACACTCACATTCAAATATTCCTGCATCGACATTGGCAAGGACTTTAAATGAATGCTGGTACCATGAAAATTTCCTAGACTCATTGGTGTGGGTGACAAGGTACCCATTCTCCCGGTCTTTGTCCACACTAATATGGAATGCAGTGCTGTACATATACGTTTCCTTGTACTTTCTGTACACTGCCCTTGTGTACAGACGACTCAAATGCAGTTCAAAGGGCTGTAAAGTGGCCCTAATGACTTGTGTCTGTACAACATGAACATTTGTTAGTTATCACAATTTTAGTTTTGATTTTGAAAATCAATAATGAGCAAGTCTTAGCAATAGTTACCTGTGAGTAATGGGTTTCTCCAGCACTAGTATGATTGGTATGCTGAATAACCTGAAGAAGTTTTCGCGCAAATTTATTTATTGATGTCATATGGGTCGCAAAGCTGCTATCCTTCACCATCTTGTTCACACTCTCACTTCTTTGTGTTGATGTCATCCTTCCACAGTAGTATTGTTTGAAATATGCTGCAATCCACAGTTTCCTTTGCTTCCAAAGGGCATCGATTGTTTCATCATTTCGTATCCCATAAGCATCTACTAAGTCATTCCATGCCACCTCAAATTCTTCTGGTGTTAGTGGGTGATTTCTTATGATCCGAAGCTTTTCTTTCAATCCCTCATGAAGTCCATACAATTTCTTTAATTGTTGTTTGTACTTCTTGAGCATGTGCCACCGACATAGCCGGTGAATTGTCCCAGGGAAAACTGTTTTGATAGCAGCTGCCATGGAGCTATCCTGATCTGTGGAAATATTTATGCATTCACATTTAGACAAAATGTCAAGCATACAGGAATTGAAATAAGAAATTTAATATTACCACAATAGGAACATATAGATTATTTTTCTTCTAACAATTACTGGTCTTACCGGTAAGGATGCATCTTGGGTCCTTCTCAGGTTTCATGCAGTGTTGGCTTGCTCATTTTGCAACAGAGCCTGCCCGAAAATAACATTCTGAAGCTGATGGTTGGAACCAACAAACATTGCAAGCGGCGTGCTGTATACATTTGTTCGATAAGTGGTGTCAAAAGTAACCACATCTCCAAAATCCACATACTCCGCACGCTGGCTTGCATGGCTCCAAAACACATTCTGGATGACATTATTCTCGTCCACCTGCACTTCAGAGTAGAATCGGTCATTCTGTGCTCTCATCTCTTTGAAGAACTCCAACAGCTTTGGTATATCATTTTTCCTCTCTTCCCTTGCAGCTGCAGCTCTCCTGAATATTAAAAGAACCCGATTTAACAAAAACTACACATTACAATGTCTATTTTACATACAATTCATCTACCGCTTACCTATTTTTTAGGTCCATCTCGGTGAAACTGATATTCTGTCGCCCACCATACATATCAGACAGCAAGTTAACAGTACAATTTGAAGGCACATTGTTTCGTGTGTGACATCCCCTCCGGGACACCCAGGGATCGGTACGAGAGGAACACTCGACGAAGCGAGTTACAACAGATACATCATCTCATATAAGCCAGAATATATATATCGTGGTATAATACAACCAGGTTTTCGAAATACAAACATTGTACAGCGGAAGCATAATACATTAATGAAGTTTAACATCCTACGAGTTTTGCAGTGGAAACCGGTACTTGATACAACAAAATACTATGAAGCGTCATTGCGATGTATTGAGCCCGTCGTACACCACGGTCCTTCCTCTTCACGGTGTGGGGATCCGTTCCCATTGGAGGGAACCTCCCTCGGGACACTGCTCCTCTCCCGGGGAACTACCATCCAAGTCGTGGACGTACGACTCGGGTCCTGAAAATATAACGAGCAAACCCCGAGTATTCTAATACCGAGCAAGACCGACCCGTCAACGGGCACGCTAAGGCCGACGCCTAGTATGCAAAGGCTCTCTGGCTGTGGGGTTGACTCCTTTGCGAAAGCAGCACTAAGAGGTGGATCCTTACTTTCAATGTTTTAGCTCAACATTAGGATTCATTAACATCTATGTTTGCAATCTACAGCTATTGCAATCATGTTTGCAAGAAAAGATCGAATAGATCAACATTCCTTTACTTTCTCATCTTTATCTTCCAGTTGATTACTACGATGTGACGAGCTAAACAAGCGGTACTCATTACTGCAAGGGACAGCGATTCGAATCGATTTATACCAGCTGGCAACACCCGACTACACGACGTATACGCACCCCACTGGTCGTATACGACAACTTTTCCCGCTAGCACTCGACAGCAGACTAGCCATTTCCAACTCCCCGGGAGTATGGCGACTCCACGACTTTCCTCGTGGCCGACCCATCTCGCTCCCGTGAGACTAACCTCTCACTAACAGCCGGCAAAGAGAGCTGGCTACGCTACATCTCCGGGGCGATAGGGTACATCAGCTTGCTGGGCCCATGATACCAGCATGTAGTACGGTACGTTCAAACTTGTTCAACTAAGCCGACAACGGTACGGTCCTTGACCGACACGGACGGGGCTACCACCTTGCAAGACCTTATTCCGTCTTGCCCTTTCTCCTACGGGGCCCGTCCGGTCTCGGCTTTGTTAACCTCTTCACTTTCACTCTCATCTTTCTCTTATCATTCTACTTAGCAATAATAAACAGTCATTACCCTATATCTCGCGAGTAGTGCATGACACCACTCGTCTTCTACCGATTCCCTATACTTTAAGCTTAGCGATCGTCAACTCTATTGAGCTACCGTACCGAGTATAACCTAAACGAATGGAAACCTATCTCATGCATCTAGGGTGTCAAGCAACTCCTATAACCTAATGCACAATCACGACTCGATTCATTGTGATAAAAGAAAAGACTTTAAAAACATAGGTGGGATGCACCGGGCTTGCCTTGATTCGCGTCGGAGTTAGTTCCTCGGTGTCTTGGTCGACTTCGAGATTTCCCGTCTGTCTGCCTCGGTCTCCGACGGAACCTCGATCACGTCGGAACCTAGGTCGACCAACAATACGCCGCGAATCCCAACCATGCATGCATGAATGAAGATGATGATCATGCAAGGTTTTATTAATTAGGTTCATCAACTAATAATTATTGATTAATTAGGTTCAACAACTAACAATTAACAATTAATGATTTATTATGTTTAGTAATTAACAATTAATCTTGTTTATTAATTAACAAATACTCATGTTCATTGATTAACAATTAATCATTACTTAAGTTCATTACTTTGCAATTAGTAATTAACAATTAATAATTCCTCGGGTTTATTAATTAGCAATTTATAAATATTCGTGTTCATTAAACAATAAGTAACAATTGATCATGCTCATTAATTATTTTTTAATCATGGTCATTAATTAATAATTAATCAGGTTCATTCATTAATAATTAATCATGCTTATTAATTAATTAACAATTAATAAATAATCATGTTCAATAGGTAATAATTAGTGATTAATTAGGGATATGCAAAAGTACATAAAGCAATATATTTGGATCACATAAAATGAGGGTGTTTATGTTGAATTTTGGAAAACAGTTTTCACAAACACTTTTGTCTGCAGTATCTCTAATTTTTAAAGAAATTCATTTCGCAAAATCAACTAATAATTAGCATAAAATAATGAATTTTCTTAATTAAAGGAAAGTAATTAATTAAACTATAAAATTATAATTTCTCAAAATAGGCATTTGAATACATAATCAAATATAGAATAATTTTATGAATCTAATGCACTTTGTTTGGCATTTTTCTGCTTTTTGTGGAATTTTCTACGAAATTTTGAAGTTTGGAATAAAATCTGAAATTGAATAAATTCAAAAAGAATAGGGGAGCTCACTTGGGCCAATTCGACCAGGCCCACGACTCGCGCGTGGCCCAGCTCAAGCTCGGGCTCGCCGATCATGGCCATGGCGGCCGGAGGGGCGGCGTCCTGCCGGAGTTGGCCGGATGGCGACCGAACTCAACGGA
Organism: Chloris gayana; assembly: GCA_031894775.1. Classification (NCBI taxonomy): domain Eukaryota; kingdom Viridiplantae; phylum Streptophyta; class Magnoliopsida; order Poales; family Poaceae; genus Chloris; species Chloris gayana. Next base: position 541,754 of record JAUNZO010000946.1, on the reverse strand, counting down.
AAGACTCCTACACGATCCTCTCGACATGAGGAGATGATTGGTGGGGTCGACCGCACCGGAAACCGGCCGAAGTACGTCGACGGCGAGAGGCGGGCGGAGGAGAGGTTCGGCGGGGCACCGGCGGCGTTGTAGTGGACAAAGGGGAAAACCGTCTCCTCCGAAGCTTTCTTGGGTGAAGGAGAACACCAGCACGGTGAGAATTTACCGATGGGATGGCCGGAAGTTGGTCCGCACCGCGTGAGACGAGGCGGCGGGCCGGGGTCCTCTAGGGAAAACGGCCAAATTAACAGCAACTCTGTGGATTCGAGGCTATGGTAAGTTGGCAGCGGGTAGAAGGAAAGATTTGTGTCGGTAGGGAACAAGAATCACAACGATTCACTCACCGGAGAGGAAGAATTCGAAGGAATCCCGCGGCCAACGAGTATATGTTCTTGGCGAAGAAATGGTTCGATCTTTGGGGCTAAAGCGAGGAGCGCGATTGACGGCCATGGGAAGTTGACGGATATGCGTGCGGAACTTTTGGTAGTCGAGGCTGAGTTGAGGAGGGCTGGAGCTGGCCCTGGCGGCGAGGCGCGAGCGAGGCGAACGGGCGGCGTTCGAAGGAGAGACCCGAGAGGGGAAAAGACGAGCAGAGGTCCGGCTTTATCCCCACGGGGCAAGGGGTGAGGCGGTGGGAGGCTGCTGCGTGGCACCGGTAGAGGGGAGGCGCGTGGCCGGAGCTTGCCAGCACAGCTCGCGGCGAGGCGGTGCGGACGGGAGAGAGGAAGAGGAGATTGGCCACTAGCCCCGCTACGCATTTTTACGAAAACACCCTCCAGCTTTTCTCGTAATTAGAAATCATACTTCCGGCACTCGAAAAATTCTGCGAAAAATCAGGGATGGAAATGAAAACATTTTGAATCTTTTTCTTTATTGGCCGAAGTTCAAATTCCAAATAAATTTCGGATTAAAAATTCAAGTTGAAATTAAAAAGAGAAGTTCTCATTATTTCTTGTAGACCTTTTTACAAAATAAAATAATTTCTTAGCAACTCCATAAATCTGTTATCATTATGTTTAATCAACAGAAAATGTTAAACACCTTAATTTACTTTTATTTAATTTCTTCTTTTAAGAACTTAATTTTACTCAGGTTAACTTTATATTTTATGTGCATTTCTTAACACAATATTTAATATTTTCTCAATGCACATGATGACATGATCATGAATGACATGAAATGCACGTTTATTCTTTCAGGGTTGTTACACTGTGCCACTGATCAATCATATCCATGATAACCGGATCTTTATTCTTGTGGGCTTTCATGAACTGCACCGCCTCTGCTGATGGTGTCGATCCGTGATTGTGCTCAAGTCTGATCCTTTCAAAGGACCAGTATCCCTTCTTCTTAGTCCATTTAACCTTCACAAATGCTTTGCAGCATGTCCTCGCTGATGTCTTCTCATTTTTCCTTTCTTCCCCTGGCTTGTAAAACTCCCATTTTCCTTCCTTGTTGCAACTAAACTCACCAACTGTTGTATGCGTCTTTGTTATGCGGACATCAAAGCCGGCCATTCTAGCATAGTTCAGGTAGAAACCATATGCTTCTTAGCGGCTCTCAAACCTTATATCTTTGTTCGGCACAAATTCTGCAGGCAGTGAGGTGTCCTGCAAGGCGTGCTCGTATTCGTTAGCATGCCATATTTCATAAACGCAATTTATTCAAAATATTGCTAAAATACTATATATGTCACCAGGAAATTATCACAGTAAACATGCCCAGGAAATTATTCATTAGGTAGTGACCATGCTATCTTACTACTACTAAATCGCGTGGGGTTCTCCGACCTCCGATTGGCTGGTTTGTTTGGCCCGTTGATTTTCCCTATCGATGCTCCAGCGAGCTGCCACCAGAAACTTCGACAGTTCCTCACGGCTGGATCCAATAGACAATAGGTGCAAACTGAAATATTTAACATTATTATGTGTTTTGAACCTGAAGTACATTAATGCTTTTAAATTTTTTATTACTCATACAAACTGTTGGGTTCCTGTCCCCCCCCTCCTTGTAACTGAAGTGGACCTGAACAATTTGGTTCATCAGTCCATAAATCTGAAGAAAAGAAGCACATCTTTGCATCATCAGTCCATATATTTTCTCTCTCTAATATAACTGAAAAATATGTACCTCAAATAAAGAATCAAAATTCTAAAGAGTTCTTGAACTCCTCATGAATCTTACTCTGTATATTTAATAATTGTTTCTTGCTTCCCTATGCTCCACATGCGCGAACAGGACTTACTTATTTCCATGGTTATGATAGTTTGCAGTCAAGCATTTACTAATTTTTTTAGTCCACAACCCATAGCAACAATACTGAATGATTAAAAGCAGTGTGCTTCTGAATGAGTAAAAGCATTTTGCTACACAGGTGGGAAAGCTGAAAGGCTTCAGATTTCATAACTACCTGAGCTATAGATATTTGCCACATTATTTCTTTGGAACTATTTCTCACACACTGCCCTTCAAAACTAGTCAATCTCCGATTGATATAACAATAGGTTATAGCACTTCTAGGCAAACCAAATAAGCGACAACTTGTAGCAGGGTGAGCAAAGAGAAAAAATACTGTAGGATGATAGCTAGTTTCTGGCCACTATTGGTAAGCAAAGATTTATCTATATAGAGTTATATTACATAGTCCAACTCATTTTTATTATTGCCCAGGGTTAACCCCATTACTCATACCATACTGAAAATGGTTCACTAAACCTTATGTTTCTTGCAACATATGGCTAGATATGAGGAGCGAGAACAAATCACAAGGATTAGTAACAATAACAAATCACATGGATTAATCATCGTGACTTCAGGCAACGATAGCATATGTCAAGAGCGTGACTATGATCCATAAGTGCAGGACATGCTATGAATTGTGCTAACACACATAATTATATGTTTCACTAATAACAATAGTGATACACGTGCCTTTGAAGGACAATATTCTCCTCGAATCATATGGTAAGCCTGTTCATTTTGAAGCTTTATGATTCTCATATTTCAGCATAGAGAGAAGCTACAGGTAGAACATGAAAGATCAATAATTATTGATCATCTTGGAAATATAGTTCTATTGCAAAGTCTTCACCTAAGCAAAATATCAACTGTTGACAAAGCATACAGAGTGATATTCCTTCAGGGATAAAATCTTAAGAAAAAAATCATTAATGCAATTCTCGTAGGTAAAGACCTTTTAGATTGGGAAAATCAACGAGACATGCTAAAGGTCTCTAAAGGATCTTCCAGATCCTCTACCAAACTACATAGTTAATAAAAGAGACATCACTGATAGTGTTACTTTTATGATCTATGAGTGGCATTTCAGAGCCTAGATCCATAAGTAAACACCCAAGCATTAATGCGGGATTCATGTTTGCATATACATGCTTTCTGTCTTCTAGCAGAGTATATAACAATATGTGTGTATGATATAGGGGAAGTAACCTAAATATCCACACTTCAAATAATTGAATCCCGATTGAGATGCCATAGGCCAAACAAGTGCATTTTACTTTCTTTAGGAAAATAAGGGAAAAAATGCAACAAGAGTGTCAAGAATCGATAGTGGTCTGATCTATATCCACAAATGCTTTATCAACCTCCCATAATATTCCTAGCATGTAAATGCTTTTGTGATATTTCGAATAACCATTGGTAATACTTCCGGATTATATACAACTCTTGCTTAGAATTATCACATAGAAGCAATGCAAGGAAAACATAAACCCAAGTATGTAGCCTCCATGGGGTCCAAATGAAACCATCATAATTTGAAGCACGCAACCTAGAAATTCAGTTTCTAGATTAATTAGTAGACATACGTTAAATTATCAATCAAAGCACAGGGTACTACAGGACCGTTAAGCGATATCCACATTAAAATATGGGAACATGCCACATAACTGAGGAAGTATCTGAATCTACCTCACACAGATGTGCATTGCACGACATTTCTGTGACACTCATTTTGATTTCCATGATAAGAGAGTAACACAGAGACATGCCTCATGGCACCGACACACGAAGGTGGAGGGCATGCCTTATTAACTGCTTGTGCCAATGCATTTACGCTTAGCGTGCTGGCTGGAGGTTCGTATGGTGCAAGAGGCACTGACGATGAGCTATGCAGCAGCCATCTTCCATAACCAGTACCGATCAGATAATAAATAGATAATCCAACTTCTATGGTGGGCTGCGCATGCATGCAATCAATGCTAGCATAATCTGTGGGATTGATTGAGCTAGTAAGTTTTAGTGAGAATGAATTAATCTTCTGGATTAAAAGCCACTAAAACCAAGAATTAATTATAACTAATAGTCTTCCACTGAAAAGAAACCCCCAATGTTGTGTCTACAATCACATTGCATAATATTATTCAGGGCTATTGATCTTGCTTCGTGCAATCAACTAGCTACACACTCGCTTAATATATGCATGGTTCTAATCCAATCGATCTAGCAGCACTCGATTAAACCATTCATGGATGTTCACGGCAAAAATGCAGCATGGAAGTCCACGATGACGTTGTGTGCAACACGTATCGCAGAAGTTACCGCGGCACAACTTCAGGTGTGTATCGCTTCAGGCATACGCGACGAATGATCGGCGAGTTCTAAGACAATAGCGGTGACGCATGGTGGCGTGGTTTCCATGCTGACCATCCATAGAAAAGGCAGTGTACGGGTTGTTGGCGTATGCTGATCGACATACACCCCTGTGGTGGCCAACTACCGCTTCCAAGCGGCACTGCGACAAGAAAAATGGAATTATTGCCACACTTAATATACTTAATTCAAGCTTAATTAGCTAGCAAGATTTACTTAGAAACGAGCGGTAGGTGTCATCTGCTTGATTTTTCAATCGGCTTCGGGCGATGGTGTTGACACCCAAAAACGCATGCAAAAGTCTGCTACTCTTCTCCTAACGTACCAAGCATGCATGCAGTATAGTTAGGAGATAAATTAATATAAAGTATTTCTGTATTTCCGGGCAGTGTTGGTGACTCAACATCAAATGTTGTTTTTAAAAAGAAATTTAAAACTTCAGGTTTCCAACAGTATCATGCAACAGTAACGCCACTGGCACTTGTTCAACGTAACATAGCCATGGAAATGGTATGAGAAAGGGCATTATCAATTCATGCCATTAAAAAAAAACAAGTGCAAATGGGCATGGACATGCACGCCCAGAATAAGGTTCGCCACCCTATTTTCATGCGCACTGATGAAGATGAGAAAGTGCTAGGGACTCCAACGATCTTGCATCCAGCAGATTTAGTTACACAACCACTCAATAGATCCAAATTTACAAGTAGCAGAAACCAGAAGCCTGATGAAACTGCACATATTAGGAGGTATGTTGCAGTAGGTCACTGGACTAGGTTGCCGCTTCAGGGGGCATATAAGTGATTGATGGCCTTCGCACACATCTCTTGAGGTAATGAGGTGTGTGTATTGGGATTTGTAGAGCCGCTTTGGGCAGCCTGATCCATGATTAATTGTGAACGCTTGCTACAATAGGCCAGATATATGGCAAGGATGTCGGCCGGACCATCCACCGATCTAATTCCATGGAAACAAAACTAGATAGTAGATCATTAATCTTGAGTGCATTAACCAGGTGACAAACCGCTGCCTGGGCGTCGTGGCTTTTGTGCTCGTCGTGTAGAACAATGGGCACGGTCAAAGACCTGCCCGCTCGGAGACGAGGATGACGTCCGAATCAGCAAAGGACACACGCCGGGAACTCATGATCATCTCATCAGAGAGATTGTTGGTCATCGTCTCATGAGTAAACGATTAATATACTGATTAGCATCATCAAAACATATTGATTTGAAGCAAACTATTTAGAACGACTTACTCGATTGGTAGAGCAAAGTGCTGATAACGTGTTAAGAATAATCTTCATCACGGATCACCGGATCCATTTCCCATTCCCAATCCCCAAGAAAATAGACGTGAGGAGATTTGTTGGACGATCCCGTTTCCCTTCCCAGTACTACAAGAGAGACACATGAACACAAGTTATATGAGGATCTTCGGGTCTCCATTCTATTATTAGTCTTATGGTTACATGGTGTATATATAGATATAAGAATGACCCTTCAAGGGTCGGGAGATGAAGGTGTAAAGCCAAGGGTTGGAAGGTGAAGGTGTAAAGCCCATAACCTTAAGTATTCTTAACACTATAAGGGTTGGGGGGCAGAGCTTCTGCATTACCTCTTCCACTACATGCTGCTGTTGTTGCTTCTCCATGCCATCCCTCAATTCTATGCATCCTCTGCTATTCCAATTTAGTTCCAAATACCTAAGCTGATCGTTGATGTTAATTCTTGACATTTCGGCCAAAGAGCTAGCGGACACATTCTCTAGACCATACAAACAAAGATGTGTGAGCCGCGAAAGAGGTCCCATCTCTTCCAAACTGCACCAGCCCCCATCCATGTCGTCCATGTTTACCGGAGAGGAGTTTTCTGGTCCAAAATAATGACCATTATTTTTCCTCAACTAATGGCTATTAGTTAGAGGGTAGTTTAGTAATTTTGCTAAAAATTAATATTTTTTATTCATACAAATCTGTTCTTAAAATATATAAAAAAATGATTACAATAATGATGATGATGATAAAGATTTATAATAAATATTTTAATAGTAAATTCACATAAAATGACTAACTTATTAATTATGATGATTTTTTGTATTATAAATATATTATTTTGACAATATTACCCTTACTAATGGTAATTAGTTATTAATTTCTAAGATTAAATCTACACGGTTGGATCCAACTAATGACCATTAGTTATGTAAAAATAATGGCAATTATTTTGGACCAGAAAACTCCTATTACCGGAATCCAGATAGTGCCCTCAGGTTTGTTAACCTACCAAGCCCCTTAGGTATTATGACATGGGCATTCCAACGAAGCAAGCTAAGAGATCTGAGATGCACCAGCTTTATCATGTTCCTAGGAAGACTCTACAAATTCCTAGAGTTTGTTATTACGATGTGCTGCAGGAACTACATCCGATGGATGTCCTGTGGCAGCCTAGATATATTTTTTTAAACTCATATATTTAATTACAACATGATGCTCAGTCATAAGATTTGTTACATAAAAAGAAATGTAGATATGACTCATTACACAATTTAAATCCGTTAGGTTGTATTTAAAAATACTTTTGGTAAACAAGAATAACTTAGTTTTCTGGTCCTCTAGATTCAACAGTATGCTTGCACAAGGGGCAAAACACTTTTGAAAACAAAGTTTTTTTAATGTTATTTCTATTTTTATAGCATGGCTAGTATTTTTTATTAAACAAAGTCAGTTTGCAGACCAAATTGTAATACCGAAACTTCGTGTTTTAAAAAACGTAACATGCTACATATTTTAAGATCAGCATAGAACAATTTCTTTTTGCAAATTGTGAAAGTGTATATCGAATATGCATTTTACTATGTAAAGTAACCAAAAGATAAGAATAATGATATCTTTTCATAAACATATATTGTTAAAATATGTTCTATACTATTACTTTCCCGTGAGAACGCATGGCTCGATGGACTAGTTATATAATAATGAAAATCCACAAGCAACTAGCCTTTATCGGTCATTCTTATATCACGCCCACCTAATCTTGAACAAAGTCTGCTATTTGACTACGAGATTATCCAAGCACGCCAAATACCAAAAGCCAAGCGACCATTGTATCTTCCATTTCGATCCAACACAACTTCTATCAAAAATGAAGTAGCTAAGAATACATCCAGATCAAAGTATTGGTTTGTTTTGTTTTCACCTGGCTAGCTGGAACTAAACGGTGTGACAATTTCATAGATTATAACTGAAAGTTGCAAGAATAAAGCAGTACATGGAAGAAGGCCGGCTGGAAGCATGGGACAATCTAAACTCATGTTACCAAGAAATATAACCACTATACCACAGTCCGTTTTTACCGAGCAATATTAGCTACTAATTATCTGTCGTTAAAAGTGAATGACACTCCGTTGGTCGGTAATTCTACGTTTATTGATGGACGGTCAGTCGGGAATTGTAATACAGTTTAGAGTCCGTTTGTTGGTCGGTAATTGTTTACACCTGGGTCGCACTGTCGGTCGGTAATATTTTTGGGTCGTATGGGCTGGAAATTGAACAAAGAAACAGGCCAAGCCCAGTACAATCAGAACCCTAGTCTCCCCGTACCGTTTAGCCACGCCCTCTCACAACTCATCGTCTCTCGCATCCTCGCCCGCCGCCGCAGCCGTCGTTCCTCCCACCCTGCCCGCCAAGCGCACCATGATGCCCCACCCTACCACCACAGCTCACACCGGACTGAGTATCGCGGTGCCACAGCACACGAGCCACAGCGCATGGCACAGCGGTCCCCGTACCTCAAGCACGGCCGGCCCTCAAGCTCAACGAGAAGCTGCAGCTGCTGGACCGATGCAGAATGTAGAGTTTAGGCTACAGGGTACGGGGTAGTGCGGCCTGTATCAGTCTGCAATCTTGGATGCCAAATGCCTCCTATTATCCCTACGGAAGATCCAGCACAAGCACAACCCTCGTCTAGATCTGCTACCCCACCACCTACACCGCATTCTGTCACTTCCATCAAGCACATGTAGGAGCCACTGCTTTCCTCAAGCAGGTCGGTCTCCAATTTTGTCAATTCTATGACGTGTGCTCTCTTTTTTCTTTTTTTTTCAAGAGCAGATGCACCTCGTCCGATGTCAAGATTTTCAGGTAATTCTGAATGTTCCTTTCATTCATTTAGAAACCTCAATTCTTTATTTCACTACCACAGACTGGGCTTTTAGTGACGGTTTTTTTGGTCATTAGTGGCGTAAAGTAAACTCGTCACTAAAAAGGCGTCACTAAAAGTAGACTAATCAGTGACGGAATCCGAAACCGTCACTAAAATGTTAGTGACAGTTTTTTGCACTCACCGTTGCTAGTTTTAGTGACGGGAGGTGTGAAAAACCGTCACTATTCTGTGTGACAGGTGAAAAAAAAACTCATCACTATTCTGTGTGACGGGTATTCATAAACCCGTCACATGGTGGTTCTGTTTGACGGATAACAAAAACCCCGTTAATATATGTATGTGCGAAAAAAATCGTCACTGCTGGTTTTAACACTCGTCCTTGATGTGGCATTTTACTATGCCTCTGCTTTTCAGTACACATAACATTCATGACTCAGTCATGTGCAGAATGTTAATAACTGAGTCAGGATGAAAAGAAAACAAATTATTGAGTGCCATAAGTCCATGCTACTGTCATGCAAAAAAAAAAAAAAAAAACCACCTGCACTAAAGCAAAACATTGAGTTCCATAAGTCCATGCCACTATCATGAATAAGCATTAAAACTTGGAAAATGAAGTAACACTGCCTTTCTCATAATTCAAAAGTAACTTCAATAAGCACAAGACATTCACCGAAAATTCTTTACTGATAAATTAATTATTTATGCTAAGACATGAGCATGGCTATCATCTCATAAGGATGATCAAACATGTACTCATCTCTGATGGCATGGGTTCATAGTAAATGTTTGTTTGAAATATGCAAACTCCGATGAGAAAAGAAAGTGTGTTATGTGATCATTTTCGAATCTGACTAATCTGAAATGACACAAGTTATTGCTATGGAATGATAGGATCAGACAACTTGCTAAAAACAGAAAACACATTCACAAAAAACTAGTGATATAGCTGATCCAGTGAGAGATGGTGGACCGTCTCTTTGCTACGCAGTTGAAGCTTGCTTGCATTTAACTTGCAGTTGGTGCTTGTTCCCATTTAACACTTGTACCTGAACACTTCTCATTGTTTGGTCTGCACAGACATCCAAATAATCAGTACCTATTGTTTGTTGCATTCTTCTACAAGTTGTGATTTAACAAAGCAAAATAGAGAAAAGATAGCTCACACACCATCTTCACTGCCTATTGATAGCTCACACACCATCCGCGCTTGAGAATGCTTTCTGAAGAAAAATAAAGGAGCAGTAAACACTCAACCATTCATGTATGTCCAGAATAAAAAAGACAAGATGGAAAACAGGAAAGTAGTAGACTCTAGGTCTGAATTCAGTGAGGTGTAAGCTGGAAAAATAGACAAAAGTGAACATTATGAGGGATGTGAGAGACAAAGATGCACCCACCAGGGTCAATGTTCAAGGTAGTGAATAGTGTATTGGCTGTACAAATTACGTGAAGGAAGCAATTCGGTACAATCCTAAGTGAACAAAATAGCAGAATCATAGAAGTATATATGAAGGCCACCAGCTGACATAATCATACTCATGCATTCTCACAAATTTAACATCTGAAAAGTTAACCTACATGGTATTTACAGCTCTCACAACATTCAACAAATACAGCACACAGACCAGATTAAGTTTACTCCATTTGAAACAGTCACAACCGATGGCATTAGAAATTAGGTTCAGAAGCGCAGCTCTGTGCTAACGTACCTGCAAGATGCTGCTCGTCGAGAGGGCCAACTGGGAGGTTCGAGGGATTACCCAGTATTGGGCTAACTCCGGCTTGACGCCAGGAAACGCCCGCGGCACGCCGAGGAGCTCGTCGCCGCCGCCGTCGAGGATGTTGCCGAGCTGAACAGCGAGGGTGGGCCCTGCAGCCCAGGAGGTCGAGGCCGAGGGCTCGTTCACTTCCCAAGTGGCGGCGGAGGGTGATGTTGCCGAGCTGAACGGCGAGGGTGGGCTCCGCAGACCAGGAGGTCGAGGCCGAGGGCTCGTTCACTCCCCAAGTGGCGGCGGAGGGGACTTTGCTAACGCCTGGCCGTCCATGCGTTAGGCTTCCGGCCTGGCCGGCCTTTTTTGGAAACTCTACGCTACAGCGGCCCGAGATTTTCCTTTTTCAGCGGGAGCGCACGGCGTCGCGCGCGGGACCGTGGAAAAGAAGCACGGGACGTGGGCATAGGATAAAAGCGTGTGGGCCCCAGCGAAAACAAATCGTATGGCGCAAGCAAGAGGCGTCTAGCAGCGTCCATCCATCGAGTTGCTTTGGATCGAGTCGCTCTGTCGCCGTCTCCTTGCTGGTACGAAGGAGAGAGAAGGGAGAAAAGATCGCTGCGTCTCCTTGCTGGTTCCAAGGAGAGAGAAGAGAGAAGATCGTAGCATGCATAATTACTGAGGTTAGCAGTCCGTCCTTAATCCCTGATTTCTCCAATTCTTAATCCCTGATTTCCCAATCTCATCATATTAGGTGCGATTGGATGTGGATCTACCTCTTGTTTGTTATTTATTTTGCTTTGGATCTTCTGGTACAATTTCTTGGAGTTTTGCCTCATGATTGTGAAAAGTTGTGTAGTGTATTAGATGGTTTCTCATAGGTCATGATCTGAGATCCCCAATATTTGCTTGTCCTGACGTATAAAACTGCTGCAATCTGAAAAAAAATCTGTTGGGAACAATTGTTTGACCAGGCGTATAAAATTGCTCATGGATGCAAAAGTATTTGCCTTATTTATAATAAAGAATTGCACAGAGCAGCAATTGAACACTAGTTTCTTCTGAACCACATCACATGAGAACATGCTGGCACTTTATGGTCATATAAAAAGGTAAAAATGCCTCTGGTTTATGAGAGCAAAAACATGTCCACATTATGATTTTAGGTTCCCAAGGCACTGTACAAAAAGAACCATGTCGAAATACAGATTCTCAAGCCATTTTATGAATTGATTCCTGTTGCCTAGCCACTAGATTCACTGTACAAAAAGAATCATGTCCTACTCCAGAAACTGTTGAAACCTGTCCCATAGATTGTGCTTGAAACCAAACTGTTGAAACCTGCAAAAAGAATAGGCAATATAAGATAAGGAATTGCTTACAATATAAAAATAATTCGGCTGTTTTTTCTATATTTGGCTAACTAAAAATTGATGTTACTTATAAGGGAATTATGTCTTTAAAAAATGCAGGCAGTTGGATGTTACACAATATAATGGATCTTAACTTTCCACCTCCCGAAGATGATGAACATTTTAGTTTTATGGGTGCCAATTCCACACAGTTTTGCACTCAAGCAGATCATTACACCAGAAATGGAAATGATGAATTGCCTGCTATTTCAGAAATAATGCTTTCCTTGGAAGAGACACATTTACATGAAAATAATGCAGATCTTCCAGAGTTGGAAGAACCAGTTGCAGCAGTGAGTGACAGCCCAGTTGAAGAAGATAAAGCTTTTGAGGTTTTCTCGTCACCGCAAGAACCATATGTAGGCATGACTTTTGACAGCATAGAAGAAGCAAGGAAGTTGTACAATGCATATGCTAAAAGAAAAGGTTTCTCTGTCCGGAGAGGAACATCTCGCCGTTCCGGCTTTGCAGGTGAAGTTAAGAAAATTCAGTTTGTGTGCAATAAAGAAGGAAAAGGCAAGAAACCTAAGGCAACTAGTGATGAGATTGAGGCAATTCAGATCCCATACAATTCTGCTGGTAGTAATTCGGAGAGCGATGAGACAAGTTTGTCCAAGAGTATGCATGTTGGCAAGAAAAGGAAGAGGGAGAGGATGATATACACAAACTGCAAAGCAAAATTACTAATCAAGCACAATGGTACCAATTGGGAAGTCATGCAATTTGTTGCTGAGCATAACCATGATTTGGTTGACAAACCCTCCCTGTTCAAGTTTTTGAAATCCCACGCAGCAATACCAGAAGAAGAGGTGAACTTCTTAAGATTGCTACACACTAGCAACATTGAGACAAGCAGGATGATGCAACTTGTTTCTGAGCTTTATGGTTCAGCACAACATGTTCCGTACACCGCAAAACATGTTAGCAATCTGAGGTCAAGCATCAGATCAGAATCAGCAGGAGTTGATATTGCACAAACAGTGGATTACTTTTATGAACAGGAAAGGGAGGATCCTAACTTTTTCTTTCGAGTGAAGCTTGATGAAGATGAAAAGTTAGAATATATGTTCTGGGCGGACAGTGCTGCGAGGGAAGCATACAAGCTTTACAATGATTGCATCTCTTTTGATAGCACTTATCTAACAAACAAATATAAGATGCCATTTGCTCCATTCATTGCCATCAATAGACACGGGCAATCAGTTCAGGTCGGATGTGGGTTCCTAAGGAATGAATCAGCTAGCAGCTATGAGTGGCTCTTTGACATGTTCTTGGAGTGCATGGGAGGGAGGGAGCCTACAAATATCATAACGGATCAAGACCTGTCAATGGCAGCAGCAGTGCGGAATGTATTCAAGACAAGCAATCACCGTTGCTGCCGCTGACATATCTTATCAAAGGTTAAAGCAAGGTTGCACCACTACTTCAGTAAGAAAGAAGGAATGCAGAGTCTGTTTTATGACATTATTGATCACAGCTTGATTCCATCCGAGTTCGAGTTCAGGTGGAATGCTATGATTGAGTCATATTCAGCTGGTGACAATGAAATTCTCAAGAATCGTTATGAAATAAGGAAATTATGGTTCCTGCATATTTCATGGATTGCTTCTTCCCTTTCCTTCAGTCTACCCAGCGTAGCGAGGGTTTAATGCAGTGCTAAAGAGATATGTAAATCCAAAGAATTCTATCCTCGAGTTCACATATCAGTACAAGAAAATCCAGGAAAAAACAGACGTAGCTGAGAGTGGTCAGGACTACAGAACAGATCAAAGAGTCCCTGAATTGTGGTCAAAGTATCCTATTGAGAAGCACGCGCTTGAGGTGTACACTAGGAAAATCTACTGGGTTTTCCGTGCTGAGCTTGAAAAAACAGCAGAATATGTTGCGCGGCCAGTAGGTTATGACTTGTTCAGAGTAGCCCCTATTGGTGAGTTTGTTTGTGGCTATGGCACAAGGGCATATGAGGTTACGTTTGCTGAAGACAGTAGCTATTTTTGGTGTCAGTGCTGCAAGTTCAGCAGGGATGGTGTTCTATGTTGCCATATCCTGAAGGTTGCTACTGAACATGGCTTAAAGAAAATACCGGAGAACTATATACTAAAGAGGTGGACTCCCTTGGAAAATCCAGTTAGCATAGCTAATTTTCTCGGGATTCAACAGCCACCTATGCCTGAGAGTTCAAAAAAACAGTTGCGCTTTGCAGACCTATCATGTTCTTTGGCAAAGATTGCTATGACCGCTAGCAAGTCAGATGAAGCAAGAGATATTGTAAGGGGCCACATAAAGACTATGGAGGCAGAATTGGCTGCCCTAAATAAGACAAAGAGGAGGAAAGCAAATGCACAAAAGCCTACTGCTACAACTACTCCAATCGTGCCACAAGCTGCAGCAATCCCTCAAGAAATGATGCACCCTAGCAATGCAAATCAGCCAAACAGCCAAGTACATAATGATGCCAACAGGAGTCAAGTAATTATAGACCCAGACACGTCGAAGACAAAAGGAAGAACAAGAACACGCAGGTTCAAGTCACAAGCAGAAAAACAAACAAAAAAATCAGCAAAAGCCACAAAAAGTACTATGTTGCCAAATGGAGTAGAGAGCGTTGCAGATATATAAATTTATGTATTGCTTAATTTATGCTGTCATATGTGCTTGTAATCAGTAACAATGAAGCATAACATGAATCATAAATACTGATCAGCATAGTACCTTATTTCAAGTCGAGCTTGTCCTTCCAATTTTTCACGTCGTTCCTCTCATGATTAAGCAATTTCACAGTTAGAAGCTTCCGTATATTGGGCATATCTTTTCCTGTGAATGAAGCAACTTCACGCCCATCATAATGTTCAGCGTGCATTAGCATGTGAAATCCACAGTTGTAGCTGCATGCAAAAAAAATATAGAAGAATGAGAACAGAAAATAAAGCTGCTGAGTTGAGTAAGATCAGCATGAGAAAGGTTAATTGTTTCTTACTTGTTGCCTTGAGATGGTACTTCAATTTCAACCAAATCATAGTTGTCGATGTTCTTTTTGGTATTTGGATAATGCTTGTGCCAAAGACCTTTGTCGAGTGGAGAGCCTTTCATCATCTAGGCTCCTCGGAGAGTCAAGTACTTCAAATCTTGCATTGCGTAGGTTGAGAACTAGTAGAAAATAGTGACCTATTTCAGCAAGATCTTTTGGTGTGAAGCGTTCAAGAACAGGAAATAGAACCTGAAATAAAAAAAACATTATGACATACATATTCTGTATGAAAAAACAGAAATTTTCTCACGTCAAGGTTATCTTCACGGGTTCCACAATGGGTATGATGACTTTTTTTATCATTAATGCTTCGTTTGAGTTTTTCTGCCTTTGCCTTCTTTCCAAAAGCATTGTAATAATTTTTTTCAATACTATTTCTAGTGACTATATGTCTTGTGGCTTTGTAGTGAATTTTTTGGAATCATGGTTGCTGCCCAAGACTATGGGTCATTGGCAATGCAATTAACTAGAGCTATATGTGTTTCCCGTTTTTTTCGACGTGTGCATTTTAATGTTAACCATTAAGCAATCTGATACTGATCACTAAGCATTTTAATTGTAACACTTAAGCATATATGCTTTGCATTTCTAACAATATCAATGTGTTAGTTTACCTTGTTATGTTAGAACAACTTTGATGCAATTTTATCACATGTGCCACATGTAATTTATATACGTAATGTAGGCAATTTAAATAAGGTTAGCAAGCTATTTTTCAATTATGCATGAGCAATTTTAAACAATCATACAATTTTAGCAAATGTCCACAATAATCATGCAATTTAACCTTTTTCTTTGTTTCTGTTTTTTGTACAAGCACCTTACTTGCACCTTTCTAATTGCAGCAAAAGAGAAAGCTATCTGAAGCCTTCAATGGAGTGTTTATTGCGATTCCGAATCAAACATAATTGCCAACATATTTAGTATCAAAATGCTTGAACAAATAAGTAATTTTGCCTGACTAAAACTAAGCATGAAAATTAACGTACCATTTGGCACCTGTCCAGGTGGTTGTCAGCTCTTCGGAACACGTGTTTAACTTCAGGAGCATCAGATTTCCCTCCAAAAGGAAAGTCTGCCAAAAAAAAAGGTTTAATAGTTTAGTGAAGTGAAAGTAGCCAAGCATGGGTAATTTCATAAATTTCTTCAGCATAATAAGAGAAAACTCAGTGCAACTCTCAATGGAAGTACACGTCTTTTAGCTTTGGCCTTTTTAATTTCGTCAAACTCGTTCATGGTGCAAATAGCGACTTCAGCCACAGTGTTGCTGAGTTCTCCTCCAGGTCGAACAGACTCGGATAGCTGACTCATATGGACATAAAACTCCCAAAAGTTTATTGCAATTGTACTGCATTTTTTTCAGGAACCAGAAATGAAAAAAACATAAAACAATATCAGTGAAACAGAGAAGTAAAAAGAACATATGAAAAAGGAGGATGGGTACTAAATGCATACTCTTGTTGCTTGGGGCTCGGCTAGATCCGGTACGCCTCCCGTGAGTGAAACGACAGACAGCATTGTAAACATCGATGGTGTCCTTGCTGCACTTGAAGCGGTCGCTATTATTTTGCTCAACAAAGGGGGCCATCCGCACAGCAGCTTTCTTGAGGATCCTTCTAGGATGTGGCTGGTACAAAGGAGTACCAGAGCTGCTGGCACTTGCAATTTTGCTTTGCAATACCTCAGGAGTTGTTGCATCAAACTTCTTCATATATGTAGTAGAAACTTGGGGTTCCTGTGGTTTGGATGATGAATTGCTTAGAAAAATAACATGAATTGCTTACAAGTTTAATATAATGTACTTAGAACTAAAATATTAAAATGCCTATGATGCATTGCATTAAAAATGTGCTTACATTGTGAGTACTAAACAATATTCAGATAGCAGCATCATTTGTAAAAGGAAAATATTTTGATACAAAGAGATGAAAAACAAACAAACCTTGTTTCGTATTGCTCTAGAAGTAGTTGGTTGTGGTCCAGCCTTATCCGATGTGCTTGGACCTTGAGCTGCTGTCATTCTTTTTCTTTCCTCATTTAGTCTGATTGCATCTTGCTCCATCTTGTCCAAAACATGGCCTGGGATGCTATCAAACATATCACCGTATGTCTTTTGTGAAGAGCCAGATTCAAGGGAACCCATAATGTCAAATGGTGGTGGGTCAAAGTTCCCAAATACAGTCCTTCTCAAGGTGGATTTTCTAGTATCCGAGTGTGGGATGGCTTTGTTGTTAACCTCTGGTACAACCGAACACTTTGGTGTGGCAGATTTATCATTCCCCTTGGGTTCCAGGTCATGGACTTGTGGAATTTGGCATTCTGGGGTAACAAGGTTCACCACTTCCTTTTGTTGGAGACGCAGCCTGGCCCTTCTTCGTTTCCCCGAGTTAACATCACGAATATTTGGAATATCAGCCATAGGTTGGGAGCAACCTACATCCGCTTCAGGTCCTGAAACTATATGTGGGGGAATAACAGCCAAAGGTTGCGAGCGATCTTCATCCTCCAATAAAATAACATCCGGCTCAGGTCCCGACACTATATGAGCAGCAATTGGAATGGGGTATTCCATTTCTTCCTCATTTGTTTGTGGCGACATCTCAGCAGAATCATTTGAGGTGTCGCTTGCACTGCCTTCACTTAAGTTAGCTTCGATTCTTCATGATATGTTGAGTCCGGTTCATCTTCGGAGCCGAATACTCATCCGCAAAATCCTCCTCCGATTCTGATTCTTCAATTACTACTCTCCTCCTCTTAGCTGACTCCTCCGAAGCTCTACTTGTGCCTGGTGCTTAAGATTGTTCTTCTGCTATTTCGGATACTACATGAACAACGCTCTCCATCGCAATAAACACTCCATTGAAGGCTTCGGATAGCTTTCTCTTTTGCTGCAATTAGAAAGGTGCAAGTAAGGTGCTTGTACAAAAAACAGAAACAAAGAAAAAGGTTAAATTGCATGATTATTGTGGACATTTGCTAAAATTGCATGATTGTTTAAAATTGCTCATGCATAATTGAAAAATAGCTTGCTAACCTTAGTTAAATTGCCTACATTACGTATATAAATTACATGTGGCACATGTGATAAAATTGCATCAAAGTTGTTCTAACATAACAAGGTAAACTAACACATTGATATTGTTAGAAATGCAAAGCATATATGCTTAAGTGTTACAATTAAAATGCTTAGTGATCAGTATCAGATTGCTTAATGGTTAACATTAAAATGCACACGTCGAAAAAAACGGGAAACACATATTGCTCTAGTTAATTGCATTGCCAATGACCCATAGTCTTGGGCAGCAACCATGATTCCAAAAAATTCACTACAAAGCCACAAGACATATAGTCACTAGAAATAGCATTGAAAAAAATTATTACAATGCTTTTGGAAAGTAGGCAAAGGCAGAAAAACTCAAACGAAGCATTAATGATAAAAAAAGTCATCATACCTATTGTGGAACCCGTGAAGATAACTTTGACGTGAGAAAATCGTCAATATCAAAAGTTCCGCCAAACGATGAGCTCCGAACCGTAGTAAATTCTGATTGCATAATCTGATATTAAAATAGGAAACAGGATGGTAAGTTGCTTGTTACTATAATTGAAACAAAAGTTTGAAAACATAGGAAGGAAAAAGAATTGACCTCGAGCTTTCCAAAAGACCCATCCTTCTTTGTGTCAAGCTCAATGACTTTTTCCAAGGATCTTTTATCCCATGCTGCAATTCTTGGCTTGGTATCTGGTATATCAACTTTGTGACCGATCAACGAGTCAAGATACAGTACCTAACACCACATACATCAGTGATTAGAAAAACTGATAATTAACCTAAGTAGATAGAAGTTAAAACCCAAAAAATAGGAACAATTATTATCAACGGTAAAACGGTGTGAAAAGGACAAAGGAGATAAACTTACAACAAGGAAGAAGACACATCCTTTGATAGAGTTCCTGTTGGTCTTGCTGAGAGAGGCCTTCAGTTGTTCTACAACAAATTGGCACCAATTCATCTTGTCTATGTTTGCCAAGTCCTTTACAGCAGGGTAGCACCTTGGCCTGATGAAAAGTGATGTGGATGGGCACAAGAATGTTGAAATGGCAAGCATGAGCCATGACCGAAGGAAATCCTCATTGGCTTCCTTATTGCCTTGTATCCTTTCAACAATGGTGGTAATCCTTGGTGCTGTACCATCTTCAATGCTATATTTATCATGAATGAAGTTGATGGCATCAACGTTCAGGTCATAGGGGACAGGCACTGGTTCTTCAGTGGGCAACGGAAGGCCAAGAATATGATGAACAGCTTCAGGGCAAGCATTGATTTCCCCTCTTCCAGGTACAACCAGCTTGCCGGTTTCGGCATTGAAACACACCCTTGTCAGCCAGGCGCTCAGATCTGAAGGTAATGTGTCACAAGCTATAGCCAGCAGACCTCCAAATCCTTTTGCACTTATCAGGTCCTTTTGTTCCTTGGTCAAATGCTTTGTAAGCTTGAACAGTCTTGCCGGGGATGCTCTGTTGCGTGCGCCCTGAAAAAAGCACAAAAAGGATAATTTGTTGATTGTCACTGATAAAAACAGTAGCAGGAAAAAAAATAGAACATTATGCTGATAGCCAAAATAGTGCATGCAGATAAGTGAAATTGCTTTGCAGGGTTAAGTGAAATGCTTTGCTGATAGACTAGTGTGCATGCATGATTGAATGGATTTGCTCCACAGTATTAATAAAACTGCTGCAAGTGTATTTATATAAGGACTTAGTATATAAATTTTGTCATGTGGTAGGAACTTGCAATACTCACAAAAAAGCACACAAAAATTTTTATCCTACATGATCATACCACAGGTTTTTTTTTGCAGGGGATGCGAGAGCGGAAAGGACCACCCCTTGTGCTATCCTTGTCCTTGCCTTTCCTAGCCATTGATTCAAGAATGACTAGTCTTCAGCTGCATAAAAAAAGATTTGTTGAGCCCATAGCACCTAGTAAAAAATACCCCTAAACATACAGAAACCCATAAACGCTAGTAATAAATGGGACAATAACATATCAAAAGCTTTGTAGGCCTTATAATAACATAGGAAAACTCATGATGAGAGCATGAGTTTTGTTGATGACTGCAAAACGAATTTTAAAAAAAGGTCAAAATGAGTCTAGCGTGCTCAGGAAATAGGTATATAAATGTATGGAAAAATGCATGTCCTTATGAACTTGAAGCCAATGGCAGCTAGTGTGCACTCAGATCAGGTAATCCCGCAAAACATGTTCCAGGCCACATTTTAAAAGTGCTTTGAGGATGTAAGAAAATTGTGTGTTAACTTATACTAAATGTACTGCTAAAGTGTAGCAAAAAGTGCATCTTAATTTGTACCAAAATTCTATGAAAACTGCTTTCAGAATGTAACAAAAAATCTTGTTAACTTGTACTGCATTGCACAGCACATTCTACAAAATTGCTTAGTATGACTGAATTGCGAAAATTGCATTCAATATGTTCTAAAAATGTGTATTAACCTGTATTATAATGCTGCTCAACATGTATTGCAACCCTTGAATTGAACTCACCATAGAAAAAGAAATTGAAAACCAAACCCCAGGAAATGTCAGTTATGTATTGACAAGCAAAATAACTTCCATTTTTGAAAAAAGTACCTTGCAAAGTTTATATAAGTTGCCTCATATATATAAATTACTTGGAGGAAATAAATGTGCATGAACAAACAAAGAAATGGAGTCTAGTAATAAAAAAGGTACTTAAACCTACCAGCAAGTTCTAGGATCTGTAGAAAAACAACAAACAAAAAAAAAGGGAAAGGGGGCCAACAAACATCAGTCAACCAGTTGGATCACTCAAACCATTCTTAAAAAATAGTGGGTTAATTGAGAAGTGAGGCAGTATTTTTGGTTATCCAAAAAACCAACTAATTCTAACGGACCTGAATCACTAAACTACTATGCAACTCTAGATCACTAGAAAGAATATCTAAATCAAAATGTAGTTCAGGTGCACATTTAAAATATGGATTCAGCATGCATATGTCATTTTGTCTGTTGCTGAAGTGGAGGGTGCCAAGAGAAAAAATGATGATACTGAAAAGTTCATCTACAAACAAAGATGGGAAACGGTAAGCACAACTAGTCACAGCGCTGTCAAATAGCAATAAGTGAGCATAACTAGTGATAAAAAGCATAAAAATCCCCTGAAAGCAGGAATAAAAGCACTGTCTCCAAAATTAGTGATTATGTTCTATCTCAAATGAACTTGTCAGCATGGCGGTAGCAATGGTAGCTGAAGCTTAGCAAATAAATAGAGTTTTTGAAGAACTTTTCCCTGAGGAGGTGTCGTAATATTACATCCTTTCTGTACTACCCGGCTTTGCCACAAATACTCCAGAAGCATCACACTAAAACGAACAAAATTGACCAACTGTTCAGTTCTTCCACAGAGCATCACAAATCAAAGTAGGTATCACAAACATCCTGGCCATGTTCTTATTGACAGACAGATTAAGGATCAAAGGAGTTGGTAAAAACTCACATTAATATTAATCGTCCTCGCACGTGCAGGAATGAAGAGGGCGGATCATCGAATGCCGCTTCGTTCGCTCGTACTGGGTCGGGGCCGCGCCGGCAGCGACGAACGAGTCCTTGGCCGTGAGCTCCTCGATCTGGAGCCGCGTGCTAGGGAGTGGCACGGTCTGGTGGCGGCGGGAGGCGCGGAGGGAGCTCTCCGGGGCGGACACGGCACGGAGGGGCTTCTGGTCGAGGAGGAGCTCCGACCCAGGGCGCGCCCTCAGGTGCGTGAAGTGGCGTGGTTGATTCGTCGCCGGCGACTGGTTGGATGGCGACGCGTTCACCAGCGACTGCAAAACAGACAGGGGAGAACAAGGGAAAAACATGAGAAATTCCTCAAAATAAACGGTACAAAACAAATCGCGCGCGTGTGAGAATACTAGCCAGGAAGAAAAATGGCGCACGCGGCGGCGGATTTGGTCGCCGGTGAGGAAAGCCCGGAACCCTAACGGAGCGGGAGAAGAAAGCCTGCGAGCGACGGCCCGCGACTCCCAAAAAATTCGAAGACAGCGTTCACACCGTGTTCCTTTATTTTCCTGTGGGTCCCACCACGGTTGGCCCCGCGCTTGGATGTAAATTGGACGGTGGAGGCGTCTGCCACGCCGAAGCACTAACGCCTGGCCGCGCAGGATGTAGAATTTACCAATTTTTATTGTGTACAACAGTGTAGCGATGGTTTTTCAGCAAAACGTCACAACAACGTCTAGTATCAAAGTGTAACCATCGTGTGACGTTGAAAGAAAAATCTGTCACTAAGTTCGTGAATAGACAAGTGTTGGGACCCTATTTATATTAACATTTCAGTAAAAATCGCTAATACCATTATTACTTTTTCAGGACAAAAAAACCAGTCATTGGAGTAAACTGTAAACGTTCCTCTCACAATGAAGATGAGCTGTTGAAGCCTGCAAAGAATCTTTGCAAGGTTTTAGGATATGGATGGCTGATGCTCAAATGGTGTTGATTGCCTACCCACTCAAGATAGTAATAAGATGGAGATGATTTCCAAGCTGCATCAATAGCAATTCACCTTCCTTGATAAGTTAAGCAACACGGTATTACATGATCCCATGACATGGCAATGGTTGCTTCAGCTTTTATCAACTTGCAGTCAATATACAAATTTAAAGTACCTCAGCGCAGTTCTATAATTTGGGGCTTGACACCCTGTACTCTTCTGAATGTGTTTGTTTTTACAGTTTGCCTCCATACTGAATGGTTTGCCATGTCTTTTGCATGAAGTATTGGGCACTGACCACTACTATCCAAACTGTTGAGAGCAATCGGATGATTGGAAGCATTGGATGACTGAAAAGCAGCTGTTAATACTGGTTTGGTACAAATATGCTGGGACTATTCGTTGCTCCACTTATGTAATATAATCAAAGGAGGTGTAAACTAGCACTTGGTCTAACATGTGTTACGTGTATTGTGACAACTTGTAGTACTTTACCTTTGCCTTGTAACAACATAATTCTGATTTGAACCAATAAATGGATATTAATAGCCTCATCTATAATTTTATTGTAACAGCCCAAAATTTTACTCAACTGTTGTGTAATAAAAATGTTTGGATTTGAACAAGTTTTATAATCAAAATCGGATGATTATTTGACGAAACAAATCGCGAAGGGAATTTATTCAAACTTCGTGCTTTGGGCCGAATCTCTGCGCGGCCCACTTCCCTTCCCTCTTTCCCCGCAGCCCAACCCGGTCCAGCCCACGCGGAACAGGACCTTCTTCCTCCTCCACCTTTCCAGCTCACCGTCCCGTGCACGCCGCGCTCACAGAGGACGCCACCTCGGACGGGCGTCGTTTTCTGCCGCCGCAACCGCCCGGGCCCTCACCAACCACTCCCTCCACGCTTTTGGCTCAACAAAACCCCGGCGCCACCCCCGGATCCTCCCCAATCTCTCAAACCCTAGCCGCACCGCCGCACCGCGGTATTCCCCCTCGCCATGGATGGAGTGTTGAGCCGGTGGCGCTCGTGCTGCTTTTCGTGCGCGTCGTGAGTCGTGGAGCACGCCGGTGCACTTGGTTTCGCGGGAGCAGCTCGGGAGAGGAAAAGCGGAGCGCGAGAAGGATTCCGCGGCCGTCGTCTCCGACGCCGTTCGCCCGTCACGGTGAGGCACATCTTCCCCTTTGCCTCGTCCTTAATTCTCCTTCGATCGCCGTGCGAGCTGGAGCTAATGCCTCTTCGTTTACGCCATGGTAGCCCCGGGAACGTGGACCCGCGTGGTCACCCCCTTCCTCCGCGCGAGCTCGTCGTCCGCCATCGCCGGGATTCCTCCGCTCATCGTCGCCAAGGCCTCTTCTTTTTCCCCGAGACTCCCTAGACCTTGCCGGCGAGTCACCACGTCATTTCCCCTCCTTCCCCTCCCGATTCATGTCGAATTGACCTCCCCGTCGACTTCCGCCGTCGCATCGCCATGGCCGCCGTCGAGCTGGCAGCTAGAGGCGTGCTCATGCTCTCCTTCTTGGTCGAGTAGCTTCGTCATATCCCTCCGTAGCTTGCGCGCTAGCTGGTTAGGGTAAAGGAGCCGCTTTTCTTGGAATTCGCGATGGACCGTGGTTGCGCCGCCGCGGATCTCGCCGCCGGCGGGTCTCCGACGACCATACTTGGTCGGAACCTAGTACAAGAGGTTCACGGGGACTTGGTCGACGTTTTGGTGTAACTAAATCAGGGCTGTGCGCGACCTGGGGTCATTCCTCTCGAGCGCCGCCGCGGGCGTCAACTCCGGTGAGCTCTTGGCGCTCGTCGGAGTGGAGCCGGTGCTCGGGTCCGGTGCCGGCAGGTGCGCCGTGGGTCGAGCTCCCTTCCGGTGTGCGTGGCGTAGCCGCCGGCGAGCTGTAACGCTAGGGCGGTGAGGTTCCGGCCAGCCCCGCGGCGGAGCTGGGCGGCACCGCCGCTCCGGTGGAGCTGGCGTGGCCGATGAGGTGGCAGGTTTTTCTCGCCGATGTGGCGCCACGTAGGATAGATTTCTGCCGGCGTAGCTCCTGGTTATCATCCATCGTGGCAGCAATGTGGCACCCACGTGGCAGAAGTAATGCCACGTGGTGCTGACCTGTAGGGCATTTAATCAACGTGGCACCGACGTGGTGTTGACGTGGTGCTTGTGTGGCAAGGAATATTCCATTTCTTTTTCTTGGATTTTCCTGAATTTCCATAATTCATTTATCTTTGGAAATTCATATCTTTTTCCTGGAGTCTCAGGAAAATACGCGGTCGATTGCGTTGGACTCGTAGCGATGTTCTCTACGCGTTAGTGTAGCTTTTGGTCATGTTCTAGTACCGTAATTTTCGTCGTTCGTTTCGTTCTTTTTCCTGTTGCCTCGATATGCGTGCCCAACCCCTATTTCACGATCTGTCTATCGGAGGATGTCGAGGAGTTCCCGTCTGAGCCGCAGTTGGAGGAGTTTCCACCGGAGCAGCCGTACGAGTACCCCGACCCGGCCTGGGACCAGCGTTATCCGGGCAAGCCGCAATCCTTTACCACTCTTGCTCCTATTTAGCAATTTGCACTAAATTGATCCATGCATGATTAATGGTTACTTGCACTTGTAGTTTACCTATGCCATACTATGCCATCCTTGCCACCGATTGCCATAGGTTGTTCTACTCGTTATCGCTCGCGTGCCTAGTAATTGCTTAGTTGCTTAATTGAACCCCATGATGATTATACATGTTTTTGTGTAAAATAAATTATAGGTGTTTCTTAGGTGTCGAGTTTCCGTATTAGATACCCCGTAGGGCTTTTGCGGGGGCGAGTGTAGGTGGTTAGGTGCCGAGGGACTTCCGGGGAGTCTCTATTTGGAGAGTACCTGTTGCGGGTACAGTTGTGTGGGGGCCTTGGGTTATGGGGCCCCTATTGTGGTGACACTCGTTGTTGAGACTGTTGTTTTTGAGGAGAGGGATGGTGACTCACCCTAGCAGCTTGAGGACCGGTTCTTGGTTGGTCGCTCTTTAGTTTACTAGCTTACCACGTGACTTGTATGTGCGGGCTGGATCATGATACTTAGCGGATGACTGGGTGGCCCGCCGTGGTATAGAGATTAGTGGTAGTTGGTGTTGGAGCGTTGTCTCGACCCACGAGCAGAGGATATCCCACCCGGCCCGTGGTATGCCTTGTCACACCCTTCAGGACCTTCTTTTCCTATGTTGTGGTTAGAGGATCCCAGCACCCGAGGGACGGGCGCCTACCAGCTGTCGATGCTTTGTAGAGTGATCCTGTGAGTGTTTCTTTGCTTGGGCCACGACGGTGGTCTTTTGTTTGAGTACCTCTTCACGTGGGTACGGTTGCTTACTCTCTCGTAGAGATATATAAATCTATACGTATAGCCTAGCCCAAGGTATTGGGCACTACCTTTGAGCCACACTCTTGATTAGCATTTACTACTTCCCCCTCGATAGGTGTTTTACTTCCGGCTTCGAGCCGTGGTCCAGTGGAGGTGTGCTTGGACATAAAACTTGACCCTTGCAGGATTGTGTTGTTTCATACAAGGCCACTTATAAAATTTGACTAATAATAAAATATGATTCGCATAGACTTGAGGATTAATGCTTTAGGTGCTAGCCCTTGCCTATCCTTGAATTATCCGAGCATGCATACATTGTTGCTAGCTAGTTGCGGCTTGTTGAGTACTCTATGTACTCACGGCTTTCCCACTTTGTTTTTTAGACGTCGTTGCCGAGGAGCTCGCCGAGCCAGCCGAGAGAGCTGATGGAGAGGAGTGACGGTCTCGCCTACACTCGAGTCGCTTGTGGGTATGGTCTTCATCGCCGATCTTCATGAGAGATGCTTCCGCTACGCTTCCGCTAGTTTTCTTCGATGATGCCGTGATGGCCTGCGTGCCACGCTTTTGTATTCATGAGATTTAAACTTATGCATAATGATGATGTACTATTGGAGATTCTATTATCTTGCCTTGTTGTCATTCTCTATTTTTATGGTTTGTCTATACTAACTTGTGATGGATGTACATATCACACTCCCGAGAGTGGCATAGAGGTACAAAGGATTCGGATTTCACTTAGGTGAAATGCGGGTCCCTCACATTTATTGTATGTTGGTCGAGTTGTGTATGGTCCGTGGATAATAATAACTATTTGTGGATTATCACTAATGATTAATTATATGTATTATTATATTAATGATGAGATTGTGTTGTGATTATGTTAATGGTTGTTAATGGACTGTTGGTCGGTAATTTCAATATTAGCAATGGACAGTCGGTCGGTAATACTTTAGCAGTAGCAACTAATGGTCGGTCGGTAATACTTTTACCGACGGCACTTACACCGACCAACGTTGGTGGTCGGTAAAAGTCATTACCGACCAACTGTAACACGTTGAAGGCGCTTTTAGCGACCAACCGTAACTTGCTAAAAACTAACTGTGGTTAACCATTCATTTGGAGGAGGAAGAATAAGAAGGGAGTGTCATCCCTAAGTTCCAGCAGGTACGACTCAGCAATTAAAAAAGTCAACTGGAGTATAGCACATCCCTAAGTTATACTGATAACATAAGTTTTACGACTGTCTACCTTTTTTGGTCCTATAACTACAAATTTTGGCTGTCGATATCTATCTGTAAAATTTCGAAAAGAACCGCTCCATGGTTGGTCGAGCCTCTAGTTTAGACATAAGAGACTGACCACTGGGTCTGAAACTAGTCCAGAGAGTCAGCAACTCAGAAAAATAATAATAAAAAACAATACTGAAGATTACAACCATCGGTGGCCAACAACACCGGCGAGTACTCCGTATATTCTTGGGTTTTTGAGAGAGTAACACCACCTCATCTGATTACATCAAAGAACCGGATATTGCTAGAACATTTTAAATACAGAGGCATGGACCAGAGCAAAGCTATTTTAGAAGTATGTTCACCATCAGAATTGTGTAGGAACACTTTATTTGGTCCTACAAATACATGCAGGAATATAACTGGATACAGAGACGTTGAAAGCGTCAACTGCTATGGAACTTTAATCCCATGCACTGACATGGCAACACCAAGTACCTCCAGCAACATTATGCTGGCAACGTGGAAGCCGAGTCTGTTGCAGAATGTACCAGCCCCTGCTAGTCTCCAATAGACTGAAACCGATTTCATATTTCCAAAGTCATGTTGCTGTTCAATCACTGCCGTCTGTGACGTGCTCCAATACATGGTTGTGGGCATGTGCTTGTTGGCCAAATTCTCATCGCCGCCTTGACATTATCTCTCATGCGAATTTTGTCGTCGCATTGGTGGAGTCAGGTTTCGATCGTTGTCAACTATTTTGGATGATCTCCAGAGTCACCTCGACGATGCTATTTGTCTTATCGAGCCGGTCTGCATTGGAGAAGATAATAAAGATGTGGCAAGTATATAGTTTTTTTTTAATCATTTTGACTTTTTGTAAACGTCTAATGATGGCCGAGTTACTCGGTGATTGTAATTGGACATAACTCTTTTTGGAGAGCCCAAGCTGGGATAAATACAATCATCCCATTTTCTAAAAAGAATATGGTTATCACTGTGTGGTTAGAATCCGTCCCATCTGCCTATGCACAATTTTAAATGAAAAACAAAGGCTTCGTCATACCTGGTATTCAGATGCGCGTGGAAACCTTAGGATCCCAATTGTGGGACGATTGCGATGGACGCGAGCAGCATGATGCAGTGACGCCTCTACATCGTCCATCTCCGCATCCGAGGCATCAACACAGAAGATAGATGCTTTGATATTCTGAAGCGAGGCAAAGTACTCCAAGCAGAGGCTGAATCCGTAGTATGCATCCTTGAACTCCTGCACGCTGTATACATTAAACTGAAGCTCATAGACGTGTGGCATCAGGGTCGGCATCAGGCCTTTGCCGCTGCTGATGCCCTTCCATTTAGAGCCTAAGTGTGCGGTAGCTTCCACACTACCCATACGAAAGGAACCGCCGCTGTAGTCGTCCTTGCTTGATAGCAATAGGACCTCCGACAGATTCAACGAGCAGTGCCTCAGCTTCTGGAAAAAGCAGCCACCATCGCCGGCGGGATCAATAGTAGTACTGCATACAATTTCAGTATTGGAATTCACAACCAGATGGAGGAAACGGAGCTCCGGCAACTGGCCGAGGATTTGCAGCTCCAGCTCGTCGATAGCATCCACGCTGAGGGAGAGGTGGGTGAGGTGCCGAATACCCGAGAGGATAATACAGAACGATGAGAACTGAGAGAATCTTATCCAATCTATAAACAAACTCTGAAGGTGTGGTGGGAGACAGAAGCCCGCTGCTTCCCACGTCGCTGTCTCGAGATATCTTTCACCAGCGCCTAGCCACTTCAGGGACAGATGCTCCAGCTTCGTTAGACTGCACAGAGATTCCACCAAATCTATCTCCACTTCTGTTGACAATGGCTGAGAAGTATCAAGACGGAGCACCCTGAGTTCCTTCAGGCCGCCTAATTCCTTCACGAATCGCCTCCACAACTCCTCTCCTTCTCGAGCATCATCAAAAGATATCTGCAGCTCCTCCAGGGACGTCAGCTTACTTATCCCGTCAGGAAATATCGTAAAACTGTATCTGAATCGCAAGCACAACAACTGTCTTAGAAGGAACACGCTTCTCACCACTTCTTCTTTCAAATATCCTTCCACGTCAAGAGTCTGCAGAAACTTCAGAATTCCAATTTCTTCAGGAAGCTCAAAGCCTCCACAACTACAACTTAACCGAAGGTACCTCAAGTGAAGTAAACTTTGGAGATCACTCTTCAGATGGCTGCCTTTGCTAGAGGTATCTATGTATAGCACACGTACAAGCTTAAATCTTGAAAGTGGGACCTCTTCAATATCACATTCACACAAAATGAATGACCTCACTTGTCGCATGTCCATTGCATGGGTCGTCACGGTTCTTTTATTTTGTATGCTTAACCTGCGAACTTTTCTCTGCGGTGATTCTGACTCTTCATTGTCATCTGATACTGTGACAAAGTTCTGTGCAAATGAAATGGAACGGATGAGATCCAATACCATATCATGAACCTGACAACCTTGTACTAACTTGCGATACACTTCATTCCATTCCTCTACAAGCTGAATCATGCTTCTGTTTACCAACTCATTGAAGTATCCCTCTCCAATCTCAAACAAGGATTTTCCTTGTTTCTTGTGAACAAAATTTTCTGCTATCCACATCCATATCAGAGAATCTTTTTCAATGAAATAATCTTCTGGGAACACACTTAGATACAATAAGCATGTTCTTAGATGAGAAGGTAGATCATAGTAGCTAAAAGATATTATTTTCTTAGTGTCCTCTACTTGGGAGTTTCCTGTAATACCAAAACCAATAGAGCGATGCACTTCTGACCATTCTTCCGTATGTTTACCCTCCAAAAGACTAGCCATTGTGATGATAGCCAGTGGTATGCCACCACACTTCTTTAGTATTTTATCAGACACTTCATCATCAGATTGATGATAAGATGCTTCCCTTCCACTATCATATATCCTCGCAAAGAATAACTTCCTTGAGTTATCATCTGACAGCGGTTCTAGCTCATAAATCCCACCAGCTTTTCGTGCAACTTCATGTTTACGAGTAGTTATGATTATTCTACTCCCACTATTGTTGTCAACAAGAGCGGATTTGATTATTCTCCAAGAATCTATATCCCATATGTCATCAATAACAATGAAGTACCTACCATCATCATAGAGCAGAAGTGATGAACTAGCAAAACTGTCCAGAGCATATTTGTAAACGCAAGAAGTGTGCCAAGTACTACAGATGTGAGTTGTCTCACGATCATGTCACTCATTCATACCCAGAGATATTGAACTAAGAATGCATATATGGAAGTAAGTGGGGTAGTGTGTCCCGATATTGAGCCAGGTGCACGTTCCTGATTCCAAAAGGCAAAAAAAAAAATGTGACATGAACAGGTCTAAATTATTCTTGCCCTAAGTATCACTGCCGGCTTGAAATACATACATCAGTACCGGTTCATGTGGCGGTCAAAATGCCATTTGTTTATTAATGTTGATAGAATACAAAATTTGTTAGTTTCTCTTTCTTTCCTATTTTATATGTCACTTTCTGCGTTATTAGCAGATAATGTAGGTAGGAGCTTCAGCTTTTGGACAGATGGGAATTGTTGCAAGATTATTCTTTCTTTTTCTAAATCTGCAACATTATTCTTTCTGACAAATAATAGTAAGAATGATGCAGATAAGCTATCTCTAAATTTGATTCCATGAATATCATATTTAATATATTACAGTTTCAAAAGGATCTAGCATAAATTTGAGAAAAAACGCTATCAATTGTACTTAACTCAATTTTATAATAAGCAACTAGGAAACAATATCTCATATTTCACACCAATATGCAGAACAAAATGTATATCACAAAAATAAAGTAAAGTTAACAGATGGGACGCCAAAAAATGATTATTCCCAACGTACTAAAACCCAGCAGAATATAATAAGTGCAAAAGGTCAGCTTTTAATTTCATAGATGTGGAATCATTATTGGGTGGGTGATGACACATACCTCTTGTTTTCTAGGAAATCGCGAATTTCATCGATTAATGACATTTCATCATCAAATACTGAAAAATTAAATTTCATATATCGTTCCTTGTTGAGATAGACTAATATGTTCTTTAAAATATTTTTCATGTCCGGACACCGGCCAACTGGAACGAAAGCTGTGCCATCGAATTTCCATTTAAGTTTGTCAAAGACTACTTTGGCAAGCGTCGTCTTGCCGAGACCTCCAATTCCGACGACAGAGACTATCCTCTGTTGTGCAGTCAACCCCTCAAGTTTTTTGCTTTTCTCTTCGATGCCCATAAGGTTAGCTGTGCTATCATAGAGAGGTATTATGCGAGGGTCCACACCAGATGTTTTGGCTGGAGTAATGCCATCAAGTTTGTACCTATCCAGGGAAAAACAATGAAAAATGCAAAAACCAATATGGTAGGAGAGGAACAAATTTCAGAAGACTACAAATTATTTTGAGTTTAATTTGCTCCTGACCTGTTACGTCGCTCAGCCAGATCACACACACGATCCTTGATGTCATTGATATCTTGGACGATGTCACGCCGTGTCTTGGCATAGGCAACCTTTTTTACCATCTTTTTAATGAACCTCTTGGTGCTCCTTCTGCTGGGGCGCTCGTTAGGGTCCTTGACGCGCACAAGGAAGGTATCCACAATGTCCTCCATGTCGTAGGACAGCTCCCGGGCTTCGTGGGCCCATAACATGACCAAGTCGCTCTGATCGAGTTGATCCGGCGGCACCTCGCCGACAGTGCGGAGGGCAGTTTGAATGCTCTGAAGCTCTTCTCTGAGGAACTTGATGTTCTTCTTGGCACCCTTGTGCAGCTTGTACTCGTCTTGGAGCAGCTGGCCGAGTTTGGGAAGCAGAGTGCCTAATGCTCCCGCCGCGAACTCCATGGCTCGTGGAACAGGTGCTCTTGATGTTTGAGATTGTGCGCAACAAGAGGCAGGTTGTGTATACAACCGTTGTCTTTATTGATGGAGGATGTGCACTAGCTGTGGGCGTAAAGTATAATGGCTCTGTAAGGGAAGCAAGAACAGAATAAATTAGAGAAGACTGCCAGATGGATGTTTACTAACGTTTCGTTAATAAATACTCTAACAGAGAACCAGAAAGACATATAGCAAAGGATGAACTATTTAGGCAGGCACGAAAATTGTGAAGCCATCTGGCTAGATTTGAAACAAGATTAAGAAGCATGGACATGAGAAGAAAGAAAAGAGAAAATAATAGAAAGAAAGAAAAAGCCATATTAAAGAAGAGAATGAAGAATGGAACAAGCGCAGGAATGTTTTTTTTTTCTTATATAACGCCACTGCTACCCCATGGAGAAAGAAATTAGTAATCTACTTATATATGCAACCCACTAAGCTCATTAAATGCTAATTCTCTCAACTCTCATGCTGCCACATCATCTCAATAATTTTCACCGTTTTTATGCCAATTCTCTCAACTCTCATACTGTCACATCATCTCAATAATTTCCACAGTGATGCTTGAGTCTCAGTTGTCCATCTATCAATTAGCAATTTAGATCCATCAAATCCAACACCGAACATAGATGTTCCAATCTCTTTCTCTACTTATTTCTTAACAATAATACTTAGCATCACATATATTATTAAGGAATTCCGCAGCAAAGCGCGGGGTATCACCTAGTTAAATTAACATTGGTTCCAAAGCCCTAGGGAAAAAATTGTATGGCCCCACTCGCTCTATTAAATCTTCTCTCGGGAGTCGCAGTCTCTTATTATTATTATGTACTAGTAATTTGGTTATCCTTTTTTTAAATGTTAAAAATAATAGAAGGTGACATGTATGGCATAGAAGAGTAAGAAATTACAACACAATAGCATACCTGGATAAGGCTATTTACAGTGACAAATCAAAATTGATAGATAGGTCCAGGAAACCAAATCAAAGGCACACACCTTCTGACTCTCTGATCTTCGTTTATGGTTTGGGTTTAACTAGAGAGATCAGCGACTCGGGTTTCACACGGGTGCATGTCCCGAAGAAAAAACTCTCCTCGTTCACCCCAGGCCAAAGCATATGTAAAGACTCACGTCATAGCTCACACGACCAAATGAGTTCTTGTGTACGGTTGAGAGGAGGTTCGGGGGTTTCTTAAACTGCATAAGAAGGTGCTTCTCCTTAATATAAAGCCGTCAGGGTTGGCTTCTTTCTCCGGCAGGTAGATTTTTCTTTTAGAAATAGACAGAGCATGTTAAATCAGCTTCTAGGACTGCCGCCATGGTCATGCATCCTATGTAAACATCTAATTAGTTGATCACATGTCAATTGAATCCAAAATTCTGAAGTTCATCGGTCAGTCACCTGTCATCAATTAGTAAGTCATTACTGGCGCGGCAGTTGATTTGTTCCCTTTTCCCTAGGCTATATAGCTTGGCATTGGTGGCAGTACAAACTCGACATGGGATGCACAAATCCAGCTTGTAGGACCTGTGGCAGATGAGATTCGATCGATTGACTGCGGTCGCGGAGATCTCGAGGCAGCAGATACGTCTGATGCGAACCCTCAACATGGATGAAGCCCATGAGAATGCACTCGCCACAAAGCTGGTGGTCCAGCCTGATCTTCTCTTGTGTACTCAATGGCATTCCCACAATCCGTTTCGTTGTAGGCTACAGAAAGTCACCTGTGTGTGTAGCTCTTAGTGGCCGTGGAATCCTAGTTGTGTCATGGTGACGATTGTACAATAATGTTTGTGGGAAGATGCTTGAAGATGTATGTTGAAGATGGTGCCTGGAGGGGGACGCACAAAGATGTGGAGCTATTATATTTTTTCCCTATGGACATATATGGCATATAGTTCAATGGTTTGAGAAGGAGTAGACAAGTGTTTGATCACCGATCTCGAGTCCATGCAAACAGTGGTAAGATACCCTAGTGGGAGACCGCGTATAGCTTCTGGATGTCAATTGGCATACCTAGCTTGGAGAATGGCGCTTGACTATGGCACGATGGATCCATTCTTCGGTGACATATTGATGGGGAGAAATGCCATTGCCAAATTAAATCGCTACTGAATTCGCCTATGGAGAAAATTGTTGATTGATAAGAAGTTTTGTTCCTATGGCTCATTTTTTATAATCACAGGAAAATGAATCCCTCAGAATGGTAGTGGAAAATGGTATGCATTTTGCAATTTCTTGATTTTAGGAAGATTTCTGGCCGGACGTGAGATGTGATGGCTAGCTAAGGATACAACGAGGTATGGGTGTTCTCAGTCATGAGTAATATTTTGTTCTTGATTGGGCCATGATACCATATACAAACGTCATTCTCTTCGTGAAGGTGTTAGTGTGGGCTTCGACATCGATGCCTTAGAGGATTTATAGGAGGGCATGAAAAATAGTCCCTATTGTGTTATTTAAGAATCGGCTGGAAAATCTCGGTATGAAAAAAAAATTAACATCAACTTCAGCAGCACCCACCAGAAATAGGGCCCCTATTTTCAACCTAACCGGTGGGATCTATGCGTCAGTGACACTGAAAAGAAAACGGGAAAAAAATGAAAAATGGAAAAAATGGTTTGACTCACGTTTGAGAGGGTGGATGGGAGACTCCTATTCCTAGAGCTTGTGGGTAGAATTTGAGAGGGCTTACAAAATAGGAGCATAAATAGGGTCAAGCTCGAGTTGTTTTTTCTTTTAGCTCAACCCCTAAAAAATAGAAGAGGGGCTTTATTAGGGGCTTCATATTCACTGATCGTAATCTTTTTGTTGTCATTCTAGCCAAAGGATTAGGTCATAGTTTTTTTATTGGTTGTTTGGTGGTTGCTCAACCAAAGGATAGATGGGTTTCTTCTTTCTTTCTTTTTTTCTTTTGTTATTAGCTCTTTATTCTCTCTGAGCTATCAGGGATTGTGAGCTTTGCATTTGTAATATTGAGGGTGTGTTCCTTTCCTAGGTCTAAATTTTATATCTGTAACATCAAAAAGAATCTTACTATTTAAGAGTATAAAATAAGGTTTAATTACAAAATAAATTACAGGCCCCTATCCTAATTTACGAGACGAATCTAATGATGTTAATTAAGTCATGATTACAAGAAGGTTACTGTAGAATCACTTTAGCAAAACCTAAATTAATTAAGCTCATTAGATTCATCTCAAAAATTAGCATCAATCTGTCAATAGGGTTTTGTCATTAAATTGATCGAAATATTCATAAATAGTAAGATTCTCTTTGATATGACAGTGCTAAATTTTAGAGGGCAGGAAACGAACAGGGCCTGAGTTGGATTCACCTTTTTGATGTAGAGACTAGAATAAAATTATTCCCTTTTGTAAAAAGAAGTGTCATTACATTACATCGACTTCTGGTGGTAACCAGACTCTTCGCGCTACCAAACATGATGTATGGCTTTCTGTATGTAGAACACGGATTAACAAGTAATACAGAGTATATCGTCAAGATTAGCACTGCCACCTATGTATCGAAAGTACAAAACGAGTCATAACGCCAGCTCAAACCTTACGTCATTAGAAATAGATGCAGGCGATTGTTAGTTAACCAGCGCGTTGGGGCATCTGCAAAAGGATTTATTTGTAACTGATGACTCCATCAATAACGCATGAACTCTGGAATGCAATTATTCACGCCAATTGCCAATATGTTGGAACAGACGCAGGAAAGTTTATACGCCACATGTATGGGCTCTAATATGAAGCAAGAAGAAAGAGCAACCTTTAGAGTATGAAGAAAATATAAATTTGAAAAAATTCATCCTAGGAATAATAAACTAATGCCTCTGAGAGTGAACGAACAAAGCAGAGCAAATACATAGAAGTTTATGCTGGCACAAAATTTGCGAAGCCTGGAGGATAAGATTTGCAGTACAATTTAGAAGTATAGAGATGGGAAGCAAGAAAATGAAATAACAAGAGAAGAAATCTAGATCTATGACATTTTGTTAAATCAAAAGGAAAGCTAGACTATAAGCAATATTGATAGATAAAGCTGCAATAGCTTAGCGAGCCAAGTGGAACACACGAACCTTGTTGATGATTCAGCTCCTGGAATGTGCGCCTGGATAGAAAGGCTTTGGTTGAGCTCCAGCGCAGGTAGCAGCTTGTGGTGAAATGAGATACACCAGCTTGGGCTCGAGTGGTAGGTGTTCAGCCAGGCTACCAAACATATACTTATTATGTGCACAATAATACAGGTCTTTCGATCACGACTTTGAGCCAAGGGTAGTGGTACTACTAAGCAATAATAATTTAAGAAAACTTATTGATCCATCCATATGAAGGACGAGAGATGATAACAAGCAAAAAAGCACAATTGGTTGGGATCTTTTTTTAGCAAGAGGCGGTAGGTGGTGTGCTCGTGGAGGAGCTCCACCATCCTCATCTTTATAGATGGAGCCCTTGTACTATCCTCAAGTTTCGCATCTGCTTTTGGCCGTCAAATTAATTAAAGCTGGATCTCTGTCCTTCCAACGTTTATTTAGTCACACCGGACGCCAATCATTGATATTTTTTTATTTTGCACCTGTGTGTTAGTCTGGGTCAGCCCGTCAAACCCAGATCATGTCCTTACTACACCTTACTTTTTTTCTTTGAAAATGCTGGGAACGAAAGGGAAAGTTCTTTTTAGCTTTCCCTTTTCACGAAATTATTGATTCCATATAGCAATCTAGCCTGTATAATCTAACTTCTTGTACGTATAGACTTCTGGTAAACGAAATTTTATTCAAGGTACAATATTATTCAGACTTTCTACATGGTTAATTAGATTAATACGTACAGGCATATTGTAGTCGTATATATAGTGTAAGATCTTTCTTCCATAAATACAGTGTCAATCTGTTTTTTAGGGATATTGTGGTTGCACGACAAAGATTTATAGGACTTGTCTGACGGATTAGTAGACTAAAATTACAACAGCTATTATAATTAATCTCTGCAATATATAGATGATTTGTAGCATAGCTTCAAATATTTTAACCGCACCGACTTTGAATTGTTTGAGAGAGTAAGTTGAGCCAAAATTTGTTCCTGGAGTAAATTAGACCCATTGAATTGTTCGAGGGTGTAAAATAGACTTTTAAGTTATTTGTATTGTTATCACTCTTTCCAATCTTGGCTACAAGAATCTCATTGTTAAGTAGAGAGCAAGGATTAAGGCTTTGTTTGGAACAAAATAATGAAAAATTTAGGAATACGAAAAAACACATGAACAAGGAAAACACAAGAATAGAGAAAGTGAGAAAAACACAAGAATACAAAACAAAGGATATCACATCTCTTCCTATTTGTACAAAAGGAATTTATAACCAAAAAAACTAGAAAAAAGGAAAATAAATGTATGAAGCTAAATTTATTACAAAATACTGCTTTGTTTATCTGCATCCCGCTTATCTCATTTTTTTTATGCTCTCCTCATCTCTCTCTCTCTCTCTCTCTCTCTCTCTCTCTCTCTCTCTCTTCACTCCCCGGGCAGCATGGATCTACTCTCGTTCTATTCTAAACTAGCGCACCCAGGAATCGTTGAGATTATTTTGGACAAGGTGAGAACGGCATTCATGACAACGGCCACCAGGTTCCGTTTGTACCATCATGGCCTATATTTACTCCTTTGTGGTGTGTCTGCCTCGTTCTTCAGCGAAAACTTTGGTTTCAACGGATGATTTTTCCTACCTTCATGGAGGAAGGCGACCCTTTCACCACCAGAAAAGAGCCCAGTAATAGCGAGCAAAAGAGCCCTGTAATAGCGGGCAAAAGGACCGTTACTACGTTAACCTTATTAAAAATGGGTGCATTAAAATGTCGGGCAACTTGCCCGTTTTTATAGTGTTCAATAAAAAAACACATGGCATCGGACACAGCCCGAATCCGGCCCTTCGCCAGGCATGGTGGTTAGATCCGCCGCCAGATCTGTCGCAAGGAGCGGAGGGCGTGGCCCGACGCGGCGGATCCGGCTGCCTCCTCACCGGCTCCGCCGCCGACGTGATGCGATCCGCCAGCGGCGTGACACGGAGCAGGGTAGGGGCGCGGCTCGAGGAAGCCGGATCCGCCACCGGCACGACGTGGAGCAGGGTAGGGCGTGGCCCGAGGCGCCCTATCCACCGGTGGCACAACGTGACGCAGAGGTGGGGAGGGCCGCGGCGCTGAGGAGGGAGCGCGCGGCCGGACGTTGTGTGGTGCGGTTGGTGTGGGGCGTGGCATGGGGAGGGGATGGGAGTGTCTAGCTCTTAGCGCCGTGAGTGCGGTTCTTTTTATAGTGTAGTTATTTTTGTGGGCTCTAGGTTTAGTTTGCTGGGTCTTACGGGCCTGATTTTTAATAACGCATGGATATTGTAAGAAGCCAGATATTATAGGGTTTACTTTAATAGTGGCACTGATGACGTCAGCAGCGCTCGCTATTACTGTGACACGTCTATTTTTAGTAACGTTGCACTCGCTCAGTGGCACCCGCTATTGCAGTGACCCTGTAATAGCGTTGCCATCTAATGATGTCAGCAATGTGGCACTGTAATAGCGTTTTTTGGATGACCCCTATTACTAGAAAGTGACCTCTGATATTACAAGCTCTTTTTGTAGTAGTGTTTCCTTCTGAAAGAAAAGTCTCATTGCTTCATTCCAAACGCTATATGTTGTTAGCATTCCTCAGGAATGGGGTCCCATGAAATTGTTACAGAAGAAGGTATGTTCCAACTGGATCCAAACATGCCATTCTTAGATGCTCAGGCTCATATACCCCATCCTTGATCTATCCCAAAAACATTATTTAGAACATGTACGATAATTACACAAAAGAATCAAATTAGCAATAAGCTGACACTAGATAAACTATAACTATTAGCGACATAAGCTCCTGCATCAATTAATTATGGTAACAATGGAGGGAGCCAAACAGATGTCGGCTATTTATATAAAGTAGAAAAAATGACACCCAACCTAGGGAGCTATGTGGTTTTTCATTAATAAGAAGAGAATTACCAGAAATAGGCACCCAAATTCAAGATTGTGGGGCTCGAACCTGAATAGAAGAGAAGACAAGCTCAATGCTTATTATAATATGATGAAACAATTGCGCGGGCACAAGAAAAGTTGCGAATGAATAAATCAGGTGGTGATTTCGATTAAACACGACAATGCATGGGATGGGAAGCTAAGATTGATAGAGGAATGCAACGCAGCGAGGTAGCACTCAGATCAAAGTCTGACCCATGGACCTTGTTTGCCACCTCTGTGTATGCATTGAGGCTGTTGTAGACACTCAGATTGTTGCATGAAGAGGGCGGGGACCTCCAGGTTGTACTGGACACTCAACGTCGCCTTGTCCGCGTGGGCCATGGCGAAGGCTTAGAAAGTACTGAAAGGCCTGCCACCATGGGAAGTCGACTGGGAGAAAATGAATTAGAATTTAAGTTGAATAAGAAAATCATTTGTCATACCCATGTTTTTGTGTATTAATCGAGGCTAAGATTGCCCTGATGGTGTGCTGGACCTTGCATCAACAAACACCACTGCCAGCAAGTGTTGTGCTTCTCCTCCCAGCTCTCGTAGCTGTTCGCGTTTGCTATGCACTCAAATTAAATCCATGGATTCTGGAAGTGCACGGATCACCGTTGTAGCATTTTACCTAGGAGTATTGTAAGGTATCGTATTTATATTCCATAGGGAAGCTAGACATAAGAATTATCAATTAATTATCTATCATGGAATCAATAAACATAGGTTTCCAACTAATAAGTTAAGGGAGTAAAGATATTCAATAGGATCAAGGTTGGTGAATCATATGAGATATCACAATAAAATAAAGATAAAGGTATAGCTAGTTGGGAGAGAACCGAGACCGAGTCAAGAAATCAATCCTAAATATTCTAAGTCAAGACAATTATTCAGACAAGAGGCCGCACAAAAAGATTGTCCTTCCTTATGTTCCTACCGATAGTTTACTTGTGGACACGTGACTTCTTTCCCTATGGGTCAATAACTAACCACTCGTAGGAAAATGACATGTTCACACTATTAAATCCTTCTAATAGACGCACCTACTACGTGGTGGACTTCATAGGACGGACCAGACTGTCACCACCCACCGAATATCACACATCCATGGAGACGAATGCAAAACTAGCTATGAACTATTTAGGCACCACGCCTACGTAGCACTAGTACTCCTCTGTGAGTCTCTTCGAGGTTTTGTTCCCTTGAACGGAGAAGGAACCAAGCATATAACCAAAACTTAATTCTAATTCAAGAACTAAGCATCAACAACAAACTCAGCTTGGAGACACGTAAACGTATAGGATAATTAAAGCAAGGCCTGACTATATCGATGTGAAAACTATACTCTAATCCAACTAGAGCAAAGTCTTGCCAAAGAATACATGAAAGGAAATGAGACCTTTATAAGATAGATAGATATGTCAAAGATACAATAGAGGCCCTACCAAAACTCCAAGACT
The DNA here is from genome assembly GCA_031894775.1 of Chloris gayana. Lineage (NCBI taxonomy): Eukaryota > Viridiplantae > Streptophyta > Magnoliopsida > Poales > Poaceae > Chloris > Chloris gayana. The sequence goes on along the minus strand of JAUNZO010000946.1, from coordinate 501,224 downwards.
AAATTGGAGCTATAACTAAAACTTCTGATTCGACTCTAACTCCCAGCTAAACTATCCTACTAAATGAAAATACAAGTTGTCAATGATTCTCCGAAGTGGCACCAATGATTCTCCGAAGTGGCACACCGACCTCGGTGGCTCCTAGCGCGTTCCCCATCCATTTATTGGTGGAAGGGACCCCCTTAAATTGGTGGCGTTAGAAAACAAGCGGGGCAGGCCGGGTGGCCTGGCGCGTTGAGCGGCCTAGGGGAGCAGGTGGCCATCCCTTGTTGGCGGTTCCCCATCCTCCTTGTCCGAGCAGCTGGGATTGCCTTAGGGATGCAGTTACCAAGGTTGGTAACTGCCCACCCCGAGCCGTCTAGGCCTTGGCAAGTTGAGCCTGGCAGCCTCGGGAGAGCTCCGGGTGGTTGTCCATTCCAACGTCTTCATTCCGACGGCTACGGCTTCTCCCTTGAGGCGGTACTTTCCATATTCTTGGGTTTCCATCACGAGGGTGTTGACGTGGTGGGCTAACCAGTTGATTCCAACCCATTTCGAGAAGTTGGCGGTCGGCCAGCCTACAGGGGCGAGGGGGGGGCTGTAGTCCCATAGAGGCCTAGCTGCCACAGCAAGTGGCAGCCCAGGCCGGGTGGCACATCAAGCCTGCGAGCCAGGGTGGATTGGGTGGCGCCCTTGGCACGCCCTGGCATACCCAGGTTGGTGCCTCGGCTTGCGTGCCGGGAAGGGCGGTGCCCCTGCGTGGGTTGCCGGTAGCGCCGGCAACGACAATGCTTGCCTCTTTGCCTCTTTTCCATGCTTTTGAGTGCATTTTACTATTATTTCCTACAATCACAACTTCATCCAACACTCATGGAACGTTTATTTGTGCTTAACTATTTCGAGCAACTTTGGTCATATACCTTGCATTTCCTTCGATATTGGTGACCATCATTATCATTTAACGCCTGCGAACACCTGTCCAAGCTTAAACCTTTGCTCGTCACGAGCAAAGTCTAAACTTAGATAGAATGGATCAGGAGTTCCTACAATAATAGAGCCCTATGAGGAACAAATTCACAACAATGTACTCTACATTTGATTTGAGAGATAAACTAGCATGATGTAGAATCATAAGTCCACTTATTCTTCAATGGGGCATATAGGCATTTTTATGACCAACTCATGAGCGGTTGAGGTTTAGAACAACTTAGATAAACCTGTCAAGCAACCTTCCATTCCTTTGGAGTCCAAAGTTTCTAACTTTTGCACACTACTGGAAAAGAGGCCTGCAATAGCGTGCGTTTTGGCCCTGCAATAGCGGCCATTCCGGGCGCTATTACACACACGCTATTGCAGGGTCGGACCAGCAATAGCGCCCAAGACCGTCCGCTATTGCAGGAAACCCTGCAATAGCGGGCAGGGTGATGTCATCCGCCCGCTATTGCAGGCAACCCATCAATAGCGGGCATCCGACATCAGCCTGACCGCTATTGAAGGGTCACCCTACAATAGCGGCCAGATGACATCACGAAGGCCGATATTGCTGTCCGACCCTTCAATAATGGGCAGATGACATCACGAGTGTCCGATTTTGCTGTGGTTTTGCCAATATCGTGCACGATGATGTCATCTGCCCGATTTTGCTGGCCTGGACAGCAATATCGTCTAGTGACATCATCGTGTCCGATATTACTAGCATTTTTCGAACCGACACAATTATTGCTATTTGTTTCATTTTCCAGGTGACAAATTCAAATTTTTTTACAGAACTAAATACATTCACACTATATATCATTAAAGCATTTATATGTACATACGACATAGTTATCATTCATTTTACAATATCCACATACATATACATCATGTTTCTAATACATAATATTCATCCATCAAAACACAACTAAATTACAATTTATCCGGCCACTTCGGCTCTAGTGCCTTCAATCTCTCCTCCTCTCGTCTTTGAATTCTGCACAATTGCATCTTGGTGGTCCTTTTGACCGCTGTAGCTATACAAGTCTTCATGGATTGCAACATCACTTAGAGGATCGAAATACCTGCCTCTTTCATTACAAAACTCACGAATCATGAAGCGGAGGAGTTTGGCTGCAATGAGCTCGAGCGTGCTTTCTTCTAAGTAGGAACCTGTTTTTGGCTTTTCATAGCGTTGTTGCCACAAATAAATTATGGAATTAATACATGTTTGTTAAGTAATATAAAACTAATACACTAATGCAAGAAAATACACACTACATACTTACATCTTTCCATGGGGCCGGTTCTTCCGTAGGGAATGTAGTATATTCCCCATTTCCGACGCTTATGTATTTGCATACATAGTAGCCACAGGTCACGGTCCTAGGACGCTGTTTTGAACACTTTACAAAACAAGGAAATGGTTAAGTTACTTTACAAATAGAGACATTAATTAATTGAATAAAAGAAATGACCATGTAATGAGATAATAGTACCGGATAATGCGTTTTGTATCCAAGGTTGGTCCGTTTGGGATGAGGGTCACCACCAAGCTCGAGATAGTATTTATAGGCACTAATATAAAAAAGCAAATGAGCAACGAGCATAATGCAATCTATAAAAAATAATAGTTCATTGAATATCTGAAATTACCTATTAAGGGTGTCCATGAAATCCTTATACCTCTTAGGATCATAATCCAAAGAGTCAAACACCCAAACTCCCGTGAGTTTCGGATGTATCATGAAAGCAATCCAATGGTCACTATAAAATATGTCATTATGTTATTATCTAATTGAAATAATGATATGCACAAGAAGTAGCAGGTTACGAAAACTTACTCAAAGTTATATGGAGCCATAATGCATCGTCTCTCTCTCCATTCGTACATGCGTCTTCCAATGTAGGTTGCTATACATCTCCTTGCATCCTTAACCACTTGAACATGTACTTGTTGCCTTCGGCCTTGGTCACCTTCTTTCCGACCAACAGGGGATGATTATCGGTAATCTTTAGATTCATAGCGCTTTGGCTAATGGCGGTTGGGTTTAGATATCCGTCTTCATTTGAGGCACCGGAGTGATGACACATTCCGAGCGATGAAAAATGGTAGTCGGTTGAATTCATGTGCCATTTGCTTGGAAATATAATAAAGGTGGAAAACAATTACGAGGCACCGAGACGGTAACGAGACCGGCATCCATGCGTTGGAGACGGTACAGAGCATGGATCTCCTCAAAAGGCACATTTAAATCAAAATATCCCTCTTGTCCAAAAACCTCTCCGGGGATCCTTGTCGCGATAACTTGGACACCCTTACTACATGCATTTAAGTACCATGAATGAAAGTACTTAAATATCCATGGCTTCTTTTTCAATACATCTGCTGGTAGTAGTGGCATGCCATGCTTATAGGTAGGGAAGTCTTCTTGTGTGAGATCCCAACCTCCTTCCGGGACGCCGGGAGGCGGAACAGGAACATGTGGGACCACTTCCTTATTCTCGCTCCTATATGCTGTCGCCACGCCTTTATGCCATGTTGCGACTGCATGTCAAGTCGTTAATATATCGGTAACTATATACATAGTCGTGAATTCATAAGTACTACAAAAGTGTGCTTACTTATTTCCGCGCTAGATAACTCCTTCCTCGGAGGCGGAGGTGGAACAGGCTCGATCAAAGGTTCAGTATTATTAGGCGGGGTGGACGAGCTACGAATCGCCCTAGCCCCTTTGTCACGTGGTGTCGCTGGAGCCGGAGTCGATGTTGCTCGAAGGAGAGCTGCCTCATTCCCAACATCCGGACGAGGCGGCATGGAGAAGCCATCTTCCGGAGGGATCCGGTCCTCATGCGTCGGAGAAGGCCGAGGTGAAGGTAGTGGCTCAAAAGAAATCTCGGGGTCAACCGGTGCTTTTTGAGTAGGACGAGGCGTAGGTGCAGGCGAAGAATGCGCTAGAAGAACGACGATCTCGCGTCGAAGCCAAAGAATGATATGATTAATCGCATCCTCGAGTGTCTCAATACCATCATCCTCCTCCGGATAATCAAGGTCGCAAGCAAGATAGTTGTCCCGAACCTTGATAACTTGGACTCTAGCACACTCCTGCGGAATTGGTACATCGTTAAATGTACGTCCGGGGATCGCAATGCCCTCTCGCTACCTTGACGGTCTTCCCTCTCTTGCCGAGCGTCATGTGCAGCTCACAAGGTGTATTCTCCGTGATGTCATCCACAGGGTACCTAGTGGCATCGAGCGCAGAGCCATGACTGCTTGGAGGCCGAGCATACGGACTTGGGTTGTCAATGTTGAGTTGAAATTCCGGTACCACGATAGGTTGGATGACGGCTTGAGGATTATTCTTCATGAATTCATAGAAGTTTTTTACCCACCATTCATGATCGATACCCTGTTGCTCTCGTGGCCCACACCTACTACATTCTTCACTCGTGGCAGCAGATGACACTTCTTTCAATCGTGCCGGTGAAGAGACCCCTCTTGTACAACCCCGATGTTCATCGGTCCCGATGGCAACGATCAACTCATACTGTCCGTGGATTGAGAGTACCTTCCTTCTATTGGGCGGCTACTTGCTTTGCTTTTTGCAAGACTTCGGTAACCTCGAGCTTTTCGGCACCGGCTTCCCATCAGCGAGTGGACTTTGAACGCCCAAGCACCCAATTTCGGGTTCGTTCACTGCATCCTTCTAACGGGTGCGGGATTCCAGCTTGTCGGCGTTGTTCTTCCATACTCCTCCATTTCTTCACTTTAGCCTTGTATCCTCCTGGTCCCAGATTAGGACGCAACTTGTTCTTTCTACTCAAGCTTTGGAAAATCTCGCTCTTCTTTTTAGCATCGTCGGAGGAGACTTTCTCGACGAACGAGTTCCAATCATTAGGCGTGATAAAACCGTACTTCAGAACGGTGTGAGACCTTTCCGGACAAACTTCGTATTAAGGGTTGTCCTGAATGTCCTTAGGCACCTCCCCATGGTTTTCAGAGTAGCATTTTTGGCCCGCTCGGAGACTTCGTGTGGAAAAATGTAGGTTCTACTCAAGTTCTCCCATAACGTGTCCTTTTCATCTGGTTGGCACGTCAAGCCAGCTGTCGTACTTAATGTTGATTGCGGTTCGGACTAATACACCGCAATCATTGCGCCGGTTCGCGTTGACGTCTTGAGGCTCAACTGGAGCCCCATCCTTGTCTATTGCCGTAACAGCTTGAACGGCAGTATGCAGCTTGTTTGTATTTCTTTGCCCTTTGTTCCGTCTTTCTACGAGTGGACGCTGTTGCAGCAGCGGCCTCCGACGATGTGGGAGGAGCATCTTCAAGAAATAAACGTCGAGCACTACGACGTGTTTCAACAACCTATTGAAAATATAGTTAGAGGACGTTTTAATTAAACAATAATTATTGTCCACAAAATATGATTTTGACGATGCGATACCTCATCATCTACGTCATCGTTTGGGTTGTAATCAGGGTCAGGTTGCTCAACCCGTTGCCTTTTACCGCAAGGAATCTCGAGAGGAGAAGGTTCCTCAAACGATGTTGAATGATCGGAACCGTTCTCCGATTCATGCGCCGACACGGGGCTCTGAACAGGTTCAGCTTCTTTGCCTTGATCCATTGTTAAGCTTGCTAAAAGAAAAAAATAGATACGCATATTGTTAAGCTTCTTTACGTTGATAACACGTAAGAATATCGCTACAAAAGTGTTTTAAAAAGGCCGTCAATTAACGGCTCTCACTATTTAAAAAGGCCATCAATTATTGGCAGAGACAATTAAAAGAAAAAAAAGAAAGAAGGGATAGCATCAGAATCATATAGTAAAGGAGGTAGACGAGATAGAAGGACATACAATTGTTGACGTCAAAAGTCGCCAACACACCGTTGTCCGGAGAGTCCACCGAAACCCCGGCTGACGCAGGGCCCTATGCTCCCAACGGACCGGCTCAGCTCGCCAATTCTCGTGTGCGCTGGTGCGTGCCGGATGGTTTTCCTGCAAACCAACAAAGACAATAAAAAGTGTAAAATTCCAGGTCATCGGCCCGGATAGACCGATGTGCAGCCGTGGCCGATTATGACGTAAGATAGACAAAATCGGCCATAGACGAGGAACAGCACGGCCCATCCATTTATGTATTAAATGCCAGGCAAACGAATCGTGATACAAACGATACGAAATCGGCCGACGCTATAACATGCGATCGGTGGCTAACGACCGATTTCGTCGGTAAACGATCAAATCATTAAGACTTTGCAGGGATGTATTATCGAATAAAATGTAAACAAGATAATTATTAATGGGATGTAATTAATTCGATAGTAAGAAGATAGTTTAATCATCAATTAGAGCGATAAATCGGCCGATCGAGTATCCGGCCGATTCTGCCATCGATTATAGCGATGAATTATTAGATCTATCTACATGGATGATGATGATCAATAAAATCATACTAATAACTCGGGTTCAAAAGCAGCTTTAACAGATTTGGTACTAATTGAACATAAAACAGCTAATGAACGTGATAAACAATCGGCTAAACACTCCGAAAAACAGTAAGCCAAATACAACCATGCAGATCCCGAATCGACCATTCGCTCCAACAGGACAAGTCAACCGATGGCACGCGGCTGGACCAGGTCTAACGGCCGCGCACGCCCGGCCGATTCAGGACAAGCACAATCATAAACGCCTTAACTATGAAAGTAGATTTACACCCTAGCCAATCGGCTGCATGCGCCTAGGACAAGTCAACTATCGCAAAGGCAAACACAGGACACGTCAACCGAATCTGCACGATCGAATCGGCCAAGATGTAAAAGAATTCTCATAGCGGCTACCGTGACTCGAACAACCAGATCCGAGCCAATCGGCGTTGCGAGCAAAGGCTGGAACGGGGAAGCAGGACAAGTCAAACTACCTCCACCACGAGCCCGGACCAGGTCGACTTGACTCATCCCGGCCGATACTCACTACGACGATTAGGGACAGATTTAGTCGCCGGATAACTAGCAATTAAGCCATCTAATTACGAACAATGCGCCGAGAACTAGACAACATAATTACCTTATCAAGCCAACGTGTCGTCGACCGGAGTCCCGAAGATCCCGCGCGAAAAACAGTAAAACTTGACAGAAAATTAGGGTTTGGCGATGCGCCGAAAGTTGTGTTGGATGTGAATCGAGTTTACATGTTACATCCGAGTATGTATTTATACTCGGCACAAAGAATCCTACTCGGACCCTCTTCGGGCCGATTTCCTCACCGACTAGGATCTCTTTCCAAAATTAAACTATTATTTCTAATTTTACAACATGGGCCAGGCCCATTAATATTACGCTCTTCCGTTGGCGTCCGCGCACGATTCCCGGGAGGGACACGCCTTTTACTCGCCCGAGCGGCCGTCGGCCTTCCGCCCACCGGCCTTCTTTTGACCTATAGTCGCCGACAATGGGTCCCTTAGTCAAAAACCGGCGTCAACACATGTCCCCCGGTCCGGGGTATGCAACGCATGCGTCGGACTGATTTATTCTCTTTTATCGCGCCGGTTTTATCGCCCGTCATTTCTCCATAAAACCCAGGGCCACCCCCGGTCGTTTCCCATCTGTTTCCTCTCCTTGGCCTTCATCTTCCCTCGTTCCAGCGACCTTTTCCTTCTCGAGTCTTTTCAACTTCTCGTCGCGCCGCCGCCGTTTTTCTTCTCCGGCGACCATGAATCCTCGCTGTTGCTGCTGCTGCAGCCGCCGCCGCCGGCCGCGTCGTCGCCACTCACCAACGCCGTTCCGGAGGTAATGTACATTCGAGCATTCCTCTTTTCTACCTTTGCAATTTTCTTCGCGTTCTTGTTCTTGTTCATTTTCACAATTTATCTTCTTCCCGTTCCGCTTCTCATTTTAGCCCTATTTCTTGTTTTTAGGAGATCCGGAACCAAGTCGCTATCTCGTCCAACATCCCGACTCATTTCTTCTTGGGTCCTATGGGCGATCCCGACCCCACAGATCTCATCCGTGCCGAAACGAACCGTGTTCCGTTTCGGCAACAGTCCCCACTATCGGCCGAGTGGGCCAACAGCTTTCGGTCATGGCCGACTCCCGTTGCGGGATGGCGCGATTGGTATAACCGGGTGTCGGCCGTCCATCCGCAAGGTTGGGCCAACATCGGCATCGCCCATGCCATCAAGCTTTCTCGGCCGATCACCACAAGAATGAACCGTTGTCGGCGGCCGCTTCCTATCTCTCGGTCGGATGCCCCGAACTCGTTTTATGTTCGGCCATGGCCCGGCTACCATGACCCTCCCGGACACCGGTCATGTTGGTCGATTTGAATATCACGGCGGAGGCCACTCCGGATGCCATCCGCATTAAATCCTCCCACCGGATCAACCCTAAGGACACCAGGGGTTGGAAGGTCTACATCCGGACCTATAACAAGGGGCACGGCACGGCCGATCGCCGCGAGCACGTTGCCTTCCTCAACATGTGGCTTGACCACTTCTTCTTTTGTGGGGTCGGTGTGAGCCCCACAAACAATTTTCTGCCGATAGCCGATAGGTTGGCCGACAGCTATGCCCTTCCCATGGGCAAGTATCTTCTCGGGATCGGCGTACCTCCTTCTTCACCAGGTTTCGGTGGAGTTGCGCTCCGGCCGATCAGTCAAGAACCCGGGTGGCCCTTGGTGGTTTATCCAAATGTGGTTGTCCCTTCACACCACCAAGGCCATCGATCCGGACCTCGGTGTGCTCACCTTCCCCGGCAACCACGCCCGAATCGGCCACGCCCGCATCCAGTCGGTGCATCTCTTTCGAGGAAGCATTATCCATGGCACCGGGGGCGGCCATGTCGGATGACAACCTCGGCGTATTGGTTCGCCGCCCTCTACAAGGGCCTCAACAACGAAAGTACGGATTGGTATCCGTACATCGATTTCTTCGAGAAGGGGTATGACACTCCTTTTCCGATCGACCCCACCTTCCCAACGGCCGACGGGGAGGCGGTCAAGATCTTCACCACCTGTCTCCGCCCTCGTCTCGCCGCCGACGGGACTCATTGCCGGGAGCAAGGCTTTCTGCTCCTATGAGTTCTACCACCCGTCGGTGGCGGCCCGCCAACTCGGCTCCGCCGCTTGCCCCCGACCTCTTCTATGTGGGGCGGATAAAGGCGCGGGCTACCGTCGACAACGCCATTTAGTGGAATTGGCTCGTCGGCCGCACCGCCGATGTCGTCACCGGCGACTTGGCTGGATTTTCCCGGCGCCCGGAGTACCCGCCTTTTGACCGTTGGTGGGGCGAGTGGAACCGGCACCTCCGCAGCCGGAACACCGCTTCCTTCTTCTCCGGCTTAGTCCCGAGAGAAGCTTTCGCCGAGGTATGTGTAGCTGATTTTATTTTGTAAGGCCGATTTTGTAAATGAAATCGGCCACTCCAAATGCTCACCCTTGTATATCCTCTTTCGGTCGGACTCGGAGGAGCCGCCGACCCGAGCATCGGTGGCCGGCCGATTGCATACTTAATGCTGAGCCCAATTGTTCCGAATATCGGCTTCACCGACCGCACTCCTGCTCAAGCATTTGCGGCGATGAGTCGAGGGCACCAGCTGCCCGCAAGGCCAAAACTAAAACAGCCGCCCTCGTAAAGAGGAAGGCTAATGTGCCAGCTGCAGGGTCGACTCAAGCCCCGAAGCGATACCGCGCGCCGCTAAAGCAGCCTCGTGCGCCCGTCCGACCCGGACTACTTCGGTGAACCGTCTCCGCTGCGTCAGGTTATTATTGCATGATCGTCGATTCCTTTTCAATTAACATGCCGTCTAACTATGAGTTCTTAGCAGGAATCGGCGGTCTCTCCTCCTCGGGCCCGACGCCAACGCTCGATAGGCCGATCCGCCTCGCCAACTCCTCCACGGGCCAGGACGCCGACGCCCGAAAGGCCGATTCAAACAGCTCCGGCGCCCGAAGTCGTACCAAGCCAGGCCGATCCAAACCTTACGGAGAACTCAACTCGCTCGGATCGGCCTCGCGTCTCCCGAGGTCGCCGCCGGCCGTGTGTCGCCCACGGCTTCTCCCAAAGGCACCGCTGCCGACGAAGAATCGGCCGGCCAGGAGCCGCCCGCGGCTTCTCCCGTAGGTACTGCTGCCGATGAGCCTCGTTGGCGAGTATCGCCCGATGCCGCCTCCGAGGATGTCGCCGACGAAGGTGGATCGGCCGGCCGAGAGCTGATTGAAACACACGAACCTCGTGGGTTCAATGGCACAGCCGATAGACGTCCGGCCGCTTCGCATCGACGCTTCGCAGGTTGGTTTTTACTATTTCTTCCTTGATTCGCCGCTGATCATTAGTTTCATCTTATTTTTCTTGGTATTTCGTGCGCTCAGCTTCCCTCGTCTCGCGCCGATTTTGGTATCTGCTTCTGGTCTTACTACCATGGCCGAAATCGCGCGCAGGTTTGAGGCTTCTTCGGTCGATCGCTTGGTGGCCGACGCCCACCCCATACGGGCCCGGTACTTGGAGGTCCGGACTGAGCTCCCGGAGGATGTGCGCGATGCTCGCACCGTGTGGCATACATGGAGTACTGGCAAATGGACTTCATCCGTGCCCGAGCAGCGTCCGGCTCGCCACGCGGAGCAGCAGCAAGCCGCGTTACTCGCCGAGAACTCTATCAAACGTTCCGAGGAGGAGGCCCGCAAGACCCAGGAGATGCAAGAGCAACTCTCAAATCGGCAGGATGAACTGCAGGTAATCAACCAAGAGATTGCCGATTTGAGAGCATCGCTGGCTCTCAAGGAGAAGGAAGCGGCGGCCCCGGAAGCCACCATCGCGCAGCTGTCGGTCGACGTGGCGGCCCAACAGAAAACGACGGACGAGGCAATCCAAGCGGCCGACAAGATGGTTGCTGCAGCGCAGGCTGATGTCGGCCCCATCGAGGATGACCTGTTGGTCATGGCCAAACTCGACTCCGTGCTGGCCCGTGCACTATCTGCCGTCCAAGACTTCTTGTCCCGTGCCGAAGCCGTCGATTATGCTTAGGTGTAATAGGATTTTGAACAAAATTTGTTGTGAATATTTTTTTGCACTAAGGGCGATATACCATAATATTGGCCATCCGAAGACGACGTTTAACACATCGGCTGATTTGTCCGTGACTTTCTGCGTTTTACTTGTCATATATTTTTTTGGCTAAGGGCGATACTCTCGAGATCGGCCGTCTCAAGGCGATGTACATCGACATCGGCTGTAGTCTCTTTTAGGCCGAACACTACGAGTTAATCCAAATACTAGGATAATACTGCTTCAAATACTTCCCATTAAGTGCTCGGCCGAATTCTTCCCCTGCTAACTCTTTCAAAATATATGCATTACCCGGTGCCGATCGGCTAATCAAATAAGGTCCTTCCCAATTAGGCGACCATTTACCAAACCGATTGTCCTTCACGCCGATCGGCATCCTAAGCTTCCGGACCAAATCGCCCTCTTTAAACTCGTTTCTGCACAACCTTCTTATCATAATGGCGGGCGACCCTCGCTTTATTCTGCTCTATTTTTTCCAATGCATCCAGCCGATTTTATACTACATCTTCTAATTCATCCATCATCAATCCGTAGTACTGATCGGCCGAAAGCTTTTGTTGCAATTCAATCCTCCCGGAGCCGATAGCTGTCTCCCATGGCGAGTACGGCTTCGTGCCCATATACAAGCTGATACGGCGCGACTTGCATGGCCCCATGCCGTGACATACGATAAGCCCACAAAGCGTCCATCAATTTCATGTGCCACTTACGAGGATACTCTTGTATTTTCCGCTTGATCAACTTGATCGGACTCTTATTTGCCGCTTCAGCTTGGCCATTGGCTTGGGCATAATACGGCGACGAATTAATCAACTTAACCCCCATCTCCTCAGCAAAAGATTGAAATTCGTCCGACGTGAATACTGATCCTTGATCTGTCGTGATTGTTTCTGGAATCCCAAATCTATAAATGATATGCTCTTTAACAAACGTTATCACGTCAGCCGTCGAAACTTTATGATAGGGCACCGCTTCAACCCACTTTGTGAAGTAATCTGTAGCTACCAATATGTATTGATGTCCTTTGCTTGATGCTGGATTTATCCGGCCGATCATATCCATGGCCCAGCCTCCGAACGGCCAAGGTTTGATCACCGGATTCATAGCCGACGCAGCGCCTCTCGTATAGGCCCAAATTTCTGGCAATCTTGACAACTTTTATAATGTTTGAAACAATCGGCCAACATTGTCGGCCAGTAATAACCAGCTCGCCTTAGCAGCCACTTCATTTTATGGGCCGATTGATGCGTTCCGCAAATCCCATCATGCACTTCGCTCATTACCACTTTTGCCTCGGTGTCATCAATATACTTGAGAAGCACCCCATCAATTGTCTTGAAAAATAATTGATCATCCAACAGAACATACTTCAAGGCTTTATATCTTATTTTCTTATCTGCAGGTTGGGATGGATTGCTCAAAAAATTTCGAATTTCCGTACGCCAATCGGCTTCATCAATATCAGCTATCTCTAAGCTTTTTCGGCGAGCCGATATCCGGATGCTAGCTGAGCCAAGTTATTTGCTTCGAAGTTCTGCTCTCTTGGTATATGGCTGACTTTAACACACTTGAACCTTTTCATTAACTTCTGGCACTTTCTATGATATTGCAACAATATTTCATCTTTACACTCATACTCATCGGCCAGCTGACTCACAACCAACAAGGAATCGCCGAAAATTTCCACAAAATCAGCCCCGGCATCGATGAGTAATTCCAGTCCTTTTATATCGCCTCGTATTCGACTTGGTTGTTGGTGTGCGCCTCTACTGTAATAGAGTATTCACGTATTGCCCCCGAGGCGACACAACAACCAAGCCGATACCACTTCCTTCCTTGCAAATTGAACCATCAAAGAATACCGTCCATGGCACCGGTTCAACGTATCCGGCCGAGTGCTCACCGTGTTGCACTATTAAATCAGCCAATACTTGTGCTTTTACTGCTTTGGCCGATTCATAGCCCAAATCAAACTCCGCAATTGCCAACATCCATTTGCCCAACCGGCCTTTGGGGACCGGGGCCGATAGCATATATTTTACGACATCGGCCTGGCAAACCACGAGTGCACTCCTCGGCTAACGGATAATGCCTTAGTTTTGTGCATGAAAAATACGGACGGAGACATAACCTTTCCACCTCTCGGATACCGTGTTTCTACATCAATTAATTTGCGGCTGAGATAAAATATGACCCGCTCTTTTCCCTCCTCGTTCTTGAGTCAATGCCGAGCCGATGCACCTATCATCGGCCGATAAATACAACTTAAAGGGTGTGCCCGATTTTGGCGGAACCATCACCGGTGGGGACACCAAATATTTCTTGATATCTTCTAAAGCCCTTTGATGGATCGGCTCCCACCGAAATTCTTGATTGGCCTTTTAATAACGGCGTGAATACATCAAGTCGACCGGACAAGTTTGAGATAAATCGCCTAATAAAATTAATCTTGCCGATCAGTGGACTGGAGCTTTGTCTTATTCGTCGGCGGTTCCAGCTTTTTGATAGAATCAATACTCTTAGGGCCGACTTCAATTCCCTTTTCATGCACAATAAACCCCAGAAATTGTCCAGCTGAAACACCAAACGCACACTTGAGCGGGTTCATCTTCAGTCCATATTGTCTTGTCCTCTTCAACACTTCTCCGAGATCAGCCACATGACTCCCAACCGATTTTGATTTCACCATGACATCATCAATATAAATTTCCACCAATCGGCCAATCAAATCGTGATATATAAAATTCATGGCTCTCTCGATATGTAGCACCAGCATTTTTTAGTCCGAAGGTCATGACAACCCACTCATATAGTCCCAACGCTTCAGGGCATCCGAACGCTGTCTTCGGTATATCTTCTTCGGCCATAAAAATCTGATTGTACCCAGCATTTCCATCCATAAAGCTCAAAATTTTATTGCCGGCGGCTGCATCAACTAACAAATCGGCGTTTGGCATTGGGTACTCATCTTTCGGAGTCGCCTTATTCAAATTTCTGAAGTCGATGCGGACCCGCATCTTTCCATTTTTCTTCTCCACCGGCACAATACCGGAAACCCACTCCGCATATCGGCATGGCCTAATGAAGCCGGCTTCATATAATCTGATAATCTCTTCTTTGACGGCTTCATAATACCTAGGGTCAATTTTTCGAGCCCCCGCTTATATGGCCGATATCCGGGTTTGGTGGGCAACCGATGTTCAACGATCGATCGGCCGAGTCCAGGCATCTCGCTATAATCCCAAGCAAAACAATCTTTAAATTCTTCCAATAAGGCCACTAATTCATCTCTTACTTCTTTACATAATTTCTTGCTAATATATGTCGGCCGAGGCTTGTCTCCATCCCCTATATCTACCTCTTCTAACTCGTCGGCCGACACAAGTGTGTTGACGTCAAAAGTCACCAACACACCGTTGTCCGGAGAGTCCACCGAAACCCCGGCCGACGCAGGGCCCTGTGCTCCCAACGGACCGGCTCGGCTCGCCGATTCTCGTGTGCGCTTATCGATCGGCCGATTATCCGTCAATTCTCCTGTGGGGCCCATCGAGCAGCCGGGGGTACCCGACCCCCGGTCACAATAACTCCGTCGTCTGTGATGTTTATGGCCTCCGCATCCCAATATGTGCCCGATAAACAAGGCAAGCTCTCCGGACCGACAAACTCGAAATCGGCGGTTGCAATGGTTACGGACTTATCGGCCCGCACGATTTCGACCTTGTTGCCAACCCATTGAATCAAACACCGGTGCATGGTTGATGGGATGCAACAATTGGCATGAATCCAGTCTCTCCCCAACAAAGTTGTGTATGCACCTTTCCCGTCGATGATGAAAAAAGTGGTGGGTATGGTTTTTCTTCCCACAGGTGATCTCCATTATTGCGGCCCCACGCACATCTTGGCTTCTCCCGCTGTAATCCTTGAGCGTCGGATTAGCCCTCATCATTTCTTCCGGCGTCTTCCCGAGCTTGCGATATGTAGTAATCGGCATGACATTGACCGCTGCTCCTCCGTCGACCAACATTTTCCTCATCGGCGACCCATTGACGTAGCCGCTAATGTACAATGCCTTGAGATGCAAATGATCGAGTTGATCGGCTTATCAAATATCGCCGATTCCGGCGTCCACGTAGTCTCCGAAGTATCCCCAACCGGTTCTTCTTCAGCCGAATTTTCATCGGTCGATCCGACAATCCCGGGCATTAGTGACATCATATTCACCGCGGCTTCAGCCGGACCACCCGAGACCGCACTTTCGGCCTCCATTGCTTCTTGGGCTTGGGCTCATCATCCTGGTCATCTCCGTAATGCCGTCCACCCTTGATTTCTCGACAACGCAATCTTTGGAGCCTCCTCTTCCGGGTTTTGCTTGAGCAAACCACCGGGCACCACTCGTTCTTCGTTCTCGGTTTGATCGTCTCTCGAATTCTCATGGTACTCGGTGATCAAACTCTTCCTCATCGTTGATTGGCCCCAGCCGATCGTGAACGGAGGTTCTCTTTGGCGCTACGTATCTTCGTTCATCATATCCGTGATCATAGTCGATCGCTCTTCCGGGGGCCGATTGTTGTGATTCGTAGCTGCGACTAATCGGCCGTCCCCGGTAACTTGATGACCCGCCATCACGATACTCTTTTCGGCCGGTGCACTCGGGCAGTTCCCGATAGATGGAAGCTTCATGTTTTGGTCCCAGCAGATCTGAAAGAAAGGACAATCCCAGTGTGGGTCAAAATCTTCTCGGCGGATCACGCCTTGCTCGTACTCGCTGACTTTGACCGATAGATTCCTGTTCACATGCCACCTGATCTCTTTCTTCCCTCTCTCTCTTCCTCTCATATCGGCGTATGAAACCAGCCGATCCACCGCCGATGGTATTGATGTACATCGTATTAGCCGGGAAAGGGTGCCCATTTACTTTCATCTTCTTCTTTACATCGGCTGCTCGCAACACCCCACTCGTCAATCGCCCTCCGGATTTCATCTCTCATAGCATAACAATCAATGGTGTTATGATGCGAATTTCCATGCCACTTGCACCACTTAGCCATTTTCTTCAATTCCTCCGGCGTAGGAATTTTGTGATGAGGGGAAAGCTGGATTTTCTTTTCCCGCAGCAGCTGATCAAATATCTCGTCGGCCTTAGATAAATCAAAATCATATTTTTTCTCCTTAGGATTGACATGCGGAGAGAATATTGGCCGTTTGTTATTAGTCCACTCAACTGCATTAAGTCCCTCTTCAACATCCTCACCTGTCGAAATCAGCATAAGCTACCCGATACCGCCGATTCCCGGTGAGCTGGAGATTCTCCTCTCGGCCGATCGCCTCGCGGGTCAGCTGTGCCAGCCCATCAAACTCATGTGGGGTAAATTTTTCTTTGATGTTAGGGAATAGCCCCGCATAAGCAATTTCGGCCAACTCGTTGCTCTGTCGGGTTCGAGGTTGTAGCATCGTCCCCTCGTAGTCCTGAACCTCTCGTATATAATCAGCCACCGATTCCCCAGCTTTCTGTTTCATCGCCATTAAATCGGACAAACTAAGCTCGGTAATGCCCGTGAAGAAGTACGAGTGAAACCTTTTCTCCGGATCGGCCCAACTCCGAATAGAACCGAGGCGACAGCGATCCGGACAATGACAGTGGGAATAGCCTAACCCGCAAAGCCTCCCGAGTAGACGCCTCACCAAGCTGTGCATCATATCGGCTGATGTGCTCCATAGTTGATGTGTTATCTTGCCCGTAAAACTTGGAAAACTCAGGAATTTTATACTTATTGGGTAAAGCCACGGAATCCATCCGGTCAGGGTAAGGTCGCCGATACAATGCACTCTTCTCCTTAGGCTTCAAATCGAACCGATCTTTCATCATATCGGCGATCTTAGCCATGAGGCTATTCATATCATTGGGTCCAGCAGTTGTTGATCCGGTCCCCGTCATATAAGCGGTGTTGGGCTGTCCCCGGTCGGGTGTATCAATTGGCTGTTCCCGGAAATCCCAGTGCCGTAGCCGGAACGGTGTACGCGGAGCAATTCCATAATTCATGGCCGATTGGATCGGCCGTCCGATCATGAATCCCGTCCCCCGACCGATGCAGTTGGTCGTGGAATACCAGATATCGGCCGTACTATAGTGGGTGAGTTCTCAATTCTACTTGGGCCGGTATTTGGTACGTAGAAGAAATTGGGCTGTCTGTGCCATCTGCGGGGCCGCTGCCACATTGGTTGCTGCCCCTAACTCGAAGTCGGCTGTTGTACATCTTGTCTGTCGCCTTCTTCTCGTTACCGACTTCTTGGGGCCACTCGTCATCCTCTTTGCCTGGCTGGGTTGTACTCGGTACTTGCATTTGCATTATCCTTGCCAGGCCATAGGTGAGGTGGCATGCCGTACGAGGGCTGAAACCCTGCTGGTGGTGTAGTATTCTGGAGGCTAATTCCCTGAATCGACCGTACAGGAGTGCCAAAAGGCTGAGTGTATGCAGGTCCAGTAATACCCTTCGAGTGAACGATCTGCCATCAATTGTGTCCTTGATCAAATTCCCGATGGTGTTGGTCAACATGCCCGATTGATTGATTAGGGCCCGATGAACGGACGAGTTGACCATATCACCGAGTTGGTTAGCATCCGGCAGCTCTCGTGCTTTGATTTGGTCTAGTTCTTCCGGATGCGTATCTCGAGGGATATCTCCTTTTGTGGCCACTCGCCACGTGTCACCGTCGTGGCTTGAAAGTACTTTTTCATTGCTTCGGCCAGGTATCCCCGATACTGCAGCTTTTGTTCTGTCGTCATCTTTCCCCGGGCCGAAACCCCGTTGTCATCGAAACTTCACCATGCCCTTTGCCATCCGTCCCGAGAGGAACTGGAACAAGGATTGGCTGATTTTCAGCATCGACCATTGGTGTTCCGTCTTCCCCGATAGCCTCGTATGTATGACATCTTGATCTTGGTTGCTTCTGTCCCACCGAGCGTGCCAAAAAGTGTGTTGACGTCAAAAGTCGCCAACACACCGTTGTCCGGAGAGTCCACCGAAACCCCGGCCGACGCAGGGCTCTATGCTCCCAACGGACCGGCTCAGCTCGCCAATTCTCGTGTGCGCCGGTGCGTGCCGGATGGTTTTCCTGCAAACCAACAAAGACAATAAAAAGTATAAAATTCCAGGTCATCGCCCCGGATAGACCGATGTGCAGCCGTGGCCGATTATGGCGTAAGATAGACAAAATCGGCCATAGACGAGGAATAGCACGGCCCATCCATTTATGTATTAAATGCCAGGCAAACGAACCGTGATACAAACGATACGAAATCGGCCGACGCTATAACATGCGATCGGTGGCTAACAACCGATTTCGTCGGTAAACGATCAAATCATTAAGACTTTGCAGGGATGTATTATCGAATAAAATGTAAACAAGATAATTATTAATGGGATGTAATTAATTCGATAGCAAGAAGATAGTTTAATCATCAATTAGAGCAATGAATCGGCCGATCGAGTATCCGGCCGATTCTGCCATCGATTATAGCAGATGAATTATTAGATCTATCTACATGGATGATGATGATCAATAAAATCATACTAATAACTCGGGTTCAAAAGCAGCTTTAACAGATTTGGTACTAATTGAACATAAAACAGCTAATGAACGTGATAAACAATCGGCTAAACACTCCGAAAAAATAGTAAGACAAATACAACCATGCAGATCCCGAATCGACCATTCGCTCCAACAGGACAAGTCAACCGATGGCACGCGGCTGGACCAGGTCTAACGGCCGCGCACGCTCGGCCGATTCAGGACAAGCACAATCATAAACGCCTTAACTATGAAAGTAGATTTACACCCTAGCCAATCGGCTGCATGCGTCTAGGACAAGTCAACTATCGCAAAGGCAAACACAGGACACGTCAACCGAATCTGCACGATCGAATCGGCCAAGATGTAAAAGAATTCTCATAGCGGCTATCGTGACTCGAACAACCAGATCCGAGCCAATCGGCGTTGCGAGCAAAGGCTGGAACGGGGAAGCAGGACAAGTCAAACTACCTCCACCACGAGCCCGGACCAGGTCGACTTGACTCATCCCGCCGATACTCACTACGACGATTAGGGACAGATTTGGTCGCCGGATAACTAGCAATTAAGCCATCTAATTATGAACAATGCGTCGAGAACTAGACAACATAATTACCTTATCAAGCCAACGTGTCGTCGACCGGAGCCCCGAAGATCCCGCGCGAAAAACAGTAAAACTTGACAGAAAATTAGGGTTTGGCGATGCGCCGAAAGTTGTGTTGGATGTGAATCGAGTTTACATGTTACATCCGAGTATGTATTTATACTCAGCACAAAGAATCCTACTCGGACCCTCTTCGGGCCGATTTCCTAACCGACTAGGATCTCTTTCCAAAATTAAACTATTATTTCTAATTTTACAACATGGGCCAGGCCCATTAATATTATGCTCTTCCGTTGGCGTCCGCGCACGATTCCCGGAGGGACATGCCTTTTACTCGCCCGAGCGGCCGTCGGCCTTCTGCCCACCGGCCTTCTTTTGACCTATAGTCGCCGACAATGGGTCCCTTAGTCAAAAACCGGCGTCAACAACAATGTAGAACAGTTTCATAAGAAAGGCAGGTGCATACTATGCAATGCATACCACAATTTATACGACCTCGGGATGGATAGGTCAGGATACTTGGGTATCCTCCGGAAAATCAAATATAATGTGCCATACACATCATAAAGATAATCCGGAGAATACCCAAGCATCCGACCATGTCTACCCAGTGTCGTACGAGTTGCGGTATGTCTTGCATTTTATTGTACCAACCTTCCTAATGAAACACACCCTACATTCTACATTCTTCCACCCCATCTACCTTGTCTCCTATTAAAAGTCATCATCTGCGCGGAAAGATGCTCTTAGTGCGGGTTGCCGAATCAACGGCCATCCAACGCTATCATTAAGTTCATCGACTCGTATGGCAACTTGTTTCCAACATCCGAGGATGCGGTCCATGCTGCCACGCTCATCTCACTTTGCCCGCTTTCATCATCGAGCATGGCTAGACCAAGGAGAGAGACAGAGAGAGAGAGTAAAGATAGGATAAAAGAGAGAAAAGAGAGAAAATAGAGGAGAAAAGAGAAGAGAGTAGAGAAGAGAAAATAGTTTTTATTTTCAAAAGGTGGTCTAGCCATGAAAGAGAGGAAGAGGAGAAAAGAGAGGAAATTGAGGGCTTATGAAAATATAGAGGAAAAATAGGTGCAACATAGGCAGTTATATTTATTCTTTCTGCCTAGATTGCCTCAATATATCATCAATCATCGATCAACGAAATGACCGAGGGGAAAAACAGATGTGACTAAATCGGGGAAGAAGTAAGCGGGCATGACTGATCCACATATGAGCA
This sequence comes from Chloris gayana, assembly GCA_031894775.1. NCBI lineage: Eukaryota > Viridiplantae > Streptophyta > Magnoliopsida > Poales > Poaceae > Chloris > Chloris gayana. The sequence continues at coordinate 480,798 of JAUNZO010000946.1, read as the reverse complement.
GATCGAATATAGCGGGCAACCAGGCAAAATTCAGTGAACATGTTCGATAAATTGTAGGGCTACCGGAGATAGAACATGTTCAATGCTATTTATCGATAAATAGCAGGGCTACCATGCAGAACATGTTCGATGCTTGAGCAATAGACTAGGCAAGCGGGAGCAATAAGCAGCAGGAGCAATTGATCCGCTAAGCGGGCAATTGTAACCAAGCAATTATTGTTGCATCGGAGAGTCATTCCCAATTTTCAGAATTGGCTAAACAATGACAAGACAAAGATATATATATAGTATATAAACAATGTTCATTATGCTCTCAAAAGTGGGTTGCTACTCTAGGCAGCCTTCCAACACTATGGTGATCAAAGATCCCCGACCGGACACATAACAGCCAAACTTACAAACTTAAGGTTTAAATCAATTATTATCAAGGGCCTAGCAAGCTCATAGAACAATTCCATGCAGATTATCATCGAGAGTATAAACCAACAATTCCGGACCTAGCACATTATCATCGAGTAATTTAATCCACCAACATTGGTCATTACGTTCTAGTCTCACTACACCGCATATCATTATCGAGCAATTTAATCCACCAAGTAGCGCAATCACACTCAAGCACACAGTGCTAGCAAATTGCACTCGCACAACCCATTCACATTCACCCGAATATCGATGGCCATGCTGAACACATTCAAAGAATTCAGCAAAACCGTGACAAAATTACCACCATTCACAGCTAACTTAGAGCTAACATAAATCGGTTAGCACTAGGATCATTTAGCAAAACCGGGAAGAATTCAGAGCTAACATAAATCACCATTCGAGCATTGAACATGTTTGATAGGCAAAACATGTTCGGTGCTAATTATCGATAAATGGTAGGGCTACCAGGCACAATTCTTCATCATCACGGAATGGGCAACAATAATTAAGTTTAGGGAATCCGGTGTGCTACCTTCTTACATTCACGGAGTAGGCACAAAACATATATGGATTCACCATCATAGAGCAGGCACAATAATTAAGCTAGCAGATATGGATTCAACATCACGAGCATGCGAGGCACAAAACATGGAGGTTGGGAGGGGGAGAGGGGGAAGGGGCGTACCAGGGAGGGCCGACGAGGAGGTCGAGGCCTCACCGTCGGGAAGGGGGAAGAGCAGGGGAAAGGGGAGGGGGGAAGGCGTACCAAGGGAAAGGGAAGAGGAGGCAACCGGCGTCGTGGGAGGGCCGCGAGGAGGGCGGCGGCGAGGAGGGACCCGGCGTCGTGGGAGGGTCGCGAGGAGGGCGGCGAGGACGACGAGGCGGTGGCGCCCGACCGTGGAGCCCACGAGAGGCTGCGCGGTGGCGCTCGAGCGGCGCCGGGGCACGAACGGCACCGCTTGTGGATCTCGAGCGGCGATGGTGAGGCTTGTGGATCTCGAGCACGGCGGCGACGGCGACGGGGCACGGTGCGGCGACGGCGGCTAGGGTTAGGCGACGCGCGTGTGGCTAAGTCCCGAAAGGGGACGCCGGATATTTATAGGCGAGGCCTCTAATATCGGGCAATGCCGACATCGGCGCCGCCCGATATTACGGCGTCATCCTAGCTCGTAATATCGCTCCGATGACGTCATCCTAACCTATAATATCGGACTGTGCTGACGTCATCCTAGCCTCGTAATATCGCTCCGATGACGTCGGCACGGATGAATGTCATTTTCTTTTATTTCTTATATTTTTATTTTCTACGCTATATTGATTTTTGATCTGAAATTTGGCATGAAATTGATTCCATTGTTTCAAAGCACAAATATATTTTTTAATTACTTTTTATCATATTATTTCACTAATATATTTAAACTAGGAGATGAACTTTTATGAGTTTAACATGAATTGAATATTTCAAATAAATCTACAAAAATTACAGTACTTTGTAATTTTCATATAAGTTGTGTATGTCAAATATTAGTTCAAAACTAATAAGAAAACTACACATAGAAAAAAACAAAAGAAACGTCGGTTTTGCAATTAATTTGACCATTTTATTTTTGCAAAGTACAAGTTATTTTGACCTCATTTTTGGCATGACACTATTTCAACACCATTCCAACCCAAATATATTTTTTTATATTTTTTAAAAGATTTGTATGAAAAAACATATTCAAATGGGACATGTAGTCCTAAGTGAAATGAGTTTCATACGTAAATTCTTGTTGGTTCGACTCCTAAGATTTTTCTACTTTCAAAAAAAAAACCAAAAATAACATGTGTGTATTGGAACAAGTTAGGCATTCAAACAAAAAATTGCTGTAAAATTCACAACGGTTTTCAAAATAAAAATGTTTAAATAAATGTTAAACTAGGACCATGATTTCGTGCATAGGTACGTAAAGAAAATAGTATTAACTTTGGAAAACTAACTCTCCTATGTGATAAGTATGAATTTTAGAAAATTTTAGAAAAAAATCGCTCAATTTGGACAATATTTGACTAATATAAACAAGTTTGAAAAATTAAATACGAATCAAAAGAAGAAAAGAGACTTATCCTGACGAACCGAGTGCATGAACTAGGGCCAACATGTGGGGCCCACGTGTCATTGAACTAAGGGCCAGTGGTTTTGGAATTCATTTGAGTTATTATGAATTATTTGAGTTATTATGAATCAAAATATTTTAAAAAAATGAAATTATTTTTAAATTTTAATTTTCAAGATTTTAGTTCTTTTTACTTTTTACTTTTTATTTTTTTAATTATTTTTAACTAATTTATTTTTTTGGGCCTTTTGAATTCAATTAGTTTATTATTAATTATTCTGAATTATTTTCATTTATTTGAATTATTTTGAATTATTTTCATTTATTGTGATTTATTTTTTATTATTCTGAGTTGTTTTAATTTATTTTTATTATTTTGAGTTGTCTTCATTTTTTCTGAATTATTTTTTAGTTTATTTTTATTTATTTTTGTATTATTTTTTAATTATTCTGATTTTTGAATTTATTTTAAATAACTCGGAACTAATTATGTCGTATCAAGCTCTGTAATAGCGGTCGCTGACGTCGACCGCTCGCTATTACACGCTGCACTCGCCCGAGCGGATGTTGTTTAGTACCACATCACCAACACAGCGGCGCGTTGCCTCGTTTATAAGGGGCGTCGCGCCAGCCCAATCGATCTCCTCTCGAAACTCGTTGGGCTGCTTGTTTGTGGCTCTGTTTGATTTAATGGGTTTTGTTGTTCCTCGGGCCCGTGAAGTTGGGCCACTTATTAACCTGTTTGAGCCTATGGGGCTCGAACCAATTTTTTTTAATTTTTGAATGATGAGAAGATTAAATAAAATATATAAATAATAAGAAAAATTAATAAGGTTAAAATATATAAATAATAAGAAAAATTAATAAGGAACACATAGTAAGAAAATAAATAAATAGTACAATAAAAATGTGGTTATATGTATATCAATATAATGAGAAGATTAAATAAAATATATAATTAAAAAGAAAATATAATAACACATAGTAAGAAAATAAATTAAAAAATAATAAAAAAATGATTATATGCATATCAATATAATGAGAAGATTAAATAAAATATTATATTAATATGAATAAAAGTGGATAAAAAAATTTAAATTACATAATAATTTTTTAATTAGAATAACCAACAATCTTAATTAAGTCATGACCCACATATATTATATGAATATATCAATAAAGTGGATAATAAAATCCAAATTGCATTTAATTAAAATTCCTACGTTGCGGTACAGGTAAGAATATATCAATAAAGTGGATAATAAAATCCAAATTGCATTTAATTAAAATTCCTACGTTGCGGTACAGGTAAGCGGAATGGTCGTTCCTCTTCGTCTTCGGTCACAACAACGCGCGGAGTAACTCCAAGTTACGAAGTCCAGCGAGCAACACGGGTCGGCTTCAAATACTAATTAGACATTACACCACAATACTATATATCAGCCATTAACCAACTTTCCGTTGCGTTCATTGACATCGACACGTATGTATGGTGCCATTGATGTATAAGCGAGATCTGTGTTTGAATGACTTTTAACTTTTTCATGTCCGCAAAGAGGGAGATCTCGTCAAACTGGTTGTGCTCTTCCGGATCTTTCATATTTTGAAGTCCAATAATTCTTTGTTTCCGGAGAGAACAATATGCTTCTTTTCATGCTCGAGGCTCGACTATATAAAACACTTGTGCAACATGTTCAGGAGTACCCAAGGATCATCTTTGTGGCCTACATTATTGAGGGAAACGAGAGTGAAGCCATATTTATCTACCTCAACACCTTGCGGATGCTTGACCCATTGACACTTAAATATAGGTATCCGTACGGTAGTCCCATAGGTGAGTTCCCAAATTTCTTCAATATACCCATAATAGGTGTTCTCTTTCAAGGTGTTGTCCTGTCTTTGTTACACTAATACCACTATTTTGATTCGACTCTTCCTGTCCTTTTCTCTAGTGTAAAATGTAAAACCATTAATATCATAGCCTTGCCATGTTGTAACTAATCATTGCAGACCTCTAGCCAATAGATGCATTGTCTTTTCATCCCTTGTTTCACCAATTAGAATGTTTTGATCCTTGAACCACCTCGTAAAAGTTTTTTGTGCTCTCTCATGATCCGAGTCGTCGGTGCAATTTTCATTTTCTGCACGTAGTTGCTCTAAGTGTTGCTTGGATGTATGGCTCAACAAGTTGTAACTGCTGCAGGAGGTTGAAATGTGCTTGACTCACCAATTGATAGTTCTCGTCGTTATATGTTTTCTTTCCTGTGGTTCCTTGACCGAAAATTCTTCCTTCATGGCGTTATTTCGGTAGACCAATTATTTTTCCATCGTGATTGTAATCATTGTAAAACTCAAGAACCTCTTCGATCGTATATCCCTCTATCATGGAACCCTCGGGGTGAGCCGGTTGCGAACATGTCCATTCATAATGGACATAAAGCGCTCATACGGAAACATATGATGCAAGTAAGCGGGGCGAAGAACAGCAATCCGATCAGCTAAGTGAATCATGTAGTGCTCCATCAAATCAAAGAAAGACAGATGGCATACACATCTCTAGTTGGCACATTGTCTCTATCATCTCTTTACGTATCGTGTCAAGCTCGGGAAGGCTTATCACCTTTTTAGATATGGAATTCCAAAAATGACACATCCGGATGATAACTAACTTGATATGAGGTTGCTTAACAACCCTAATTGCGACTGCGAGAAACAGCGATAGCATCGTATGACACTCATGTGTGTTGTAGCCACTTATCTTCAAGTCACTCATTGATACGAGCTTCGTTATGTTTGAACGAAACACTGTGGGGACTTTTATCCCTCGCAGACACTTGCAAAATGCCGTTTTCTCCTCGATGGTTAGGTTCCAACAAGGCTGGTGGAAGGTAATACTTCTCATTCCCTCTTGGCTTAGGGTGAAGCCCATGCTTTATATTTAACTTCTTTAGGTCTCTTCGTGCCCGCAGTCCATCCTTTGTCTTACCGGGAATATCCATAAAAGTGCCATTGCAATTGTCAAAGACACCCTTTCCAACATACATAGGGTCCGTGGCATGGGCGATCTCCAATTCTTTCCAATAACTTAAATACCGATGAAAGATCGATTGTTTTTTAAACGGCACGCCCGTATCGGCAATGTTTCCTTTCTTTCCCTTCTTCTTTTTCCCATAGGTATATTTGATATTTCTCACCATTTCGAAAACAAATTGACCGTCTCGAAGTTTAGGAGTCAACTCTGTCTCAACTGTTCCATCAAATTCATCTGTCTTTTGACGATATTTGTGCCTTTTTGCTAACCATCTTTGATGTTTTACATACACCAACTTACGCGAGAAAGGAAGGTACAACGATGCGATCTGGTCCACACATGTTGAACATGTCTGTCTTCCCTTTGATCTGCCCATTGAGATCCGAGCGTGCCGGGTTATCACCGACGGTGCAAAGAAAGATGACGTGCGGGGTGAACTCTTCCTGTCCGTACGCATCATAAACCTTCACCCCTTGTTCCCATAATAGCTTCATGTCTTCCATCTGTGGTTCAAGAAAGACATCAATATCAATTCCGGTTTGTTTCGGACCGGAAATCGGTGTAGTTAGTAGAAGGTACTTCCTCTTGTGGCACAACCATCAAGGAATATTGTAGAAGCAACAAATCAACGGCCAAGTACTGTGCGGGTTTGTCATCTCTCCGAAAGGATTCATTCCATCTGTACTTAAGACCATTCTTAGATTCCTCTTTTACGACGCAAAATCGGGATGGTTAATGTCGAAGTTCTTCCATCGTCGAGCGTCGGCAGGGTGACGAATCATCCCATCCTTCTTGCGCCCGTCAACATCATCGTGCCATGTCATGAGTTTAGCGTCTCTACTGTTGGCGAAAAGACGCTTCAAGCGATCGATTATCGGAAGGTACCACATCACAAGGGCTGGCACTTTTCTTTCATCAACCACATCTTCCTGCACATCATGAGGAACACGATCAGTATTGGTTTTCTTCTTCTTCGGCCAGCTTTCTTTCTACTTCGGACTTATCCATGATGTCTGTATCATCGGTTCCATCATTAGTTTTGTATCGACGGGCGTTGCACGTTGGACATCTAGTCTTATTGGCATGCTCTTTACGGTACAATATGCGAGTGGTTTTGACAAGCGTGTATTTTACTGTACGCCTAGGGTCAACGGTGCCAACACTTTCTTTGCATTATATGTGTTGGTGGGCAAAGAGTTTGGTTTTGGTAAAACTTTGGCTAACAGCTCTAAAAGTTGGTTGAAGCTTGTGTCCGACCACCCATTCTTGGCCTTTAGTGTGACAAGCTCTTGCACTGTCTGCAAGACCGTGCAATCCTTATGACACCCCTTGGATTCCTCGTACGAAACTCCTTTGACGCCTTCTCCAATGCATCCAAGTTATCCAAAGCTCGCCTTTTCTTTTGGACCAGGTTCTCGTTGTTAATGTGCATCAACAATTCTTCCACATCGAGACCGCCGTCAAAGTCCTCGCTTTCATTGACAAGTTCTGGACCATCCGTGGGACTCGATGCCGTTGCATATTCTATGCTACTTTCACCCCTCACCGTACGCTCGTCGTGGTCGGCTCTTTCTCTTATCACCTCTTCAACGTGGTCACCTTGTGCATGAGGTCCTATTTTGCCGTGTTTTATCCGGATATAGTAGTCCTTGATAAATCCTTTCTCCAACAAGTGCTCACGAATAGTCTCGAGTGTCTCAAACATAAATATGTTCTTGCAACGGGTACAAGGACAATAGATATATTGTGTACCCCTTCTTCTTGCATGTCGCTTCGCTTCTTCAACAAAACCCGTGACCTTTTGGAAATATACAACAGACATCACCACCCCCACCGGTGTACATCCAAGATCGATCTTCCATCTTTCTACGGACATGTATCATAAATAAAGAAATGAATAATAATTAAAAACTAAGTCAAAATGGAATTATATGCTAAAAAGCAAAAGTAGTTACACAAGAATATTACTGTCGGGGAAAAGATTAACGCTGCCACGTGGCAGCGTCCGGACCCACCTAATAGAGGGTTAGCGCGACCACGTCATCACCAAAGGCTGGCCCACGCCCGTATGGACCGACCAGGAAACGATCCCGGAGACCTACTCAAAGATGTCCGCCTCGCACGACCTTAACGTCTTGGTCGAGGGGTTCCGTCCCGCACGACACGGGCGTCTTGGTCGAAGGGCTCCGTCCCGCACGACCTTGGCATCCATCGCGCTCGACCTCATGACTCGACCACCAATCGCATTTAATTCCAGCCGCCCGGCGCCCACGTAGGCTCGGCTGCGGAATCATTGGAGGCGAGGCCCGAGCCCATCCCCCTGCTGTCACCTGCTCCCGTTAGGGCACGCCGATGGGACATCCCGTTCTGTTGAATGGCAGGAGTTGGCGTGGACCGCGGGCTCCGGGAGGAGCCGCTTCCCGTTAATGTACGAACATACGATTCCCCGTCACGCCCGACGAACAGGTGTAGCTCAAGGCCGTGCTCGAGTTACGCCCGCCTCGCACGACCTTCCCCTGCGAGCTCGACTCGGAATGACAACCACTCCCGTACCTCGACCGTATCCGAAGCATCATCACGCCTCGCGGAGAAGGACGGGCATGGCACGTCCAAATCCAACCACTCTGCGAACAGCGCCGCCGGAGCTCCCTCGATTGCGGAACACTCCACCACGATGCTCGTCGCTACGGGAACGACGCGACGCCCGATCAACCCCGATGGAACGTACGACGAGGAGGCCGATTGGATAACGCCGAAGCTCGACCATCCCTCTCTCTCTCTTGTAACTCGGGTCCCACCCCTATGACTATAAAGGGGTGAGACTCTTCAACACGCACACACGATCACACGAGACCGCAATCTTCAACACACGCACACTCTCGCACGGGACTTGGAGCACGCTCCTCTCCCATCACTTCGTATTTCACGTTTTCATCTTAGCGCAAGGAACACGACGCCGTGAGACCCCCCGCCGGACGTAGGGAGCTTTCCCGAACCAGCCTAAACCCTTCGTGTCTTCCCTTGTGCACCATCCGGCCTAAAACGCGCAATCCCGGGACAAATTCTACAGCCGGTGGTTCGAACACCGACGGTTGGCGCGCCGGGTAGGGGAGCGTTGCGCGTTTTCGTCACGCTTCTCTCGGCCCACATGGCGCGGATGGATGATTCCGAGCCTTCGTTACGGGCTCCCGGCACTACGGTGCACTTCGGGAGTCTCGATTTCGTGGCTACCACCGGGCGGACGCCGGCACGCGCCGAGCCGCCGGTGCCGCGAGACCAGGTAGCAACACATGTCGCCGCGAACGTGGCACGACATAGCACTCTCCTAGGAGCGGCTAATCGGCGGAGGCGAGTTCGTAGGGATGGTAATCCATCCCTCCGAGTCCCTCTTCGACCTCCTCGACGCCGGGAGGAGGAGGAGGATTCGGACCAGGGCAGCGGCGATGAGGCCCACGGCCCCGCTCGCGAGTGCAATGTAGTGCACGCCGAGGCAGCGGGCGCCCACGGTGCTAAGGGACCGGTCGGGCCGAGCCCGGTGCACCGGGGACCCCTGCGGCTCAACGCGCGCACACCGCACCTCCGGGCGGTGACGACCTCCGGACTCGCCTCCGGGCTAGGCGCCCGGAGCTGGAAGAGGCTCGCCGTGGTCTCAAGGAGGAGACCGCGGCGGTAGAGCGGGAGCTGCAGCAGCAACGCTAGCGGGCGGAGTGCAACGCGCGCTTGAGGGCTCGTCATGTCCAACAGCAAATCGGCCGACGACGGCGGGGCCGAGACCCGAGCACTTTCCGCGCGCCGGGCAAAACGTGGCCGCAGCGGCCGCGTTGCTAAAACCCTCCCTGTACAGCCAACTCCCGAGGCACGGCGAGTACAAAGGGAGATGGCCGCGCTCCTCGCCAAGGCGGCGGAGCAGCACGCGGAAAGCTCTCGGCGACGCGCCGTGCGCGTCGCTCCGAGCACGCCGGCGCCGGGCGGCGCGACTCCCGAGCGGGAGGATCGGCACATGCCTCCGTGCGGCAGCCCGCATGACTAGGCCGGCCCGAACCTAGGCAATCGGTGCACTCCCGCATCGGAGCCGCTCGAGACGCGCGCTTGACCCTAGACGCCCGACGTCGCGTTCGGGACGACGGAGGCCCGCGCCTCGCCGAAACCCCCGCCGCGGAGGACGGGCGACGTCGAGCACGATCGGAGCCGGAGCCACGACCCTCCGGGTCCTAGGGTCTTCGGTTCCGCAATCGGGGAGCAACCTTCCCTCCACGCTTCCGTCCCCGACGACGGTAGCCAAGTACGCGGGGAGTCGAACCCCTCCCTCTAGCTAGAAGACTACCGGGCTGGCGGCGCGAATGATGATCTCGCCATCATTCGAAACCTGCCGCTGTACCTCGCCGACTCGGCGAGGACCTGCTCGAGCATCCGCCGCGGACCGGATACGGTCGTGGGGCGACCTGCGAGAGGTTTTCGTGGGAAACTTCCGGGCCACGTGTGCCCGCCGGGTAACCCTTGAGAGTTGAAGAAGCTGCCGGCGAAGCCGAACGAGCCGCTCCGGGACTACATTCGACGCTTTTCCGGCGTTGCAACGAGCTGCCTCATGTCGTGGACGCGGATGTCATTGGGGCCTTCCTCTCCGGAACAAAGCTGCGAGGCTGCGGTCCACGAGCTGGGGTGAAGCTGCCCGCGAACGGCTCGGGAACTCCTCGACATCGCCACGAGCCACGCCTCGGGCGAGGAGGCGATCGGAGCCCTCCACCACCGCGACCTCCCGAGAAAGGGAAGGGCAAGAGGACCGATGGCAACGCGGGCGGGGGGCCTTCGGCTCCAAGCCCAACAAAATGAATAAGTCGCGGCCAACCGATGGCCACATGGTAGCCGCGACCGACAAGAAGGGCGCGAGGCAGCCCAACAAAAATCCCCGGACCACTTCGAGAAGAAGTGGAACCGGCCATGCCCCAACTATGAGTTTCCGAGTCAAGCACCGATGCGGGAATGCTCGCCGATGAAGAAGTTCATCACGCAGCACGGGTGGAAGGCGCGCCGCGGCATGACCGGGAGGGGAACGTCGGGGTCGAGGGCGACGCCGGCGAGGAGAACGAGGAAGGCTTCCCTCGGGCGGAGGGCTGCCTTATGATCTTCGCGAGCTCCGACGCTCGTCCGGGCCGACGTTCCGTCAAGCTCGAGCGTCGTGAGGTCTTTGCCGCGGAGCCCGCTACCCCGGCTTACCTCAAGTGGTCGGAGCTCCCGATCACGTTCGATCGCGGCTGATCATCCGGCGCGAGTTCCGCGGCCGGGCCGATACCCGCTCGTGGTCGACCCCATCGTCGCCAAGACGCGCCTTTCCAAGGTGTTGATGGACGGGGCAGCGGCCTCAATATCCTGTACGCCGACGTCCTGAATGCTATGGGCGTCGAGCGCTCGCAAATTCGTCCGAACGGCTCGCCGTTCCATGGCGTCGTTCCTGGAATGCAAGCCGTTCCCATCGGGCGGATCGACCTGCCCGTCACATTCGAGACTCCTTTGAACTTTCGAACGGATACCCTCACTTTCGAGGTGGTAGGATTCCCGGGGGTCTACCATGCTATCCTCGGGCGGCCGTGCTACGCGAAGTTCATGGCCGTCCCGAACTATGTCTACCGAAGCTCAAGATGCCCGGGCCGAAGGGAGTTATCACCGTGGGCGCGTCTTTTCAGCACGCCTACCGGTGCGCCGTCGACAAGCTGCGACCTGGCCTCGGCGCACTTGGCCTCCACCACCGAGCGGCGGTCATCGGGGAGCGAGGCGGTCGAGGATCCGCCGCGGTCGAGCCGTAAATCGGCTTCCTTCGAGCCGGCCGAGGGAATCAAGGAGGTCGCCCTCGACCTCGAAGGAGACGAGAAGAAGACGGTGCGCATCGGCACCTCCCTCTCTCCCAAATAGGAAGGCGCGCTCGTCGACTTCCTCCGCGCGAACGCCGATGTCTTCGCGTGGAAGCCCTCGGACATGCCGGGAATCCCGAGGAAGTCGCCGAGCACTCCTTGCACATCGGGCCGGGCTCCAAGCCGGTGAAGCGGCGTCTACGCCGCTTCGACGAGGAGAAGCGCGGGGCAATTGGGGAGGAGATCGCGAAGCTTTTGGCGGCCGGGTTTATCAAGGAGGTGTACCATCCCGAATGGTTGGCTAATCCTGTTCTTGTACGAAAAAGAATGAGAAATGGAGAATGTGCGTTGACTATACTAGCTCGAATAAGGCGTGTCCTAAGGATCCTTTTCCTTTGCCGCGCATTGACCAAATAGTCGACTCGACCTCCGGGTGCGAAACCCTCTGCTTTCTAGACGCGTACTCCGGGTACCATCGGATAGCGCTCAACGAATCCGACCAACTCGCTACCTCCTTCATCACGCCCTTCGGCTCGTATTGCTACACGACGATGCCGTTCGGACTCAAGAACGCCGGTGCCACGTACCGGAGGTTCATCCAGAAACGTTTCGACTATCTCATCGGAGATATCGTCGAAGTCTACGTGGACGACATTGTCGTCAAGTCCAAAAAGGCCGACCAGCTCGTGGTCGACCTCGAGCGTGTGTTTGCCAAGCTACGCGAGAACGGCGTTAAGCTCGAACCCCGAGAAGTGCGTCTTTGGGGTCCCTCGAGGGATGTTATCGGGATTCGTCGTTTCGGAGCGAGGCATCGAGGCAAATCCGGAGAAGATCACTGCCATCGAGCGCAGGGGTCCAATCCGGAACGTCAAAGGGGTGCAACGACTCACGGGGTGCACGGCGGCGGCGAGTCGTTTCATCTCTCGGCTCGGAGAAAGGGCGCTGCCGCTCTACAAGCTCCTCAAGAAATCCGAGCGCTTCGAGTGCACCCAAGAAGCACGGGTCGCGCTCGACGAAGTGAAGCGCATCCTGGCTAACCCTCCGATCTTGACTCCCCGATCCCCGGGGAACAACTCCTGCTTTACGTCGCGGCGACCACACGGGTCGTCGGCGCCTCCGTTGTAGTCGAGCGCGAGGAAGAGGCGCATGCGGTCAAAGTGCAGCGTCCCGTCTACTACGTCGGCGAAGTACTCTCCGACTCGAAGACTCGATACCCGCAAGTGCTCAAGATCCTCTACGCCACGATGGTCGCCGGACGCAAGCTACGCCACTACTTCGACTCGCACTCGATAACCGTGGTGAGCTCCTTCCCTCTGCGCGACATCATTGAAAATAGGGAGTCGGCGGGCAAGGTCGCAAAGTGGGCTCTCGAGCTGATGGGGCATGACATCACCTACGCGCCCCGGACGGCGATAAAGTCCCGAGTACTAGTTGACTTCATCGCGGAGTGGACGGAGACCCGGCTGCCACCGGCGCCGGTGGATCAAGAGTCTTGGGTCATGCACTTCGATGGGTCGTTAATGCGCCAAGGAGCCGGCGTTGGACTCGTCTTTGTCTCCCCTCGAGGAGTACGAATGAGGTACACCATTCGGTTACATTTTCCGGCTTCGAATAACGTGGCTGAATACGAAGCCTTGGTGAATGGCCTTAGGATCGCCATCGAGCTCCGGATCCGGCGACTCGAGGTCCGCGGGGATTCCCAACTCGTTGTCGACCAGGTCATGAAAGAGTCGAGCTGTCGAAACGACACGCCGATGCTCTACCACCAAGAGGTGCGGAAGCTCGAGGAGAAGTTCGATGGGCTCGAGCTTAAGCATATTCCCCGACGACTTAACGAGGCGGCGGACTCGCTCGCCAAAATGGCGTCTAGCGGGAGCCGGTCGCGACGGGCATCTTCGCCCACGACCAGCTCCAACCGTCGGTACGACCTCCCGTCTCTCCTAGCGGTGAGAAAAAATCTGTCGAGGTAGGTCCGGAGGCCTCCCCGGCGCCAACCTCGACTCGAAGGAACACACGAGCCAAGACGAGGCCTCGGGGGCCGGACCTCCACCGGCAATCGGGGAGGTCATGGAGATCGACACGCCGGCGGTCGCCGCGCCACGACCGGTCGATTGGAGAACGCCGTACGTCGAGTACCTCCTCCACGGCAAACTCCCGGCCGACCGGACCGAGGCGAAACGTCCGCACGGGCGCTCTAAGTCCTTCGTCTTGGTCGACGGCGAGCTTTACAAGCGCAGCGTGTCGAGGATCCTGCAGCGATGCATTCCGATCGAGGAAGGCGCGCGACTCCTCGATGACATACACGCGGCGTTTGCGGCCACCACACCGCGCCGCGGACCCTCGTGGGCAATGCCTTTCGACAAGGCTTCTGCGGCCGACCGCCGTGGCGGATGCGACCCGCATCGTCCGCCGATGCAAGCGTTGCCAATACTTTGCTCGACAGACGCACCAGCCCGCTCAAGCCCTCCAAACTATACCCGTCACTTGGCCTTTCGCGGTGCGGGGTTTGGACTTGGTCGGCCCTACGAAAAAAGCGCCGGGGCTTCACCCACTTGCTCGTGTCGGTCGACAAGTTCACAAAGTGGATTGAAGCTCGAGCCATCGGCAAGATCCGCTCCGAGGAGGCGGTCGAGTTCTTCCTCGACATCGTCCATCGTTTTGGTGTTCCCAACTCGATCATCACGGACAATGGCACACGGTTCACGGGGAAGAAGTTCCTCACGTTCTGCGACGACTACCACATCCGAGTGGATTGGGCAGCCGTGGCTCATCCCGAGACCAATGGGCAGGTCGAGCGGGCCAACGGCATGATCCTGCAACGGCTCAAGCCACGTATTTACGACCGTCTAAAACGTTTCGAGCGATCGCTGGGCGGCTGAGCTACCGGCCGTCCTCTAGAGTCTTCGAACGACTCCGAGTCGAGCGACCGGCTACACGTCGTTCTTCATGGTCTACGGATCGAGGCGGTCCTGCCAACCGACCTCGACTATGGCGCTCCAAGGGTTCGCGCCTTCAACGAACAACGGAACCGGACGGCCCTCGAGGACGCGGCGGACCAGCTCGACGAAGCGCGCGATGCTTGCGCTCTTGCATTCTGCTAAGTACCAACAAGCACTCCGACGGTACCACGATCGCAACATCAAGAGCCGAGGGTTCAACATCGGAGACATGGTGCTATGTAGAGTGCGGAGTAACAAGGATCGTCACAAGCTATCTCCTCCATGGGAAGGACCTTACATCGTCGCGCGCGTCATCGGACCCGGCTCCTACAAGCTCAAAACGGTGGAGGATCGAGAACTAACCAACGCACTGGAACATTGCGCGATTACGTAAGTTCTATCCCTAAGCTCGCGTTTGTTCCTTTACTCTTTAAGCGATCGCCCGCCAAGTACGGTAACCCTCGACCTCCGCTGCGAGGTCGAGCCTCACTCGGGGGCTGGGAAGGCGGGTGAAACCACGATTTTTCAAAAACAAAAATCGCCTACACTTAGCTCTTTTTTCACGAACAAATTTGTTAAGTTTCGCTTGGCCTTGAATTCGAATCTCGCCGACGACCAAAGTAAGAGCGAGCAAACGAACTCACGGTCTAAACCGGTCGGAAGGCCGAAGCTCGAGCGCCCCAGCGGCCCTAGCGGACGCTCACAAAATACGAGTAAGTTCAACGAGGCTCGGCGGCTCAAACTTTGTGACTCAACGAGACAAGATGAAAAGGCCAAAACACATTCAAGTTCAACTTAAAATTACTTGATAAAGAGCGAGACCTCGAAGGGTCAAGCGCGAACGATTTAAGAAAACTTAAAGTTATTTACAAGCGGGGAACCACGCCCCTTTGTTCTTAACAAAACAAAAAACGAAAAACTAATCCCCTAATCTTCCTACGACTTGGGGAGGGGCTCCTCCTCGAGCTTTGCAGCCGAGCATCGGCGGGTGCGCGTGTCTCGGCCTTCGAGCAACTCCAGCTCGGCACCGGCGAAGCCGGGAACGAGTCCGGTGCTAACGGCCCCGAAGTCAAGGTCTTCATAATGGGACGCCGGCACCGCAAAGGTCGCTCGCACGGCGGAGCGCCTAGCTCCTCGAACCACCGCGGGACCTCCACTTCGACGAACGCGCGGTCTAGGGCAGCATCGAGCTCCCTCCGCGACGCCTCCGCCGTGGCCGGCCTCTGCTCCAACCCCGTGAAGAAAACAGAACTTCGAAGCCCGGGCTCGAGCGGTTGAGGAAACGACTAAGGGACCCGATTAAGGTCAAGGAGGAAAGGCTCGGAGCACCTACCCTCCTTCTCAACCCGCTGCTCCCGGAGCTCGCGGAGATAGCCGGACGCGGTCCGGTGCGAGACCTCCGTCGCGGCCTCGGCCTTCCGCCTCGGCTCCCGCTCCGTTTGGAGCGCCGCCTTGACCTTCTCCGCCACCGAGGCGGCTTCTTCGGCCTTAGCCGGCGCCGCGAGCGCCTCCTCCTTCGAGTGGCGCGCCTCCGCAGCCTCGAGCTCCGCCGCATCCTTCATCGCCCGGAGAGCCTCCTCCGGGCGAGCGCCCGTCCAAACCGGCGCGAGCCTCGTCGGCCACCCGCATTAACTCCCCGGCCTCCGACTCGAGCCGGGCCGGGAACGCCCGCACGGTCGGCGCGAGCCCGGCTAAAATATTCGACAACCTCTGGTCCGGGGGCTGCCCCGGGGCACGGCCGGGCTCCACCGGCGCACCTCCCGCCGCCGTCACCACGGCGGTCGACTCCCCTCGACGCCCGTCCTCCTCGACCTAGCGGCTCGCACCGCCGAGGAGGTCAACGACTTGCGCGAGTCGTGGGCGGCGCCGTCCTTCGTGGAGGCATCGTTCGCTTGGGCGCGGGAGCGCTTTCACCGGGCTCATCTTCACGAACGCGCTTGCCGGCGGCCACCGACGGGTCAACCACCGGCCGCGATGGCCTCTCGGCGAGGCTCCGCCGGGACTTCAACCGTCGGGGAGGGCTCCGCGGCACCCCTCCGCCGGGCGCAGCAGATTCAAGGACATTGACATGCGCGTCCGCATGTCGTGAGACCGTCTCTCCGGTCGCGATAGGTTCGAGAGACGTCGACGCGCGCGTCCGCGCGTCGGTCTTCCGCGCCGCCCTTCGCCGGCTCGGGGACGCCCCGCCAACTTCTTGGGCTCGCAGCGTCTCCGCGCTGGAACCTTGCACGGGCACCACGTCTACGGGGGTCGTGGAGGGAGGGCATCGCAGATCTACGCCATCCGCCGTCCCCTCCCCGGGCGTCGCGGGCATGCGGTTAAGATCGGTATCGCCTCCGACTAGCTCGGCCATCATCTCCGCAGCCTCCCTCGCAGCGACGGAGGGATCTACCGTAAGGTCGACCACTTCTATCCCAAAAAGGGATCCGGGGTAGTCCCGGTTCCCCCGTGAGGGAGGGCCGACTTGAGGGGCCGGCCGCGAAGCTCGAGGTCGAGGGAGCCGAAGACCCGAGACCCGAGGTGGCGGCTCGGCGGGAGAAGATGAGCGGGGAATCCCCGTCGCCCTCGTGCTCGGCTGGCTCCGCCGTCGTCCTCGGAGTCCGTCGGCTCGGGGGTCGAAGCGGTGGATGCCGTGTCGGGGTTCAGCCCCGCGGCCCGGTACGCCTCCCTCTTCCTCTAGCGCTCGACGTCTCGCGCCGTCTTCGCCGGCTGAAGCTTCACGGCCGTGTCCCTCGCAGCCTTCCTCTTGGCCTGCACCTTCGCGGCGTGGAGGCGGTTGGCTTCACGCCGGGCGGCTCCCTCGAGAAGGCGAAGCCCGGTGCGTCGACTAAGCGGGACCCGAGCGGACCGAGAGACAAAGAGGGTGGGTCGGCAAGCAAACTAAAGACAAAAACTCGAATAAAACTTCGGGACGACGAAGATCAAATTAACTTACCACGTCCAGGGCGTCCGGTGCGGCTTCATGGGAGGCGCCCCCGGACGAGCCAGCGCGCGCGGCGGTCCCCGGCGCGCTCCGAACGCGCAAGGCGACGGTGCCATCGTCGAGCTCCTCACCGCCATCACGGTGTCGGGGACGACGCGGTCGTTACCCGACACCTAGTGCATTAGCATCAGCGCCGCATCGGCGGCGCGAACTCGAGCTTGTGAAAGGAGCCCACCACCACCGTCGCGTCGACGTTGGACCGGTCGGGGAACCGGATCGCCTCGATGGCCATGTCGACCTTGTGCCGGCTAGCACGAGGGCAGCCCCACTTCCACTCTTCCGGGGCCTCCTCGAAGACCCGACCCTCGAAGGCCGGGAACGGATGCCCCGGGTCCTGCCGAAGGTAGAACCATTTCGGGTGCCACCCCTGGTTCGACGAAGGGGTGGTCACCGTGATGTAGTCTCCGCCACGGTCCCTCTTCATCACGATCCCCGCGCAGCCGACGTGCGCGGGAACATCCTCGCCTCCGGAATTCCTCCTCCGATGGAGGTTAATGCGGAAGAAATACCGCCAGAGGTCGAGGTCGGGCTCCATCCCTAGGAAACCCTCGCAGAGAGCGACGAAGGTGCTCAAGCTGCCGAATCCCGTTGGGGTTCGGATCCTGGAGCTCCAGGTGGCTCCGGAACATCGGTGCCCGCGAGAAGTCGTTCCCCGGCGTCCCCGGGCCGCGCTCGTGGAAATGCGAGGAACGAGACCACGTAGCCCCGGGGAGGCTGCGGATGGGACTCATTGCCGGGGAGCATCCACCATCGGTTGGGACCGCGGTCGCGCAGCAACCCTTGCGTCACCGGGCGGTCGAGCTCAGCCCTCGTCGTCGTGGATCGAGTCCAAGTTGACATGGTGGAGGAGAAGGGGAAAAGGCTCGGGAGCTCGGAGGGCAAAGGCCGGGGCAAGAAGAACGAGAGCTAGGGCAAAGAAGGCAAAGGCGTGGAAGGAGACGGCGTGTGGGAGCCAAGGGACCCGGCGAGCGACGGCTTAAATAGGGGGCTGCGTCGGGCAGCCGCGACCCTTCGATTCCACAACGGGCCCCACGATCGCCACTACCCCGGTAAATTTTCTTAAATCTCCCTCCTCCCGATTCCCACACCGCCGCCCGCGGTGTACACCCCGGCCGCCCGTACTAACCGCACGAGTCCCACCTCTACCGAGAGGAAGCCGACCCCGTGTTGTGCGGGCCCGCCACTACACGCCACCGACGGATAAGAACCCGCCTCGATCCCCGATCCATGGAAACCGAAACGGTAAAAATCCCACGCTCTCCTCTCTGCGCATTCTGTCCTTTCGTATTCTCTCACCCGCATGCGAGAGACGGGAAAAGGCACACACCCCGAGGGGCGGTTCGGTCACTACTCGACTTCCGCCAAGGTCGAGCGCTCGACCTTGGGGCTCGACCGACCGAGGCTCGACCTCGAAGGTAAGAGGGGATAAGAGGCTGAAAACCGTCTCGACGGCCCCGCCTCGCCGAGGTTCGGAGGCTGGCCCGACCGAAGGGTTCGACGGCCGCCTCGAGCAAATATTTCCCGAGCCGGGGAGTGACGTCGATGGGCCCACCTAGCGGCCGCGACCCACACGCGCAAGCGCAACGGGCATTGACTAGCACGTTCGAGTCCCGGTCGACCTCGACTAAGGGGAATCTCATCGTAGAGAGGCATCGAGCCCCGAAACCCATCGAACGGTTTTGGATCCCAATCGAAGGTGACCGCACGGATTCACGGAGTTGTCCCCCAGCGAGCCCGACGGAATCTCCCCGACGAGAAACCACAACTCCGCTCGAACTTTTCCCGTTATCGAGCTCCCCGAGCCCCGCGTGCCGGCCCTTCCGGGCAAATCGTGGATCTGCTCTACCCTCCGTCGCACGAACGCGACGCGGATGGGGAAAACGACCAAGATGAAACATCCCTCGATCGGCCGTTCGCAACGTGCGGAAGGCTCGGGGACTGGCATCACGAACACGAGGTCCGACGACGGGACCGCATCACGATAAAGCGTCTCAGCCACGGCATAAGTCCAGAGTTGTGATATGATGTTAGAGAATATTGATGTGAAGCTATCTATCATGCTAGCAGAGTTTGATACCCTTTTCTTTAAATTTTAAATGTTACAATAATGAATTTCCAGAGCCGTATGCATTACCAAATGCATGCAAAAGGCTGAACTTCTTGTAATAAGGTTTCCATTATTGAAAAATCGTACAAGTAAAATGTGTTTATATTGATCGTACTGATTGTCAGAATATATTGTCATGGACTTATCTTGACTTAATTTCTATTGAGTAGACGCAGAAGAACCTACGTAAAGTGAGCTTATCTTCCACATTCGGTTTTATAATATATTTATGTAAGTCAACCAAGTAAAATGAGCCTCTTCTAGTGGTATTATAGTTGTGCCACACACTTTTTGCGCTCTATGCCAAAAATATTAATACAATATTCCACCTGACTTGTTACGTGTGTAATTATGTTAAAGAAGCAAGACATATCGAGAACCGTGATGGGCTCTGCCCGATGAATGTTGCGCCTAGAATCAAACCATTTTCAGACCCGGCTATGGTTTGAAACGAAACCGAAATGGGCCAAAACAATAGCTCGACTAACTATCAGACTCGATTGTGTTTTCTGATAAAAACTATACTAGGGCTGGTCACAAATAGGAATTTACCGATGGTAACCGGCCAAACCAGAGTGGCTCGGTATTGTCAGAGGACTGGAAACCCGGTCGTCCAAAATTTGAATTATCAGTATTTTGGAAAAATGATATACAAAATTGTAAAAGAACTAGATGAGAAATGATGAATTTTAGTGAAAACATTTCATGAAAACTCACAAGTTTGAGTGGTGAAAAAAAATTAGGAAGATAAAACCGAAGACGGAATACTTAAAAAATGGAAAAACAACCGTATCTTCAATCTTCTATAATTATTTGTTGTAAACTAACTGTTGTAATGAACAATTTATTTTTTCAAGACTAGAACTCATGTTGTATGGATTATGTATACATTGTGAGTTTTCATTATATGATATGTGTTGCATATGTGAGTTATGTTGTTGCAAATAATATGCAAAGTTCATGCCAAAATTTAAAACTTTTCTTTTTATGTTTCTCCTTTTCTCATATAATCTCGATTTTTCTTCACTCAATTTATGTTTTACCGGTAAAACCATGTATTGCAATGGACAATTTATTTCAACTCGTGTAGTATGAATTTTATATCTTGATTTTTATGTTTCTCTTTTTTCTTTACTCCATTTATGTTTTACCGGTAAAACTATGTATTGCAATGGACAATTTATTTCAACTCATGTAGTATGGATTCTAGATGTATTGTGGATCTTCATGAATGTTATATGGATTATATGCTTAACATATGAGTTTCATTGGTGTAAAAAATATGCAAAGGTCATGCTAAGTTTTTGAACTTTTCTCTTCTCTATTTTCCGTTTTTTTCCAATTGACACTGGTTTTCCGTTACTTCGGGTCGTTAAACCGCAAAAGTCGTGCGGTTACCACCCAAACCACTCAATAAACCGATCTCGATTCAAACAAATTTAATTCTGTCATTTGTGTGATTTTCCAAGCGGTTATCGAGGTTACCATCATCTAGAGGTCAAGCGGAAACCATATTCAACATTTATGTAATTATTAATCAACATATATGGAAAACCATATTCAACAAATCTAGAATTAATCAGTAATCAATAAATCTGAAAAACTTAGCGAACATGGTATTTTAGTCTATATGTCAGCAACTATATGGAGAACATGTCAGTTTAACAAATAGCATTTGAAATGGCAAAACTTATACAAATTTATAACATCTTGTAGCCCATTGAAAGTACTATAAACTTCTCCAAATGCCTATTGTGGTCTGATTTCAACAACTGAAACTACTTTTAACGATATGCCAATATTTTTGAAAAACTGTGTCAACATTTAAAAAAGAGTAAATTTCATAAAACCCCATGTTTTATAGTCCTTGTGTCACAAAACCCCAAGTATTCTGGTCCGTGTCATATAACCCCAGGTTTCTTGGTCATATTGTTTCATATAACTCTATCTTTATCAAAGTTGTATGAATATTAGAAGTAAATCTAACTTTCATGTGAGAAGATAAATTTGTCATATATTCAACTTGATGATTTTGTTGATTAATTCGATCTGGAACACATATGTCATGCAGGCAAAAAGTTAGAATCCATAAATCATATTCACAGTCAATTCTTGATAAAGGTGAGGTTTTGTGAAACAATATGACCATAAAACGTGTGGTTATGTGGCACGAGCCACAATACCTGAGGTTTTATGACAAAAGGACCACAAAACCTGGGATTCCGTGAAATTTACTCTTTAAAAAACGATATCAACATTTTACAAAAAAAAGTTGACTTAGTACATATAAAATATTGATAAAAATATTTTAAGTATTCTTATTGGATCTGTAGAATTAATTGTAAAGAACACGTAGGTTCCAACGGATTCGAAAACAATTCATGATTTGAGAGAGAAATGCGTTGTTTCGTATCTTTTTTTCCACCTCCCATTCCTGTGACACTGATCTATCTAAGGGCAGGTACAACGCTACACATCAGCGGTCTCATAGCCCGTCTCATGCAATGCCACATAGAATTTTTGATGATGTGGAAGAGAGAGGGAGGTGAGAGAAAGAGGTGGTTGTTTCGCGAAGCAACCACCTCATGTGCTAGAATTTAGGAGTATGAGACGACTTACACACCATTGTACAAGTTGGAGTTG
The DNA here is from genome assembly GCA_031894775.1 of Chloris gayana. Classification (NCBI taxonomy): domain Eukaryota; kingdom Viridiplantae; phylum Streptophyta; class Magnoliopsida; order Poales; family Poaceae; genus Chloris; species Chloris gayana. The sequence goes on along the minus strand of JAUNZO010000946.1, from coordinate 458,730 downwards.
TCATGCAACTCATAAATATCCCTTTTCTCATCCATAAATTTAAGAAATATTAATTTCTACAAGACAACTAAAACAATCACCCATTGTATAAGTGGTATAATAGACCGTCTCGAGATTACGTGTCATGCATGAGGCGGTCTACGTATAAAAAATTCCATCAAACCAACCCGGCAAACTGAGCCAAAGAAGGCTGAGACTGCTGACTTGCTGGGAGCCAAGGCAACTGACTTGTAGGACCGCAACAACAGGCTGTGCAAGTGGTGAAATCTGACCGTGGGGGCCCATTAGTCGGTGTCCAGTGCTGTGTTCCCCTGCCTGCAGAAACCTCGTCCTGCTCCCACCCGGCCACAGCTGCTTGGAATTCGAGGCGCCACCCCGAGCTCGAATTGCCATGGCTGCCTGAAATTTCGGCTGGTTATTCCGCGCCCCCAGTCTCTCACTCCTGTCTCTCCTCCAAATTCACGTCCCGGGTTTCTGCCCTACGGGATTGTCACACCCGATTTCAATAACCGAAATCGGATTCATCTGTATACGTGCCCAGATTAATTTTTCACGCAACAGGACAAATTATGTGATAAAAGAACAATATCTTTATTAATTCATTAAATACTTACATCAAAGACCCGTAGGTCTAAAGTAAAAGATTACATTAATTGCAGTGGAAATTAAACTAAGCGTTAGCGTCCTTCAGCTCCCACAGGAAGTCGACCGGAAGACCGCAGGCCTAGACCACCACTTCATCGTCTCCTCGAATGATGTACTTCAGCCTTCACTTCTGAATTGTGGCATGATGCAAAAAGAGAGGCAACAAACGTATGAGTACATTACGTACTCAGCAAGTGGGGGAAAGTATGACATGATTGGCCAGTCAAGAAAGGCTAACACAGGGTTTAAGGCATAGAAGCACTTATGTCTAGTTCATTAATTAAGCAGGCTATTTACTATGTCATGTAACTCCAGAGATCCGTCAATTATCCAAACCACGCATGTCTCCTTCCCGAGAACCATGCATCCAAACCATTACCATCCCTCTAATCCGCGTGAGGGTCCATGTCGCTCTTGACCGTGAGCACGGCTGTCATGACAGTTTTCACTCTGCAGAGGTTGTATACAATTCACCACGAGAAAGTGATTCCATCCCCTGTTGCCAAGGTGGACTAAAAATCTCCATTATGCCCGTGCCGGCCAAGCACTTACACACTTCCTTCAGTGTGTGGCCAGGAGATCACTTCCAAGGCGATTCACGGGTTCCTCCAGCTTTGTACGCGCCCACTAGGATTTCCACTCACCCGACGTGTACACCCGTCATCAGGTAGCTTCCTTCCCTTGAGCCGGATGGTTGTGAGACCTTGTCTCCTCACCACACCTCCCCTGGGATTACCGGTATAACACCAGCCATAGCCCCCTCTCCATCGCGCGTACTCGACTGGTCTCCACCGCATACTACGCCAAGTCGCGCCCATACTTGGCTCGTGGTTGTACGATTTAACATGGATGGTCGCTCCACGAACCGGTCCTTATGATTCGGGTGATAGCATTCCATAGAACTACCAGTACACCCCAGCCATAGTTCCTCCACCCGTCACCAAAATCAATGTTCAATAATAATTAACAAGCAACCATGATCATTATGTTTAACTGGATCATTAACAAGATTAACATTTAGCATGTCTTAAACCCAATTAAAGCAACTAAGCATGATCTACCCAAGTCTACAACTAATACCACCCAGGCGACAAGGACAAGTATGGAACAAGACATGACACTTAGGATTCATATTTATCACAGCAATGCAAGCATGTGCAGATAGAAAAGGAATAGGTGCAAGATGCGTCAAGGACACTTGCCTCTTTCTCTCTCTGCTCCTGATTATATCTTCGACTCTTGCTCTTCGAATTCCTTGCGTCGTTCGCCTTCTAATTACGTCACACCGATCAAGCATGCAAATAAACATACAAAGAAAAAAAACTAAGAAACAGAACAATACATCATACCAAAAGATTAAAAGCATTACTAACAGAAAGTACGCGTCGCTACGATTCCTTGAGCGCAAAAGTCACCTAAATCGGAGCTATGAGTGAAAAGTTATGATGTTTTAAAGGTCAAGGACAGGTTCAGGAAAAACAGAAACGATTAGGGAGAGAAACGCGAGCGTTCCCATTGATTGAATGCACAAATAAATATTTCGTTTGAACAAGGTTATTAAGGATAGTGTGGAACACGTGAAACGCAAGGTTGAATTGTTAGGAATACAACACAACCAGAGATATATGCATGAGGATGAGATGAGGTCGCGCAGAGGCAGATTGGATGCTGATCGCGTTCCTGGATGCGTCTGGTTAGATCACGGCGGTGTCCTTTGCATAAGCGATGTAGACTTCCTGGAACACAACGTAGTATATGTGGTTCATCAAGAAAAGATGGAAATCAATTACAACAGAGATCATAATTACCATCTAGCGTGCTGGACAGATCGAAAACAGCGAGTAGTGCTCATTGCGAAGCAGATTCCCATCGATTCACGTCAGCTCTTGGTCTCATCTTTGGATATGTTGAAGAAGACTTCATTGGGCACCAGTGGGTCAATTTTGGTGCCATTTGGTTGGGTAGATCTCCGGGAACGTCGGTGTCAATCAACGACAGGGTGGCTGGTTGCGAGAGCAGGGTGGAGCGGCGACAGCCTGACGGCGTGATGAGGGCTTGAGGGGGTGGGAGGACGTGGGAGGGGCCTTCTTTTTATAGGGGGGTGGGGTTGGTGGGGAGAATAAAAGGAAGGGTGAAGCAAGGTGATTAATGCTATTAATTGTGTGTTTAATTGCTTGTTTTCTTTCCTTTCAGGTGCACAAGATGAATTTGGAAGGTTAATGTGTCCAGGTTCATGCATGTGGTAGGTGGAGAAAATGTAGATGATATTGAGTAGAGATACGCCCAAGTATTTTTGTAAACATAAACATTTTCATAGATCAAAGGGTTTTTTTTTCAACAAAGTATTGTCAAAAATTCAATATGTATTTATTAAGGAGATGTTTTCATAACCAAGACGAATAAATGGTAAATTGGTAGAGTTCAACAAATCATTTTGAATCTTTTTGAGAAATGGAAGATTTTTGTAGGAAAGTGGTTCACATTCCAAAATTGAAATTTTGGGATGTGACAGGGATCGATCTGGTAACGCGGACCCACCCAAGCCCTGCGCCGTCGCCGGGCGACCGCTTGAGCCGCAGCCGTCGATGTAAGGTGAGGTACTGAGGTGCCCACACCAGCCAATATTCTGCTTTCCTCTCCGCCTTTCTTTTCCGGGTTGCCTCCCACCAACACCTTGCGCAAGCTGTGATCTTTGGTCGTTGCCTAGCAGAATCTACGCCGGCCACCTGTTCGACGGAATGCCTCCGAAGAAGAAAGGGGCGGGAGCGGCCAGGGAACTTCCCCGTCGGCGGCTGGCTGTGACTGCTTCTGCGCCCTCTCGGACGATGTCCTTCCGGCGGAGGAGGCCGTGCGCACGTGCGTGCTTGCCCGTCGTTGGCGCCACCTCTGGGAAACCACCACGACCCTGCATATCGTGCGCCGTGATATGGACAAGCGTAAGTCCGTGCAGGCGGCCCGGGAGTTCATGGACCACCTGCTACTCCTCCGCGTAGGCTCGCCCATCGACACATGCGAGCTAAGTTTGTCTAAAATTCGGAACGATTACAGGCTAGTCTCACGCATTAACATCTGGATCCGGCATATTCTCAAGTGCAAAGTTCGGGTGCTCAGCCTCAATATTTCTACTTGGGAAGAACGGTTTGAGCTGAACGTACAGACTCTCCTCTCTGGCCACCTGAAGAGGCTGCAACTTTCGAATGTAGCGTTCGAGAATAGATTGCTTGACTTCTCCTGCTGCCCTGCATTGGAAATCCTTGATATGGATGGATGCAGCCTCTGGATGGTTGATAGAATCTCATCGCAGTCCCTAAAGTGTCTAAGCATCAATAGATATTGTGTGTTCAGTGAGGATTCTCGCACTCATATCTACACCCCCACTACAGGAAACGGCCACTGTAGCGTCGGCGGGTCAAAACGCGTAGCGTCGCGTTTGAAAACCGCCGCCGCTACAGTGGCCGGGATGCCACAGGGCATCGGCCGCCGCCACTACAAAGTACCTAATAGCGGCGGCTTACATTGAGGCCCGCCGCTACAAGTCGGCCCTGATACTAGCGGCGGCTGAAAATGAAGCCCGCCGTTACTGTGCCGCTACAGTATATATAACCTCCTCCCTCGATTCGCCAGCTCCTGTAGCGGTGGCGGCCCGAAAATTAGGGCAAAAATTGGAAAACGAGGGGGAAGGTTTTGAGTTCGTTTTTTTGCATAGATTTGTTCTCTAAGGTAAATGAAACTTAACAAACCTAATTTTTCTTTCTATAATGTAGAAATGAAGTAGAATTTTAGGTTTCAAGTTTTTTAGGGTTCCCCTCCTTTTTGTTAAAATTCTCTTGATTCTTGGATAGAGGGTAGGTTTGAATTGTTTATTATGAGTCATACAAATTGTATTTCTATACCTTGTGAAAATTGAAGCCAATCTAAATTATTTTATGCAAATCATGTATTTTGCTATATATGTTAGTACTTAATGGAAGTTAAATTATAATTTTTTTTGTAGTGTTTGAGATGGATAGATCTTGGATGTATGACTCGCCAAGACCGGGAATGCATTTCATAGGCCAAGTTGATGCATTTGTTAAGGTGGCGGAGCAACATGCTAAGTGTGAAGGCAGGAGGAAAATATATTGTCCATGCTTTGACTGCAAGAATGAGAAGATGTGGAGGGATACAACAGTTATCACCTCACATTTACTGAGAAGAGGTTTTGTTCAGCACTACACGACGTGGACAAAGCATGGTGAAATTGGCAATGTTGAGGTTGAGGTAGAGGCAGTTGCTAAACATTCTGATCAAGTTGAGCTAGAGGCAGATGCTGAAGATGAGGGAGGAGCAGATAACGAAATGGAGGAGGAACCTGACTTTGATGTTGAGGAACTGTTATGTCATGTTGAACCACAAGTGTTACTAAATGCAGGGATAAAGAAGGGGCTTGACAACTTTGCTACAATAGAAAAGGCATCAAAGGACCCATTATATGAGGAATCTAAGGGATGTGGGAAAGAGAATACTGTGTTGCGTTCGGTGCTTGAGCTGATGAAGTTGAAGGCAATCCATGGTTGGTCGGACACTAGTTTCACCGATTTGTTGGAGCTTCTTTCCGGTATTCTACCAAAACCTAACCAGTTGCCCAAAACTACTTACTTTGCTAAGAAGCTTATTTCTCCGCTGTCGCTAGGAGTTCAAAAGATTCATGCTTGCCCGAATCATTGCATATTGTATAGAGGGGAGCACGAGAAGGCCGTGAGATGTCCAAGGTGCAATCGTAGTCGTTACAAGAGGAACAACGATGATGAGAACAAGGGGAGGAAGAGAAAGAAAAGTCCTACTGATGATGATAGCGATGATTCAAAGATTCCTGCCTTGGTCATGTGGTACCTACCAGTGATCGATCGCCTAAGACGTTTGTTTGCCAACCCTCGAGATGCTGAGTTGATGACATGGCATGCACGTGAGAGAAATGATGATAACCTTAGTCATCCTGCAGATGGAACCCAGTGGAAAAATTTTGATTCTAACCATCCCGAGTTCTCGGGAGAGGAAAGAAATATACGTTTTGCGTTGAGTACGAGATGGGATGAATCCTTTTGGTCAAATGAGAAACCCGCACAGCACTTGGCCTGTGGTGCTAGTAATGTACAACCTTCCACCATGGTTATGCCATAAACGCAAGTACCTATTGCTGACAATTCTTATATCCGGACCGAAAGAACCAGGTAATGACATTGATGTGTTCTTGGAACCATTGTTGGAGGACATGCAAAAACTATGGAGACAAGGGGTTCGTATGTGGGACGAAGCCCGAAGAAACTACTTTAATCTTAAAGCCATCATTCCATATCAAGAATCTGTAGAGGCAGAAAGACCTCTACAACTAGCAGTCTCTCCGGTAAAAGCAATAGTACCTACTCAAGAGCCTATCACTCTGCGGCGAAAGAACAAACTAGAGGTTGATGCTTTAATTGCCAACATGAAGAAGAGTAGGACAATCCTCCCTTGCAAGGTTCCTATCGTGACGAGAGACCCGCCAGATTGTGCAATACGCCGATGACGTACTTCCGGGGCTACAATATGAAGATGATCATGCTAATTTCGTCTATGGCAAGCCCCTTGTACCATCATCAACGTACAACAAGTTGCATCCGATGATGCAAAAAATGCACGACTTTTACATAATGGCATGCAAACAGGGTGTCGATGTCATAAGTTGCAAGGTTCCACACCACGTCTTTGATAATGAAGCCGATGTAACTCTTCCGCTGTTTTTCAACGAGCTTCACAGTATGTTTCACCTCAAAAAGGTTGACAACACATTCATGATATTGTGGTGCTTGTAAGTGTCTCCCTCCATATCTTTTCAATTTGAAATATCATTCTCATTCTTATATTCAAAGGTATCACGTGTGCTTGATTTGTAGGATGAACTCTGAATTTCAAAAGAAACAAATTCAAAGAGATGATTGGAGGGTCGGGTACTTGAACCCTGAAATGTTCAATCAATCCAGGATCAATCCGAAGTTGAATATGAACGACCCAAAGATCCAATCTATGTCACATGAGGAGCAATCTCATCAAAAGAAGTTTTTAACAGATAAGGCAAGAACTGAGGTTGCAAATTATGTCTATGGCTGCTTCAGGAAATGGCAGGATAGAAATGCCATTATGTTGCCTTATAACTACAAGTAAGTACTCGACCATACTTAATGTATTCGTATTCTTCTTCTATTGAGAGGCTAGATGCAATACTTAATATTTCTTCTCTACTATACTGCAGTGACCACTGGATATGTTTTTGCATGATGCCCAAAATTGGGTATCTTTTGGTGCTCGACTCCTCGACCTGCGCAAAGAGGGATACAGTGATGCAATTAGCGTCATAAATTGGTAAGTTGTTAATCAAATTACTATGTAGGTACATCTGAGAATGATAATTTTATCTAATGATACGTTTTTGTCAATGGAGCAGTGCTTTCCAACACTATAACGAGATGGGAGGTATAAACTATACAAAGCGAAAGAAGCAAATGTATTTTCGTCATAAATACCCGGTAATACATCTTTATATTTCTTCTTTATACGGTATTTGTTATTATATCTATCTACAAAGCTCATGATTGCAATATATGTTGTAGTGTGTCAAACAAAGACCTGGCACCGTACATTGTGGATATTACACTTGTTTATATGCGGCAAGCCATTCAAGTTATTTAGAAGCAATCGTCGAAGAGACTCCACAAGAGCGATCAAATAGGATCAAACAACAATTGAAGTACGACAAGGCATTCTTCGACGCCATTGCAAATAAGGAATACCCACTAGCAAGATCATATCTTGAAGATGATCACTTCTACATCATTGTAGCTAAAATGTGTAAATTCTTACTTAGAGAAGTTATAAGTCCATTTGGTAGGTTTCATGACAAAGACCATGAGTACGTCAAGGCTTTCCCTAACCTTTTTCAGTGGGGTGGTGCGAAGGCACCGTACATAGGAGAAGATAGTGATAATGAGGAGTATGTTAGGAAAGTAATTTGATAGCTTGACTTTGTTTTGATTGTTGGATAATTTGTAAATATATTACTGTTATGATACATTTGAATGTTATGTGATATATTACTGTTATGTTGGATGTTTGTATGAACTATTAATTCTGTTATATGCAGGGAATTGAAATAAAATCTAATTTATTTTTTTCACATGAAAAACATAGCGGCGGGTGACAATAAAAGCCGCCGCTATTAATCTTATAGTAACGGCGGCTTCGAACTTAATCCGCCGCTATTGTGGTGCGTTGTAACGGCGGCTGTTGTTAACATCCGCCGCTAGTAATACAAATTTTAGCGGCGGGCTGTCTTTCTCTCGCCGCTACAAACTGCGATTTGTAGCTTCGCCGTCGTAGCGGCGACTGGACATACCCGCCGCCACAGTGTGTTTAGGCCCGCCGCTATAGTGCCTTTTTGGTGTAGTGCCCAAATGTTCATTCACTATCACTACGGCTTGAAGGTTGTGAACAGAGGACTCCTGTGCTCTATAGAATGCCATATTTGGTGGAGGCATTTGTTAGTATTTGTTATTATAACTTGGACTCGTGTGATCAATCCGCTGATCTCTCTGGGGATTGTGGTGATATGTATTGCGGTTCTTGTTATCTGTCAGATGGTCATACCAAGAATCACGTGCTTCTCCAAGGTTTATCAGAAGCTCGAAATTTGGCACTGGTGTCTGAGAGTGTTGAAATGGTACGCGTATACCTACGAATCACTTGTAGTATTCACCTCTGTTTCAAGTAATGGTTTATTTGTCTTTTCATTTACAGTTTATCTTCAGGAGGGACTTGAAATTGTGCCCCGTATTTGGCAACTTGATGACTTTGCTGCTGAATGAGTACTGGTGCATGCCTGATGATTTTAGTGCGCTGGCATATATGCTTGAACATTCTCCAGTTTTGGAGAAGCTCACTCTCCAGCTGTTTTGCAATGTATATATATTTTTTGAATCTGCAACAGCTACATTTTACAGATATATAGCACATTCTTAATTGATCTTAGCAAACATTTATGTTTTCTTCAGGGGCCTAAAAGTAAATTCAGCTTAGAAGGAAAGCCTGATCCAACAGCGAGATCAGCAGCAATATCAGAACATATTAAGCTAGTGAAGGTCAAATGTGAAGTGGTTGATGGCAAAGTGTTCAATGTTTTGAATTTCCTGAGCAAACTTGGCATATGTAAGCTCTAAAGTCATTCTTCACACATACTTTATTGTTAATTTTTTTTACTTGTAAGAAAATAGGTAAAGAAGAAAGGCCATTATGAAAACAATGATTGTTTCACAAAGTGAATGGAAACTTGTTACGTTTCCTAGGTGTAATGTAAAGTAGAAGTAGAAGATAAAAAGGATGGTGGGAGTTTAAAATTATTTGCATTCTAGTATGTTAAGATGTTGATTGTTTCAAAAAGTTGTAAGCTGTAACAGTGTCTGAATTAAATGGCTTGTATACATTGTTTACAATAGAATAAAAAAAGACTTTATTCAATACTTAAGTAGTGACATTATGTTTGTTGTTGAATAATGCTCTTCTTAAGGCCCTGATAGTAAAGTCGAAATGAACCGAAAACCATATGTTACAGAGAAATCAGCTGCAATTTGTGACGTATGAGAAACAAGCTGTAATTTTCTGACTTCTTTTAATGAGTTAAACCACGTCTCATATTGGTGCCCGTATGAGACGAGGTAGGGTGATGTATGGTGACCTTTTTGCTCTTGTGTGTCTTTAAAAGGAAAATAAAAAAAGAAACCCCATATGAAAATAATGAAGTTCAGGTCAACTGAACTAAAACTTTATATTTATTACTTATAAGTATGTATAGTAGTGTCATAATATGTTTGTTTTTGAATGCTCCTCTTTTCCTTTTTTTTCACATCAACTCCTGCAATGTTTTTATACTTTTATTATCACATTTTCTGAATTTATGTTACTAAGCAAGGTTTAGAATTTTATGACTTCAAAACATTTTATTCAGTAAAATTTAGTAATCCATTTATTTAGTAATCAAATTTTTATGCATACTGACGGTCGAAGTCTTTGAAATTTTGGTTGCACACATTCTAACACAACATGTGGAGCATAATTGCAAACTTGTGTTTATATATACAGGCAGTACTGCTGATTTCAATTCTTTCTTGTACATGGGAACTAGATTATAAGAGTCCCTCGTTCAGTTCTTGTCAATTGCTTTTATCTATTTTTCTGTTGCAACAACTAATGAAAATTGCTTGTTTCTGGATTGGATTGTAAGGCCATATTGCCACATGTTCACGCTTTTAATTTGATTTATCCCTTATCCACTGGCTACACATAAAAAACAGCCAGTCCATTAGCATTACGTATGTTTGTTATCCTGTAACAGATTTACTTTGACTTTCATATTTATATCAATTGCTCTAATTCCTAAGATGGGCCATCTGATTCTTGCTATGGCTGGGAAAGGTTGGGTGGGAGGGATAATTGTTTGAAAGCTTGGGTAATCATTTCGTGTATAGATACATTATGGTACAAGGGAAGGAATGTTAAACACGCACATGATCTATGCACATGAAACAAACGCCTAAATATCATAGGCGTGCCACACAGAAAAACAAAAACAGGTTTGTAACTACGAAACTGCAGTGAGTGGCCGTAGGAGCAACTCTTACAGCTACAAAGCACCTGCCAGACTCCGAAGTGCATATTTGTTCCCAAGTGTCTGCAGCATCGAATAAATACTTAGGTTGTACCCCGTTAAAAAGACAATCTCTATGTTATGAAGTATGCATTGAAACTTCTTAGCCTTCATTATCAATGTATAACACAATGTCCATCTGGAAACACCTGATGCATCATCATTTTCATTTGTCGGAATTATATGCAAAAGTTAATAATTTCATGAAAGTGGCATTATGGCAGTCAAAACAACATTTTGCACAAAGGCATAAAATTAACGATGACATGTGCCCCCACATCAGGGAATAATCGGTTAATTTTTCCATTTAGATCCACTTAGGAAAAATTGAATCAACCATTAGAAAGGCTGGATAATTAATGCGCAATTCAGTCAAATGAAGTTGTGCTGTATCGTCTAAGTTTCATTGCTTAGTTTTTCTTCTCATATCTAACAGTCCTGGCAATGTTTTCTTATATCAGATATGTACAGGTTTTTATCTTGAGGAAATAGATGGCTTCAACCTAAGATGAATCTGCTACACTTGATTGGTGTGTTACGAAATTTGCAGACCTAAAAATTATGCTTAGCTCCATCAGGGGGAAGGACCCTGTCTACCATGATGTCTGTTGTTTGTGTGCTCTTTTCAGTTTCATTTGTATGAAAAACTTGAGATTCAGTTGTAGCTTTTTTCAATCATGTTATTATATGCAACATTTGTAGAACATGGAATTAGTAAGCATCTTCGAAGATTAACCAGTTTCAGTGCTATTATGATACCAGTCTTGCAGTACCTAGTTGATGGAAAAAGAGGGTGACCATAGGTTCAACATAATGTCTCCTTTATGCATAATATATTTTTGTATATAACTTATGCATAACATGTTTCGATTTCTGCGGTGAAATAGCAGTGCCCTAAAAAGTCAATTTCCACTATCTGCTGTTGATCTCTGCTGTATTTCGCGTGAGTTTGCTGCTCATTGTTTCAACATGAACCATTTTTTAACTCATCCGATCGGTGTGTGGATTTAATGAAAAATGGGATTGCCTCTTTCGTCCATTAATTGAATAACGGAAAGTAGAGAAGTTCCAGAGTAGTTGCGGAAGCATTGGACTCTTTCTTGCCACCCCGCTTGGTGTTGATTCTGGTCACTGCCTGGATTAGACTTTCACTTGATATAACCCTTTAGCAGACTTGCCTAATATTGAGGAATCCAAAAGGGTGGTATAGCTACGTTTTGTTTCGCCATCAGCTTCAGCTTGTCATCCAAACAAGATCCATTTCTCGTTTTCCCTAAATATTAAACCCTTCTATCTTTTAGAGGAAATTACGGTGGGGACATTCACTTAGAATTCTTGGCTATCGCTTCGACTCACATTCAACATATGATTTTGATATCCAAACTTTTATGGTTTGGTATGAATTTGGATAATATGATTGGCGTAATAGTCAATTTCATCCCAGAACAATCGTTCAAAGATTAATTTTATCCCTCAACTTTTAAAAAAGGTCTAATTTAGTCCCTAAACTTTGGTTGTCATGTTCTTTTTCATCCCTCGCCCTACGTGGATGTCCACGTGACATACGACATCAGCCTTGAATTGAATTCTGAATTTCAAATTAGTTTTTCTATAAATCTGTAACTCTGTTTTAAAATACATTTGAACCATTGTATTTGTTTTACCGTAGCACTTGGATGTATTTGTTATTTTATTATTTTATATACAATTTCAACATTTTAATAAAATGTAAAGGATTGTGCCTATAAAATAAGTTACAATTACAAAATATTTTCAAACATTGTTGAATTAAATTGTTGAATTACAAAATACATTCAAATTGTTGAATTAAAAAACTCAAAAGGTACGAAAATGTATAGCCAAGTCAGATCTTGTTTTGTTAAATTAATTATAGCTCAATGGTTCATACATATTTGAAAACAGAGCTATGCTTTGAGAGGAAATCAATTCGAAATTTAGAATTCAACGCAAATGTGATGTGGCATCCATGTCATGCCACATGGATATCCACGTTAGATGAGAGATGAAACTGAACCTACCAATTAAAGTTCAAGGACTAAATTGGTCTTTTTAAAAGTTAAGAGACGAAACTGAGTTTTGCATGATCTGCTACTGCTACATTTTAAAGATTGTTGGCATCTCTTAAGGTCACGCGGAAAGAAACACGTGACCGCGGGAGAGCCAAGGGTTTAAGTCACTTGCACTATTTAACCAAATAATCCACATCCAAGTACAAGTACTAGATATGTATTATAAGGTGGGTCATGAATATCCGCAAGCGGACGGATAACCCGTTGTAGCATTTCACCCGAGAGTATTCAAGGGTATCGTATTTATATTTTCCCAAAGGAAGACATGGTTGATAAGAGTACTTATGCTCATGGTGTTACAAAAGAGTGATGAAGTAATCACATTCCAATGCAGGGGTTAGGAGCAATAAATTGAGGATAGTGTGACACACACCAAGGCAATGCATTCTCTAATGAAAGGGATAGAGGCAATCCTAGATAAAGCTAAACTAGACTAGCAGACCACTACTCCTAATGATACAACATTCATATGAGTGCGCAGCTTCTACCTAACATCCAAGATCATGCAAGCGCAAGCAAGCGTCTAATGCCTAGGCATCATCGGGAGATCCGTCTTACGCGAGGTCCGCCTCGCGACTCCGGCCTTTTAGACTCCTATGCCATGCCCGAACGTGGAGGATTACTTTGGATGACAAGGCTGTCACTTCTTGTCACCTACCTCTACAAACCGTGGGACACGAAGCACATTCAAAGGTGGGTAGATAACCCCAGCACCATGCCGGCGTCACTAACCACAACTCTAGATCCCTCGAGGCACCCCAATCCTACGGATCGACATGGTGGTAAATCTAGAGCACCCTTGCGGGACGATGAACCCGAAGCCTATTCATAAGAACACTAGTCTAACTAGCATAAGCCGGACGAAAGGATCAAAGCTAGCACTAAGTCATGCAAAGGCGTTCGTCGCTCAAGAATGAGCGACGAACGGCAATCAACCAAGTAAGATCAAGAGTAATCGATGATCAAGTATGAACGAACGAAGAACATTCGATATGTGTTCATCTTCTATTAATGAAGAACGAAGAACGAACGATGAACTCATATGAACGAACGATGAACGATCAAGCAAGATCATGACTACTCTGTCAAGCTCATGACAAGGATATAAACGAAAGTATTCCATATATAAAAGATCAAGTCTTACAAAGAGAGGATACAAGAGCTATACCCAATTCTCCACAAGACCTTAGGAGCAATGAGGCAGCCCACTACTAAGCCTAGCACTACCTAGAAAGCCTCTAAACTTCCAGTGTGAGGAGAGAATGATCCTTGTGTTGTTGTGTGTGTTAAGGAGGGAGGGGTACCCCTCCTTATATAGGCTTGAAAGGTCGGCTCCTGGAGGCGGTTTCGTAGGTCGGTGGCATTTAATGCGCGTGGAACCGACCTCCGGAGGCGGTGGGCAAACCGCCGAGAGAAAAGTGGGCCGGGGGGCCACCGGACTCGGTTCGGCCGAACCACCCCGGTGGGTTCGGCCGAACTGGTCCCGGCCCCTCTGGGCTGGGCTTTGGCAGTTGGCTCCCCCACTGGATGTTGGTCTTTGATCCAGGTGCTTGTGGCCTTCTTTGTGTTGTATTTCGTGGTCATTGGCCTTTTATCTTGGAGTTGATTCCCGCGGCGAAGTGGAAGTTTTGTAAAAGTGTTGATTTGTCGCCTCGGGGCCTGGAATTCATCATTATCCACCTGCACACTAAAAATCTAGAGGTACAAGTGGAACTAGGTTATTTCTAAGTAAAATGCGTGTAAGACATGCCTAGTCCTTCTCATTTATTTGACTAATTGACGGTCGAAATTGGTCGTAACGACCGTCAACAAGTCCCCCAAGCTTACCCCTTGCTCGTCCCGAGCAAGTAGTAGAACTTTAGGTTGTTGATCAGGAGTTGCTATAATGCCTACTTCTCAAAGGTACCAAGTGTATAACAAAGATACTCATCCTTGAGTTGAATAAGTTGGCAATGGTAACTCACCCTTCCCCTTAGTCCTCATGGGGCTTTGTGCTTTTCACTTTACCTTGGGCGGTTGAGAGAGAGAACGGTGTATAGAGCATTTATTTTCTCTTCCCTTGTCTTGCTTTTTATTCTCCGGAAGTTTTCAAAGGATTTTTTTCAAGTAAAACCACGTTCCACAAGTGATACTCTCGAATCGCTCTAGTGGTGTTTGTATTCCTCACCAAGGCATGTGTATTGCCTCATCCTACATCTAATAGGCTTTTGTGTAGCTCAAGGTAGGATATGAAATGAGGCATACTTGCATTCATATTTTGCAAAACCAAAAGAGTGGATCCATGGAGATAGCAAGTCATACAATCGTAGATCAAGATGTGCAAGTGTGAAAATGATGGTGGTGGTGTATGTGACTACTCCTCTTTTTGTTTCACCTCTTTTTATTTTGGATTTTGGGCATGGCTATCTTTTCTTCTTTCTTTTTCCATGCTCGAAATGAGAGCAGCTTTTTTTTTTTTTTTTTTTTTTTTTTTCATGCTCATCTTTTGTGAGCCTTATTTTCTTTTTCTTTTGCATAGCCATGCCTTCTTTTGATATTTTAAGAGAGGTGATAAAATGTGAGGAGTGTCTTTATTTTGGTGGATGGCATGACATGTTGCTAACTTTCGGTGTAGAAGTGTAGCATATGAGGTGGAATGTGTACGTGATCTTGATCATGAGAGTATGAAAAGCATCTCACTAGGGTCACACAATTTTGATAAAGCTCAATGAAGTAACAAGTAGCAAATGAGTAAGGTTTTCAAAGGAAATTTGCATATGGCTTTGGTAGGAATTTATCATCACTTGGGAACTTATAGATTTTGCAATTTTTTTGGGAACAAAATTCCGGAGATTTCAAGTTCAACTTAGGACAAGATCATAGCAGCTCTTTTTACCATATCATCATCTCACAACAACTTAGGTGCAGCTCAAGCATGTGCAGCCCACAAGTTTCAGGTTCTAAGCAAGTTTTGCTAGCCAACAAACTCAAAACTAGGAGAGTTCTAAATTATAAACTAGGCACATGAGAGAAATAAAACAGAGCAACTATTCATCATCTCAACATAGCAACATACTTGCAGCGCATAAAAGGAAACTAAGCTACTTCTTTTTGTTCTTTTTAGTTTTATCATTTTTATTTTGTTTTTCATATGAGAGGCAAGAACAAGCAAAAACAAGAGACAATAAAGGATACAAGTTGCGATACATGATACCTTAGCGGGGGTGCTGCCCCCCCCCCCAAGCTTGTTCTTGCTCATGGGTTTGGTGGAATGAACCTCATGTGACGGAAGTAAGCCAAAAGATCGGCTCGTTGTTGCTCCGTCATGTTGGTGAGGGCGCTGAGCTGGGTGTCGGTGCGCTCTTGCCATTGATGAGTTTGCAAGATGTGTTGGTTGAGCGCATACTCGGTGTCTTCCGCCGTGGTTTGGAGTCTTCCCATTTGTGAGGAGAGGTTGTTCATCTCCTGCTCAAAGTTGTAGCCTTGGGCTGATCCGGAGTCGGTGGAGTGTTCCTCCCATTGTTGTTGTGGAGAAAACAGCCCCGGGCCATATCCCGGAGTTTGCCACGCCGATCCCCCGGCCATGTGAGGTGGCGGGGCTGGGTACCCACCGGGAGAAAGCCCGGGGTGGCTGTACCCGGCCCGCCATGAGCCGTGGGCTGCGGTGTGGGCATCTCGGAGGTAGATGGCTGTTCCGATCTGTGCGCCCCCTGCGAGAAGATACACTCCTGCGAGACCGCTCCGCTTCTTGGAGCTCAATGGTTAGATTTTTGAGAGTATACAAACGAAGGTCCGGGTTAGGTAACCGAAACTCGTTTGTATATCCCACAAAATAATATATGAGGGAATCGTTCGGACCATTCTTAAGAGAGTGACCTTGAATAAGATAATCTTTATTTATAAGAGAGCGAGGTGTAGCAAGGTATTCAACATTAGCATCATGTAAAGCTCCCACCCGCATGGCAATTCGTGTCACTAAAGAGGTACATTCAATTGGTCCTATCGTCCCAAGATTTTCTATCCATTGGCGAATCATGGCTTTCACGGGAGCAACCTTAATCTTATCGACCGCAGCAAAAAGAATTTTTAGCTCATCCTCGCGCACAATTCGAATATCACTCCTTGGAAAAAGAGTGATAGCAATCCACATGTGCATAAAACGCAAGGTAGGATGATGGATGTGATTAGCTCTAGGTCGCACGCAACTAGGAAGACCCGTAATCCTCTCCCAAAAAGCATGCTTTGAAAACTGAGGAAGGGCACCATCCAAGTCGGTATTGCAGCGAGTATTAAAGCCGAGAAGAGTGCTAAGTTCTTTCCAAGTCAAACGGTAGGATTCACGGAAAAACCGAAAAGAAATTCCTTCATCTACCGTTCGTAGGGTGCATAAAAACTGAAGTGCAAGCAAGCGGGAACCCGGCTCATCTACACTAGCAAAATCTGTCCACCCTAAGGCTTTAAATACTTGAGCAAATTCAGCATCCATACCTATTTTGTGCAGCAGCTCCGTGTCAAATGCTCGCGTAGGAGCAAAGAGACAGTGTTGGAGAAGCGTGTAGGTGTGCGTCTCGTACTCGCCCACTAAGTCGAGGTCGGTGTCGGTGAGGAGACGATGCTCGATGTTGCCCTCTTGCCCTTCTTCCTCGACTTGTGGTGGTGAACTTGGCGGTGACTCGACTACGGGGCGTGCGCGGGTGCTTCGACGTGAAGAGCTTGAACTTGAGCGTGAGCTCAAGGACCTCTTGATCGACCCGAACAGCTTCTTGGCACCGGTCATGGCTGCACACAAAGAGAGCAAGAACACAAGAACAACAACTCCGAACGGGTTATGTGAGGGAAAATCAAATTGGCGACACCGTCGGTTGTTCATGTGAGCAAGAAATCGCAACTCGAGAAAACCAAACAAAAACAAATCAAACCAAAAACTAGAAAGCACACCAAGAACAAAAGATTTCTGCAGAACTTTTAGGCAATGAGCAAGTGAGGGCAATGGAAAACTTGAGAGCAATGAGAATGAAGTGAGTGAGGAGTGGAAATGATAGTGTGAGAGGGGGAGAGAGTTCTGGCCCGGCCACCTCTACTTATAGCTCACGAAGTAGCCGTTTTTGAACGTTAGAAGGGGCATATGACCGTTGGGAAAAAAAGACAGACCGAGCAACAGTCATAGCAGTTCGGCCGAACCAAGGAGGTGGGTTCGGCCGGCCTGCTGTGGGTCCCTCTTGCTCCCCCTTTTGGCCCATAGCCCCCAACGGCCAAATGATCATTGACCATGGTTGCTACGTCCATATATTCCTCAGAAATATTCGCTCAATAAGAAATCCAAAGAAAGTTGCCTCAAATTCAACTTTATTCGAAAAATCAAATCTCGAGAAAAAGTGTTGGAGAAAATTCCAACATGCAAAATTGTTTTTGGGTTTTGTATAAGGATACAAGGGTTGTCCAAAAGTTTCAAACAAAAGTAGGAAAATTTGGACGTAAAAGGATTTTGGTTTTCAAATTTTATATGCATGGCGAGTGAAAAAAAAATCGAATATGCTTGGCGGAAAATCCAAATAAATGAAATGAAAATTTTCTTGTGATAAAATAGAGTATGCAGGGAGGTTTTTATTATTATTATTATTTTTTTTTATTTTTTTTTTAAATGCATGTGGTGGAAAACAAAATCAAAAAGAAATCGAAAGATAATGCCGATTTATCCTGTCGGCCGGGGCTTCGCCATTTTAAGTCCGGCGAGCGAGGACTTCTCCATTTCTTTTCATCCTTGTGGTGCAGGCCCTTTCCCTGGAGAGGAGGATGAAGATGGCTGCACCTTCTTCACTTGCCACACTTGGTTGGTCTTTGTTGATGTAGGTGGCTTTGTGTCTTGAAGGATCGGCTTCTTGGCCCATAATCCCGGCCTTGCTTGTTGCAGGCTTCTTGGGTTGGTACCATGATGGATTCTCAATTTTGTCAAGTTGCTTCCAAAAGGCGATGAGACTATCCGTCTTTCTTGGCGTCACTTCAACTTCACGGATGTTTGAGGGATTTGGCCCATACTTGATCTTGATCATTGAGCATTGTTCTTTTCTTGGTTGAAGCTCAAACTTTTCCTCCTTCCCATTGATGTGGAATCGGATTTCTCCATTCCCAACATCAATTTGGGCGTTTGCGGTATCGAGGAAGGGACGTCCCAAAATGAGGGGCGTGTTCTTGTCAATATCCATCTCAAGCACCACAAAGTCCACCGGTATGAAGTTGCCTCGAATTTTTACTAGCACGTCTTCGGCTATTCCCGCGGGGTAGCGGACCGAAGAGTCCGCCAATTGCAACCTCATTGGTGTAGGAGTCAAGGTTGTGTAGCTCAAACGATCAAAGACTTCTTTGGGCATCACGCCGACGCTTGCCCCAAGATCACATAAGGCTTGGTCGAAGTGGTGTGCCCCAATGGAACATGATATTGTGGGGCAGCCAGGGTCCTTCTTCTTTTCGGAAGCCGATTGAGTATAGCTGCGCTACACTCCTCTGTGAGCTTGACCATTTCCTCGTTGGGTAATGGTCTCTTGTTGTTGAGGATGTCTTTAAGGTAACGTGCATATGTGGGCACCTGCACCATGTCCAATAATGGCACGTTGACATGAATCCTTCGGATGGTCTCGACGAATCGAGCAAATTGTTCATCCTCCTTTGGCTTCCTGTTTCGTGAGGGAATGGCAAGAAGCTTGTGTCTTGAAATTCAATTCCATTCTTCCCGTCACTTGGCTTCGGTTCTTCTTCTTTTTCTTTGGTAGTAGAAGGGCTTTCCTCCTCCGGTTCGTTCCTGTTCTTCTTTGCTGCATGGTTAGGATATGGCGGATCCCGAGTGGATTTTCCTCCCTCGTGGTAACCGCATTAACATTTTCCAAAGAAGACTCGGGTTGCCCCGGGATCTTCCCGGAATTAGAACCAGGAATAAGAGCAGCTAGCTGAGCAACTTGGGTTTCAATCATTTTATTAAAGCTCAGCTGATTTTTGAAAGCGAGAGGAGAAACCTTCTATTTGTGCGATTATGTTTTCTAAGACTTTGTCGTTGGCGGCAAGCTTTTTGTTGATAGATTCGTTGATTTTAGCTTGGCCATAAACCAAATCTTTCAAGGAAGGCTGATTATTGTTAAAGCCAGAAAAATTGTTACCTCCTTGATATGATGGTCGGTTTTGGTTGTACCCTTGTCCTCCGTTTGGACGATACCCGTTGTTGTTGTTCATGTAGAATGCTTCTTCATGGGTATGGGGGCAATCCTTCCCCATGTGGCCAGTGTTCCCGCATTCCTCACACGTCATGTGTGAGTCCAATGCATGAACACCACCATTTGCGTTGTGTTCATCCAAGCGTTTTATGAGGAGGTCAACCTTGGCGGACAGCATGTCCACCTCCTTGACAGGGTGTACGCCTCTTAAGCGTGTTTGGAGTCGATCATCGCTCCACCCTTGATTGGAGACCATCTTCTCTATGAGTTCTTTTGCTTGGGCAACGGTTTTGGAGAAGAAGGCTCCTCCGAGCAGCGGCATCCATATGTCCACGGGTTGTTGGTGTCAACCCGTTGTAGAAGTGTTGAAGAATGAGCCATTCCTCCATCCCATGGTGAGGACAGGCCAGAATGTATTCTTGAAGCCTTTCCCATGCCTCGGGCATGGATTCATTTGTCGCTTGCTCGGAAACTTGCAATTCTTCCACGAAGGGCATTGGTTTTACCCATCGGGAAAAACTTGGCGAGGAACGCCGTGGAACATTTGTCCCAAGTGTCAATGCTTGCACGATTGGCATAAAACCACTGTTTCGCCTTCCCAAGGAGGGATAGGGGAAACAGGCGAAGTCCGATAGCATCTTGGTTGACTCCGGCCGTGGCCGATGTGTTGCATATCTCCAGGAAGCTGTTGGAGATGAGAGTTGGCGTCCTCGGAGGCCTTTCCACAAAAGGGAATGGCTTGCACCATAGTGATGAGGCTGGACTTGATGTCAAGTCCTACGGCACCAGCGTCGACGTTGGGCCCAATGGGCACATTGGCGACGGAGGGCGCAGAGTAGTCACGAAGGGTCCTTTCAGCCATGAGTGTTGAGGTTGATGGTGCGGAAGATGCGGGCTCGCTTGTCGTGGGTTCTTGAGGAGAGACAACGACGCGAGGTCGAGTCTTTCTCGCAAGAGACTCGGGATTATCAACGAAGTTTTTCGGCAAGTTGAATCCACGCATGCACTATCCTGTTTTCACATTGAAGAGAAAACAGATCAAGGTTAGCTCTGCAAAGGTAATGATTAAATCATCATCAAGTGTAATCATGAACATTCATTGTATTCTTATTAACCAATGTCTTCCCCGGCAACGGCGCCGGAAATGCTTGTTGGCATCTCTTAAGGTCACGCGGAAAGAAACACGTGACCGCGGGAGAGCCAAGGGTTTAAGTCACTTGCACTATTTAACCAAATAATCCACATCCAGTACAAGTACTAGATATGTATTATAAGGTGGGTCATGAATATCCGCAAGCGGACGGATAACCCGTTGTAGCATTTCACCCGAGAGTATTCAAGGGTATCGTATTTATATTTTCCCAAAGGAAGACATGGTTGATAAGAGTACTTATGCTCATGGTGTTACAAAAGAGTGATGAAGTAATCACATTCCAATGCAGGGGTTAGGAGCAATAAATTGAGGATAGTGTGACACACACCAAGGCAATGCATTCTCTAATGAAAGGGATAGAGGCAATCCTAGATAAAGCTAAACTAGACTAGCAGACCACTACTCCTAATGATACAACATTCATATGAGTGCGCAGCTTCTACCTAACATCCAAGATCATGCAAGCGCAAGCAAGCGTCTAATGCCTAGGCATCATCGGGAGATCCGTCTTACGCGAGGTCTGCCTCGCGACTCCGGCCTTTTAGACTCCTATGCCATGCCCGAACGTGGAGGATTACTTTGGATGACAAGGCTGTCACTTCTTGTCACCTACCTCTACAAACCGTGGGACACGAAGCACATTCAAAGGTGGGTAGATAACCCCAGACACCATGCCGGCGTCACTAACCACAACTCTAGATCCCTCGAGGCACCCCAATCCTACGGATCGACATGGTGGTAAATCTAGAGCACCCTTGCGGGACGATGAACCCGAAGCCTATTCATAAGAACACTAGTCTAACTAGCATAAGCCGGACGAAAGGATCAAAGCTAGCACTAAGTCATGCAAAGGCGTTCGTCGCTCAAGAATGAGCGACGAACGGCAATCAACCAAGTAAGATCAAGAGTAATCGATGATCAAGTATGAACGAACGAAGAACATTCGATATGTGTTCATCTTCTATTAATGAAGAACGAAGAACGAACGATGAACTCATATGAACGAACGATGAACGATCAAGCAAGATCATGACTACTCTGTCAAGCTCATGACAAGGATATAAACGAAAGTATTCCATATATAAAAGATCAAGTCTTACAAAGAGAGGATACAAGAGCTATACCCAATTCTCCACAAGACCTTGGGAGCAATGAGGCAGCCCACTACTAAGCCTAGCACTACCTAGAAAGCCTCTAAACTTCTAGTGTGAGGAGAGAATGATCCTTGTGTTGTTGTGTGTGTTAAGGAGGGGGGGGGGGTACCCCTCCTTATATAGGCTTGAAAGGTCGGCTCCCGGAGGCGGTTTCGTAGGTCGGTGGCATTTAATGCGCGTGGAACCGACCTCCGGAGGCGGTGGGCAAACCGCCGGAGAAAAGTGGGCCGGGGGGCCACCGGACCGGTTCGGCCGAACCACCCTGGTGGGTTCGGCCGAACTGGTCCCGGCCCCTCCTGGGCTGGGCTTTGGCAGTTGGCTCCCCCACTGGATGTTGGTCTTTGATCCAGGTGCTTGTGGCCTTCTTTGTGTTGTATTTCGTGGTCATTGGCCTTTTATCTTGGAGTTGATTCCCGCGGCGAAGTGGAAGTTTTGTAAAAGTGTTGATTTGTCGCCTCGGGGCCTGGAATTCATCATTATCCACCTGCACACTAAAAATCTAGAGGTACAAGTGGAACTAGGTTATTTCTAAGTAAAATGCGTGTAAGACATGCCTAGTCCTTCTCATTTATTTGACTAATTGACGGTCGAAATTGGTCGTAACGACCGTCAACAAAGATATATGGCACATTGTTGATTGATCCGAGCAAAATTTCTGTTTTTTAGGGACGTAAAAGTAAATATGAAATAGAAGGAAAGCCTGATCCAACAGAGCGATCAGCTGCAATGTCGGAAAATCTTAACGTAGTGAAAATCAAATGTGATGTGGTTAATGACAAAGTGTTCGATGTTTTGAAGTTCCTGAGTAAACTTGGCATATGTAAGCTCTAAGTCATCCTTACGTTGACGCCGGTTTTTGACCAAGGGACCCATTGTCGGCGACTATAGGTCAAAAGAGGACCGGTGGGCCGAAGGCCGACGGCCGCATGGACGAGTAAGAGGCGCGTCCCTCCCGGGAGTCGTGCACGGATGCCAACCGAAGAGCATAATATTGATGGGCCTGGCCCACGTTGTAAAATTAGAAATAATAGTTTAATTTTGGAAAGAGATCCTAGTCGGTTAGGAAATCGGCCCGAAGAGGGTCCGAGTAGGATTCTTTGTGCTGGGTATAAATGTGTACCCAGGTGTAACCTGTAAACTCGATTCACATCCAATACAACTTTCGGCGCATCGCCAAACCCTAATTTTCTGTCAAGTCTTTACTTGTTTTGCGCGGGGATCTTCGGGGCTCCGGTCGACAATACGTTGACTTGATAAGGTAATTATGTTGTCTAGTTCTCGGCGCATTGTTCGTAATTAGATGGCTTAATTGCTAGTTATCCGGCGACCGGATCTGGTCTTGATCGTCGTAGTGAGTATCGGCCGGGATGAGTCAAGTCGACCTGGTCCGGGCTCGTGGTGGAGGTAGTTTGACTTGTCCTGCCTTCCCGTCCCAGCCTTTGCTCACAACACCGATTGGCTCGGATCCGGTCGTCCGAGTCACGATAGCCGCTATGAGAATCCTTTTACATCTTGACCGATTCGATCGTGCGGATTCGGTTGACGTGTCCTGTGTTTGCCTTTGCGATAGTTGACTTGTCCTAGGCGTATGCAGCCGATTGGCTAGGGTGTAGATCTACTTTCATAGTTAAGGCGTTTATGATTGTGCTAGTCCTGAATCGGCCGGGCATGCGCGGCCGTTAGACCTGGTCCGATCGCGTGCCATCGGTTGACTTGTCCTGTTGGAGCGACCGGTCGATTCGGGATCTGTGTGGTTGTATTTGTCTTACTTGTTCTTTCGGAGTGTTTAGCCGATTGTTTATCACGTTCATTAGCTGTTTTATGTTCAATTAGTGCTAAATCTATTAAAGCTGCCTTTGAACCCGAGTTATTAGTATGATTTTATTGATCATCATTATACATCTAGATAGATCTAATAACTCACTCGTTATAATCGGTGGCATAATCGGCCGGATGCTCGATCGGCCGATTTATCGCTCCGATTGACGAGTAAATCATCTTCTTGCTATCAAATTAATTACATCCCATTAATAATTACCTTATTTACATTTTATTCGATAATGCATCCTTGCAAGGTCTTAATGATTTGATTGCTCACCGACGAAATCGGTCTGCTAGTCACCGATCGCATGTTATAGCGTCGGCCGATTTCGTATCGTTTGTATCACGGTTCGCTTGCCTGGCATTTATTACATAAATGGATGGGCCGTGCTGTTCCTCGTCAATGGCCGATTTTGTCTATCTTACGTCGAGAATCGGCCACGGCTGCACATCGGTCTATCCGGGCCGATGACCCGGAATTTTACACTTTTATTTGTCTTTGTTGGTTTGCAGGAAAACCATCCGCACGCACCAGCGCACACGAGAATCGGCGAGCTGAGCCGGTCCGTTGGGAGCACGGGGCCCTGCGTCGGCCGGGGTTTCGGTGGACTCTCCGGACAACGGTGTGTTGGCAACTTTTGACGTCAACACACTTTTTGGCACGCCCGGTGGGACAGAAGCAATCAAGATCAAGATGTCGTACATACGAGTCTGTCGGGGAGGACGGAACACCAATGGTCGATGCTGAAAATCAGCCAATTTTTGTTCCGAGTACCTCTCGGGACGGATGGCAAAGGGCATGGAGAAGTTTCGATGACAACGGGGTTTCGGCCTGGGGAAAGATGACGACAGAACAAAAACTGCAGTACCAGGAATACCTCGCCGAAGCAATGAAAAAGTACTTTCAAGCCCTGACGGTGACACGTGGCGGAGTAGCCACAAAAGGAGATATCCCTCGGATTCTGCATCCGGAAGAACTAGACCAAATCAAAGCCCGAGAGACTGCCGGATGCCAACCAACTCGGTGATATGGTCAACTCGTCCGTTCATCAAGCCCTAATCAATCAATCGGGCGTATTGACCAACACCATCGGGAATTTGATCAAGGACACGGTTGATGGCGGACTGTTCACTCGAAGGATATTACTGGACCTGCATACACTCGGCCTTTTGGCACTCTTGTACGGCCGATTCGGGGAATCGGCCTTCGAATACCATACAGCCAGCAGGGTTTCAACCCCTGTACGGCATGCCACCTCACCTATGGCCTGGCAAGGACAATGCAAATGCAAGTACCAGTACAACCCAGCCAGGCAAAGAGGATGACGGTGACCCCAAGAAGTCGATAACGGAAAAGGGCGACAAACAAGATGTACAACCGCCGACTTCGAGTCGGGGGCAGCAACCAATGTGGCAGCGGCCTCGCAGATGGCACAGCAGCCCAATTTCTTCTACGTACCAAATACCGGCCCGAGTAGAATTGAGAACTCACCCACTATAGTACGACCGATATCTGGTATTCCACAGCCGACTGCATCGGGCTGGGGGACGAGGATTCATGAGCTGGACGGCCGATCCAATCGGCCATGAATTATGGAATCGCTCCGCGGTACATCTGTTCCCGATTCATCGGCATTGGGATTTCGGAAACGGCCGGTCGGTACACCCGGCGGGGGACAGCCCAACACAGCTTATATGACGGGAACCGGATCAGCAACTGCTGAACCCAATGATATGAGTAGCCTCATGGCTAAGATCGCCGATATGATGAAAGATCGGTTCGATTTGAAGCCTAAGGAGAAGAGTGCATTATATCGGCGACCTTACCCTGACTGGATGAATTCCGTGGCTTTACCAAATAAGTATAAAATTCCTGAGTTCTCCAAGTTTTCTGGGCAAGATAATACATCAACTATGGAGCACATCAGCCGATATGACGCACGGCTTGGTGAGGCGTCTACTCGAGGAGGCTTTGCGGGTTTGGCTATTCCCACTATCATTGTACTGGATCGGCCTTTTCATGGTTTGCTTCGCTATCGCCTGGTTCTATTCGAGTTGGGCCGATGCTGGAGAAAAGGTTTCACTCGTACTTCTTCACGGGCATTACCGAGCTTAGTTTGTCCGATTTAATGGCGGTGAAACAGAAAACCGGGGAATCGGTGGCCGATTATATACGAGAGGTTCGGGACTGCGAGGGGACGATGCTACAATCTGAACCTGACAGAGCAACAGCTGGCCGAAATCGCTTATGCGGGGCTATTCTCCAACATCAAAGAAAAGTTTACCCCACATGAGTTTGATGGGCTGGCACAGCTGACCCGTAGGGCGATCGGCCGGGAAGAGAATCTCCAGCTCACCGGGAATCGGAGGTATCGGATAGCTTATGCCGATTTCGACAGTGAGGATGATGAAGAGGGACTTAATGCAGTTGAGTGGACTAATAACAAACGGCCGATATTTTCTCCGCATGTAAATCCTAAGGAGAAAAAATATGATTTTGATTTGTCTAAGGCCGACGAGATATTTGATCAGCTGCTGCGGGAAAAGAAGATCCAGCTTTCCCCTCATCACAAAATTCCTACGCCGGAAGAATTGAAGAAAATGGCTAAGTGGTGCAAGTGGCATGGGAATTCGCATCATAACACCGTTGATTGTTATGCCATGAGAGATGAAATCCGAGAGGGCGATCGACAGTGGGGTATTGCGAGCGGCCGATGTAAAGAAGAAGATGAAAATTGATGGGCACCCTTTCCCGGCTAATACGATGTACATCAACACCATCGGCGGTGGATCGGCTGGTTTCATACGCCGATATGAGAAGAAGAGAGAGAGAGAGGAAAGAGCTCGGGTGGCACGTGAACAGGAATCCATCGGCCAAAGTCGGCGAGTACGGACAAGGCGTGATCGGCCGAGAAGATTTTGACCCTCATCGGGCTTGTCCTTTCTTTCGATGCTGCTGGGACCAAGACATGAAGCTTCCATCTATCGAGAACTGCCCGAGTGTATTGGCCGTAAAAGGTATCGTGATGGCGGGTCATTAAGTTCCCGGGGACGGCCGATTAGTCGCAACTACGAATCACGACAATCGGCCCCCGGAAGAGCGGTCGGCCATGATCACAGCTATGATGAACGGAGATATGCGAGTGCCAAAAGAACCTCCGTTCACGATCGGGTGGGGCCAATCAACGATGAAGAAGAGTTTGATCAGCAATACCATGAAGATTCGAGAGGCGATCAAACCGAGAACGAAGAACAGTGGTGTCCCGGTGGTTTGCTCAATAAAATCCGGAAGAGGAGGCTCCAAAGAATGCGCTGTCGAGAAATTAAGGGTGGACGAGTATCACGGAGACGACCAAGACGATGAGTCCAAGCCCAAGAAGGAGTGGAGGCCCAAAATGCGGTCTCGGGTGGTCCGGCTGAAGCCGCGATGAATATGATATCCCCGATGCCCGGGATTGTCGGATCGGCCGATGAAAATTCGGCTGAGGAAGAACCGGTTGGGGAGTCTTCGAGAGATTCTTTGGACGCCGGAATCGGCGGTATTTGATAAGCCGGTCGACTACGATCATTTGCATCTCAAGGCATTGTACATTAGCGGCTACGTCAATGGGTCGCCGATGAGGAAGATGTTGGTCGACGGAGGAGCAGCGGTCAATGTCATGCCGATTACTACATACCGCAAGCTCGGGAAGACGCCGGAAGAAATGATGAGGGCTAATCCGACGCTCAAGGATTACAGCGGGAGAAGCCAAGATGTGCGTGGGGCCGCAATAATGGAAATCACCTGTGGGCAGCAAAACCTTACCCACCACATTTTTCATCATCGACGGGAAAGGTGCCTACACAACCTTGTTAGGGAGAGGCTGGATTCATGCCAAGCTGTTGCGTCCCATCAACCATGCACCGGTGCTTGATTCAATGGGTCGGCAACAAGGTCGAAATCGTGCGGGCCGATAAGTCCGTAACCATCGCAACCGCCGATTTCGAGTCTGCCGGTCCGGAGAGCCTGCCTTGTTTCTCGGGCACATATTGGGATGCGGAGGCCATAAACATCACCGACGACGGAGTTATTGTGACCGGGGGTCAGGTACCCCGGCTGCTCCGATGGGCCCCACGGGAGAATTGACGGGCAATCGGCCAATCGACACACGCACCGAGGATATGATGAGTCGGCCGATTAACGAACCGGAAGGCGGGAAATTAGGTCACGGGAACCCTAGGTATTATGAAGCCGTCAAAGAAGAGATTATCAGATTATATGAAGCCGGCTTCATTAGGCCATGCCGATATGCGAGTGGGTTTCCGAGTATTGTGCCGGTGGAAAAGAAAAATGGAAAGATGCGGGTCTGCATTGACTTAAGGAATTTGAATAAGGCGACTCCGAAAGATGAGTACCCAATGCCAAACGCCGATTTGTTAGTTGATGCAGCCGCCGGCAACAAAATTTTGAGCTTTATGGATGGAAATGCTGGGTACAATCAGATTTTTATGGCCGAAGAAGATATACCGAAGACAGCGTTCGGATGCCCCGGAGCGTTTGGACTATATGAGTGGGTGGTCATGACCTTCGGCCTAAAAAATGCTGGTGCTACATATCGAGAGAGCCATGAATTTTATATATCATGATTTGATCGGCCGATTGGTGGAAATTTATATTGATGATGTCATGGTGAAATCAAAATCGGCTGAAAGTCATGTGGCTGATCTCGGAGAAGTGTTGAAAAGGACAAGACAATATGGCTCGAAGATGAACCCGCTCAAGTGTGCTTTTGGTGTCTCGACTGGACAATTTCTGGGGTTTATTGTGCATGAAAAGGGAATTGAAATCGGCCCTAAGAGTATTGATGCTATCGGAAAGCTGGAACCGCCGACGAACTAGACAAAGCTCCGATCTCGATCGGCAAGATTAATTTTATTAGGCGATTCATCTCAAACTTGTCCGGTCGACTTGACGTATTTACGCCATTATTAAAACTCAAAGCCGATCAAGAATTTCGGTGGGAGCCGATCCATCAAAGGGCTTTAGAAGATATCAAGAAATATTTGGTGTCCCCGCCGGTGATGGTTCCGCCAAAGTCGGGCATACCCATTAAGTTATATTTATCGGCCGATGATAGGTGCATCGGCTCGGCATTGACTCAAGAACGAGGAGGGAAAAGAGAGGGTCATATTTTATCTCGGCCGCAAATTAATTGATGCGAAACACGGTATCCGGAGGTGGAAAGGTTATGTCTCTGTCTATATTTTTCATGCACAAAACTAAGGCATTATCCGTTAGCCGAGGAGTGCATCGTGGTTTGCCGAGCCGATGTCGTAAAATATATGCTATCGGCCCCGGTCCCCAAAGGTCGGTTGGGCAAATGGATGTTGGCAATTGCGGAGTTTGATCTAGGCTATGAATCGGCCAAAGCGGTGAAAGCGCAAGTATTGGCCGATTTAATAGTGCAACACGGTGAACACTCGGCCAAATACGTTGAACCGAGTGCCATGGACGGTGTTCTTTGATGGTTCAATTTGCAAGGAAGGAAGTGGAATCGGCTTGGTTGTTGTGTCGCCTCGGGGGCAATAAGTGGATATTCTATTACAGTAGAGGCGCACACCAACAACCAAGTCGAATATGAGGCGATATTAAAAGGATCGGAACTACTCATCGATGCCGGGGCTGATTTTGTGGAAGTTTTCGGCGATTCCTTGTTGGTCGTGAGTCAGCTGGCCGATGAGTATGAGTGTAAAGATGAAATATTGTTGCAATATCATAGAAAGTGCCAGAAGTTAATGAAAAGATTCAAGTGTGTTAAAATCGGCCATATACCAAGAGAGCAGAACTTCGAAGCAAATAACTTGGCTCAACTAGCATCCGGATATCGGCTCGCCGAAAACAGCTTGGAAATAGCCGATATTGAAGAGGCCGATTGGCGCACGGAAATTCGAAATTTTTTGAGCAATCCATCCCAACCTACGAGATAAGAAGATAAGATATAAAGCCTTGAAGTATGTTCTGTTGGATGATCAATTATTTTTCAAGACAATTGATGGGGTGCTTCTCAAATGTATTGATGACATCGAAGCCAAAGTGGTAATGAGCGAAGTACATGATGGGATTTGCGGAACGCATCAATCGGCCCATAAAATGAAGTGGCTGCTAAGGCGAGCTGGTTATTACCGGCCGACAATGTTGGCCGATTGTTTCAAATATTATAAAAGTTGCCAAGATTGCCAGAAATTCGGGCCTATACAGAGGGCACCTGCGTCGGCCATGAATCCAGTGATCAAACCTTGGCCGTTCGGAGGCCGGGCCATGGATATGATCGGCCGGATAAATCCAGCATCAAGCAAAGGACATCAATACATATTGGTAGCTACAGATTACTTCACAAAGTGGGTTGAAGCGGCACCCTATCGCAAAGTTTCGACGAGCTGACGTGATAACGTTTGTTAAGGAGCATATCATTCATAGATTTGGGATTCCGGAAACAATCACGACAGATCAAGGGTCGGTATTCACGTCGGACGAATTTCAATCTTTTGCTGAAGAGATGGGGATTAAATTGATTAATTCGTCGCCATATTATGCCCAAGCTAATGGCCAAGCTGAAGCGGCAAATAAGAGTTTGATCAAGTTGATCAAGCGGAAAATACAAGAGCATCCTCGTAAGTGGCACATGAAGTTGATGGACGCTTTGTGGGCTTATCGTATGTCACGGCATGGGGCCATGCAAGTCGCACCGTATCAGCTTGTGTATGGGCACGAAGCCGTATCTGCCATGGGAGACAGACTATAGGCTCCAGAAGGGTTGAATTGCAACAAAAGCTATCGGCCGGTCGAGTACCATGGATTGATGATGGATGAATTAGAAGACGTAGTACAAAATCGGCTGGATGCATTGGAAAAGATAGAGCAGAATAAGGCGAGGGTCGCCCGCCATTATGATAAGAAGGTTGTGCAGAAACAGTTTAAAAAGGGCGATTTGGTTTGGAAGCTTAGGATGCCGATCGGCGTGAAGGACAATCGGTTTGGTAAATGGTCGCCTAATTGGGAAGGACCTTATTTGATTAGCCGATCGGCACCGGGTAATGCATATATTTTGAAAGAGTTAGCAGGGGAAGAATTCGGCCGAGCACTTAATGGGAAGTATTTGAAGCGAGTATTATCCTAGTAGTTGGATTAACTCATAGTGTTCGGCCTAAAAGAGACTACAGCCGATGTCGATGTACATCGCCTTGAGACGGCCGATACCGGGAGTATCGCCCTTAGTAAAACGCAGGAAGTCACGGACAAATCAGCCAATGTTTTAAACATCGTGTTCGGATGGCCGATATTACTATATATCGCCCTTAGTGCAAAAATATTTACAACAAAATCTTGTTCGGGTCCTATTACATCTAAGCATAATCGACGGCCTCGGCGCGGGACAAGAGGTCTTGGACGGCGGATAATGCACGGGCCAGCATGGAGTCAAGTTTGGCCATGACCAACAGGTCGTCCTCGATGGGGCCGACATCGGCATGCGCCGCGGCAACCATCTTGTCGGCCGCTTGGATTGCCTCGTCCGTCGTTTTCTGTTGGGCCGCCACATCAACCGACAGCTGTGCAATGGTGGCTTCCAGGGCCGCCGCCTCCTTCTCCTTGAGAGCCAGCACTGTTCTCAAATCGGCAATCTCCTGGTTGATTACCTGCAGTTCACCCTGCCGATTTGAGAGTTGCTCTTGCATCTCCGGGGTCTTGCGGGCCTCCTCCTCGGAACGCTTGATGGAGCTCTCGGCGAGTAACGCAGCTTGCTGTTGCTCCGCGTGGCGAGCCAAACGCTGCTGGGCACGGATGAAGTCCATCTGCCAGTACTCCATATATGCCACGCGGTGCGGAGCATCGCGCACATCATCCGGGAGCTCGGTCCGGACCTCCAAGTACCGCGCCGGATGGGGTGGGCGTCGGCCACCAAGCATTCAACCGAGGACGCCTCAAGCCTGCGCGCGATTTCGGCCATGATGATAAGACCAGAGGTAGATACCCAAATCGGCGCGGGACGAGGGAAGGCGAGCGCCTGAAATACCAAGAAAAATAAGATAAAACTAATGATCGGCGGCGAATCAAGGAAGAAATAGTAAAAACAAACCTGCGAAGCGTCGATGCGAATCGGCTGGACGTCCATCGGCCGTGCCATTGAATCCAC
Source organism: Chloris gayana (assembly GCA_031894775.1). Classification (NCBI taxonomy): domain Eukaryota; kingdom Viridiplantae; phylum Streptophyta; class Magnoliopsida; order Poales; family Poaceae; genus Chloris; species Chloris gayana. The sequence goes on along the minus strand of JAUNZO010000946.1, from coordinate 426,803 downwards.
AGGTTCGTGTGTTCCAAGCAGCTCTCGGCCGGCCGATCCACCTTCACCAGCAACATCCTCGGAGGCGGCATCGGATGACGCTCCGCCAGCCGGCTCATCGGCAGCGGTACCTTCAAGAGAGGCCGCGGGCGGCTCCTGGCCGGCCGATTCTTCGTCGGCAGCGGTGCCTTTGGGAGAAGCCGTGGGTGACACATGGCCAGCTTGTTCGGTTTCAGCGACGGCCTCGGGAGACGCGAGGCCGATCCGAGCGAGTTGGGCTCTCCGTAGGGTTTGGATCGGCCCGGCTTGGTACGACTTCGGGCTCCGGAGCTGTTTGAATCGGCCTTTCGGGCGTCGGCGTCCTGGCCCGTGGAGGAGTCGGCGGGCGGATCGGCCTTTCGGGTGTTGACGTCCGAGCCCGAGGAGAAGAGACCGCCGATTCCTGCTAAGAACTCATAATTAGACAGCATGTTAAGAGAAAAGAATCGGCGATCATGCAATAACAACTCTGACGCAGCGGAGACGGTTCGCTGTAGTAATCCGGGTCGGACGAGCGCACGGGCTGCTTTAGCAGCGCGCGGTATCGCTTCGGGGCTCGAGTCGACCCCGCAGCTGGCACATTAGCCTTCCTCTTTTTGGGGGCGGCCGTTTTGGTTTTGGCCTTGCGGACAGCTGGCGCCCCTCGAATCATCGCCGCAAATAGTTGAGCGGGAGTGCGGTCGGTGAAGCCGATGTTCGGAACGATTGGGCTCGGCAATAAATATGCAATCGGCCGGCCACCGATGCTTTGGGTCGGCGGCTCCTCCGAGTCCGACTGAAAGAGAGGATACAAGGATGAGCATTTGGAGTGGCCGATTTCATTTACAAAATCGGCCTTACAAAAATAAATCAGCTACACGTACCTCGGCGAAAGGTTCTCCCGGGACTAGGCCGGAGAAGAAGGAAGCGGTGTTCCGGCTGCGAAGGTGCCGGTTCCACTCACCCCACCAACGGTCAAAAAGGCGGGTACTCCGGGCGCCGGGAAAATCCGGCCAAGTCACCGGTGACGACATCGGCGGTGCGGCCGAGGAGCCAACTCCACCGAATGGCATTGTCAACAGCAGCCCGCGCCTTTATCCGCCCCACATAGAAGAGGCTGGGGGCAACCGGCCGAAGCCGAGTTGGCGGGCCGCTACCGACGGGTGGTAGAACTCATAGGAGCAGAAGGCCTTGCTCCCGGCAATAAGTCCCGTCGGCAGCGAGACAGGGGCGGAGGCGGGTGGTGAAGATCTTGACCGCATCCCCGTCGGCCGTTGGGAAAGTTGGGTCGATCGGAAAAGGAGTGTCATATTCCCTCTCGAAGAAATCAATGTACGGGTACCAATCCGTACTTTCGTCATTGAGGCCCTTGTAGAAAGCGGCGAACCAATACGCCAGGTTCTTGTCCGACATGGCCGCCCCGGTGCCATGGATAACGCCTCCCCGAAAGAGATGCTTGTTGACGTCAAAAGTCGTCGACACACCGTTGTCCGGAGAGTCCACCGAAACCCCGGCCGACGCAGAGTCCTGTGCTCCCAACGGACCGGCTCAGCTCGCCAATATTCGTGTGAGCTGGTGCGTGCCGGATGGTTTTCCTGCAAACCAACAAAGACAATAAAAAGTGTAAAATTCCAGGTCATCGGCCCGGATAGACCGATGTGCAGCCGTGGCCGATTATGGCGTAAGATAGACAAAATCGGCCATGGACGAGGAACAACACGGCCCATCCATTTATGTATTAAATGCCAGGCAAACGAAGCTGTGATACAAACGATACGAAATCGGCCGACGCTATAACATGCAATCGGTGGCTAGCAGCCGATTTCGTCGGTAAGCGATCAAATCATTAAGATTTTGCAGGGATGCATTATCGAATGAAATGTAAACAAGGTAATTATTAATGGGATGTAATTCGTTTGATAGCAAGAAGATGGTTTAATCATCAATCAGATCCGTGAATCGGCCGATCGGACATCCGGCCGATTCTGCCATCTATTTTAGCGATGAATTATTTAAATCTATCTAAATGTATAACGATGATCAATAAAATCATGCTAATAACTCGGGTTCAAAAGCAGCTTTAACAGATTTAGTACTAATTAAACATAAAACAGCTAATGAACGTGATAAGCAATCGGCTAAACACTCCGAAAGAACAGTAAGACAAATATAACCACGCAGATCCCAAATCGACCGGTCGCTCCAACAGGACAAGTCAAGCGATGGCCAACATAATTACCTTGTCAAGCCAACTTGTTGTCGACCGGAGCCCCGAAGATCCCAGCGAAAACAGTAAAGACTTGACGAGAAAATTAGGGTTTGGCGATGCGCCGAAAGTTGTATTGGATGTGAATCGAGTTTACATGTTACATCCGAGTATGTATTTATACTCGGCACAAAGAATCCTACTCGGACCCTCTTCGGGCCGATTTCCTAACTGACTAGGATCTTTTCCAAAATTAAACTATTATTTCTAATTTTACGACGTGGGCCGGGCCCATCAATGTTATGCTCTTCTGTTGGCGTCCACGCACGATTCCCGGGAGGGACGCGCCTTTACTCGCCCAAGCGGCCGTCGGACTTCCGCCCACCGGCCCTCTTTTGACCTATAGTCGCCGACAATGGGTCCCTTGGTCAAAAACCGGCGTCAACACATGTGCCCCCGGTGCAGGGTATGCAACGCATGCGTCGGACTGATTTATCCTCTTTTATTGCGCCGGTTTCTACTGCCCGTCACTTCTCCATAAAACCCGGGGCCACCCCGGTCATTTCCCATCTGTTTCTTCTCCTTGGCTTTCATCTTCACCTGTTCTAGCGACATTTGCCTTCTCGAGCCTTTTCAACTTCTCACCGCGCCGCCGCCGTTTTTCTTCTCCGGCGACCATGAATCCTGCTTGTTGCTTCTGCTGCTGCTGCTGCCGCCGGCCGCGTCGGCGGCCGCGTCGTCGCCACCACCAACGCCGTTCCGGAGGTAATGTACATCCGAGCATCCCTCTTTTCCACCTTTGCAATTTTCTTCGTGTTCTTGTTCTTGTTCATTTTCACAATTTATTTCTGTTCCGCTTCTCATTTTAGCCCTATTCCTTGTTTTTAGGAGATCCGGAACCAAGTTGTTATTCCATCCAATATCCCAACTCATTTCTTCTTGGGTCCTATGGGCGATTCCGACCCCACGGATCTCATCCGTGCCGAAACGAACCGGGTTCCGTTTCGGCAACGATCTCCTCTATCGGCCGAGTGGGCCAACGGCTTTCGGTCATGGCCGACTCCCGTTGCGGGATGGCGCGATTGGTATAACCGAGTATCGGCCGTCCATCTGCAAGGTTGGGCCAACATCGGCATCGCCCACGCCATCAAACTCTCTTTGGCCGATCACCACGGAACGAACCATTGCTGGCGGCGGCTTCTTATCTCCGGTCGGATGCCCTGAACCGCTTCATGTTCGGCCACGGGCCGGCTACCATGACCCTCCTGGACACGGTCATGTTGGCCGATTTGAATATCACGGCGGAGGCCACTCCGGATGCCATCCGCATTAAGTCCTCCCACCGGATCAACCCTAAGGACACCGGGGGTTGGAAGGTCTATATCCGAGACCTACAACAAGGGGCACGGCACGGTCGATCGCCGCGAGCACGTTGCCTTCCTCAACATGTGGCTTGACCACTTCTTCTTTTGTGGGGTCGGCGTGAGCCCCACAAACAACTTTCTGCCGATAGCCGATAGGGCTGGCCGACGACTATGCCCTTCCCATGGGCAAGTATCTTACGGGATCGACGTACCTCCTTCTTCACCGGGTCTCGGTGGAGTTGCGCTCCGGCCGATCAGTCAAGAACACGGGAGGCCCTTGGTGGTTCATCCAAATGTGGTTGTCCCTTCATACCACCAAGGCCATCGATCTAGACCTCGGTGTCCTCACCTTCCCCGGCAACTATGCCGAATCGGCCACGCCCGATCCAGCCGATGTATCTCTTTCGGGAAGCGTTGTCCATGGCACCACGGGCGGCCATGTCGGATGACAACCTGGCGTATTGGTTCGCCGCCCTCTACAAGGGCCTCAACAACGAAAGTACGGATTGGTACCCGTACATCGATTTCTTCGAGAAGGGGTATGACACTCCTTTTACGATCGACCCCACCTTCCCAACGGCCGACGAGGGAGGCGGTCAAGATCTTCACCACCTGCCTCCGCCCCTGTCTGCTGCCGACGGGACTCATTGCTTGGGAGCAAGGCTTTCGCTCCTATGAGTTCTACCACCCGTCGGTGGCGGCCCGCCAACTCGGCTCGGCCGGTTGCCCCCGACCTCTTCTATGTGGGGCAAATAAAGGCGTGGGCTACCGTCGACAACGCCATTCGGTGGAATTGGCTCGTCGGCCGCACCGCCGATGTCGTCACCGGCGACTTAGCCGGATTTTCCCGGCGCCCGGAGTACCCGCCTTTTTGACCGTTGGTGGGGCGAGTGGAACCGGCACCTCCGCAGCCGGAACACCGCCTCCTTCTTCTCCGGCTTAGTCCTGAGAGAAGCTTTCGCCGAGGTACGTGTAGCCGATTTATTTTATAAGGCCGATTTTGTAAATGAAATCGGCCACTCCAAATGCTCACCCTTGTATATTCTCTTTTCGATCGGACACGGAGGAGCCGCCGACCCGGAGTATCGATGGCCGGCCGATTGCATACTTAATGCCGAGCCCAATTGCTCCAAATATCGGCTTCACCGATCGCACTCCTGCCCAAGCTATTGCGGCGATGAGTCGAGGGCACCGGCTGCCCGCAAGGCCAAGACTAAAACAGCCGCCCTCGGCAAGAGGAAGGCTAATGTGCCAGCTGCGGGGCCAACTCAAGCCCCGAAGCGACACCGCGCGCTGCTAAAGCAGCACTGTGCGTCCGTCCGACCCGGACTACTTCGATGAACCAACTCCGCCGCGTCGGGTTATTATTGCATGATTGCCGATTCCTTTTTACTTTACATGCTTTGTCTAACTATGAGTTCTTAGCGGGAATCGGCGGTTCTTCCTCCTCGGGCCCGGACGCCAACGCACGATAGGCCGATCCGCTGTCGACTCCTCCACGGGCCGGGACGCCGACGCACGAAAGGCCGATTCAAGCAGCTCCGGAACTTGGAGTCATACCAAGCCGGGCCGATCCAAACCTTATGGAGAGCTCAACTCGCTCGGATCGGCTGCGTCTTCGAGGTTGCCACCGAAGCTGAACAAGCTGTCCATGTGTCGCCCATTGCTCCCTCCAAAGGCACTATTGCTTGTCGAAGAATCGGCCGGCCGGGAGCCGCCCGCGGCTTCTCCTGTAGAGTGCTGCTGCCGATGAGCCTGCCGATGAGCCCACCGAAACCGAACAAGCTGGCCATGTGCCCGATGCCGCCTCCGAGGATGCCGCCGGTGAAGGGGGATCGGCCGGCCGAGAGCTGATTGGAACACACGAACCTGTGGGTTCAATGGCGCGGCCGATAGACGTCCGGCCGCTTCGCATCGACGCTTCGCAGGTTTGTTTTTACTATCTCTTTTTTTGATTCGCCGCTGGTCATTAGCTTCACTTTATTTCTCTTGGTATTTCGGGCGCTCGGCTTCCCTCGTCTGCGCCGATTTTGGTATCTGCTACGGTCTTACCACCATGGCCGAAATCGCGCGCGGGCTTGAGGCTTCTTCGGTTGGCGCTTGGTGGCCGACGCCCACCCCATAAGGGCCCGGTACTTGGAGGTCCGGACTGAGCTCCGGAGGATGTTCGCGACGCTCGCACCGTGTGGCATACATGGAGTGCGGCAAATGGACTTCATTCGTGCCCGGCGGCGTACGGCTCGCCACGCGGAGCGGCAGCAAGCCGCGTTACTTGCCGAGGACTCCATCAAGCGCTCCGAGGAGGAGGCCCACAAGACCCGGGAGATGCAAGAGCAACTCTCAAATCGGCGGGATGAACTGCGGGTAATCAACCAAGAGATTGCCGATTTGAGAGCATCGGCAGCTCTCAAGGAGAAGGAAGCGGCGGCCTTGGAAGCCACCATTGCACGGTTGTCGGTTGACGTGGCGGCTCAACGAGAAGACGACGGACGAAGCAATTCAAGCGGCCGAGAAGATGGCTGCCGCGGCGCACGCTGATGTCGGCCCCATCGAGGATGACCTGTTGGTCATGGCCAACCTCGACTCCATGTTGGCCCGTGCACTATCTGCCGTCCAAGACTTCTTGTCTCGTGCCGAGGCCGTCGATTACGCTTAGGTGTAATAAGAACTTGAACAAAAATTTGTTATAAATATTTTTTGCACTAAGGGCGATATACAATCATATCGGCCATACGAAGACGATGTTTAAAACATCGGCTAATTTATCGGTGACTTCTATGTTTTTCTTTCATATTTTTTGGCTAAGGGCGATACTCTCGATATCGGCCGTCTCAAGCGATGTGCATCGACATCGGCTGTAGTCTCTTTTAGGCCGAACACTATGAGTTAATCCAAATACTAGGATAATACTTGCTTCAAATACTTCCCATTAAGTGCTCGGCCGAATTCTTCTCCTGCTAACTCTTTCAAAATATATGCGTTACCGGTGCCGACCGGCTAATCAAATAGGGTCCTTCCCAATTAGGCGACCATTTACCAAACCGATTGTCTTTCACACCGATCGGCATCCTAAGCTTCCGGACCAAATCGCCCTCTTTAAAGCTGTTTCTGCACAACCTTCTTATCATAATGGCGGGCAAACCTTGCCTTATTCTGCTCTATTTTTCCCAATGCATCCAGCCGATTTTGTACTACATCTTCTAATTCATCCATCATCAATCCGTGGTACTTGATCGGCGAAAGCTTTTGTTGCAATTCAATCCTTCTAGAGCCGATAGCTATCTCCCATGGCGATGCGGCTTCGTGCCCATATACAAGCTGATACGGCGCGACTTGCATGGCCCCATGCCGTGACATACGATAAGCCCACAAAGCGTCCATCAATTTTATGTGCCATTTACGAGGATACTCCTGTATTTTCCGCTTCATCAACTTGATCGAGACTCTTATTTGCCGCTTCGACTTGGCCATTGCCTTGGGCATAATACGGCGACGAATTAATCAACTTAATCCCCATCTCCTCGACAAAAGATTGAAATTCGTCCGACGTAAATACTGATCCTTGATCTGTCGTGATTGTTTACGGAATCCCAAATCTATAAATGATATGCTCTTTAACAAACGTTATCACGTCGGCCGTCGAAACTTTACGATAGGGCGCCGCTTCAACCCACTTCGTGAAATAATCTGTAGCTACCAATATGTATTGATGTCCTTTGCTTGATGCTTGGATTTATACGGCCGATCATATCCATGGCCCAGCCTACGAACGGCCAAGGTTTGATTCACTGGATTCATAGGCGACGCGGGCGCCCTCTGTATAGGCCCGAATTTACGGCAATCTTGGCAACTTTTATAATATTTAAAACAATCGGCCAACATTGTCGACGAGTAATAACCAACTCGCCTTAGCAACCACTTCATTTTATGGGCCGATTGATGCGTTCCGCAAATCCCATCATGTACTTCGCTCATTACCACTCGGCTTCGGTGTCATCAATACATTTGAGAAGCACCCCATCAATTGTCTTGAAAAATAATTGATCATCCAACAGCACATACTTCAAGGCTTTATATCTTATCTTCTTATCCGTAGGTTGGGATGGATTGCTCAAAAAATTTTGAATTTACGTGCGCCAATCGGCCTTTTCAATATCGACTATTTCCAAGCTATTTCCGGCGAGCCGATATCCGGATGCTAGTTGAGCCAAGTTATTTGCTTCGAAGTTCTGCTCTCTTGGTATATGGCTGATTTTAACACACTTGAATCTTTTCATCAACTTCGGCACTTTTTATGATATTGCAACAATATTTCATCTTTACACTCATACTCATCGGCCAGGTGACTCACGACCAACAAGGAATCGCCGAAAATTTCCACAAAATCAGCCCCGGCATCGATGAGTAACTCCAGTCCTTTCAATACGCCTCATATTCGACTTGGTTGTTGGTGTGCGCCTCTACTGTAATAGAGTATCCACGTATTGCCCCCGAGGCGACACAACAACCAAGCCGATTCCACTTCCTTCCTTGCAAATTGAACCATCAAAGAATACTGTCCATGGCACTTGGTTCAACGTATACGGCCGAGTGCTCACCGTGTTGCACTATTAAATCAGCCAATACTTGTGCTTTTACTTGCTTTGGCCGATTCATAGCCTAGATCAAATTCCGCAATTGCCAACATCCATTTGCCCAACCGGCCTTTGGGGACCGGGGCCGATAGCATATATTTTACGACATCGGCACTGGCAAACCACGGTGCACTCTTCGGCTAACATATAATGCCTTAGTTTTGTACATGAAAAATACGAGACGAGAGACATAACCTTTCCACCTCCGGATACCGCGTTTCTGCATCAATCAATTTGCGAGCTGAGATAAAATATAACCCGCTCTTTTCCCTCCTGTTCTTGAGTCAACGCGAGCCGATGCACCTGTCATCGGCCGATAAATATAACTTAAAGGGTGTGCCCGATTTTGGCGGAACCATCACTGGTGGGGACACCAAATACTTCTTGATATCTTCTAAAGCTTTTTGATGGATTGGCTCCCACCGAAATTCTTGATTGGCCTTGAGCTTTAATAATGGCGTAAATACATCAAGTCGACCGGACAAGTTTGAGATAAATCGCCTAATAAAATTTATCTTGCCGATCGAGGACGGAGCTTCGTCTTGTTTGTCGGCGGTTCCAGCTTTCGGATAGAATCAATACTCTTAGGGCCGACTTCAATTCCCTTTTCATGCACAATAAACCCCAGAAATTGCCCAGTCGAGACACCAAATGCACACTTGAGCGGGTTCATCTTCAAGCCGTATTGTCTTGTTCTCTTCAACACTTCTACGAGATCAGCCACATGACTTCCAACTGATTTTGATTTCACCATGACATCATCAATATAAATTTCCACCAATCGGCCGATCAAATCGTGATATATAAAATTCATGGCTCTACGATATGTAGCACCAGCATTTTTTAGCCCGAAGGTCATGACAACCCACTCATATAGTCCTAACGCTCCAGGGCATCCGAAAGTCTGTCTTCGGTATATCTTCTTCGGCCATAAAAATCTGATTGTACCCAGCATTTCCATCCATAAAGCTCAAAATTTTGTTGCCGGCGGCTGCATCAACTAACAAATCGGCGTTTGGCATTGGGTACTCATCTTTCGGGGTTGCTTTATTCAAATTTACGAAGTCAATGCGGACCCGCATCTTTCCATTTTCTTTTCCACCGGCACAATACTGGAAACCCACTCCGCATATCGGCATGGCCTAATGAAGCCGGCTTCATATAATCTAATAATCTCTTCTTTGACGGCTTCATAATACCTAGGGTCAATTTTCCGAGCCCCACGCTTATATGGCCGATATCCGGGTTTGGTGGGCAACCGATGTTCAACGATCGATCGGGTGAGTCCAGAGCATCTCGCTATAATCCCAAGCAAAACAATCTTTAAATTCTTCCAATAAGGCCACTAATTCATCTCTTACTTCTTTACACAATTTCTTGCTAATATATGTCGGTCGAGGCTTGTCTCCATCCCCTATATCTACCTCTTCTAACTCGTCGGCCGACACAAAACCGTGACCTAGTTTCCCATCTTCTGTTTCGTTAAGCGGCCGACTCATCATATCCTCAATGCGTGTATCGATCGGCCGATTATCCGCCAATTCTCTGTGGGGCCCATCGGAAGCGGCGGGAGTACCGACCCCCGGTCACAATAACTCCGTCGTACTGTAATGTTTATGGCCTCCGCATCCCAATATGTGCCCGATAAACAAGGCAAGCTCTCCAGGACCAGGCAAACTCGAAATCGGCGGTTGCAACGGTTCACGGACTTATCGGCCCGCACGATTTCAACCTTGTTGCCGACCCATTGAATCAAACAACTGGTGCATGGTCGATGGGATGCAACAATTGGCATGAATCCGGTCTCTCCCCAACAAAGTTGTGTATGCACCTTTCCCGTCGATGATGAAAAAAGTGGTGGGTATGGTTTTGCTGCCCACGGTGATCTCCATTATTGCGGCCCCACGCACATCTTGGCTTCTCCCGCTGTAATCCTTGAGCGTCGGATTAGCCTTCATCATTTCTTACGGCGTCTTCCCAAGCTTGCGGTATGTAGTAGTCGGCATGACATTGACCGCTGCTCCTCCGTCGACCAACATCTTCCTCATCGGTGACCCGTTGACGTAGCCGCTAATATACAATGCCTTGAGATGCAAATGATCGAGTTGAGCGGCTTATCAAATACCGCCGATTCCGGCGTCCAAAGAATCTCTGAAGTCTCCCCAACTGGTTCTTCTTCAGCCGAATTTTCATTGGCCGATCCAGACAATCCTGGGCATCGGGGACATCATATTCACCGCGGCTTCGGCTCGGACCACCGAGGCTGTACTTTCGGCCTCCATTCCTTCTTGGGCTTGGGCTCATCATCTTGGTCATCTCTATGATGCCGTCCACCCTTGATTTCTCGACAACGCATTCTTTGAAGCCTTCTCTTTTGGGTTTTCTTGAGCAAACCAGCAGGGCACCACTTGTCCTTTGTTCTCGGTTTGATCACCTCTCGAATCTTCATGGTATTGGTAATCAAACCCTTCTTCATCATTGATTGGCCCCGGCCGATCGTGAACGGAGGTTCTCTTTGGCACTATGTATCTTCGTTCATCATATACGTGATCATAGCCGATTGCTCTTACGGGGGCCGATTGTTGTGATTCGTAGTTGCGACCAATCGGCCGTCCTCAGTAACTTGATGACCCGCCATCACGATACTCTTTCCGGCCGGTGCACTGCGGGCAGTTCTCGATAGATGGAAGCTTCATGTTTTGGTCCCAGCGATGCTGAAAGAAAGGACAATCCCGGTGTGGGTCAAAATCTTCTCGGCGGATCACACCTTGCATCTGCTGCGACTTTGACCGATAGATTCCTGTTCATGTGCCATCCGATCTCTTTCTTCCCTCTCTCTCTTCCTCTCATATCGGCGTATGAAACCAGCTGATCCACCACCGATGGTATTGATGTACATCGTATTAGCCGGGAAAGGGTGCCCATCAACTTTCATCTTCTTCTTTACATCAGCTGCTCGCAATACCCCACTTGTCAAGCTGCCTTCCGGATCTCATCTCTCATAGCATAACAATCAACGGTGTTATGATGCGAATTTCCATGCCACTTACACCACTTAGCCATTTTCTTCAACTCTTCGGCGTAGGAATTTTGTGATGAGGGGAAAGCTGGATTTTCTTTTCCCGCGACGGCTGATCAAATATCTCGTCGGCCTTGGATAAATCAAAATCATATTTTCTCTCCTTAGGATTGACATGTGGAGAAAATATCGGCCGTTTGTTATTAGTCCACTCAACTGCATTAATTCCCTCTTCATCATCTTCACCGTCGAAATCAGCATAAGCTACCGATACTGCCGATTCCTGGTGAGTGGAGATTCTCTTCTGGTCGAGCGCACTGCGTGTCAGTTGTGCCAGCCCATCAAACTCATGTGGGGTAAATTTTTCTTTGATGTTGGGGAATAGCCCCGCATAAGCAATTTCGGCCAAGCTGTTGCTCTGTCGGGTTCGAGGTTGTAGCATCGTCCCCTCGAGTCCTGAACCTCCGTATATAATCAGCCAGCGATTCCCCAGGTTTCTGTTTCATTGCCATTAAATCGGACAAACTAAGCTCGGTAATGCCCGTGAAGAAGTACGAGTGAAACCTTTTCTCTAGATCGGCCCAACTACGAATAGAACCAGGTGACAGCGAAGCAAACCATGAAAAGGCCGATCCGGACAATGACGGTGGGAATAACCGAACCCGTAAAGCCTCCTGAGTAGACGCCTCACCAAGCTGTGCGTCATACCGGTGATGTGCTCCATAGTTGATGTGTTATCTTGGCCGAGAAAACTTGGAAAACTCAGGAATTTTATACTTATTGGGTAAAGCCACGGAATCCATCCGGTCGGGGTAAGGTCGCCGATACAATGCACTCTTCTCTTTAGGCTTCAAATCGAGCCGATCTTTCATCATATCGGCGATCTTAGCCATGAGGCTATTCATATCATTGGGTCCAGCGGTTGCTGATCCGGTCCCCGTCATATAAGCTGTGTTGGGCTGTCCCCCGATCGGGTGTATCAATTGGCTGTTCCGGAAATCCCGGTGCCGGTGGCCGGGAACGGTGTACGCGGAGCAATTCCATAATTCATGGCCGATTGGATCGGCCGTCCGATCATGAATCCCTGTCCCCCGGCCGATGCGGTTGGCTGTGGAATACGAGATATCGGCCGTACTATAGTGGGTGAGTTCTCAATTCTACTTGGGCCGGTATTTGGTACGTAGAAGAAATTGAGGCTGTCTGTGCCATACGTGGGACCACTGCCACATTGGTTGCTGCCCCCAACTCGGAAGTCGGCTGTTGTATATCTTGTCTGTCGCCTTCTTCCGTTACCGACTTCTTGGGGCCACTTGTCATCCTCTTTGCCTGGCTGGGTTGCACTGGTACTTGCATTTGCACTTGTCCTTGCCAGGCCATAGGTGAGGTGGCATGCCGTACTGAGGGCTGAAACCACTGCTGCGGTGTGGTACTACGGAGGCTAATTCCATGATTCGACCGTACGAGAGTGCTTGAAAGGCTGAGTGTATGCAGGTCCAGAATACCCTTCGATGAACAGCCTGCCATCAATTGTGTCCTTGATCAAATTCCCGATGGTGTTGGTCAACACACCTGATTGATTGATTAGGGCACGATGAACGGACGAGTTGACCATATCATCGAGTTGGTTGGCATCCGGCGGTCTACGGGCTTTGATTTGGTCTAGTTCTTCCGGATGCGAGAATGCGAGGAAGTCTCCTTTTGTGGCCACTCCGCCACGTGTCACTTTGTCGGGGCTTGAAAGTACTTTTTCATTGCTTCGGCCGGGTATTCCTGGTACTGCAGCTTTTGTTACTGTCGTCATCTTTCCCCAGGCCGAAATCCCGTTATCATCGAAACTTCTCCATGCCCTTTGCCATCCGTCCTGAGAAGTGCTTGGAACCAAAATCGGCCGATTTTCAGCATCGACCATTGGTGTTCCGTCCTCCCCGACAGCTTTGTATGTATGACATCTTGATCTTGGTTGCTTACGTCCCACTGGCGTGCCAAAAAGTGTGTTGACGTCAAAAGTCGTCGACACACCGTTGTCCGGAGAGTCCACCGAAACCCCGGCTGACGCGAGTCTGTGCTCCCAACGGACCGGCTCAGCTCGCCAATGTTCGTGTGCGGCTGGTGCGTGCCGGATGGTTTTCCTGCAAACCAACAAAGACAATAAAAAGTGTAAAATTTCAGGTCATCGGCCCGAGATAGACCGATGTGCAGCCGTGGTCGATTATGGCGTAAGATAGACAAAATCGGCCATTGACGAGGAACAGCACGGCCCATCCATTTATGTATTAAATGCCAGGCAAACGAGCTGTGATACAAACGATACGAAATCGGCGACGCTATAACATGCAATCGGTGGCTAGCAGCCGATTTCGTCGATAGCGATCAAATCATTAAGATTTTGCAGGGATGCATTATCGAATGAAATGTAAACAAGGTAATTATTAATGGGATGTAATTCGTTTGATAGCAAGAAGATGGTTTAATCATCAATCGAGATCCGTGAATCGGCCGATCGGACATCCGGCCGATTCTGCCATCTATTTTAGCGATGAATTATTTAAATCTATCTAAATGTATAACGATGATCAATAAAATCATGCTAATAACTCGGGTTCAAAAGCAGCTTTAACAGATTTAGCACTAATTAAACATAAAACAGCTAATGAACGTGATAAGCAATCGGCTAAACACTCAGAAAGAACAGTAAGACAAATATAACCACGCAGATCCCAAATCGACCGGTCGCTCCAACGGGACAAGTCAAGCGATGGCACGCAGCTGGACCAGGTCTAACGGCCGCGCACGCCGGCCGATTCGGGACAAGCACAATCATAAACGCCTTAACTATGAAAGTAAATCTACACCCTAGCCAATCGGCTGCATGCGCCTAGGACAAGTCAACTATCGCAAAGGCAAACACGGGACACGTCAAGCTGAATCGCACGGTCGAATCGGCCAAGATGTAAAAGAATTCTCACAGCGGCTACGTGACTCGAACGACCAGATCCGAGCCAATCGGCGTTGTGAGCAAAGGCTGGAACGGGGAGACGGGACAAGTCAAACTACCTCCACCACGAGCCGGACCGGGTCAACTTGACTCATCCGGCCGATACTCACTACGCCGATCGAGAACAGATCTAGTCGCCGGATAACTAGCAATTAAGCCATCTAATTACGAACAATGCGCGAGAACTAGACAACATAATTACCTTGTCAAGCCAACTTGTTGTCGGCCGGAGCCCGAAGATCCCCGCGAAAACGAGTAAAGACTTGACGAGAAAATTAGGGTTTGGCGATGCGCGAAAGTTGTATTGGATGTGAATCGAGTTTACATGTTACATACGAGTATGTATTTATACTCGGCACAAAGAATCCTACTCGGACCCTCTTCGGGCCGATTTCCTAACTGACTAGGATCTTTTCCAAAATTAAACTATTATTTCTAATTTTACGACGTGGGCCGGGCCCATCAATGTTATGCTCTTCGTTGGCGTCCACGCACGATTCCCGGGAGGGACGCGCCTTTACTCGCCCAAGCGGCCGTCGGACTTACTGCCCACCGGCCCTCTTTTGACCTATAGTCGTTGACAATGGGTCCCTTGGTCAAAAACCGGCGTCAACGGATGCACCGGCTGAATCGGGCGCGGCCGATTCGGCATAGTCGCCGGGGAAGTTGAGCACGGCTGAGGTCCGGATCGATGGCCTTGGTGGTATGAAGGGTCAACCACATTTGGATAAACCACCAAGGGCCACCTAAGTTTTTGACTGATCGGCCGGCGCGCAGCTCCACCGAAACCTGGTGAAGAAGGAGGTACGCCGACCCCGGAAGATACTTGCCCATGGGAAGGGCATAGGCTGTCGGCCGACCTATCGGCCATCGGCGAGAAAATTGTTTGTGGGGCTCACGCTGACCCCACAAAAGAAGAAGTGGTCGAGCCACATGTTGAGGAAGGCAACGTGCTCGCGACGATCGGCCGTGCCGTGCCCCTTGTTGTAGGTCCGAATATAGACCTTCCAACCCCTGGTGTCTTTAGGGTTGATCCGGTGGGAGGACTTAATGCGGACAGCATCCGGAGTGGCCTCCGCCGTGATGTTCGAGATCGGCCAACATGACCGTATCCAATAAGGTCATGGTAGCCGGCCGTGGCCGAACATGAAGCGATTCGGGCGTCGACCGGAAATAGCAAGCGGCCGCCGACAACGGTTCATTCTTCCGGTGATCGGCCGGAGACGACTTGATGGCATGGGCGATGCCGACGTTGGCCCAACCTCGCAAATAGACGGCCGACACCCGGTTATACCAATCACGCCATCCTACGACGGGGGTCGGCCATGACCGGAAGCTGTTGGCCCACTCGGGCGATAGCGGGGACTCGTTGCCGAAACGGAACCCGGTCCGTTTCGGCACGAGATGAGATCCGTGGGATCGGGATCGCCCATAGGACCCAAGAAGAAATGAGTCGGGATGTTGGACGGAATGACGACTTGGTTCGGATCTCCTAAAAACAAGAAATAGGGCTAAAATGAGAAGCGGAACGGGAAGAAGATAAATTGTGAAAATGAACAAGAACAAGAACGCAAAGAAAAAAAAACTGCAAAGGTAGAAAAAAGGGATGCCCAAATGTACATTACCTCCGGAACGGCGTTGGTGGTGGCGGCAGACGCGGCCGGCGGCGGTGGCCGCAGCGGCAGCAACAACGGGGTTCATGGTCGCCGGAGAAGAAAGACGGCGACGGCGCGATGAAAAGCTGAAAAGGCTCGAGGAGGAAAAGGTCGCCGGAACGAGAGAAAGATGAAGGCCAAGGAAAGGAAGCGGATGGGAAATGACCGGGGTGGCTCCGGGTTTTATGGAAGAATGGCGGGCGATAAAACCGGCGCGATAAAGAGAAGCGATCGATCCGACGCATGCGTTGCATACCCCGGACCGGGGGACATGTGTTGACGCCGGTTTTTGACCAAGGGACCCATTGTCGGCGACTATAGGTCAAAAGAGGGCCGGTGGGCCGAAGGCCGACGGCCGCATGGACGAGTAAGAGGCGCGTCCCTCCCGGGAGTCGTGCACGGATGCCAACCGAAGAGCATAATATTGATGGGCCCGGCCCACGTTGTAAAATTAGAAATAATAGTTTAATTTTGGAAAGAGATCCTAGTCGGTTAGGAAATCGGCCCGAAGAGGGTCCGAGTAGGATTCTTTGTGCCTGGTATAAATGTGTACCCAGGTGTAACTCAGTAAACTCGATTCACATCCAATACAACTTTCGGCGCATCGCCAAACCCTAATTTTCTGTCAAGTCTTTACTGTTTTCGCGCGGGGATCTTCGGGGCTCCGGTCGACAATACGTTGACTTGATAAGGTAATTATGTTGTCTAGTTCTCGGCGCATTGTTCGTAATTAGATGGCTTAATTGCTAGTTATCCGGCGACCGGATCTGGTCTTGATCGTCGTAGTGAGTATCGGCGGGATGAGTCAAGTCGACCCGGTCCGGGCTCGTGGTGGAGGTAGTTTGACTTGTCCTGCCTTCCCGTCCCAGCCTTTGCTCACAACACCGATTGGCTCGAGATCTGGTCGTCCGAGTCACGATAGCCGCTATGAGAATCCTTTTACATCTTGACCGATTCGATCGTGCAGATTCGGTTGACGTGTCCTGTGTTTGCCTTTGCGATAGTTGACTTGTCCTAGGCGTATGCAGCCGATTGGCTAGGGTGTAGATCTACTTTCATAGTTAAGGCGTTTATGATTGTGCTAGTCTCGAATCGGCCGGGCGTGCGCGTCGTTAGACCTAGTCCGATCACGTGCCATCGATTGACTTGTCCTGTTGGAGCGACTGGTCGATTCGGGATCTGTGTGGTTATATTTGTCTTACTTGTTCTTTCGGAGTGTTTAGCCGATTGTTTATCACGTTCATTAGCTGTTTTATGTTCAATTAGTGCTAAATCTATTAAAGCTGCCTTTGAACCCGAGTTATTAGTATGATTTTATTGATCATCATTATACATCTAGATAGATCTAATAACTCACTCGTTATAATCGGTGGCATAATCGGCCGGATGCTCGATCGGCCGATTTCTTGCTACGATTGACGAGTAAATCATCTTCTTGCTATCAAATTAATTACATCCCATTAATAATTACCTTGTTTACATTTTATTCGATAATGCATCCTTGCAAGGTCTTAATGATTTGATTGCTCACCGACGAAATCGGCTGCTAGTCACCGATCGCATGTTATAGCGTCGGCCGATTTCGTATCGTTTGTATCACAGTTCGCTTGCCTGGCATTTATTACATAAATGGATGGGCCGTGCTGTTCCCTGTCAATGGCCGATTTTGTCTATCTTACGCGAGAATCGGCCACGGCTGCACATCGGTCTATCCGGGCCGATGACCCGGAATTTTACACTTTTATTTGTCTTTGTTGGTTTGCAGGAAAACCATCCGGCACGCACCAGCGCACACGAGAATCGGCGAGCTGAGCCGGTCCGTTGGGAGCACAGGGCCCTGCGTCGGCCGGGGTTTCGGTGGACTCTCCGGACAACGGTGTGTTGGCAACTTTTGACGTCAACACCTTCACACGTACTTTATTGTTACATTTTAGTTTACATGTAAGAAAGCAGGTAATGAAGAAAACCCATTATGAAAATATAAATGTTTGCCAAACTGAATGGCATTTTATTATGTTTCCTTTGCGTAAAGTAAAAGTAGAAGATAAAAAGGATGGGGCGATTTAAAAATGAATTCTATAATTAACTATCCAGAACTTATACGGATACATGTATCGGTATATAATGGATACAGATATGCTGATACGGCTTTTGCTCAACTTGACGCTTAGTTGCAAAGTTGTGTTTATGTATACCTTATATACATATAGGCAATACTACTGATCTATGTCCTTCAATTCTGTCATGTAGATGGAAATTAGATTATAAGCACGGGTGGAGCCAGCCTTCAGGCCAACTAGAGCCGCCCCCCCCCACTCCCCCCCCCCTTGTGTGCTAATTTATTTGAGTGAACAATAACATAGGTGTTAAGATGATTAAGCACCACCTGAATTTGGCAGATTGTTCAATCCAGTGGTTATAAGTGTCCCTTGTTCAATACTTGTCAGTTGCTCTTTTCTATTTTTCCATTATTTTATTGTTGCAATAACTAATGAAATTTGCTTGTTTCTGGGTTACCAGGACACGTTCCTGCATGTTCAATCCTTAATTCTGTTTTATCCCTTATCCACTGGCTTAAACATACAAAAACAAAGAAAACGGTTTTAAGAAGAGGTAGATGTAGAAGATGTCCCCTCCCCTCCCGGCGCTCCCCCACCCAGCCCCACGCCGGCGTCAACTCCTGGCCCGGCGGCCACCCCACCCCCGTTCTACCCCTCTCAGCGCCGGGGTTCCCCTCCTCCTTGTCCCCTGTGCCTGTGCCGGCCCTGTCGGCAGGCAGGTGGAAGGCGCAGCGCTGGACTGAATCCAGTCCTGAGTCCGCGGACGGCTCCGCCGGCGGCCGTTCTTTCCGTGACATCCTGCTGGAAGATGGCCTCGCCTCTACCCCGGAGCCGTCCACCGTCGTTCCGGCTGCTGCTTCCCCGCCGCGTATCGTTTTGATCTCGCGACCGTCCAAATACCCGGCTCCGCCCCGTTCCCAACGCGGACGGCTGGCAGCAGGTGGAAAGTCGTCGTAGTAGAAAAGCGCGTGGCAAGGCGGAGCGCCCTCTTCATCGCCCGGTTCCCGTGGACCTGCGTGGAAGGTGCTTCAACTGCCTCTCGCAGGGTCACCGGGCGGCGTTCTGCAGCAGTGGTCCTCGCTCTTTCAAGTGTCGCAAGCTCGGCCACCTCTCCTATTGGTGTAAGGGGGGCGGGTGCTAGAGAGGCCGCCCCAGATGTGGCGCCGCGTCAACCCGGTTCCGACTTCCTCGCCTTCGACGCCGGCGGACGTCACGGGTGGCGGCTCTGCTGTGGCGCCTGCGCCTGCGCCCGCGGCGCCGCCTGCTGCTGGCCGCAAGCGGCATCGCTCCCGGAAGCGGCGCGCGGGTGCGGCTCGGGAGGTGGACTCGACCCATCCGGTGGATGCCGACGGGGTGGGCGAGGGTGCTCGCGGCCCGCCCTCCCCACCTCCTCCCTACGACGTCCCCTCGGCGGGTGCGTCGCGTGATCGATCGGTCGGCGGCGATCGCTCGTGCTGAAGTGGAGCTCCGCAATACCCTCGCGGTGGCCGTCATCTGTGACTCAGCAGTTGCACCGGTGGATGCCATGGCGGTCGAGCTCGCCTCCCGCTTTGAGCTCCCGGTCGACTCGCTGACCTTTCACCAGCTTGGTCCCCTGGAGTTCCTGCTGTCCCTGCCCGACGATGAGGTTGCAAGCTTGGTCTTCAACAATGGAGCCCCTTTCCAGTGCCCGTCCTTCACTCTACATCTCCGGCGTTGGTCCCGTTTCATGAATGCTTCAGGCGTCTCCTTGCCGTCCCTGGTGGACATCGAGCTGCGTGGAATCCCGCCGCATGCTTGGGAGCTCGAGACGGCGGAGCATCTGCTGGACGAGTGGTGCTGGGTTCGTGCTCTCAGTCATGAGACCACCCAGCGACAGGACTACTCGGCGTTCAAGCTTTCGGCCTGGTGCTTCCGGCCAGAGTCGATTCCGAGCGACATCGAGCTTGTCATCGTCGAGCCACCGGTGGAGGAGGCCCCGGAGCAGTTGCCGGCTCTGGAGTATCAAGTCCGGGTCTTGGTGTCCACGACCTCGCTAGCGGCGGCACCTCCTTCACCGCCCCCGCCGCCCTCGCCGCCCTCGCCGGATTCCGATGGTCGGAAGCGTCGCCGCCGGCGTTCTCGTCCCAATCGGCGGCCGTCGCAGGTGGGGGCCGAGCAGCGTCCCTCGGTGCATGCGTGGCTGGGCCCACGCCAGCCTGTGGAGGGACACGTGGCCGGGTCGGAGGCGGTCTCCGAGGCAACGGCTCCCCTCCCCCCGGTTTCGTGGCCACGCCTACCTCGGGCATTGAGACGGTGCATGAAGATCCTGCTGCCGATGTCTTCAAGGCGGATCGTGGAGAGCCGTGCTCGACCACTCAAGGCCCGGAGGAGGCTGCGGATTCAGTGCGGGAAGAGGCCGAGGCGTGGGATCGCTTCCCTGCGCGGGTCGAAGTGCCGGGTTCAAATGAAGCTGAGCTGGACGACCAGGCTCCTCCCTTTGCGGCCCATGGGCCGGGTGCTGGCCTCGTTCTCTCTGGAGCCCAGTCGCAGCTGGCCTTGTCCTTGGTCACAGCACGTGCCTCTGGGCTGGATCTTTCTGGGGCCTGTTTGACTCCGGGTTCGGCAGGCCTTGGTAGTCTGGAGCAGGCCAAGCAGCAATCGATCTCCCTCACGGACCCTGTCTTCGCGGCGCTCCCGGTGTCGCCTGGCCGGTGTGTAACTCCGGCGATGCCACTTGAGGTGCCGCCTTCAACCCCCGGAGCTTGGCGTGTTCTATTCCAGACTTCGACCAGTTGGCCACCCCGACTGAGTGCCTCAGCAAAGTGTATTCCCGGCGTCGGCGTCAAGTCAAGGTCCGGCCTGTGGAGGGGGACGGATGTAGCCTCCCTCTGTAGGATGGTGGCGGGCTTCCGGCTTCGCCCCGTGCCCCCGACTCTCAGGTGATCGAGTGCAATGGCCTCTCACCTGAGAACGTGTCCGAACAACCTCGCGACGGAGGTGTGACTTCGGCTCCACCTCAGGTCTCCGTCTCTCCGGTGACCGAGGGCATCGGCCTCTCACCGGTGAACGTGATCGATCAAGCCCAAGATGGCTCGGTGGTTGATACATCTGCTATCCCACTGGGCACCGAGGTTCCCTCAGCTCTGGCAGGTGAGGAGTTGGCTGCGGACCCACGAACCCCTGCTGGCTTCATCCAGCGTGTGTCCAAGACCGTGGGCGTCCAGCTCTCCTTGCCCGCTGTGCAGCGGCGCAGGCGCCCACTCCTGCTGTCCAGTGCCCCAAGACGAAGCCGATGGGTGGCGCATTTGCTGCCTGAGCATGTCCCGGAAGCCACGACGACGGTCTGTAGGCAGCTGGGTATAATCAACAAAGGCGAGCGTGTCACGAAGGAGGCTCTGCAACGTTACAAAGAAGTATATGACAAACCGCTGAGCAGGGAGCGTGTCGCTGCGACCGCAGCCCTGTTTGGACTGAAAGTGCCTGAAGATTTTGGGGGTGGACAGCCGCAGCAGGCGTGTCTCGCATAAGGGGAAGTGTTCAGGTCGTCTCTGACAAGTCTCTCCTTGGCGAGTTCGAACATCTTAATTTGGAATGTGCGTGGTCTGAATGATCGGGCACGCCGGGACAATGTGCGTAAGGTCGTGGATGCATGTAAACCCGTAATTGTATGTCTTCAAGAAACAAAGTTGGCTTCTATTTCTGACTGGGATGTGATGGCCATTCTGGGTCGTGATTTTGGCTCTTTTGTGTGTCTTCCCGCTCAACAAACCAGAGGCGGCATTCTGGTAGCTTGGCGGGACGGAGCAATATCGTCAAATGCATACCGTGTGCATAGGCATTCTGTGTCTGTCCGTTTTCAGGATGGTATGGATAAAGACTGGTGGTTTACGGGCGTGTATGGTCCTCATCAAGACAGCGAGAAGCCGGGGTTCCTTGATGAGTTGCGGGAAGTGAGAAGCTACTGCCAGGGCCCTTGGAATATCGCTGGCGATTTCAACATGATTTACTGCTCGGAAGACAAAAGCAACTCCAACATTAACCAGGCAATGATGGGTCGTTTTAGGCGTTTCGTGAATGACCTTGATCTGAAAGAAGTGCAGTTGCTTGGGAGGCGCTACACCTGGTCCAATGAGAGGAACACTCCGACATTGGTCAAGCTGGACCGTGTTCTGTGCACCTCGGATTGGGAGGCTTTGTACCCAGATTGCATGCTTCAAAGTCAAGCTTCTGAGATGTCAGATCACTGCCCCTTATTGCTTGGTCTGGCCTCAGCATCAAAGGGTAAAAAACGTTTTATTTTCGAGAGTTTTTGGCCAAACATGACTGGTTTTCAGGATGCAGTCACAAGCTCTTGGAATCAGCCTGTCCAGTGTAGCTGTCCTCTTGAGCGGATCTCCATCAAGTTGAAAAGGCTAGCGCGTGAGCTGCAGTCCTGGAGTCAGCGGCGAGTCGGGCATGTGAAATCTCGTTTGGCCATTGCCCGGGAGGTACTGCACCGTCTTGAGATCGCCCAGGATAACAGACCCTTAGAGGTAGAAGAAATCTGGCTCAAGAAGGAATTGAAGAGACAATGCCTCACTCTTTCATCATTGGAAAGAACTATCACTCGTCTTCGGTCGCGGGTCAGGCAGATTAAAGACGGTGATGCAAATACTTCTTTTTTCATCAACAAGCAGCCTACCGAAAAAAGAAAAGCAACATTCTGCGGCTGCAGCAGGGAGAACATATTGTTACCTCACATGAAGAAAAACAGAAAATTCTCCTTGATTACTATGAAGATCTTCCGGGGACAGCCGCCTCAAGAACTAGTACTCTTGATTTGGAGTTCTTCCATCGGCAAGGTGTGGACTTATCTGATTTGGAAGCGCCCATCACGGAGGAAGAGGTGTGGGATACAATCAAAAGTTTGCCAGCTGATAGAGCGCCGGGTCCGGATGGTTTTACCGGTCGTTTTTATAAAAGTTGCTGGCCGGTGATCAAACCAGACTTCATGGCGGCCATCATATTGTTGCAGCAAGGCAATGCACAAAAACTCTGGCTGCTCAACTCAGCTTTTATCACATTCGAATTCGTGATATTCAAATTCTCAATTTCAAAATTTTCAAATTTGCAAAATTCAAATTCAAATTTGAAACCATAGAATTTGAATTCAAACTTTAAATTCGGGAATTCAATTTTCAAATTTTTCAAATTTTCAAATTCGCAAAAAATTAAGTTCAAATTTGAGATTTTGGAAATTTTGAATTCACAAAAATTGAATTAAATTTCCCTCAAGTCAATTTTTTTTGAAACAATTCAATCTCTTTTTGTATTACAAAACTATTAATACACACTATTTTATTCTTTCGAAAATATCTTCGTACCATTAGTACCACCTAATAGTACTAGTGGTACTAGTGATGTGATGTAAATTAATCTAAACCGTTAGATTATAAGTACCACCAGTACTCACGGTAGTACCTCCAGATGCGGTACTGGTGGTAGTATGTACCGTAAAAGAGCTCAAATATACTGTAAGAGACTAGCCGCGACTGGGTCTGAAACTAGTCTAGAGGGTTCATACGGATCCTTCGATCGAGTGGTACACAAGTCAGAAAAATAATAAAAAATACTGATGATAACACCGGCGAGTACACCAACCACTCGTCGAAGCATATAATGAAAAAAGTTATCGTGGCGCCGTGTGGCCCAGCAGGGCCGTCATCACTCTACTCGCCAAGATGCTCCGCTATCCAGAGGCGCACGAGGTGGACCGTGTCGTAAGTGTTGAGCACCGTCGTCATGTACCTCCGAGTCCGAGCAGTGAAGACGGCGGAGGCAGCACACAGCGGCGGTAACCAGGGAAGCGGTGTGTGCGGTCCGGGTTCTGCCCGGCATGTGCCCCATGTGCACGCTTTACTTCCATCGGGTGCTTATATGCAGAGGCGAACGCACAGGGATTTAAGGTATTAGCCTTTGAGCCCGCACGCTACCCACAGGAAAAACACACACAAGAAAATTTACTGTTACCCAGACGAGCAATAGATAACCCTATGTGGCAGCACAATACTCACAGGAATAATGGAATTGCCTTGACGGTTCGATCATACCTACAAGGAAAAGCACACAGAAAAATAGACTCCCACCACAATGGCATGATACATTTTGGTCTGGACGCAGTTTTTTTCCCCTCCCGCGTCATTCTGTCTCTAGGCGCGAACGTTTTTCCTCATCCCGCGTGTGAACCCGCTCTCTTCATTTTTTTCGTTATTTAGTGGGTCCCACAGTGTTGGGTGACCAAAAATCTCCTTGCAGCTCCTCTGCAATCTTACATATCCTGCTATCCAAAAATAAACTAACGAATCTCCTCCAACCTCACGCAGCCTCCAGCCGCCACCAAGTTTCACCGCTGCAGCCCAACCTCGTCGTCGCCTTCGCTGCCGCTGCCGTCCAGATCTTGCCGCGCGCCGCCTCCCGCCTCCATCCACACTTGCCGCTTGCAGCCTCCCGCCACCAGCCACGTCTCTCCACGCGTAGGTTGCCGCCGCCGTTTGCATCTCGCTCACTCGCGCATCCTGCCATCGCCGCTGCTCACATCTAGCCGTGCACACCTCCAACTATTGTTCCCACCTGACTTGGGGCATGTGTAATATTTGTGAACTTTGTGTACTGCCTGGATATGTGGCCTCTTATGTTGATTGTTGATTGAAATGTGTATTTTTTCTAATGGGAAATTTAAGCAAAATAGATGTGGGTAATATTTTCTATCCAGATGTGCTTCATTTCCTTGGCGGTTGTTGCATAGGGAAATTGCATCGGTTTAATGAATAATAGATTTTCCCTGACGGTACTAAAATATCAGGGAAATAAGGCAATAGTCTTGACGCAGGGGAAAACACAGGGATAAGTATTTCCCTGACCGTTTTGTTTGTCAAGGAAAGATGTTTTATATCTGGATTGGAAACTTTGGCCTGAGGGCTAGCCGATAGGGTTTACCGTCAGGAAAATCATCTCTGTCGGTTTACCGTCGGGGAATTGGATTTTACCTGTCGTTATATCCCTGGCGGGTATTCCCTGACGGCACGCTGACAGAGATAATTGCCATGTGTGTTTTTTGTGTTTCCCTGACGGTTTCTGGCACACAGGAGTATTCCGGTTTTCAGTAGTGAGTGGCTCCGGGCGCACCACACCTGCTCCCTCCGCCCATCCAGCCGCAGGCGCTGTGTGATGTAGCTACAGCTAGTGATGAAAAAGTGCGTCGTCCTCTAAGATTCACCTTTGACTCTTGCATTCGAGTAGCCATGTTAGTTTTGCTTTCATTGTACAGCTTGGTTATGCAAAACTGAGCTCTTTCTAGGCAACGCAGGGGGAGTACTATCTCTCTGTCTCTCTCTCTCTTTGCTTTGTACAAACGTACTCTACCATTCCTCAACTCGAAGAAAACTAACTAATAGGGAAAATTCTAATACTCCCTATATTCTAGGGATTTCGAGAGAGTAAAACACCTGGATTTCACTACTTCGTCAAAGAACAGAATATGGTCGGAACTATTGTTAATACAGAGACAGGATTTGAGAGCAAAGCTGTTCTAGAAGTTTGCTCACTATCAGAATTCCTATTGTTCCTATAGGGCGCCTGGCATTGTTAAGGAACATTTTATTTGGTCCGGCAAATATTTTTGGAAATATAAATGGATACATTAATGTTGGAGGCGTCTACTGTTATGGAAGCCAGGTACCTCCCGCCACAATATGCTGGCAACGTGGAAGGCGAGTCCTGTCGCTGAAAGTACCTTCTGCTGTTCAATCACTTTGTGACCTGCTAGACCAGGCAACAAAATTAGGATCTGTGTCCTACTATATGCCTATACACAATTTCAAAAGAAAACAAAAACAAAAAAACTACATTTCGTCATACCTTACTTAACCTCCACTCGTATGCCTTGGAGCCAGTTTATACGCGTAAGTCCGTCTCAAGTGTGGGATGTTTGGGATGGGTGCGAACAGTGTGATGCAGTGATGCCACCACTTCCTCCACCTCTGCAGCAGCATCAGAGTCAATACAGAAGATTTTTTACTTTGATATTCTCAACCGAGGCAAAGGTCTCAAGTGCGGGATAGTTGAGATGGACACAAAATATGCACCTCATACACGTGCACCAGTGCATACGAAGAAAAATATATTCGTCATACCTCGTATTCATAATCATCCCACCTGTTACCAGTAGATCTCTACTTCGGGATGGTTGCGATGGACGCGAGCAGCGTGATACAGTGGCGCCTCCACATCCTTAACCTCCGCACCAGAGGTACGGGCAGCGCACCCGATACTTACTTTGATATTCTCAAGCGAGGCAAAGTACTCCAAGCAGAGGCTGGCCCGGCGGTTTGCTGCATCCATGAATTCCAGCACGTTGGATACAAAAAACCTAAGCATATAGGCACGTGACATTAGAGTCGGCATCAGGGCTTCGCCACTGCTGACACCATTCCATTCAGAGCCCAAGCGTGCGATAGCATGCACAGCCTTCATACGAAGAAAGGGAACGCCAGAGGAGTCGCCCTTGCATGGCAGAAATAGGACCTCCGACTGTTTCAAGGAGCAGTACCTCAGCTTCTGGAAAAAGGAGCCACCATCGACGGCAGTATCAGTAGTAATACTGCATACAATTTCAGTACTGGAGTTCACATCCAGGTGGAGGAAACGGAGCTCCGGCAGCTGGCCGAGGATTTGCAGCTCCTGCTCGTCCATAGCATCCACCCAAAGGGACAGGTGGGTGAGGTACGGAAGATCAGAGGGGATAATACAGAAAGATGGGAATTGAGAGAAGCTTATCCGATCCATAAAGAAACGCTGAAGGTGTGGTGGGAGACGGAAGCCTGCTGTTTCCCAAATCGCCGTATCCACAAATGCACGGGGCCACTCCAGGGACAGGTGCTCCAACTTTGTTAGATTGCTCAGAGAATCCACCAAATCAATCTGCACTTCTGTTGACAATGGATGATTAGTATCAAGACGGAGCACCCTGAGTTCCTTGAGGCCGCCTAGCTCCTTCAGAAATCGCCTCAATGACTCTTCCTTTCCTTCAGCGTAACAAAAAGATATCTGGAGCTCCTCCAGGAACTTCAGCATCCTTATCCCGCCAGGAATTACTGTAAAATATCGGAATCGCAAGCACAACAACTGTGTTAGAAGGAACACGCTTCTCACCTCTGTTTCGTTCAAATATCCATCCACATCCAAAGTTTGCAGAAACTTTAAAGTTCCAATTTCTTCAGGGAGCCACAACCGGCCTAGCCAATGAGTACAACTTAGCCGAAAATATCGCAAGTGAAGTAAACTTGGGAGATTCTTCAGATGGTGGCGCTCGATATATTTGCTCGAGGTATGTATGTATAGCACACGTATAAGCTTACAGCTTGAAAGTGAGACCCCATTGTCAATATCACATCCACACGAAATGAATGACCTCACTTGTCGCATGTCCTCCGCAGGGGCCATCACAGTTCTATTTCTTTGTTGGGCTAACCTGCGAACTTTTCCTTGTGTTGACGATGACCCTTCATTGTCATCTAATACCGTGACAAAGTTCTCTTCAAATGAAATGGAACATATGAGATCCAACACCATATCATGAACCTGACAACCTTGTAGTAACTTGCGATGCTCTTCATCCCATTCCTCTACCAACTGAATCATGTTTCTGTTTACCAGGTCATTGTAGTATCCCTCCCCAATCTCAAACAAGGATTTTCCTTGTTTCTTGTGAACAAAATCTTCGGCTATCCACATCCATATCAGAGGATCTTTTTCAATGAAATAATCTTCTGGGAACACACTTAGATACAATAAGCATGTTCTTAAATGAGAAGGTAGATCATAGTAGCTGAAAGATATTATTTTCTTAGTATTCTCTACTTTAGGATTGTCCGTAATACCAAAACCAATAGACTGAAGCACCTCTGACCATTCTTCCCTGTGTTTACCTTCCAACAGACTAGCCATTGTGATGATAGCTAGTGGTATGCCACCACACTTCTTTAGAATTTTATCAGATACCTCATCATCCGGTTGGTGATTAGATACATTCGTTTCACCATCATATATCCTTGCAAAGAATAACATTCTTGAGTTATCATCTGACAGCGGTTCTAGCTCATACATCCAACCAGCTTGTGCAACTTCACGTTTACGAGTAGTTATGATTATTCTACTTCCATTATTGTTGTCAACAAGAGCACATTTGATTATTCCCCATGATTCTCTGTCCCATATGTCGTCAATGATAATGAAGTACCTACCACCATCATAGAGCAGAAGTTATGAACTAGCAAAACTGTCCAGAGCATATTTGTAAATGCAAGAAGTATGCTAAGCACTACAAAAGTGAGCTGTCTCACGATCTTATAAGACTCGTTCATACCCAGAGATATTGTAGTAAGGATGCATATATGAAAGTAATAGTGGGTAGCTTATCCCAATATTGAACCAATAGCGGATTCCTGATTCCAGAAGGCAAAAAGAATGTGACATCAACAGGTCTAAATTCTTGCCATAAGTATC
Organism: Chloris gayana; assembly: GCA_031894775.1. Taxonomy (NCBI): domain Eukaryota; kingdom Viridiplantae; phylum Streptophyta; class Magnoliopsida; order Poales; family Poaceae; genus Chloris; species Chloris gayana. Next base: position 398,370 of record JAUNZO010000946.1, on the reverse strand, counting down.
ACTACTGGCTTGAAATACATACACCGGTACCGGTTCATGTACCGGTTAAAATGACATTTGTCTATTAATGTTGACAGAATACAAAACTGGTTAGTTTCTCTTTCTTTCATATTTTATATGTTACTTAGTGCGTTATTAGAAGATAATGTCGATAGGAGGTTCAGCTTCTAGCTATATCTTTCTTTTATTAATCTGCAATTATTTTCTCTGTCAAATAACAGTAAGGATGATACAGATAAGCTACCTCTAAATTTGATTCCATAAATTTATATTGAATATATTACGGTTTTCAAAAGATTCAAACGTAATTTCAGAAAAAAATGCTATCAATCGTACATAACTCAATTCACAAATAGAAAATCAGCATGCAGAAAAGAATCTATATCACAAAAATAAAGTAAAGTGCACAGATGAGACACCAAGAAATAATTATTTCCAAGGTACTAAAACACAGCACAATATAATAAGTGCAAGGTAAGTACTGAAACTCAGCTCATGTAATAAATGCAACGTAATTACAAATTTTCATACATGTCAAGACATTATTTGGTGGGTGATAACACATACCTCTTGTTTTTAAGAAAATCTCGAAGTTTATCGATGAATTGCATTTCAGAATCCAATGCTGAAAAATTATACTGTTCCTTGTCAAGGGATACTAAAATGTTCTTTAAAATGTTCTTCAGGTCTGGACTCCGGCCAACCGGAACAAAAGCAGTGCAATCAAATTGCCCATTATGTTTATCAAACACTGCTTTGGCAAGGGTTGTCTTGCCTAGTCCTCCAATTCCGACAACAAAGACTATCCTTTGTTGTGCGGACAACGTCTCGAGTTTTTTGCTTTTCTCTTCGATGCCGATAAGTTTAGCTGCGTTATCATAGAGAGTTATTATGCGAGGGTCCACACCAGACGCTTTGGCTGGAGTAATGCCATCAAGCTTGTACCTATCCAGGGAAAAACAATGCAAAACTCAAAAACCAATATGGTAGGAGAGAACGGAATTTAAGAAAACTTCAAAATCATTTGAGTTCAAATTGCTCCTGACCTGTTCCGTCGCTCGGCCAGATCAGTGACACGCTCCTTGATTTCATTGATATCTTGGACGATGTCACGCCGTGTCTTGGCATTGGCAACCTTTTTTACCAACTTCTTAATGAACCTCTTGGTGCTCCTTTTGCTGGGGCGCTCGTTAGGGTCCTTGATGCGCACAAGGAAGGTGTCCACGATGTCCTCCATGTCGTAAGACAGCTCCCGGGCTTCACGGGCCCATAACATGACCAAGTCGCGCTGTTCAAGTTGATCCGGCGGAACCTCGCTGACACTGCAGAGGGCAGCTTGAATGCTCAGGAGCTCGTCTTTAAGGAACTTGATGTTCTTCTTGGCACCCTTGTGCAGCTTGTACTCATCCTGTAGCAGCTGGCCAAGTTTGGGAAGCAGAGTGCCAAGTGCTCCCGCCGCAAACTCCATGGCTAATAGAACCAGTCGCTCTTAATGATTGAGATTATGTGCAGAAAGGGGCACGTTGAGGATCTGGACTAGCAGTGGGTGTAAAGTATAATCGATCTGTAAGGGAAGCAAGAACAAAAAAAAACTAGAGGAGATTGCTAGATGGATGTTTCCTTACATTTCGTTAATAAAGACTATAAGAGTGAACCAGTAAGACGTAACAAGGCTGATCTATTTACGCAAGCACGAAAATTGTGAAGTCACCTGGCTAGATTTGAAGCAAGATCAAGCATGGACATGAGAAGCAAGAAAAGACAAGATAATAGAAATAAAAAGTCATTTTGTTGAAAATAAAGAAAGAAGAGACTCAAGAATGGATCAAGGGCTGAAATGGGTTTTTTGTTATATAATGCTACTGTTACCCCATGGAGAAAAAGAAATTAGTAATTAAATTAACATGAGTTCCAGATCCCCCCCACCCCCCCACCCCCAAAAAAAAAAAAGAATTGTATGGCCCAGTGGTTCTACAAAATCTTCTCGGGTGTCACAGTCTCTTATTATTAGCATGTACAAGTAGTTTTTTTCCAGAGAAATTTGTCATTCTCTTCATTACCTTGTTTTCAAGCGTCGCATCATTCAATAATGTTTGAATAGATAAATGAAACTAGGTCTCTCAATGCTAAGTATCATTCATGGTTTTATATGCTTGTGTAACGTTTAAGTATTTCTCCAAAGATACCAAATTGGAATTGTTTAATGTGCATAGATGAAACTCAAACCTTCAGTAGAGTTTCAGTTTGATTTCAGAATTTTGGTAATCGTGTACACCATGTTTCGCCCCTATGAAACTCAATTCTTCTCTTTTCTAATAAATTTCATGTCACATCATCTGTTTTGCTTACATGGCATATTCTATGGAAATGAAACTTGCATTGAGAATGAATTAAGTGCAACCTGCCTCGCACAGATCAACCTTGACAAATGAACACTGGCTCATAAAATCGTGAAGCCTACCAGCTAGGATATTGAGCTCAATTTTGCAGCTGCGTGTGTGTCCGGCGCCAGGGTACGTGAAACCTGTATGCTATCTACCGGATGCATAATTTTAAGCCTAGGGTCGGAGGCCCCCGATGAGAAATAGAAGGTTTGACAAGTGTCCAGAACACTCAGCAAAAAGCCAAAAACACTAACAACTTTACACTCGGAAAAGTCCACTCGGCGAAGGCCTGGTCGGCGAACACAACTTTGCCGAGTGTTTCTTACAAAACAATCGGCTTTCTTGAGTGCCAAACCCAGCACTCGGCAAACTTTTTTCCAAAAAAAAAGAAGAAAAAAACTCACACAGCAAAGCCTCCCCTGTCATGGGCCCTCCATGTTATTCCCCGACCACCACTTCGCCGGCAACGGCTCACACGCCCTGCCGCTACGCCGATTGGGCTCACGGTACGGACCGCCACCGCATCCAGCCCAAGCATGAACACCCGAGCTCCCCTGATTGTGCCCGCTCTGGGCCCATTCTATGTTGTGCTAGGCAAAGGGAGGGGGAGACGGTCGGAGGAGCCAGTGTTGGCTCGACGTGGAGAGAGGGAGAAGAGTTGAGGTCGGCGGGGGGAGGATGAGGTGCTGCCGCCCCGGCGTGCCATCACACCCCGTGGTAGTCTTCACGAGGCAGATGAGAGCCGTGCTGCTAGCAGAGAGAGAGAGAGAGAGAGAGAGATACGAGACAAATGAGAGGGAGGGATCCTGATGGTGTTGTTTGGATCAATGGGAGGCCATGATTTCAAAGGGTTGGCTTGCTGACATGGCAACTTACTGTGAACTGAAATGTGTTTGGAAAATTTGGATGGCTAAGCAACTTCAAATGAAAAAAAAATTTGTCAACTACAAAGTTTTTTATTTCGCTGAGATGTACAATTTTGTTATAAAATTGTTTTTCATATGGGATCATATAAAATGTTTCTATGAAAAATGCATTTATTAACTCTCTCACACACTATTTCATGTACTTCTTATCAGATGGTTCGGTTTTGAAAACATGGTTAGGACAAAATGTGTGAAACTATTCAACTTTTTATCACAATCTCCATGTGTCATGCCATCACATCATGGCAAATCTCATGATTTTTTTGACACTATTTTTTTGGGAAATTAAAATTAATTCGAGCACACCTTTATGGTCATATTTCTTGAAAACGATATGCGAAATTTCTTTTTCATTTCATGGGTAAGGCCTCCAGCTAGGCTAAATAACATGAATATAATTTTTATACTCATTGTATTATTATATTATCTAAAACAGTTGCGATTCAAATTTGATTTGATTCATAAATTGCTCGAATACAATTAATTAACTAATTATAGAAAACAAATACAAAAGCATCCAAATTTTAACATGTAGTAACAAATGTTGTATATAGAGAATAGAAAAAGTTTTGATGGTGAAAAATAAAAAAATATTTAAATGTGTGCTGAGTGCAAAAAAAATAGACTCAGGAAAATCTAATCTTTGCCGAATGTACTAAATAAATACACTCAGCAAATACCCCTTTGCCAAGTGCCGCAAAATACACTCGGCAAACTCCCCTCTTTGCAACAGCGCATGAAGTCTGGAACATAATTGTTCATGCCAATTGCCAGTATGTAGGAACACAAGCAGGAAAGTTTAAAGTCGATCTCTACAGGGTCTAATAGGAATCAAGAAGAAATAGCAACCTTTACAGTGTGAAGAAAACATAAAGTTGAAAAAGCTCTTAACAGGAATAAACTGATGCCACTAAGAGTGGACGAACAATGCCGAGCAATGCATAGAAGATTATAACAGGACACAGACTTGTGAAGCCTGGAGGATTGTATTTGCAGTACAATTTTGAAGCATGGAGATGGGAAGCAAGAAAACAAAACGATAAGAGATGAAATCTAGATCGCTGACATTTCGCTAAATCAAAAGGAAGGCTAGACTGTAAGCAATATTGATAGATAAATCTGCAATAGCTTAGCGAGACAAGGGGATCACACGTACCTTGCTGATGGATTCAGCTCGTAGAACGTGCGTCGGGATGGAAGGGCTTTGGTTGAGCTCTAGATCTAGCGCAGGCAGCAGCTTGTGGTAAGGCTAACTCCAAAAACGATGGCCGTATTGGATATAGCCTAACATTCATCCATTAACGACCACTGCAAGAATGAGGAACGGAGCTGTACAGGGTACCTTGGGTTATCAGCTGCTGCTACACGTCCTGTGGCACCGGATCGCTCCACCAACCGTCGGAGCACAACTCCGGCCTCCTCTTCAGGCCTGACCTCACCCGTCTCTTTGCGCCGCCGGAGTTGACTACGCTTGCCGCAAGTGACGGTTCATCTGGTGGAATAAGCACTGAGGAAAGAGGGGATCTACTTTTACATCTCCTCTCACCGTTGCAAAATGGCTCCTGCGGTTGCATTGTATCTTGGGTGCAGGTTTATGCTACGCAAAGTGCACAGTTCACACGGCTATGCATTTTTTAATTTGCCTTCCCCGATGCCTTGGCTGTTGGACTCAGCCTGAGGCCGCTAGTTTGCAGGGATAGTAAGGTATGCGATGCCGGGACCCCATAGAGATGAAACATGCCTGCATTTAATTAACTAAATTCATCAAACCATGCTGTTGCACGGGCTAGTGGTCTCAAGAATTGTAGAATTTACTGGTAAGTGGTCGTCATGTCCAGAAACAAGATATCCTCCAGATAACCACTTGATTGCTTCAAAGACAGATTCACTTTGTAAAGCAAAAAAGCAAATCATCAACTTTATTGTAGCTGGATTAGGCTGACCCACTTAGTTAAAAAGTATGCAATTTAGCCAAAACTGCAATCCACTGATTTTTTGTTGTTGATAATAGCTAATTGGTTAATATGCAGCTAAATGTTGTACAAAACTCATCAGTTATATAACCTCAAATTGAAGAGCTTCCAGCATTCGGCAATGTAGTGCTGAATATCCATGTAAACTGAGCATCTCAGTCTATTTATTATGTTAATCATGCTACAATTTCATTTCCTAATGACAATGCTCCTAGACCTCTAATTTTTTTCACACACATGACTACTCTTCTTCGGCAATATGTTGCTGAATATCGATTAGTTTGAAGCTCCTATTCTGATCCTCCTCTTCATAATATATTTGGTCGTGCTTCTCGCATAGTTCTTGCATGTTCAGATGTTATTTCTCATTTTTAATTTACATTCCCTTGCTAAAGGTCATGTGGTTGGGATCTTTCACAACCAATATTGTAACATCCCTACCCCTAGGCCCGCTTAAACCTAGAAGCTCTATATATTTCAAGACTTTCCTCACAGTCCATTAACAGTCTTTTATGTGCACTTTGTCCTCACAGTTGCACACCCAGAAAAACGGTCGCTCAACCATCCCAAAATTACTCTAGGGTAAGCATGCTGAACCCTTAGATTTATTTTGTTGTGACTAACTTCTGGAAAAGAAGTTACAACTTATTGATATGATTATGTAATCAATCGTATTAAGGCATGAACTAGGATGTCACAAAAAGATCCTGCGAGGAACGATAAGCTGTCGCCACTCAGCAATGATAGGCAGCAGTCAGGTGCGAAGGCCCGTACTATCCTCTTTATTTGCATCTGGATCTCTCTTGTTCCAACGTTGGTTCAGTCACAATGGAGGCCCTCGAAACTGGATCCCTTTCCTGGCATGTATATTTTTTAATTTCTGGAGAGTTCAAACCGGATCATGTCATTGTTACACCTTTTTTCGAAATATATGAATGCTGCTGCTATTATAGTATGAACCAAATGGGCTGGCAGGCAGGCAGGCAGGGACCAGGTGACGGGCGAGGCTTAGTTCATAGATTCTGCAATCTGTGCCAAGTCCAATGCCTCTGATTCTATCTGAATTTCACCAGCCACAATAATAACGATTGTTCATAGGTGAATTGATGAACTGACCCAGCGTAAACGAAAACTGAAATCAATCTTCTTGTAAATCCATTTTGTTTTTAGTATGCAAACTCATGCCTCATTGCATTTTTTTTACCAAGCCTAAAAATACTGATTATTTCTGTTTTAGAAACAGAATGTGTGTTGTACTTTTATCTTATCAGATTATACCGCAAGAACTTTAAGTTTAATTTGCGTCAACCTCACGCCCTCACCCACATGCAGTGCAACAAGCTGGGAACGCTTAAACTTGGATGAGCCCAAACTTCCTTCAAAGACCTTTGTATTTTCCAGGAGTGGTGATAAAACGATTAAAAAAATCACTCTATTGAGTTTAGACGACAGATTTTAGTATAAAGGAGTACGAAGAAATAGTAAAAGTAGGGACTAAAAGCAGCTCAGTCTGAACTCTCTAGAAAATGATGTTGTGAAAAAATGATGTTACAGAGAAGATTAAATACAAAAATATAATTGAAGATCTTCATTTCAATGAATTCTAGATGCATCACAGTTTTTAGTAGATAATAATGGTATAAGTACTGTTTTAGAATGAATGTCAATGGTATATCTTACATAGTATTTCAGAACGTATAAATATTATAAAAATGTAGTTTAATTGATTTATATTCTTAAAAGAAGGGTCTCACTTTCTTTTCCGCAGTAGTCTATCTGATTTTCCGTGTGGAACGAGTCGCAGGCATAGAATTGTTTTATTGCCTTTATGCAAACGCATCATGAAGGTGGCGAAACCCTCAGAACTATATATGTACAGTATCAAAGCAATAATCTTTATCGTGGCATTAGTAAGGTATTAAGCGCTAGTGATATATTTTTTAATGAGAACAGTTATTTTAATGATATGTCTAATCCTTGTATGTAATAACGCTTGGTGCTACGTGAATCAGTTGATGTCAGATCAGTTCAGTGTACCATTTGGATGCTTTTGTAAAACATAATCGAAGGATGACAGGAATACTAACGAACACCCTTGAACGAAGGTCGTGCATGCTGTACTTGTAAATTTATTTCGTCCAACAGATTAAAGCACAACATAACTGTAAAATACCAGGCAATTAGCAACCAACCACTAGGTGGTGTGCTTGTGGTAGGTGGTTTGCCTGCCATAGGTCGTGTGCTAACCAATGAGCTGCACCATCATCGACTTTATAGATGGAGCTGCAACCAATATTCTGGAACGATGACCTGCCGCCGTTCGGCAACGATAGGCTGCAACTAAAGGTGTGAACGCTCGTACTATCCTCTTGTTTGGCATATGCCTTGGCCCGTCAATTGAATTACTAATTGATCTCTGTCCTACCAAAGTTTGGTTCAGTCACGACGGAGAACCCCGATCTCGACCGCATACATATTTTTAATTTTGCAGCTGCGTGTGTCTGGCGCCACGGTACGTGAAACCCGCATCCTATCAACCATATGCATAACTTTAAGCCTACTAGGGTCCAAAATCTGGCTTGGGTCTAACTCCCATTTTTTTGTGAACGACACACAGCCACCAACCTATTTATGTTTTCATTATCGTTTCACGTAAAAGATTTAACCCAGGGTTAATGGTGTTGGACAACCTGATCTTATATGTTAGCTTGTCTAGCAAGGTAGCCTTGTATGTGGACCAAAGGCTGATGCGTTTCAATAAGGCTGGTCCACGGTATAGTGATGGACCTAGAGGGAATATTTCTTGTTTTTTCTTTTTCCTCCATTTTCAGAATTTCCAATAATTTCTTTATTTTTTTGAAATTCATGTCTAATTATCTGGGCATCGGAAAAATACGCGGTCAGTTGCGTTAGGATCGGAGCGACGTTTCCTACGTCTTGGTTATGTTCTCGTTCATGTTCTAGTAGTAGACATTCCATTTCTTAAAATTCAGTACCTGATTGCCTCGATTTGTGTGTCTTACTCGTACAGCATGTGTTGGGGGCCTGACACGAGTCAGGCTTCGCGCGAGGGGAACGCCAAGAGCCCCCGCACATGTTTTCTAGCGCTAACGCCGGGTCTTGACTGTGGAAAAGTGTGTGCAGGTTGCCAAGTGGCGTAGGCACCCAAAGCGGAGGAGGCACCTCGAGTCGAAGCAATGGAGAGCCCGGGAGAGGGGCCAAGCCCCAGGTGCGAAGGGCTGTAACCCGCAGAATTACCATCCGGCGAGGCGAAGTGACACAGGCGCGAAGTGCCAAAGCAAGGCGAAGCTAGGGGTCGCGCTCTAGCTAAGAGGCCAGCTAAGCTGCGGGCGACGCGGTTTCGGCCGCATTCCCCGGAGTATCCCCAGGAGTTACCGCCTCACAGTAGGATTTGGGCGTTCGGCCAAGCGCAAAATGGTCTTGTAAAATACAGCTCCCTGGACTATAAAGGGAGCCTAAGGGCCACCTGTAATGACACATGAATTCCGCAAGATAACTTTGATTATCCAAAAAAGCCGTTGTCTTGCCACTTTATCTTTCCGTACTTCGCGTTTCCTACTCTTGTGTTCAGCGTGCTAAGTGAGCTTTATCTCCGCCGCTTAGTACGCCAACATTGGCGCCCACCGTGCGTGAGCTCGAAGTTCAAACTCACGATGAAAAGAAACACGAGAACAGCTGCAGCGGCTCAGCCTCTACAAGAGCTGCCCGCAAGATTACCAGCAGCAGCTTCGACGCTCCTCGGAGCGAACCAGAGGCCAGCAACCGAAGGCGAAGGGTCGCAACCACTTCGACTCGAGCAACCGCCCGCTTCAAGCAATGGTGAAGGCACGAGCGAACGACAAGCCAACATCAACACAGTCAAACTTCTAGCAGTCCAGGAGGAGGACACGAACCCGAAGACATTTACACCTCGGGAGACAGCGAGACACGCTCAGCGAAGTAGCGGAGCTGCGAAGGCACAATTCGGCGCTCGAGGAAGTAAAGAGCAAACTCCTTCAAGAAGCTGAGCTTAGGGATAAACTGCTGCAACAAAAAGAAGCCCTTTTGGAAGAGAAACGAAAACACGAGGAACTCGCAAGGGAAATCAGAAGGCTAAGGGAAAAAGCAAAGAAAGCCAGCCGATCGAAGCAATCAACCGCCACAATTCCAAGCGACACTGAAACCGAACCAACAGCAAGCAACAACCAAGACAACAACACAAGACGCGAAGCAATACCCACCAAAAAGTCAAGCCTCGTAATCATTGACAAAGACTCACCACTCTCGGAAGGACTGCAAAGGGCAAGCTACCCAGAAAATTTTCGCATGGGGACAATCCTGAAGTACAGGGAGAAACAGACCCAAGACAATTTCTCATCAGCTATGAAGCAGCAGTAACCTCGGCAGCAGGAGACGAAGTAACTCTGGCAAAGATCTTCGCCTGCGCACTCGAGGGCCAGCATCAACGTGGTATTTCAGTTTGCAACCAACATCCATCTACAGCTGGGAAAACCTAAGAGGCAAAGTAATTGCAAACTTCAGAGGGTTCAAGGGGGCATCCGAACCATTAGAGGACTTGAGAAACAACAGATTACTACAAAAGGTTCCTAACACGAAAATCCCAATGCCCGAAGGCAGCAGAAGAGTTGGTGATCGAGTATGCAATCAAGGGGCTTCACGCCAGTCCTCTAAGCTCGAAATTCGTAAAGAAGTGGCCTCGCACAGTGCAATACATGTGCAGCAAATTTGAAGAATATTGCAGATCTGAAGCAGATTACAAGAGGAGAACAGCTAACCAAAAATAAGCGCATGAGACGCAAAACACCTACGACGGACAACCAAAGAAGTCGAAGCCCCAAGACAACACCCAGGCAGTCGAAGTAAACAATATACATGGCAAGTCAAGCGAAGACACCGACGAACAAGACCAAGACAACTCGCACAAAGAAAAGCCACGAAGTAGCAACAAAAATGTCAACGCCAACGCAAGAAACCTTACTGCATCTAGTGCGAAGGCCATGCCGGGCACAGAACCCTAGATTGCCCAAGAACGAAGGAAATCATCGGAAGATTAGACATCGAAGAGAAGCAGTCTCAGCTCCCAGCTCAAATAAACCACACAACAATGAGTCGCTGGCATTAGCAGCAACCCCAGCTGCCAAACGTGCAGAATCACTACTACCCACCCCAGCAATACTACCCAACGTAGTACTTCGGACAGAACCACCCAACCCAGCCTCCGCCCCAACATGGGTCGGGTGCCTCGCATTACACAAGACAGGATAACAAAATCGCTTACTCCGAACCCCTAACATTGCCACCACCAAAAATCGAAGACGCGAGCAAGCAAGACTACAGAGCACAGCCTCTTCCAGTAAAAGGATTCATCGAAATGATCTCGAGGCGGGTCGAGCATGGACATCGAAAACAAAAGACAGCGCAGAGACTATTTCAGGCTTGTCAATGTGGTATTTGTCGAAGGACTAGTCAGCAAAACCAAGTGGTCCCACATCCCAATATCCTTCACCGAAGCGGACCTCGATCTGAAAAGCTATCCACACTTAGACGCTTTCGTAATCGAAGCTCACATAGACAAATGGAGAATTGATAAAGTCCTCATCAACAATGGTAGCCAAGCAGATATAATATTCCATGGAACATTCCTAAGGATGGGCTACACGGATCAAGACCTCGAACCATCCAACACACCATTGTATGGTTTCGGCGGGAAGAGAGTCGAACCAGCTAGAAAAATAAAGCTGCCCGTAACATTTGGTGATGTCTCCAATCCAACAATGGAATTCATAACTTTCGACGTAGTAAGGCTAAACTACCCTTACTTCGCTATCCTAGGAAGGCCAACTATCAACATGTTCGAAGCAACAATTCACAACGCATACCTTCGAATGAAAATCCGGGCAGCAAACGGCGTCACAACAGTGAAAGGGGACCAGCAACTGGCAAGAAACATCGAGAAAGGGTTCACACTGGAGTAGCACTTCCAGAGGATCGACGCACAACAAGAAGAGAAACCCAAAAACAAAACCAGAATCCCGGGCCTCAATCTATCAAGAGCCAGAACAACCGACGAAGCGGAAGCAATCATCTGGCTCAAAATTAACCAAGACCTCGCAGCGGCACAACACAAGATAGCAACGAAAATCTCAGCTATGGAAAAGCAAAACCTTCGCATGGAAGCGAAGGGGCTCCATCAGTCATGAAAAAACATTGTAAAACAGCCCTTCCGCGAAATATAAGCGAAGGAGCTATCGTAGAATTAAGCAAGTCTTTAATTTTTTTAATTTTCCGCAAAAGACCGTACTCTTTTCCTCGACGGGGAAGCTCCGAAAGGGGCGCGAGGTTTTTAACGAGGCGGCATGTGTAATAGCTGCTATAATTAATACAAAGCTGCATTCCCCAAACGCGAAGCAAAAAGCAGTTGAAACGACCTCCAAACGCAATGGAGATCTGAACATTCAATAGAGGCAATGCCTCAGCAAGTAGCTGTACTCCGTCGGGTACAAACAATATACCCTAGAGTACTAGCTAACAAGCCTTTCCGCGGGCAAAAAGCAAAAGGCCCAGAATTCCGGTTCCCAAAAAACAGCCACTCCGCGACCGAAAAGCAAAAGCCCCAGAAACCTGGCATGCAAAGTAATCGCTATGTTGGGCAAAAACAATATGCCACGGACAAAACATTCGTCGCATCAGATCAGGCAAAAAACAAAAGCCCCAGAGCGACGAAGCAAAACGATGCGTAAAGCCGCCAAGGGGCTTGCGTTTTCGTTCAAAGCAAATTTCACTTCGCCCCTGAACGACTAAGTGGGGGAGTGGCGTTTTATTTAAACAAAACGACACGCGAAGCCGCAAAGGGGCTCAAGAATTGATATCACTAAGATGAGGCAAAAACTTTATTCGAAGGAAGCGAACAAGGAAACAAAACATACAACATGCATACCGCAGCAGCAAGCCGGTATCAATCAAAGAAAATTTCAATGGCCCCACCTATTTTATCTTTGGAATGCCGCGGAATATCGAAAGCGAAGCTCACATCCGACGGGTTACAGTCCGGCGCTTCGACTTTCACGCCCGGATAGCAGGAATATCAGCGAGCGAAGCCGAGAGTCAATTCCTCAAGAACTTCGGCAACTTGCATTGACCCTCCGCATAAAGGACCATCACCAATCTCCAAAAATCGGGGAGTCTCCATCGGGATAACGAGCGATATATCACTCATAACAACCCTGCATGACCCTTAAATGGCATCACTCCCACGCAGCGGGAACGACACTTCGCGCGAAGGAAAAATCCTGAAAAAACAGACAACTTGCACAAACAATAAGACTCCCTCACTCCTCCCTTTTTATAACAACGTCACACTCGAAAAAGGCCAATTTTACAATATCCCATTCATCTCGCCCAAAAGATTGGGGGCGAAAACCACGGCCCATCGAAGGGGGCCGAAGCGAAGGACCAGCAAGCCTACCCCTAGCAACATCACCGTAAACCTCTAAGTCCCTTAAACCTACTTGTCGAGGGGCGAGGAACGCCTCGCGCACCCTAAATTGACCTCGACTCCCGGCGCATGATCTACTTCATTGTTGGCCATGTCCAGCGCCTCAAAATAATCTAAATCAACTTCAGAACTAGAAGCTGCGCCATCACTTCGCGCAGAATCGCCAGGGAGACGCAATTCCAAAATTAATTCGGAAGCATCGCTTTCAGAATCCTACGTAGGCCCTTCGCGCGGAACATGCGCAGTTCAAAAATATTCATATACAAAAATCGTTCTCGCGCATCAAAGCACGGTCCCCCACAACAAACAAAATTTAGGCGAAGGGGCAAACTGCCTTCCGTCCGCTTCTAAACCTCTCGGTCGGCCCCGGCCCCTGTAGCCGACGTCTCTGCGCCGGGGCGGTCAGCCAATGGCGGAGCGCGGTCTTCCATTTCCTTCGCCTTTGCAGCGTCCACTCCTTCGCCGGCTTCCTCCTCCTCCAAAAATTAAATTATTATATAAACTATATCGGAATTTAGCCCGTATAACCAAACTTCTTGTGCGTATAGTCTTCTGATAAATGAAATTTTATTCAAAGTACAATATTATTCAGACTTTCTACACGGCTAATTAGATTACTACGTACAGGCATATTGTAGTCGTATTTATATTGCAAGATCTTTCTACCAGATACAATGTCAATCTGTCTTTCAGGGATATCATGGTTGCGCGACAAAGATTTACAGGACTTGTATGACGTATAGCAGACTAAAATTACAACAGCTGCAATAATTAATCTCTGCAATATATAGATGATTTGTAGCCTAGATTCAAATATTTGCACCGCAACAACATAGAATATATTACAACAGCTAACCTCCTGTGTAGAATTAATAACCATGGTAATATATATACAAGAGTAAAATGCACTCCAGGTACCTAAACTATTTAAGAATGATCTTTAAGTTCTACAAACTCTCAAAGTAACCATATGGATCCTTAAACAAATTTTGGATAATCATCTAAGCCCACAAACTTTATATTAATTCTCTTAGGTCCATGATTTATCAAGCAGTTCTACATCGTTACACATAGCCACTCTACATATGCATTGCCACCGTACAAAATCGCTCTCGACGCGAACGTCATCAAACCTACTCGATGACGGTAGCTAGCTGCAGGTGTGCTAAGCCATAGTCTCACCCTCCCATGTGACCTCGCCCTTCCCATCATGACATCTTCTTTCCATGTCCGATACTCATTATCCACTTCTACGGCATACTTGTTACTCATGACAATAGTCAACCCTCCGTGTGTTGCACCTTTCGCATGTGACGTGACACACCACTGTCATAGTGGGCAGTGGGAATAGGCCTCAATGGGGGGAGGCGAGGCTGGATGGGAGGGTGAGACTTTGTTAGTTAGGTTTGGCGGCGCTTACATACAAATCAGTCGTGCGGTGGCGCATGTGTACTGTAGCTGGGCGATGGCGTTGTGCGTTGAGAGTGGTTAGATGTTGGTGTTGTGGACTTAATTGACACAATATAAATAGATCATGGACATAGGGGATTATTATAAAGTTTGTGGACCTAGATGACCATCCGAGAATAGTTTAGGGACTCATGTGGTCACTTTGAGAGTTTGTGGATCTAAATGACCGTTCCTAAATAGTTTAGGGTGTGTTTGTTTCAGTGAATTGACTTGGATTGGCTTGGGCATGCTGTCTAATCCATAATTTGTTTTATCGTCGGCCTAGATAGGGTGTACAAGAATAGATAATATGCTTCAAAGATACCGAGAAATTTGGCCGGATAGGGCTATCGAACCGGTCTAAGCATGATAATTAGTAAATAATTAGATATAACTAGCATATTTTGATATTGATTAGTATATTATATTACAATATTAGGATAAATAAACATTAATATATTAATTAATGTTAAAATAATATAATAATTAATAATTAGCATGTTTTAGTATTAATTATGAATTGTTGTAACCAAAATACTCTTTATGAAAATAAAAGTGGGCTAATTACTATATGGTTAACTACTATTATTTGCAAATAAGATTTAACTCCTCTCATTCAATATTTTTTTTGACCCTCCAATTGTCAGTCAAACAAACAATGGGTTGGATGATCTAGTCCTATAAAATACGGATAGGATGATCCCATCCAACCTTCACATTGAACCTACGCACCCTTAGGATTGCAAGGAGAAGGCATTTGGCCGGCGCCATCTTCAGGTATGTCCGATGGGACTGCAACCTTTCTTAACATATCAAATATTGTACGTTTCAGTTGTTAAGTATAGGGTGCATGTAGTTTGGAAATTTTGGGATGCCTGCCCTTCGATGCAAGTCAACCTGCCGACTCTGTTGGTTGCTCTACAATTTTTTTAGGGACACAAAACCCTTCTGTACCTTTTTCTTTTCTTCTACTCTATGCAATTGCTGTGAATCTGTGACCAATTTACGCGTTGACTTCACTATTTGGTCCCACTAAAGAACTGAGGTTTGGTAAATTATGATTCGTGAGGCAGGAGCATAAATACTATTTTCAAAAGGCTCAAAAATTAGAATTCTCTTCAGAAAACTCTTGGGTGTAGAGGGTGAAACTAAAGCTTCAAGTTTGATTGACAAGAAATTCAATTGATGTCTCTTAGTAGGAATAGAGAGAAGCGCTGAGATTCAGTAACCCACACCATCATCCAATTCGTCAAGGACCAAGGCACAGGTGATAAACATTTTACCTATGTTGAGCTTGCTGAGTATACAATCTGAAGTTAACTGAAGAATGCCTCTATAGATTGATGAATTCCTTACTGAAGAGTAAAATAGATTACATAGAGTTTTAATTAGAAAAACTGTGCCCTTCTTACAACTTCTTTTAGCCCTTTGTGTTGATAAAATGCTACATGGCAGTATTAATGACAAACTGCCTTACCATTCTAAATATAGATTGGTAGCATTAGAACAGGAAAAAATGATGCAAACTTATCTGGATTTCATAATATTACTTTTGCATATATGCTAATCATATATTTTTTTGTGTTGTGATCTGATAGTGCAAATGCTATATTTGTCAGGCATTTAGGCAATATAAGTTGCTTTAGTGGTCATGTTAGTGTCTTTTAAAGCAGTTTATAATATCACTCGGAAGTAACTTGGCATCTATATCAAATGCTAGACCTTATATTTGTGATAGTTCAAGAATGGACAGTTCTATCACACTTTGATGACTCTATTGTATATTTCTGTTTTGGTTTTTCCTATATGACTGTCACACCAGTGTTTTACCTATATTTAGTTGTAGCATGTTGGTACGAGACTGAAGAAATATACCAATAACAACTGCAGCCACCTTAGTGATAGTGCTATTGTAGTACTAGCTGCAATATTAATAGCTCCTGCAACAACCAGCTGATGTATGATCAATATCATTTAGGCTTCGTTTGGATGTAGATATTGGAGGGCTTGGCATTGAATTGAGATCAATACCAAATCAGCCTAGATATTGAATTGAGTTCAATGCCAAAGCCATTGTTTGGATGTAGATAGAATTGCAAGATGATGACGATTTCCTCCAATACGGAGGGGGTTGGCTCAGTATTGGGAACAAGGGGCTGACTAGGTGATGAATTCTGGTTGGTATTGAGTTAAGTTTCCAATTCCGAATTCCATGACATCCAAACAACGGCATTCAGATCTACCAATGTCAATTCCAAATTCTAAGGCTGAATATCTACATCCAAACGCAATGTTAGTATTTGGATTGGTTGCACTATTGCGTGCTCAAGGTGGTTCATTGATTTTTTTTTATTTCAGGTTTGAGTGAATAGCAGGTTCTACCCAGAAGGAAGTTTATTTTGAGGTACAGAGCATTTTTTGACCCAAAGCTACAACGAGGCCTTGCGGTTAAAGTTATCCACGCCGGTTTTGATTTGTGAATATCTATCCCATTAGGAAAATTGCTTGTGCAGAATAAAATTTATGGACTTCTATGGTGCTTCTTTTGTTGAAGTGGATGTGTAACACTTTGTAATTAGGATATGGACCAATTTGTGTATCTGTGTAATGCAACAAAGTAGTTGCATCATGTGGTAGAAGAAATCAGTTGTAGTTGGAACAATCTAAGTTTTTATTTAGAAATGAAATGTTAGGTGATCTAAATGAAAACATGATAAAATTTATTCGAATGATTTTTGGTCCGTGGCAACGCACGGGCATCCAACTAGTCTTGAAAAAAATTCAAACTTTTTGGAATGACTATTGATAAGCATGTGTATATATAGGTGAAGGGGAAGATGGGGGGGGGGGGAGAGATAATATGGAAAGTAGGGTGTCTTTCATTATGAAGTTTGGTACAATAAAATGCAACATACCGCAACTCGTACGACATTAGGTAGACACGGTCAGATGGTTGGGTATTTTTCAGATGATCTTTGTAATAAGTATGACACATTATATTTGATTTTCTGGAGGATACCCAAGTATCCTGACCTATTTACCTCGAGGTTGTATAAAAAGGTGTCTGCCGCTATAGCGGGTTTTTGTAGTAATTCTCGTCAAGGTCAGATCCGCGAGCAGCAGCAACTTTGGTGGTTGGATCCGATGATGTGGATCCGCCAGGCAGATCTGGGTGGATCCGGTGGTGTTGAGCCTGCCCTCCTCCCCCACTGCCTCTTGCTTTGTCTCGCGGTGCTAGGCTCCGCCGGTGCCCCCACCCCCCACCCCCCGGCGGGCAGATCGGTGGTCATGAGGGGCTGTTGGGCGGCGGTGGCGGTTTGTGTCCCCCTATGGACGGCCTCTCGGGTGGCAAAGCAACAACGTTGTGGGGCGGCACGCGGGGCCACGGAGGAGGAGCTACGCACCGTCCCCGGTGAGCAGCGATGGCTCATCAGCGGGCAAGCTTTATTTTTTTAATTTTTTCTATGTTCTTTGGTGAGAACCCTCTCGCTGCACATCATGAGCTGACACTTTTCTTTCATCAACCACTTCTTCTTGCACATCATGAGGAACATGATCAATATTGGTTTTCTTCCTCTTCGCCTAGCCTTTCTTTCTACTTTTGGACTTATCCATGATATCCGTATCATCAGTTCCATCATTAGTTTTGTATCAACGAGCGTTGCACGTTGGACATCTAGTATTATTGGCATGCTCTTTACGGTACAATATGCAGTGGTTTGGACAAGCATGTATTTTCTGTACGCCTAGGGTCAATGGTGCCAATACATTCTTTGCATTGTATGTGTTGGTGGGCAAAGAGTTTGGATTTGGTAAAATTTTGGCTAACAGCTCTAAAAGTTGGTTGAAGCTTGTGTCCGACCATCCATTCTTAGCCTTAAGTGTGACAAGCTCTAGCACTGTCTGCAAGACCGTGCAATCCTTATGGCACCCCTTGGATTCCTCGTATAGAAGCTCCTTTGACGCATTCTCCAATGCATCCAAGTTATCCAAATCTCACCATTTCTTTTGGACTAGGTTTTCGTTGTTAATGTGGATCAACAATTCCTCCACATCGAGACCGCCGTCAAAGTCCTCGCTTTCATTGACAAGTTCGGGCCATCCGTGTGACCTGCTGTCGTTGCATAATCTGTGCTACTTTCAGCCCTCACCCTACGCTCGTCGTGGTCAACTCTTGCTCTTATCACCTCTTCGACGTGGTCACCTTGTGCATGATGTCCTATTTCACCGTGTTTTATCCAGATATAGTAGTCCATGATAAATCTTTTCTCCAACAAGTGCTCGCGGATAGTCTCGGGTGTCTCAAACATAAACATGTTCTTGCAATGGGTACAAGGACAATAGATATATTGTGTACCCCTTCCTCTTGCGTGTCGCTTCGCTTCTTCAACGAAATCCGTGACCTTTTGGAAATATACCACAAGCATCACTACCCCCACCAGATGTACATCCGAGATCGATCTTCCGTCTTTCTATACACATGTATCGTAAATAAAGAAATGAATAATAATTAAAATCTAAGTCAAAAGGAATTATATATTAAAAAGCAAAAGTAAAGGCTATATTACATGTTCATAATAAAATCTAGACACAAGAATATTACATACTATAGTTACGTGTGATTTAAAAGTTAATAATAAAATCTCTACATAAATTACTGTTAAAAAGACAAGATTTATGAATAAAACCTAGATCCAAAACTAGGTCTAGATCCCTACATATAAAAGCCTACATATATGTATGGAGAGGATAAGTTTAAGTAATAAACAACCTATGAGATGCATGGGGAGCAGTAACCATGCCATTTATAGGAAAAAAATTGGATCCAAAATCTAGGAAAAGTAACCATAAAAAAAAGACTAAAACTATGGTTAAACAAAAAAAAATACATAGAACGGTATGGATTTACCTCCTAGAACAATATCCTTCCAAAAAAAGGAATTTATCTTTTTGTCTTTTTCCGCCCTCCGTACGGACAGCTCGTCGGTGAACTCGCGAAACAGAGCTCCTGCCGGGAGGAAGGGGACGAATTTATACACTCGTTACCTTCAATAGCAGGCATGATGACGTCACCATGGCGACGATATTACAGGAACCCTGTAATAACAGACCATGTGACGTCACCGGTGGCCGCTATTGCAGGCTATCCCGATAATATCGGCCGCAAGTGACGTCATCGCGAGGCCGATATTACGGACTCGACCAGATAATAGCGGCCGACAGGTGACATCACCGAGTGGCCGCTATTACCGGATGACCCCATCCGTAATAGCGTTGCCTCCGATGACGTCGGCTGCGCCCGCTATTGCAGTGACCCCTGCAATAGCGTTACACCCCGATGACGTCGGCAATGGCACCCAGCAATAGCGTTTTTTTTTGCGTGCCCACTATTGCTGGAAAATGCCCCCGATATTGCTGGCTCTTTTTGTAGTAGTGTGAGCCCGCCCTCCTCCCCCACTACCTCCTGCTTTGTCTCGTGGTGGTGGGCTCCGCCGGTGCCCCCTCCCTCGGCGGGCAGTTCGGTGGTCGTGAGGGGCTGTTGGGCGGCAGCGGCGGTGACTTGTGTCCCCCTATGGATGGCCCTCTCTAGGTGGCAAAGAAGCAACGACGTGGAGCAGCGCGCAGGGCCACGGAGGGGCAGATGCGCGCCGTCCCCGGCGAGCGGCGATGGCTGATCAGCGGGTGAGCTTTATTATTTTATTTTTTCTATCTTCTTTGTTGAATACCCTCACTAGCAGCGGCTGACATACATCAACCGCCGCTATAGCGGTGTATACCATGACTGGTCTACATATGGTATTTTTGTAGTCTAGCAAACGTATGCGCGGTTGGGTCAGCATGCGGCTATAGCACTTCCATTGTTTCGGCCAGTCACCGCCACATGCATCGCGTCATGCGTGCCTCTGCCCCATGCCTCGCCAAGCCAGGGACGTTGCCACCTCCACCTGGGCCTGGGCCACCTTTAGCACAGGTCCACCGCCTCCTGTTCAACCTGTTAAGAATCATTCGGAAACACGATTGTGGTAATATTTCTTGACCAAGATGTGTAAAATTTATTTTTATTTCATAAGTAAGCCCTAAAACTATTATAATATTTAAATCACTTGTAGTTCAAATTTGACTTGATTCAAAAGAAATTGCTTGAAATTTATTTAATTAATTAATTATAGCAAAGAAATAAAAAATATACCGATTTTTCATATGGAGTAACCCATGTTGTTCGTGGAGAGTAGGAAAAGTTTTGAGGGTGGAAAAGGAAAAAGGTTAATTCTTTGTCTATTGACAAAAAAGACACTCGAGAGGCTTTAATCTTTGCCTAGTGTCAAAAATAAATAAACTCGGCAAATAGTGAAGCTTGCTGAGTTTTTTTTTTATCCGAGCACTTGGCAAAGGAGTCTTTATCGGGTTTGATTTGTTTCGCCGAGTGTTTTTATTTTAGCGTAGAACATAGTCGTTATTTGCCGAGTGTAAAAAAATACACTCGAAAAAGAACAAGAGCGTTCGGCGAACATTAAGTTTCCCATAGTGTTGACTACCAGCGCTACGGTCTGATGAGGTAGCTAGGTTAAGCCCCTCGTGATCCACTACTCATGGCTGCAAGACCTAGTCACCTAGACAACCGAGAGGCCGAGCTGTACGACTACAAACTTCAATGAAACTCTTGAGTGCGGTGTTGTGTACTCCCTCCGTCTATGAATGTAAGGATTTATAGACTTTCTGACTTATCGTTTGACTATTCTGTCTTATTCAAAATATTTATATAAATACAAAAATAAAGAATACGTATTTAAAACATATTTAAGAATAAAATAAATTGTAACAAAATAAATAAAACTTTAATAAATTTTTTGAATAAAACAAATGGTCAAACATGACATCCGAAAGTCAATAAATGCTTACAGGGAGTAGCATGCAATCGGTCCCAGGCTTCCAAGTGATGATGAATGGCTAAGTTTCTTGTAGCACTGCCACCATTGATATTGAGTCTTCTTTCCGTCGTCTGATGCGCCCCGCAAGTGTGACACCGTCCCTCCGCCAGATGGTGCTATCCTTATTGCCGGTGTGCGGCTCCAACTCACCCGCTACCTAGGCCCTTGAGGTGTAGGACAGCCGCGGTCAGCTGGCCAACCAGTGGAAAAACCGTGACGCAGCACGCCGATGGCTGCAATCGAGCCTGCAGACTGCATCCATGCTGAAATTGGTTTGACCAAATTCTTGATGCACATGTAACCAGTACTAGCAAAACGTCATTGCCATGGCACCAGGCCGACCGTGTGGGAAGTGTTGAGCACCGTCGTCGTACGTGTACCTTGGAGTCCGAGCACACGGAGGCGGTGATCAGAGGGAAGCGGCGTTCTCCCGGCGTGCATGTGCACACGTTACTTCCGCGAGTGGCTCCGCGCCCACCACACCTGCTCGCTCCGCCGATCCAGCCGCCGCCGCCGCCGTGTCGTGCAGCTACAACTAGTGATGAACAAGCGCAAGCTCTAGGATTCACCCTTGACTTTTGCGTTTGAGCGAGTAGCCATGCCAATTTTGCTTTGAGGCTACTGCTCCGTTATGAGAAACAGAGGTTTCTGTAGGACAATGCAGGGGCACTACGATCTGTTTTGCTTTCAGGGGCAGCAGGGGTACTATCGTTTTTGTTTTGTTTCCTGGAAAGGTACTCTACCATTCCTAAACTCGAAGAAAACTAACTAATCAGGAAGACTCTGTATATTCTAGGGGTTTTGAGAGAGTATAACACCTAATTAAACTGCTTCAAAGAACAGAATATGGTCAGAGAAAATTTTTAATACATAGACATGGTTTGAGAGCAAAGTTGTCTCAGAAGTCTGTCGAGGAACATTTTATTTGGTCCGACAAATACATGTAAGAATTCAAATGGATACACTGAACTGAAGTAGGAAGCTATGGAAGTGGAACTCTACTCTCACGGGCTGACATGGCATCACCAACATGGGAGCCGAGTCGTGTCACTGGATGTTGCTGTTCAATCAACTCTCTATGACCTGCTGCAGCAGGGAACGAAATTAGAGGGAACTGTGTTGTTGTCACTATGCCGTATCTGCTGCCTATACATAATTGAAAATGAAAAAAAGAAAGAAAAATATGTTTTGTCGTACCTCCTTTTCATACGCCTCGGATCACCACCACCAGTGTCGAAAGTGTGGGATGATTGGGATGGACGCGAGCAGCGTGATGCAGTGACGCCTTCACTTCTTCGACCTCCGCATCCGAGGCACCACCACAGAAGATACCTACCTTGATATTCTGAAGCGAGACAAAGTACTCCAAGCCGAGGCTGACCCCGTGGTTTGCATCATTGAACTCTCGCACGCTCCGCACAACAAAATCAAGCTTATTGGCGCATGACATCAGGCCTTTACCGCTGCTGACGCCCTTCCATTCGGAGCCCAAGCGTGCGGTAGCTTTCACATTCTGCATATGAAAGGGACCGACGGAGGAGTCGTCCTTGCTTGGCAGCAGCAGGACGTCCCCCGACAGATTCAAAGAGCAGTGCCTCAGCTTCCGGAAAAAGCAGCCACCATCTCCGGCGGGATCAGTAGTGATACTGCATCCCATTTCAGTATTGGACTTCACAACCAGATCGAGGAAACGCAGCTCCGGCAACTGGCCGAGGATTTGCAGCTCCTGCTCGTTGATAGAATCCACGTAGAGGGACAGGTGGGTAAGGTACGGGAGATCTGAGGGGATAATACAGAACGATGGGAACCGAGAGAAGCTTATCCATTGTATAAACAAACACTGAAGGTGTGGTGGGAGACGGAAACCTGCTGCTTCCCACGTCGCCGTATCCACAGATTCATTAGCATCGAACAGGCATCGCAGGGACAGGTGCTCCATCTTTCTTAGGTTGAGCAGAGACTCCACCAAATCTATCTGCACTTCTGTTGACAATGGCTGAGAAGTTTGAAGGCGGAGCACCCTGAGTTCCTTGAGGCCACCTAGTTCCTTCACAAATCGCCTCCACGACTCTTCCCTTTCTTGCTTATAAGAGAAACCTATCTCGAGCTCCTCCAGGGACGTCAGCTTCCTTATCCCATCTGGAGGTATCGTAATAATGTTGCCTCTGAATCGCAGGCACAACAGCTGTGTTACAAGGAACACGCTTCTCATCGCTTCTTCTTCCAAATATCCTTTCACATCCAGAGTCTGCAGAAACTTTAGAGTTCCAATTTCTTCAGGGAACTCCAAGCCTCCCAACCTAGTACAACTTAGCTGAAGGTACCTCAAGTGAAGTAAATTTGGGACATGCCTCACGTGGTGGCCTTCATTATACTTGCTATAGGGGGAAATGTATAGCACACGTGAAGCTTAAATCTTGAAAGTGGGACCACATTGTCAATCTCACATCCACACGAAATGAATGACCTCACTTGTTCCATGTCCTCTATACCGGCCCTCACGGTTCTATTATTTTGTAGGGCTAACCTACGAACTTTTCTCTGTGATGATGATGTTGACCCTTCACTGTCGTCTGATACTGTGACAAAGTTCTCTTCAAATGAAATGGAACAGATGAGATCCAATACCATATCATGGACCTGACAACCTTCTACTAACTTGTAATTCAAGTCATCCCGTTTCTCTACAAGCTGAATCATGCTTCTGTTAACTAGCTCGTTGAAGTATCCCTCCCCAATCTTATACAAGGATTTTCCTTGTTTCTTGTGAACAAAATCTTCGGCTATCCACATCCATATCAGAGGATCTTTTTCAATGAAATAATCTTCTGGGAACACACTTAGATACAATAAGCATGTTTTTAAATGAGAAGGTAGATCATAGTAGCTAAAAGATATTATTTTCTTAGTGTTCTCTACTTGAGGGTTGTCCGTAATACCAAAACCAATAGAGTGAAGCACCTCTGACCATTCTTCCCTGTGTTTACCCTCCAACAGACTAGCCATTGTGATGATAGCTAGTGGTATGCCACCACACTTCTTTACAATTTTATCAGATACCTCATCATCCGGTTGGTGATTAGATACATTCGTTTCGCCATCATATATCCTTGCAAAGAATAACATTCTTGAGTTATCATCTGACAGCGGTTCTAGCTCATACATCCAACCAGCTGCTTGTGCAACTTCACGTTTACGAGTAGTTATGATTATTCTACTTCTATTATTGTTGTCAACAAGAGCACATTTGATTATTCCCCATGATTCTCTGTCCCATATGTCGTCAATAACAATGAAGTACCTACCACCATCATAGAGCAGAAGTTATGAGCTAGCAAAACTGTCCAGAGCATATTTGTAAATGCAAGAAGTGTGCCAAACACTACAGAAGTGAGTTGTCTCACAATCTTATAACACTCGTTCATACCTAGAGATAGTGTACTAAGGATGCATATATGGAAGTAAAAGTGGGTAGCATATTCCAATATTGAACCAATAGCGCATTCCTGATTCCAAAAGGACAAAAAGAATGTGACATGAACAGGTCTAAATTCTTGCCCTAACTAGCACTGCAGGCTTGAAATATATACATCAGTACCGGTTCATGTGCCGGT
Organism: Chloris gayana; assembly: GCA_031894775.1. Classification (NCBI taxonomy): domain Eukaryota; kingdom Viridiplantae; phylum Streptophyta; class Magnoliopsida; order Poales; family Poaceae; genus Chloris; species Chloris gayana. Next base: position 373,579 of record JAUNZO010000946.1, on the reverse strand, counting down.
TAAAATGACATTTCTCTATTAATGTCGACAGAATACAAAACTGGTTAGTTTCTTTCTTTCATATTTTATACGTTACATAGTGCATTGTTAGAAGATAATGTAGGTAGGAGGTTCAGCTTCTGGACAAATGGAAAATGTTGCAAGCTATATCTTTCTTTTATTAGTCTGCAATTATTCTTTCTGTTAAATAACAGTAAGAATGATACAGATAAGCTATCTCTAAATTTGATTCCATAAATATCATATTGAATATATTACAGTTTTCAAAAGATTCAAACGTAATTTGAGAAAAAATGCTATCAATCGTACTTAACTCAATTCACAAATAGAAAATCAACATGCAGAAAAACAAATCTATATCACAAAATAAAGTAAAGTCCAAAGATGAGACACCAAGAAATAATTTTTTCCAAGGTACTAAAACACACACAATATAATAAGTGCAAGGTAAGTACTGAAACTCAGGTCATGTAATAAATGCAATGTAATTACAAATTTTCATACATGTCGAAGTTTATCGATAACACATACCTCTTGTTTTTAAGAAAATCTCGAAGTTTATCAATGAATTGCATTTCAGAATCCAATGCTGAAAAATTATACTGTTCCTTGTTAAGGGATACTAAAATGTTCTTTAAAATGTTCTTCAGGTCCGGACTCCGGCCAACCGGAACAAAAGCAGTGCAATCAAATTGCCCATTATGTTTATCAAACACTGCTTTGGCAAGGGTTGTCTTGCCTAGTCCTCCAATTCCGACAACAGAGACTATCCTTTGTTGTGCGGACAACGTCTCGAGTTTTTCGCTTTTCTCTTCGATGCCGATAAGTTTAGCTGCGTTATCGTAGAGATGTATTATGCGAGGGTCCACACCAGACGCTTTGGCTGGAGTAATGCCATCAAGCTTGTACCTATCCAGGGAAAGACAATCCAAAATTGAAAAACCAATATGGTAGGACAGGACGAAATTTAAGAAGACTTCAAAATCATTTGAGTTAAATTTGCTCCTGACCTGTTCCGTCGCTCGGCCAGATCAGTGACACGCTCCTTGATTTCATTGATCTCTTGGACGACGTCACGCCGTGTCTTAGCATTGGCAACCTTTTTTACCAACTTTTTAATGAACCTCTTGGTGCTCCTTTTGCTGGGGCGCTCGTTAGGGTCCTTGACGCGTACAAGGAAGCTGTCCACGATGTCCTCCATGTCGTAAGACAGCTCCCGGGCTTCGCGGGCCCATAACATGACCAAGTCGCGCTGATCAAGTTGATCCGGCGGTACCTCGCTGACACAGCGGAGGGCAGTTTGAATGCTCAGGAGCTCGTCTTGGAGGAACTTGATGTTCTTCTTGGCACCCTTGTGCAGCTTGTACTCATCCAGTAGCAGCTGGCCGAGTTTGGGAAGCAGAGTGCCAAGTGCTCCCGATGCAAACTCCATGGCTGGTAGAACCAGTCGCTCTTAATGGTTGAAATTGTGCGCCCCTGTATACACAACCTGCCCCTTGGTGCGGTTGAGGATCTGGACTAGCAGTGGGCAAGTAAAGTAAAATCGATCTTGAAGGGAAGCAGGAAAAGAAAAAAAATAGAGGAAAATGCTAGACGGATGTTTGCTGACATTTCGTTAGTAAAGACTCTAAGAGAGAACCAGAAACACATGGTAAGGCTAAGAGCTACTATTATTCAGGCACAAAAATTGTGAAGCCAGCTAGCTACGATTTCAAGCAAGTTCAATAAGAGAGAAGTTTCATTTTTTCATTTCAACCAACTGACCTCTTTAAATAGGTCGAGAACAAGAAACAAGAGCCAAATTAGAGACACGCACCTTCTTGGTGGATATCCCTTCCTGGTTCAGCAGGTCGATCAAGCATGGATCAGGACAGAGTGCCGAATGGATCAAGAGCACGCACGCTTGGGGTAGTGCCAATACTTGCTGGTGATAATATCTACTAGCACCGTCTCTGCGTCATCTGGACCCCACGGAGAAATAAATTAAAAAGTAATTAAAAGTACTTGATATATGTAAAACAATTAACATTAATTCCAGAAAAATAGTTTTATAGATATGCCCATGTGTTCCGTTTTATTTGTATTCACTGTGTACTTTTTTTTTCATCATATTGATGTCAGGTGACAAAACTATAATTGCTTTTCTTCGTACTTTTTAACTTCTTCCACTCGTCGTGTGGTCCACTCAGGAACTGATCACCATGTGCTCTTCAGACACGCAAGACTGCCACGGTCACCTACCGGTCCCAAAGATACTACCTCCGTTCTAAAATATAAGTATTTTTTAATTTTTCAGAATTAGGTTTAACTGTTTGTCTCATTTAAAAAATTTATAAGAATGTTGATTAGTTTGTTACATTTTGATTTATTGTTAGATATATTTTAAATAGGGTGTATTTGTTTTTATTTTTTCATAATTTTTTTAATAAGATAAACGGTCAAATACAATTCTAAAAAGTCAACAAATGTTTACATTTTGGAACGGAGGTAGTAGCAGACGCATGATTGATTAATGTTGTTTGCTCCTGCTACTTCATTTTCACTTCCAGGTTATTACTAGTACTTATTTCTTGTTTAAACATAGAAAAATAAGTTTATGCACACACCATTTTTAAGTGTGTCATAAATTAAAAAAATATTAAATGCTTAATAAAAAGTTTTTATAGGATGCTTTACCTTTTATTTACATGAATAGTCACATCAAAATTTAGTATGCAAATAAACAATAGTTTCCTTTTGTTACAAACTTTATTGTATGACAAAACACTAGGAAGATGGTTAATAAAAAGAAGTTAGGTGTGCCCTCTCCTCTTGCATGCACTTTTACAGCATTTAGTTCATATAGTATCAATAAGTTCATCCATATAGTATATTGTGTCAGTAATACAATCCAGGTCAACCGATGAACCATTGTTAACATGTATATTATCATGGAGCAGCAAGAGTATCAGACACTGTACTAATAAGGCACCAGAGGCTACCATATCAATATTCATTAGTATGCTAAATCTATTTGAATCGCAGTTAGATTTATGATAAAATCTAAATTTGAATAATCAATATATATATATGAATAAAATAACTAGGTTAGATATAAAAGTGCATCTATGTAGTATAAAAATGTAAAAAATATCATTTTGCTATAAACTTGCCCCCTGAGAGGTAACGAAGAAAGTAGAGAAGTTCATGGAAATTTATAGCACGCAAAATTGCGAAGCTTGGAGGCTAGGATTTCCGGTACAATTGAGAAATATGGAGATGGGGATCAAGAAAACGAAACAATATAAGAGAAAAAAGTCTCGATCGATGGCAAATGAAAAGGTAGCTAGATTGTAAGCAATATTAACTGATAGATAGAACCGACAGCTGAGGGAGCCAAATTAAAGACACGAACCTTGCTGATGATTCAGCTCCTGAAACGTACGTGCTTCAGGATGCAAGGGCTTTGTATGAGCTGGAGATCAAGCGCAGCAGCATCGTGCCGTAAAATAAGATGAGGAGATGGTGAAATGAGACGATGAGGACTGGGGTACTACATATAGTGGTAGGCTGCCCCTTCGTGGGGAAAATATCTTGAGCAAATTATGTCGGGGACATATCAGGTGAAAACCAAGTAAGGGTGTGTTGGTCTAAATTTTATAGCTATCACATCAAGAAGAATCCCCTATTTAATAGTACAAAAAAATTTAATTATAAAATAAATTACAGGCCTATGTACTAATTTACTGAAACGAATCTAATGAGGTTAACTAAGTCGTGATTAGAAGACGGTTACTGTAGCATCACTTTAGCAAAACATAGATTAATTAAAATCATTAGATTCATCTCGAAAATTAGCACCAATTGTCAAAAGGGTTTTGTCATTAAATTGATCGAAATATTCATAAATAATAAGATTCTCTTTGATATGATAGTGCTTAAATTTTAGAGGACGAGAAACGAACAGGGCCTAAATAATGTTGGAAACTTACAATCTCGTGAATCTATGATTCAGATGGTTAGATCTGAAATCCCTGAAGTCCAAGCTTTTAGTAAAATTTGAGGGGACATGTGTAAAATAACCAAAAGTGACCAGGTATCACGTGCATCATCCCGATCGTACATCCAACGGCTTACATTACAAGTTTCCAACATTTATCTAGTTTTCACCTGATATGCTCCCAATTATATGTCAGTGCCACTAAAAAGTTACCAAGTTGACTATGGCATGGAAAATTGGAAGCTCCCTAGTTTTGTCCACTACAGCTTTTATGTCGTGTGTCACTGTGGTTCTTCGCTCCAGAATTTAAAATTTCTTAAAATTTTATAAGTTAACATGAGCGGAACAATATTTGTTGTTGGAAAAAAATTTTATTCTATAACAAAGAGTTAAGGTTCCCTAAAATACAAAAGTTTAAACAAAAAGTATTCCGCTTGTGATACTTTATACATCTAAACATTTTCATAAACTTTGGAGCAAAGAAAGTATATTTTTCTAACTAGTAAATAAAGTAAGCTGTATGCATTGGTGCTGCTTGACTGTAGTGGCACATAGGGAAGGAAATTTATGTGGATGGCACAAACAGGAACTTCAACTTTTTTCATGGCATAGAGGGAACAAGGTAAATTTTCCGTAGCACTCAGGGAATTTACTAAAATATCTATTAGCACGGTCCATCTTAGACTACACAGGTTCAACGATAGTGGATTTTTAATTGATTTCCAAGGAATTTAATCGTAGGGGACTTTCTGGTTACATAGAGTACACCATCCTACATATTGTATTTAGAGAATCTTATAGTACTAGACGGGCTTCTTTTGAGACCTTCATGCCAATAGGAAACAAATCATATAAATTCTCAGAAAAAGTAAAACATCTTACTATCTATTTCAATGTGCATAAAATCTTTATTTACCGTCAAATGTACATAAACCAAATCATTACATTAATCCAATTCAAATTATATAAAAATTCTGTCTAAACGCTTCAACTCTATGGCAAGATGCCCTAAAAACATACACCCTGCATATATCTTTACTTCTTATGCTTGGCATATAGGTTCCCTAAAGATTTAGTTGGCAAATAAACTCAAGGTTTTAGGTCAGAAAAAATGTATATATGGATGGATAATATCGCGGCGAGTGGCAAAATCTTCAATAGGTATCGATTCTTTTGTCAACGAGGAGATCATCCGAGGACCTAGATAATACGCTTTTGATTTCCACCAGTTATCCCTCCGTAATTGGACAGTGTTTTGTAAGTGTTCGATTAGTGCGAGAAACCATAAGTCATCAAAGACTGTAATCGATATTATGGCTTGTCGGTGGTTGAGTATTCAATGAGTCCCAAGGCCCAGAAGTCATCAGACGTCGTAATAATCTCAGACATATAGGTGGTTGGTATTCAATGAACGCCAGGACACAGAGGTCATCAGGGCATATACAAAGGTGGTTGGTATTCAATGAACGCCAGGACACAGAGGTCATCAGGGCATATACAAAGGAGAGTCTGCTGTGATCTCTTAGACACATGTATCTAAGCAAAAAGATATGAAACATCTCTAGTCATATAAAGGAGAGATCAGTACATGTTGTCTTTTAATAAATGTACTACCTCTGTTCCAAAATATAAACATTTGTTGATTTTCTAGAATTGCCTTTGACCGTTCGTCTTATTCAAAAAAATTGTGATAATAATAATATTTTTTTGATATTTTGATTTATTGTTAGATATATTTTAAATGTAATGTATTTATTTTGCTTCAACTCTATGGCAAGATGCCCTAAAAACATACACCCTGCATATATCTTTACTTCTTATGCTTGGCATATAGGTTCCCTAAAGATTTAGTTGGCAAATAAACTCAAGGTTTTAGGTCAGAAAAAATGTATATATGGATGGATAATATCGCGGCGAGTGGCAAAATCTTCAATAGGTATCGATTCTTTTGTCAACGAGGAGATCATCCGAGGACCTAGATAATACGCTTTTGATTTCCACCAGTTATCCCTCGGTAATTGGACAGTGTTTTGTAAGTGTTCGATTAGTGCGAGAAACCATAAGTCATCAAAGACTGTAATCGATATTATGGCTTGTCGGTGGTTGAGTATTCAATGAGTCCCAAGGCCCAGAAGTCATCAGACGTCGTAATAATCTCAGACATATAGGTGGTTAGTATTCAATGAACGCTAGGACACAGAGGTCATCAGGGCATATACAAAGGAGAGTCTGCTGTGATCTCTTAGACACATGTATCTAAGCAAAAAGATATGAAACATCTCTAGTCATATAAAGGAGAGATCAGTACATGTTATCTTTTAATAAATGTACTACCTCTGTTCCAAAATATAAGCATTTGTTGACTTTCTAGAATTGCTCTTTGACCGTTCGTCTTATTCAAAAAAATTGTGATAATAATAATATTTTTTTGATATTTTGATTTATTGTTAGATATATTTTAAATGTAATGTATTTATTTTTATATTTTAATAAAAAAATTGAATAAGACAAGTGGTCAAACATAAATCTGAAAAGTCAACAAATGCTTACATTTTAGAACGGAGGGAGTATATATTAATGATCTGTATGACATAAGTCATCTCTTCACATGTACTAACGGTGTTAAGAGTTGTCTCTTACATCGAAACACGTGATAGAGACCGTCTCTTCGTCAAGAGTCCACCCAACTGTCTCTTTAAGGGATGTAGGTGGTTGGTATTCAATGAACGCCAGGAGACAGAGCTGGTTGGTGTCCAATGAGTGCCGAGAGCCAGAAGCCATCAGAGACTAATGATCTCATGGTGTACGGGTGCCATAAGCATAAAGACACTCTCTGTATTGTGATAAGGACAACTTTCTCTTTGAAGAATTTAAGAATTTGCAAGGGTTTGATAGGAAGCGAATACATTACACGTGGTGATCGCAAGTGAGATGAAAGTGAGGACTGCCTTGATACTGATCCAAGATAAAAACCCAATGGTGACCTAATCTTATCAGCGATGGGCGTTAATAAATGGCATAAGCAAGAGCTGGCAGGACACGGACCAGCGGGCGTCTGCACAGATTGCATGTGAGCGACTCACAAGTCGGTCGTCGGAGATTCCCCATGCCAAGTTGTGTACGACAAGCTGCAGGGTGCAACTTGCATGGCTGAAGCAAAACTCCAACACTTGTTTCGATGTGTTCAGCTCTGTGTTAGGATTCCACTGGGTTTCCTCCCTTATCTTGTTCATACGAGGGCCTGTTCGTTTCCCCTATCTAATTTTTAGAGGGTCAAATCAAAGAGAATTTTATCATTTTGAGAGTACTTAAATAAAGTCTAATTTCGAAACTAATTGCAGACCTCCTATCTAATTCACGAGACGAATCCAACGAGGATAATTATAGTGTTATTAGAAGATGTTTACTGTAGCATCACTGTAGCAAAACATAGATTAATTAGGATCATTAGATTCGTCTCGCAAATTAGAGGGGGTCGCGACATAGGTTTTGTTATTAAATTAATAAAATTACTACTAAATAGTAAGATTCTTTTTGATGTGACAGTATGTAAATTTTAGAGGGTGGAAACGAACGGGGCCTGAATTTCAATGCCCGGTGAGAATGAATAACTGTACTCCCATTGGGAGGAAGATTTTTTTTTCTTATTCCCGTGTTGGCACGAATTCCATATGAGCCGCGACATGTTGATGCTGCAGCTAGCTGTCCCAGCCGAGAGCTTTGCATGTGCATCAACGCAGTACCGGACCCAGGAGTAGCAGTCCCAGCTGGAGACTGCCCCAGTTCTGGGCTGATCAATGATAGCGTAGCATACTGTCTTTGCTAGTACTGTTTTCGTACGGTATGCTTAACCAAAAATTTAGTGCTAGGTCCACCACTGCGTCGACAGCGCGCCCATGGTCACGATACTTCATTTCTGTGCGCAAGACACCATCATCATCAATATATGTAGCGTGCAAATTAAAGTGACAGGCCCAAGATACCGTCATCATCATCAATATATGCCGTCGTCATCATCGACATAATGATTGTATGTATGCAAGCCCGTCACTCGCGCAGCATGGAGTGGATCGACTGCATCAATTTCTTCTAATGCAAGGTGAGGACCACCTCCCCTGAAGAAACCATTAAATTAACTGTCCTAACAGCTGTAAGCTCACGCCACCGTTGCACAAAGACGATGAATCCTTGGGGTGAACCCTACAGATTTTTGAAAAACCAATGAAATTAACCGTTTGTTAGTGGAATTAAGTGATAACTACTACAGAGCTAACCGCGGTTATTTTAGTATGGATGCTGACGGATTGACATTGAGTCTCAAAGCAGTAGCAGTAGCCTTTGATAAGCCACCGAGAAGCACACACTTTCCGATACGTTCTTTATCTTCATCGTCAGATAACGTTGCAGCTTCTTCGTGGTCTTCACCGGTCTCTGAATACTCCCTCTGTCGTTTCGGAGTTTGAAATTTTTTCTAAAAGTAGGGCGTTTAGCAGATAGAACAAACTTTGGGATTGGTAGAAGAGTTAATGGGTGGATGGATGAAGGTAAAAATAAAGGGTATGATAGTCTTTTGACACATTGATTATTTTTTCGTTTGAATGCTTGAAAGCCCTATATTTAGGGATGGAGAGAGTAGCTAGAAGCTGCCATAACGTGGTGGCAACCCATGGTGTCGTGATAAAGAGCAAAATCCTTGTGTGCTCCTAAAAAACATCCATTCCCTTCTATGCCACTAAAAAAATGTTTTTTCCCTTGTGTACCCCTTAAATATTTAAGCCAATTTTATGGTGAAATAAGTAATAGTAATAAACCAATTTTTGGTATTTGATCCATTGCAAATTCAACATAAATTATAAATTAAACATTCAGACAAATGCAACTTACCTTAATTTTAAATAATGCTATACAATAAGGCAGCAATGTTAGGGACCAATTTCAAGTAATAGCATGCACTAAAAAAAGCGCTATGTTGGACGACGTTGCTAACGATATTAGGGTGCAACGCTATTGAAAATACCAGTAATAGAGGACAACTATGATGTCACCTCCCACCCGATATTACAAGGTGATCCTTTAATATCGGGCACCAAATAATGCCACTGCTGCCAGATATTAAAAGGTCACCTTGTAATACCGGGCGCAAGGTGGCATTATATGACCCGATATTACTGGATGGCACAAATATCGTGCTGGTTGTTACGTCACGTTGCCTAATATTGTAATGAATAGTATAGATATTTGTTCCCTCCCTGGTGACAGAAGCTCTATTTTGCAAGGTTGGGTAGAAAAAGTCCGAAAAAGAAGCTGGAAGGTTTTGCATCTATTTGTTTTCAAGGAATTTGTTATAGGAGATAAATCCAAAGTGTTCCCTATTTTTGTTATTTAGCCTTAGTTTTAAGCTCTTATTTAGTAATAAACTATTCTGAAATTTGAATACCTAAAAAGCGCATAATAAAAATTATTCGATGCAGCAATTAATAAAACGTGTGGCACCACATGCAGACCAGGACAGCCCTCATGTGAGCAGCACAGGCATGGCCCAGACTGTGGTTGCATTGCGCATCGCAATGAATTGAAGGGCTTTTCAGGCTTTAGTCATCTCATGGTACGGCTGCTCCATTCTCAGCCATCATGTATGACCCACCTGGTGGATATTTGAGGCCAACCCATGTGACCCATTGACCACGCTTCTCTCGGTCGGTCAACTACCCAATGGGACGACCCGATCCATTCTTTTCTTCATGAATTCAAATATGATTTCTTCTCCCACCACACACGAGATTGAATTCAGTCAGTTTACTTGGTTCAAATGATTCAAACATTTTCTTGTCTCCGGTCATATGATTGGTACATCCACTATCGACCACCCAACTTGAAGCGCCGGAGGAGTATTTCTACAAGACAAGTTTAAGCTTTGTTTTTAGGTACCAAAATTTGTAGCAGGCACTTTGGGTACCCACACACAAGTTTTGTGACTCTTGTTGCGTGGCCCAATATATTTTGCATAAACACAGCCATGCATGTTCCTCATTAGCACATTTGATGCATCAAAATCATTAAAGAGAACACAAGGAGGGTTAGGCACATTAGCATGCAAATCATTAATAAGAAAAGATTTGTTTGTGTTCTTGATTTGCTTCTCCTTCTTGACTTGCTTGTTTTGGTATTCACCCATTTTTGGTGAACTTGATGAATTCGGTGACATTCTTGTTCACCGGCAGCAGCAGTGCTTGGCACCTTGCTCATATCCAATGCCATCCTTCACATGTGGCCGTCTTGCATTCGTGTATGAACCTCTTGCATACTCGGCCTTGGCATCATCATTAGCCTTCTCCTTTTTTTTGTGCTTGTCCTTCAAGCACTAGCACTTGCTTCTTCAAATCATCAATGATCTTAACATTTCTTGTGCAAGCTTCAACATCAACCTTGTAGCATCTAGCACAACCATTACTATATGAGGGACAAGACAAAGCTTGAGAGGAAGTAGTGTTACACATAAGTGCCTCAAATTACACTTTAAGAGAGTTGTGAGTCTTTTGTAAATCATCAAACTTCTCTTGAAGTGACACATTTGTGCCTTTAAGTGTCTCACTATTGTTTTCCACAACTTTGAGAGACTCCATCAAGTCCTCATTTTTCTTCCTCTCAATTTCTAGGAGTTTCTCAAGTTCAAGCACCATTTGCTTTTCTTGAACAAGCATTTCCTCCGGTTGCTCAAGAATCTCCCATTGCCTCTCATTAGCCTCCTTTTCATGTTCAATGATGTTCAACAAATCAAACATGTTAGGAATTTAAGAACTTCCATTAGCATTTACCTTGGATCCTTTGGCCATCATGCACTTGTGCCCGGCGTCATCTTCATTAGCGGTCAAGCTTCCAAACAAGGAGGTGTTTGTCGGTGTGAGTGCAATGGCAAGCGAAGCAATGCCTCCCTTGTCATCATCGGATTATGACTAGGAGGAGGAAGATGATCCATCGTAGTTCCACTCTTGCCCAATGTGAGCTTCACCCCGGCGATATCTTCTATGCTTCTTGTGTTGCTTGTTACCCTTCTTGTTTTGCTTGTTCTTGTAGTTTTCCGGACACTCCGCCATGAAGTGACCATTGTCTCCACATATGTAGCACTTGTTCTTGGCTTTCCATGTCTTGATCATTTTTCTTGAAGCTTCTCTTCATCATGATTTTGTTGAACCTTTTTACAAAGAGAGCCATCATCATCACTATCTTCATCGCTCTCTTCAATCTCCTTCTTCTTCTTTTCTTGTTCGGCATTGAGATCAACATCATTTTTGCTTCCACTTGTTAGTTTCATGTTCTTGAGCAAAGCATTTATTCTATTTGCTTGATCAATTTGTTGCTTTTGAGCAAGAAGCTTCCCAATGAAATCATCGGTGGTGAAATATCAAAAGTTATCCTTTTCTCTTATGTTTGCCAGTATGTTGGCATCCCATGATGTCAAAGCTTGTATCAATCTTCTATTGACTTCCAAGTCCGATACTTTTTCTCCAAGTGCTCTTCTCTTTGTCACTATTCTCATGAGCCTATCATGTGCTTCTTCCGGTCCTTCATCCGATCTCATCACAAAGTAGTTTAATTCCTCTCTAAGCCCTTCTAGCTTAGTTTCCTTTATGCAATCAATCCCTTCATGGACCTTCCGAAGCTTTAACCAAATTTGATGAGCATCCTCTATTTCGACCACTCTATCATACTCGGAGGGGGCTAAGTGCGGATACAAGAGTACTAGCCGTCGCTACGCTACACTTCATGTTGAACAAGTCTTGTGAGGTTGGATTGTTCCAACATTTCCACAATAATCCATCATGGAGCCCAAGAATAGCAACATCTTTGTTTTCCAATGATGAAAGAATTGACCATCGAAATATGTCACACTTGGTTTTATAAACCAAAACCGAATGCATCCGTATGCGTGCCCGGGAATAAGTTTTCACCCACACAGGACAATTAATGTGATAAAAGAACAATGTCTTTAATAAAACGATTACTTACATTAATATAGTCTCGAAAGACTAAATAAAATATACGCTAGCGGAAGACTCCATAACACCATAGGCAATCGACCGAGGGATCCGCACGCTTAGAACTTTCTCATCGGTGGTGTAGTCCAAATCTCCTCCATCTTCCGAGCAGCAGCTTGTTGAACCATAAAGGGGAAATAGCAAGGGTGAGTACATGTCATACTCAGCAAGTGTGGGAAATAAATGACATGCAAGCTAATATGAAGGAAGGCCAACATAAAGGTTTATGCAGAAAGCACTATGGAACCTATAACTCAACTTAAGCAACCTATATTACTAAGTGAGTTGAAACTACCAAACCCAATTAATTTTAAGTAAATAATCCACGACGGATCTTGGTCCACGAAGGTCCACAAATCCACGTAGGATAATACCACGAAGGTATAAAGTAAACTAGAACTAACTCCCATCCACCAAACCCCCTAATTGAGTGAGGATCCAGTGTCGCTCGTAACTAGAAGCACGACTGTAATAACAGCTTGTACACTTTGCAAAGGTTGTGCCATTGTATCCACGAGTCATGATTTCATCTCCCGATCACATGAGTGCAAGAGTCGTCTTAATCGGAGCTATGAGCTAAAAATTAGGAGCATTTGAAGTTTTAGGGGCTAAAACGTAAAAACAACAAGATAAGGACTATTTTGTAAACCCTCCACCGGCTCCCATGTAGCATCGATCATCGGCAGGCCCACCCATTGCACCAACACATGCCAAACACCACGTCGGAGTTGGGCCTTCGTAACATGTTCCGAACTTGTAGAATCCGGCCATCCCGTAGATGCGGCAGAGATGGCGGAGCAGGCCCAACATGAAACACGTCGTGAATGCGGGCACCCTCCGGCAGCTGTAGCTTGTAAACGACATCCCGACGCGAGCAACCGGTGTAGCGCGGATCGAGTTTACCACACGCACCCGAAATGAGCGAATGTGCCGGCCAATGCAAGAGACGCAACCATACCCAATCATCAACTTGAGACGCCAAGGCCCGGTGATTGGCATCGTAGTAGCGTTTGGCGTATGCTTGGGCCTCAAGGAGCCTCTCACGGACATCGGCAAGGAAGACATCGCGATCCCGGAGCATGGCGTCCATTGTTGTTGTTCGTGTCGTTGTTGGTTCATAGGGAAGGAGTGCCGGCGAGCATGACCATAGACAACTTCAAATGGCATAGCCCGAAGTGCCGAATGAAAAGCCGTGTTGTAGCAATATTCGACCCATAGGAGCCACTCCAACCAATTGCGTGGCCCGTCACCGGTAATGCAACGGAGACACATCACGACGGACTTTTTGACAGACCTCAAATTGCCCATCGGTTTGAGGGTGAAAAGCCATACTCACTTGATCCGGATGTTGGCATGCTTGGAGAGGTCGCGCCATACATGGCCGGTGAAAATCGGGTCGTGGTCGCCGACAATTCATTCCGAAAACCCGTGCAACCCGACAATGTCCGTGAAGAAAGCTTGAGCGACCGCCGTTGCTCGTGTAAGGATGGCCGAGGGCTATGAAGTGCGCATATTTGGAAAACGATCCACCATTGTTAGTATAACATTCTTGCCATTGACCTTTGGAAGGCCCTCCATAAAATCTAGTGAGATATCTCGCCCCAATCCGGAGGGCACCGGCAGCAGCTTGGAGGAGACCCCCACCCCCCCCCTCGAATGCGGAACTTCGATCTTGTTGCGTTGGCGGATGGCACACGTGCGGATGAACTCACGCACGACATGGCGGTCATTATCGATGACAAAATCATGTCGAAGCCGCTGCAGCGTCTTTTGAATCCCGTCATGTGCTGCGGTGTGCGCCAGCTGGGAGAACTAAGGGCAGCACACGAGACACCTATGGTACAAAAACACGCGATCCGTGTAGCAAAAAGCCATCGCGCACCTTCCAGGGTTCCCCACGTTCCGTGGCAATGGGGTCACGAGTGATGCGCATGGCCTCGTCGGTCCGCCACTCATCGCAGAGGTCGACGTACATGGCAAATGACGGCGACGAAAGAACCGCCAATTGCGGCGACTCTTGTTCGCGCCGAGAGAGCGCGTCCGCCACAATGTTAAGCCCTCCAGGCCTGTATTGAACAGCAAAATCAAAGCCGAAAAGCTTGCTCACCCATTGATGCTATGGCACCGTGGACAACCGTTGATCGAGGAGGAACTTGAGCGCGTAATGATCCATCCGAACGATGAAGCGATGGCCCCGGAGGTACGTCCGCCGATGTCGCACAGCTCGGACAAGGCCGATGAGCTGGCGTTTGTAGGCGGAGAGCTTGAGATGGCGCGCGGTGATCGGCTTGCTCGAAGAAAGCGACCGCCCCATCGCCTTGATGTAGAACAGCTCCGAATCCAAAGCCCGATGCATCGCAATCCACCGTGAATGGCCCGGCAAAGTCGGGCAAATGAAGAACATGCACCGTCGACAGGGCGCGCTTGAGTGCTGCAAATGCCTCCTGCACCGCCGAAGACCACCGGAACCCTTCCATGCGCAAAAGTCATGTCGGAGCAGCAGCAATGGTCCCGTAATCATTGATGAAACGACGGTAGTATCCGGCGAGTCCAAGGAACTCACGCAGGTGCAGCGTGTTGGTGGGCACCGGCCATGTGTCCACCATGGACACTTTGTCGAGGTCCATGGCCACTCCTTGGGTAGAGATGACATGGCCTAAATATGCTACGGATGATGTCACAAAACAACAGCTTGGAGCGCTTCACTTTCAACCGGTGCTCTCGCAAGGCTGCGAAAACAGCGTGGACATGTTGCATATGCTCCGACCACGATGCGTTGTAGATTGAAATGTCATCGAAAAAGACTAGCACGAACCTGCGAAGGAATGGCTGCAACACTCGCATTCATCAAGCTTTGAAACGTGGCCGGGGCACTAGACAACCCAAATGGCATCACCAAAAACTTGAAGTGGTCGTGGTGCGTGCGAAATGCGATCTTCTCGATGTCATTTGGATGGAACCGAACTTGGTGATAGCCGGCGCGTAAATCGAGTTTTGTGAAGAACCGTGCACCATGCAACTCGTCGTTGAGCTCTTCTACCACCGGGATCGAGGTTTTTTCCTTGATGGTGAGTTCATTCAGTTCTCGGAAATCCACACGTAAGCACGACGATCCATCATGTTTCTTCACCAGTAGGACCGGGCCGAGAATGGAGATGTGCTCGACTCTAATGATACCTTGTGCTAGCATCTCGGCACATTGACGCTCGAGTTCATCCTTCCGGAGCTAGGGGTACCGGTAGAGTCGTATTGCTGCCGGCGCCGCCCCGGCCATAGGTGAATGCGATGATCGCGAGCACGCTTAGGTGGTAGGCCGGTGGGAGCGTCGAAGATGTCCACAAAAATCTTCGGGAGGCTCGATTGTAGCTCGGACTCCATACAACCCAAAGCATGAAGTTGGAGTGTGGACGACGGCGCGCCCAAGCCGTGCCACCGGACGCGGCACGTACCACGCCGGAAGGCCATGCAGAGGCCCTCGAAGTCCCAAAGAATGGGGCCCAATGTTCATAGGAAACGGACGCCGAGGACGATGTCGTAGCAGTCTAGTGGAATTGCATAGCAATCTACCGCCATATGTTCCTTGTCGATGAGCATGGCGATGTCTCGCGCGAGGCCGGCGCACCGAACGTGGTCACCGTTGGCTACCGCCACGCAAGCGCCTCTGCTATCCTCTAGGTGAAGGCCGAGGTGAGTAGCTGCCTCCGTGCTCGATGAAATTGTCGGTCGACCCCATGTCAACCAGCGTCGTGAGCACGTGTGAACCGATGGTGATGTGAAGCTGCATCGTGTCGTCGGTGCGGATGGCGGTGATGGCATGGAGAGAGATCGGTGGAGGTAATCAGCTCCGGGCTCGTCATCGTGTGACACTTGGGGATCCACCTCATCGAAATCGGTGCCTTCAAGGTAGAAGAGTCTAGTACACTTGTGGTCACGGACATAAGGATCGTCACGGTTGAAGCATAAACCTTGGCAACAGCGTTCCACCATCTCCGCCGGTTGGAGCTGCCGCAGAGGGCGCGGTTATGGGTTGGCAGCCAGGGCAGTCACCAGTGCTGAAGTAGTCGAGGCCGGTTGTGCTCGGAACAACAACATGCGTTGATGAGTATGCTGGTCGAGGAGCGGGCCAAGGTGGTCGGTCGGATGCTTGCACGGTGAGGGCTGTCGATTTGCTCTCGTAGGCGCGCGCTAACGCCATAGCACGGTAAAGTTCTTGTGGTGCGTTGAGCCCCACGTCAATGCGTATCGCTCGGGTAGTCCGCTAGTGAACAGCTAAGCCTCGTTGCGGGGGACAGTGGCCCGGCGTGGGCCATGCGGGCCGGGAATGCCACCTGATAATCTTCCATTGTGCCACCAAAGGGAAGGCGCGCCAAATTGGATAAGTGATTGATACCGATGGCTAGCCCAAAGCGCTACCGCGAGAGATATCGGAAATAGCTCCGATCAACGTCGCCCATGTCACACTCCATCACAATATACTCGCGTCGGTCATGTGAAACGACACAAGCCGGACCTTGTTCGCGTCGCAGGTGCGTTGGGCACGGAAAAATTGCTCGCTCCGATTGAGTCAGCCGAGTGGGTCCTCACGACCATCAAAGGTGGGAAAGGACAATTTATGAAAACGAGGAACGCCGATTCCGACATCCCCGCCGGTAGGCAAGCCCTGTCGATTGGTGTTGTTGCCGAGAAAAGCAGGGAGCAGGGATGGCGAAGGTGGGAATTGGATTTGGTGTATGGGCATGGTGTGGTTGGAGGCCGAGGTGTCCACGATTGTGGGGGCGGAAGCGGGCGCCGGTGGAATGCCGCCGAAGCCCGGTAAGCCGTAGGGAAGGTTGGCTAGTGGCGAGTGCAAGAGGGGAAGTCGGAACGGACACATGACCCTAAAACTCGGAGAGGCGGGTGGAAAATTGACCCATCCGCCTCTGCAAGCCATAGATGGCGGCGGTAAGGGTGTCCAAGGAACTCGTTGTGTTGGCCGTTGCGGCCGCAATCGGGGTGAGGGGCACGCCGGAAGAAGGAACCGACGGAGCAGTAGGGCTGTTAGTGAAGACAAGCGGTGGGCTAGAGGCGGCGGAGGCGGGTGGGGATTTGGCTGCGGTGGCGGCGGTGGAATAGGAGGCTTGGGCCATGGGTGCCGGCAATCCCGGTACCAGATTGTTGGAGCTAGGCAAGTTACGCAAGAGATAGGCGTGAGAAGTGAGAGGACGAGGCTTGAACCCTCGCCGGCGACGCACACACGAAGGGAACACAATGCGCAGTAGGAGCGGGAGAGATCGATCTCAATCTCCAGCCGATTTCATTACTTGACAATGCTCGGCTTATATGGCCAGCACAATCCGATTACAACCAACTGAAAAGATAACAACCGACTAACAAACTTATCTAACAACTTGCTAACTAATTTACTCTCTCCTCTCGCTGAGGGCGGCTCCGGTAGTGAGTCCGACCATAACAAGTAACAACACCTGAATTTCACTACGTCAAAAGAACACAATATAGGTTTTTGTTAAAGAGACATGGTTTTCGGAGCAAACTTGTTTTACAAATTTGATCAGCATCGGAATCCAAACTGTTCCTACGGATGGAGCGCCTGGAATTATGGAGGAACATTTTATTTTGTCCGGTAAACATATATGTAAGAATATATATAAATGGATACATTGAATTGAAGTTGGAAGCGTCGATCGCTATGGAACTTTAATCCCATGGGCTGGCATGGCATCACCAGGTACCTCCAAGCAACATTATGCTGCCAATGTATGGAAGCCGAGTGGTGTCGCTGAAAGTGCCGGTTGCTGCTAGTCTCCAATAGACTGAAACGGATTTCATATCTCCAAAGTCCACTTGTTGTTCAATCGGGACAATAGCTCCCATGCGACGCCTTTTACCTGTATTCTCCGGGATACGACATTGTTGGATGGAATAGCTCACATGCGACGCCTTTGTGGTCCAAAATACCCGGAACCCACTCCCGACCTTGACACTGTAATGATTTGTTTGTTAGCGGTCGTGGAACCCAGCGTTGACGGTCTCGCGCGCGAGTCCGATGGCCGACCATTTTTCACGCCATTTTGTTTTGCCGGGAATCCATATCCGGCAGCGCGACCTCGGAGCGGTGGCGCACATCCCTATCCGGCGGCGACTCCGTCCAGCGGCGCGAGTCATTCTCGCTGAACCGACCGGAGTCCTCCGCGGCGCGCCGTTTGAGCGGCGTCCCAATCCGTCTCCGGCAGCGCGCGCCCCTCTCCGGCACCGTCGATCCGGTCTAAAACAGATGACCCCGAAACAGATGGGGCAGGGAGAGTCGAATTCGAGGTAATCCTCTCGCACCTCGTGTTGTTTTTGCTTTCGATTGGAGGTCGGTCGCCCCAATTTATGACATTCCTGCACCATTGTTGAAATAGGGGGCGTAGCTTCAAATTGTCCGTAAAATTCCCCTTTCTGTCTATCGCGAAGCTAGCCGATGGTAGCTCCGAGGAACATAGAGTAGGGCAAATTGGTTAGTTGGGAGGTTGATTGTGCAGAGATCGACCCGCAGGACCTTGTGAACCAACAAGCGGACGCGAGTGAGGAATTTGGTGGAGAAATTAGGCGAGAGTACTCCTTGGGGTCTCGGAGCAAGAAGTGGCATTGATATACTTCAATGATTGGAAGGGCGAGTATGTGAGAATGGAGGATGGCTAAGCGCTTGTCGATGAAATCGACCGGCAAGACGGCTGGAGAAGCAAACGTGTTACATTTCTCGCCGAGCTGGTGGATCTAAAATTAGATTCTTTTGTTGGTTATGTGCTGTCAAAGTTGGCTATGTAGATTGCAGATGATGATTGGGCTGCAAGTAGACAGATAGAACCCATTTTAACCGAAGCGGCGGTGTTAGCTGATGATGTACAAGAGGGATGTGATGGTGCTCCAAATTTGGCGGTTGTGGACTGGAATTCAGTAGAACTAGAAGAGCCTACTGATCTTGTCATTGCGCCAATGGTTGACATGGAGATGGCCAAAATTTTAGGAATTCCAGTAGACGATAGAGACAATGAGGAGAATGAGCGGGAGAGGGATGGGGCTAATGCGTCCGTTGGTTCCGAAGATGTGGATCCAGAGTTGATGAACGAAGCTGCTGATGAGGTAGATGATTACAATGATGATGAGTTCATCAATATATATGACAGTGAGAACCCTGTAATTGAAGTAGGAAAGTGTTTTCCTAGCATGAAAGAGTTTAGGATGCGTTTCAAGACCTATGCAGTGAGGATGGAGTTTGACGCCAAGACTTTGTGGACAGATACAAAGAAGTTTTATGCGAAGTGCAAAGGCTTTGATGGGGGTGCCAAGCCTTGCAAGTGGTACATTAGTGCTAGAAGACAACCCGATGGAAGTACCATAAGGGTTAATCAAATGCCACATGAACATACTTGCATTACCAGTTCACGAGGTTGTATCAAAGATGACATCACAGGCCTGGGTTGCACAAAAGATCATTCCTATCTTAGCCACAGCTCCAAACACTAGTGCAAAGAAACTGAGAGTAGACATGGAAAAGCAGTACCCTATTAAGTTGAATTATACCACGAGTGTGGAAGGCAAAACAGAGGACAATAAAAGAATTATATAGTGATCGGGCAAATACCTTCAGGCTGTTGTATAGTTTCAAGGCGAGAGGTGGAGAAGAGGCAGCCTGGCAGTGTGGTGGAGATAGATACAGAGGTTGCACCTGATGGTAAGGTCTATTTCTCCAAATTTTTTATGCTTTGAAGCCTTGCATCGATGGCTTCAAAGCAGGGTGTAGGCCATATTTGAGCATAGACTCATCTTTTCTGATCGGAAAGTGGCCTGCTCAATTGGCAGCATGCAATACTCTAGATGGACATAACTAGATGTTTCCTATTGCTATTGGCATGTTTCAGTCAGAATCGGATGCATCATGGAAATGGTTCATGATGCAGTTGAAAAGATGCATTGGGGCAGTGACACCTTTGGC
This sequence comes from Chloris gayana, assembly GCA_031894775.1. Lineage (NCBI taxonomy): Eukaryota > Viridiplantae > Streptophyta > Magnoliopsida > Poales > Poaceae > Chloris > Chloris gayana. The sequence goes on along the minus strand of JAUNZO010000946.1, from coordinate 353,589 downwards.
TATACACACGGATGCCCGTAAAGGACTAGAAAATGCAGTGCGGGATGTGTTTCCACATGCTGAGAAGAGGGAGTGCTTCGGACATATGTGGTTGAATGTGAGGAAGAATCGTAGAGGAGAAGTTTATGGCCGACTCGGGAAGCAGCGAGAAGTTACAACAAGCGGACACATGATTATCAGCTTGGCAAGGTGTATGTAGCAGATCCCGAGTTTGAGACCTGGGTGAAAGCATACCATTCTTTGTTGTGGTATAGGTTAGGATTTAACACGGCCATCAAGTGTGACCATATCAATAACAATTTGGCTGAAAGTTTTAACAACAAGGTGAAGGAGCTGAAACACTTGCCTGTGCATGACATGGGTGATCAAATCAGGATCATGATCATGCGGCTGTGGAAAGTGAGAAGAAGAATAGCCGATGTTCGCAAGGGGATAAGCTTCCAGCAGTGGTTCAGCAAGTGGTTAACAGGAGCAGAAATCTTGCACATTTGGTGGTTGAGAGTTCTTCTTTGTGGGGCACTCGAAGTGAGAGACACCAGGACTGGAAGGAGGCATGTGGTTCACACCGATGTACATGAATGTACATGCCTCGAGTGGCAGCACTCGGAAAACCATGCTAGTATGCCATCCTATTCTTGGCTGGTAAGCCCAAGGTAAACATGCACCCTTATCTGCATGAATATTATTCGGTAGCAAGGTTCAAGGCGGCATATGCAAATCCAATAGCACCACTTACAGATTAGTCTCAGTGGCCCGAAGTGGATTTTGATTTCTCAATGTGTCCCCCACTTGTGAAAAGAAAGGCTGGCAGGCCTAAAATGAGCAGATTCAAGTCTTGGTTTGAGAAAGGAAGTAGTAGGAAGAAGGGGAAAAAAGATGACAAATCAAAACGTGCACAGAAAGGTAACAAAAATAGATGCAAGTATTGTCGGGAACTTGGCCACCGAGCTGGATCTCCCAAATGCCGATACACTCCGAGAAAAGCCAAGGTAAGTTCCGGATAGACATTTCATTGATGTTGTGGATTAAGCACTTTATATAAATGTACTATGTTTCCTTGTTTTTTTTATGCAGGAAAAAGCGTGGAAGTAAGGTTGCTGAATTTGAACCCATTGTTGTTGAGAATGCATGGGCAACAAAAAAGCCAAGAGTGAATGGGCGTAGGCAAGTCCAGGATTTGGAAGATGCGGCGCAAACCACTTCAGTTTTAGATGTTGTGGAGGTAGCTGAACCAAATGTGGTGCCATGTGATCCAGCTTCGGATGCAGTTTTGGATGATGTGCTGCACAATAAAGATGCCATGCAAACAGAAGACGAACAAGAGGCACCGGTGTGCATACGGCGGCCTAGTCCTAGTGACGCCAAGAAAACCAAGAGCATGAGGCTTACGTGTGCCGTCTCTCCACAACAATCAAGTGCTAAGAAGAAGAGGAAATCGAGTGGGAGGAAAACTCTGTGATTGCAATTTGTATCGAGGCGTGAAACTTGTGTCTTAATTTGTATATTCCGAGGCGTGGAACAGGTTTTTTATTTTTTTGAATTTTTCATATTTTTACGAATTTAGCGAAACTGCCCTAAAGGTAGGCCAAAATGCCCCGTTTCTATGCCAACCAATTTTTCGGCCATCTCCAAACGACCTAAAACTCTTTGGTAACCATTTAAGGAACCTACATGTAACGACCCGATTTTCACCGGATAGTGAAAACCGTGCCTTGTACCTCAATGCCACTCCCAGGAGTGTGACACGTACATCTAACACGGTTAGCATCATAAAAACCATAAGGAGGAATAAAATACAAGGCAAGATAATAGAATCTCCAAAGTACCATATCATAACTCGAATTCTCAAATCTCTTGGATACAAAGCACGTGGCACGCAGGCCAACGAGAGAACATAAAGGAAACTAGCGAAGCGTCTCACATGAAGATCGGCGGTGAAGACCAAAGCCCACAAGCACTCGAGTGTAGGCGAGAACGTCACTCCTCTCCGACGGCTCCATCGGTAGGCTCGGCGGGATCCTCCGAACAAGCGTCTCGAAAAACAAAGTGGAAAAGCCGTGAGTACATAGAGTACTCAACAAGCCGCAACTACCTAGCAACAATGTATGCATGATTGGGATATTTCAAGGAAAGGCAAGGGCTAGCACCTACAGCAATTATATCCGAAGTCTATGTGAATCACATTTTATTATTAGTCAAATTTTATAAGTGGCCTTGCAGAAAACAACACAATCCCGCAAGGGTCGGATTTTATGTCCAAGCACACCTCCACTGGAACCACAGCTCAAAGCCGGAAGTAAAACACCTATCGTAGGGGAGAAGTAGTAAATGCTAATCAAGCGTGTCGCTCAATGGTGTTGCCCCCTTACCCGAGGGCTAGGCTATACGTATAGATTATAAATCTCTCGTAGAGAGTAAGCAAGCTGTACCCACGTGAAGAGGTACTATAACTACAGCCACCGTCGTGGCTAAAGCACGAGCAACACTCACAAGATCAATAAACAAAGCATCGACTGGCGGGCGCCCGTCCCTCGTGGCTGGGATCCCCCAACCACAACGCGGAAAAGGGTCCCGAAGGTGTGAAAGGTCTACCACGGGCTAGGTGGGGTATCCTCTACTCATGGGTCGAGACACAGCTCCAAAAACCCACTAACACTAACTCGCACCACGGCGGGCCCACCGAGTCCTCCGCTAAGTGTCTCAATCTAGCTCGCCCATACGGGTCACGTGGTAAGCTAGTATACCAAAGAGCGAGCAACCAAGAACCGGTCCTCATGCTGCCGGGGCGAGTCACCATCCCTCTCCTCAAAACAACAGTCTCAACAACAAGTGCCACCACAACAGGGACCCTATAGCCCAAGGCCCCTACACAACCGTACCCGCAACAGGTACTCTTCAGATAGAGACTCCCCAAAAGCCTCCCAAGCACCTAATCACCTACACTTGCTCCCGCAAAAGTCCTACAGGGTATCTAGTACGGAAACTCGACACCTAAGAAACACCTACAATTTATTTTACACAAAAACATGTATAATCATCATGTGGGGTTCAATTAAGCAACTAAGCAATTACTAAGCATGCGAGCAGAAACCGTAGAGCAACCTATGGCAAGCAGTGGCAAGGATAGCATAGTATGGCATAGGTAAACTACAAGTGCAAGAAACAGTTCACATGCATGGATCAATTTAATGCAAATTGCTAAATGGGTACAAGAGTGGTCAAGGATTGCGGCTTACCCGAAAACGTGGGTCCCGGTGGGGTCGGGGTACTCGAGCGGCTGCTCGGTGGAAACTCCTCGAACTGCGGCTCCGGCGGAAACTCCTCGTAGCTCTCGCGTGACGTAACGCACGAAACGGGTCGTGCACCCAAACCGAGGAAATTACGAGAATAACGAAATGGACGACGGAAAATACGACACTAGAACATAGCTAACAACCACACTAACGCGTATATCTCGTCGCTACGAATCCAACGCAACCGACCGCGTATTTTTCTCGACGCTCCACGAAAAAGATACGAATTTCCAAAGAAAAAAGGAATTCTGGAAATTCCGGAAATTAGAAAAAGAAAAACCAGGGAATATTCCTTCCCTCGAATATTCTCCCGAAATATTCCGCCGGTCCACACTATGCTGTGGACCGGGCCCACTGATTCCTCTCACCCATCGGTCCACATGGACCGAGTCCACGCGAAGGGGGAGAGAATACCCCATGGACTCAACCCAGCCCGCGGGCCCCACAGGTGACGTCATGCTGATGCAGGCGTGACGCCGCCCAACGGAGGCAGCGGCGCCGCCTCAACATGGGCGCGCGCTCGCCGGAATCGGGGCGCGGCGACGCTACGGCTCGCCGGCGGCGGAACCAAGGGCACCGGGGGCTCCTCACGCCGCCGCGCACTCGCCGGACCGGCCGTGAGGACCAGCTCTCACCGGCTCGACGGCGGGGCTCGCCGGAGCAACGGCAGCGGCGCACGCGTGAGGGAAACGCTCCGGGCCTCGACCAAACGACCAACCATCTGCACCAAAGGGAAGCTCGCGTCCTACGGAACGACCCCGCACTACTCGCGACCCGAGGAGACCGCCGATGCACCGTTGGCGACGAGCTCCGCGGCGGCGGACATGGCGGATTCGCCAAAACCCGCCAAGACGCGACCTTGACCCACGATTGGTGCGTGCACGAGCCACAGGACGAAGGCGCGAAGCTTCGGGACTTGCTAGACGGGCATGAGCTCGACGGGAGCCTAGAGCTCCACGGCGGCCATGGCACGCGGCGGCCGGAACTCAACGGGACTCCGCAAAACGAAGCTAATCCCGTGGGGAAAGGTGGGGGATGGAGGCGGCGGCTCACCGGCGTGCTCGAGCAAGACTCGGACGGGGCGGAGGAGGATCGACGACGCCGTGCGACGAAGAGGGGCGGCGGCGGACCGGCGAACGCGCCCGAGCGAAGATGGTGACCACGCGGCGCGGCGTTCCGGTGCTGCAAGGGAAGAACAAGGGAGGGGCTCGGCGCCGGCAGAGACGGTGCACGAAGGAGCTTGCAAAACACCAAGGGGGAAGAGATGAGCCTCACCGGAGACGACGCGCGGGGAGGTGAAGGTAGCGGCCGAAACTTCAAGCCGCCCGTTCTCCCTCCATCCCGCACGAGGGGCGACGCGGTGAGCACCAACGCAACGAGCAAAGGAAGGGGAACACGCAGCGCCAAGGAAGCTCACCCGTGTGATCGGTTCCTCCGACGGTCGTAGGGGCGCCGGACGGCGGGGGCTAGGGTTTGGGGCGCCGGCGGAGTTTAAATGGAGGCAGGGGCTCACGGGGCGGACGGGAGGTCGCTAGATGCCGACGAAGCGGTTGGGCGTGGGGCCGGCCGACGAACGGCGGTCGGTCGGTGCTAAACGACGCTCGTCCAACGTGGACATCACGGGCGCGCGTGGTACGGGCGGAGGTAGGAGATAAACAGGAGCGCCGGGTGGGCTGGGCTGGTTGGGCCGCGCGGGGAGAAAAGAGGGAAAGGAAACGGGCCGCCGCGGAAAAGAAGAAATAAACGGCCCACGCGCGAATAAAATCGTTTCTCAATATTTCTTCTCCAAATTTGAATGAATCTCAGCCAAATTTAAATTAATCTTCGCCAAAGTTTGAATTTGAACTTGCACACTTTATTTCTTTATTTACACATGCTGTTACGGACTCCCCCTTTCAAGAATCTCGTCCTCGAGATTTCACTCCTCATCCTCAAACAAGTGCGGGAAGTCCTTCCTCAAGTTGTCTTCCATCTCCCAAGTGGCCTCACGCTCGGTGTGATTGCTCCACAGTACCTTGCGTAAGTGGATCCCGCGACTCCTCGTTTCCTTGTAGGCCCTATCCAAGATCCTCACCGGGTACTCCAAGTACTCCAGATCGTCCCGAATATCCAACACATCAGGTGACACCTGCTCCTCTAGCACACGCAAGCACTTCTTGAGCTGCGAAACATGGAACACGTCATGCACTCCGGCAAGGTGTCCCGGCAACTCAAGCTTATAGGCGAGATCTCCAATCCTCCTCACCACTCGAAAGGTCCAATAAACCTCGGTGCCAACTTGCCACGCACGTGGAACCTGCGCGTCCCACGAAGTGGAGAGACCTTGAGATAGACAAAGTCACCCTCGAAGAACTCCAAAGGTCTCCTCCTCTTATCTCGCATAGCTCTTCCGCCCGCTCCGGGCAACACGGATATGCTCTCCGACCTCGCTCAACCATTTTCTCGGCCTCTCCGACAAGGTCTAGGCCATAGAAAGACCTCTCTCCAACCTCTCGACCACATGAGAGGTGTCCTGCACTTCCTCCCATACAAGAGCTCATTTGGTGACATATTGATGCTAGCTTGATAACCGTTGTTGTACGAGAACTTAGCAAACGACAGATCGTCGTCCTAACTCTTACTGTAGGAGAGCACACAAGCTCTCAACATGTCCTCCAAGGCCTGGTTCACTCTCTCCGTCCGACCATCCGTCCGAGGGTGATACGCCGTGGCCGTAGTCCAACCTAGTGCCCATCGAGGCATGCGGACTCCTCCGTAACTTAGCCACAAACCGAGGACCACGATCCGATACTATGGTGAGTGGGGCACCATGTAGTCTCGGAATGTTGTCAATGCAGAGACGGGCGAGCTGCTCCATATTGTACTTGGCATTGACGGCAATGAAGTGAGCCGCCTTAGAGATGCGATCCACAATCACCCAAATAGAATCACGACCCTTCTGCGAGCGAGGCAAACCATTGATGAAATCCATGCTGATATTTTCCCACTTCCACATAGGAATCTCAAGAGGCTTGAGCAAACCGGCTGGCTTCCGATGTTCTCGCCTTGACTCTCCCGCAGATGTCACACATCCCCACAACCGAGCAATCTCCATCTTCATACCTTCCCACCCGAACCGTGTGCGAAGATCCTCATACATCTTTGTGTTCCCTGGATGGATCGAGTAGCGAGAACAGTGAGCCTCGTCTCAAAATCTCCTCTCGAATCCCGGCGCCTCCAGGAACCACAATCCGATCCTTGTACCACAAGTACACCATCATCATCCACCCTAAAGCCAGGAGCCTTATCCACTGCCATCTTATTCTTGATCGATGCCACCAAGCTGTCATCCTTCCGCTTTTCCTTGATCCGATCCCCAAGAAGGTTGGTGATCCTCAACTCGTGGAGATAGCCCTCGGAAATGAGCTCCACTCCGTCCCTCATCATCTCCTCAAACACCTCTCGACCGACTCGACATGAGACTAGTGCAATAGGCCTTGCGACTCAGCCGCATCCGCAACAACATTTGCCTTGCCGGGGTGGTAGTTGATGCTCAAATCATAATCCTTTATCAACTCAAGCCACCTCCTCTGTCTCGATGTTCAGCTCCGATCGCGTGAAGATATACTTGAGACTCTTATGATCCGTGAAAATCTCACACCTGCCATCGATGAGATAGTGCCTCCAAATCTTCAAAGCATGAACAATCGCCGCAAGCTCAAGATCATGGGTAGGGTAATGCCTCTCATGCGTCTTCAACCGCCTCGATGCATAAGCCACAACCTTCCCGTTCTCGCATAAGCACACATCCAAGCCCGTGAGTAGAAGTATCACAATACACCCGAAAGTCCCGACTAAGATCCGGCAAGGTGAGCACGAGTGCGGTGGTCGGCCTAGTCTTGAGCTCCCGAAAGCTCCTCTCACGCTCCGGGGTCCAAGCAAAGGTGATGTTATCCTCGCAAGAGCTCCGTCATGGGACGAGCTATCCGAGAGAAATCCTCAACAAAGCGACGGTAGTAACCAGCCATCCCCAAGAAACTCCTCACATCCTTGACACACTGCGGCGTCTTCCAATTCATAACAGTCCCGACTTTCCCTGGATCCACACTCACTCCTTCGGCATTTATGACATGCCCCAAGAAAGCCACTTCCTCAAGCCGAACTTACACTTGCTGAACTTTGCATACAACCGATGCTCCTTCGGTCTCTCCAAGACAACCCTCAAGTGATGAGCATGCTCCTCTGCGGTCTTCGAGTACACGAGAATGTCATCAATGAACACCACCACAAACTTATCCAACTCTGCCATGAAGACCTTGTTCATCATGTTCATGAAGTAGGCAGGGGCATTGGTCAAGCCAAAGGAAGCAACGATGAACTTGAACTGCCCGTACCTGTCCAAGAAAGATAAGAGGCAAAATTCAAGGAGGGGTGATCGGGCATGATAGATAACAAAAGGAATTGACAAGGCGGTAACAAAGATTCATACCTACTCACGAAGGCGGTCTTAGTAATGTCGCACTCACGGATTTTCATTTGATGATAGCCCGATCTCAAGTCAATGGAGGAGAAATACTTGGCACCCTTCAGCTGATCAAACAAATCATCAATCCTCGGCAAGGGGTACTTATTCTTGATGGTGACCTCGTTCAAGGAACGATAGTCAACACACATCCTATCAGTACCATCCTTCTTCTTCATAAACAGAACAGGGGATCTCCAAGGTGAAGCACTTGGGCGAATGAACCCCTTCCTCAACAGATCATCAATCTCTTCCTTCGGAAGAACCAACTCATCGGACGACATCCGATACGGCCTCTTGGCAATAGGGGCCGTGCCAGGAAGAAGATCGATCACGAACTCAACATCACGATCCGGTGGGTGTCCTGGCAAGTCATCCGGAAAAACCTTGGGATACTCACAAACCACGGGAATCTGCTCCGGAGGCAAACCCTCAAGGTGACAAAGCTGCGCCGGCAAACGAGGTGCAACGGGGGAGAACCTCACAAAAACTCCACGGTGACTCACCAAGGTCAGTATCCTTTCCTCACACTCGGATCACACCCTTGTTCTTGGTCAACTAGTCCATACCCAAGATCACCTCGATACCACGCGAGGGCAAAAGAATCGGGTCGGCCAAGAACTCCTCTCCCTCAATCACAATCCGAACCCCACCGCAACCCAAGTGACACTTGGCTACCCCAAGTGGAGAAGTAGTGACAACAGGAGATCCAAGCAAGACAAGTAGGAATCTTAAGCCTCGAAACGAACGCAGACGAGATAAACGATCTAGTCGCACCGGTATCGAAAAGAACGAAGCTAAACAAGACTCAACCAAGAACTCACCAAGCACAACGTCGGGGCCTGCTGAACGTCCTCTGCGGTGACGTGGTGAAGCCTAGCACGGGAAGCACCGTGCTGCTGCTGCGGCCTCGCTGCTGACTCGGACCGGGCGTGGTGCACCGCGGAACTGCGATCGCTGCTGCTGAGGCGGGGCTGGCGGCCTAGGAGTAGTGAAACCTCCGGTGACCCTCGACCTGCACTCGGACAAGCGTAGTACTTGTGACCAGCCCGGCCACACCGAAAGCACCTGTTGGCGAACGGCAAGCTGCTGCTCTGCGGCCTCCAACCAGATCTGCCGAGGCGCTGGTGCACGCTAAAACTGCTGCCCCCGTGAAGTGAAAGACCTCCGATCAAAGCTGCCGACTGCCCCTGCGGTGGACGTGCAAACGGCTGCTGCGGCCCACCGAACCTCGGCCTCTCGCTGTCCTCAAGATCGGTCCATCCGACCAGCTGACCTCTTGTGAGACTCGGAGTGTCTCACCCTCTCAAGACCATCCTCAACCTCAATGGCCTTGTCCACTAGCTGCTTCGGAGAGGAACAACCAGCAACGTGCGGCAAGAGCTCCGCGCATAGACCCGTCTTGAAGTAGTAGGTCCTGTCCTCCTCCGTGCCCACGTCACGCGGTGAGTAGCGTGACAACTCGGTCCACCTCTAGTAGTACTCCGGCACTCCCATAGCTCCCATCCTCGGGTTCCCGAACTCATCGGCCTTCCTGTCCATCACCCCCTTAGGGATGTGCTGCGCTCCGAACTCGCGCTCGAACTCCTCCCAAGTGATATCGTCGGGGTCCTCGTGGTTGGCAAGGTAGGTGTCCCACCACGAGCTAGCTGCACCCCCGAGCAAGTAGGTAGCTAGTGACACACACTCGCAGTCGGTGCACTCCATCATCGTAATCGCTTGGAGACTGTCCCGAGCCAACCGTCGGCGTCCAACGGGTCGGTGCGGTGGGAGAACGTGTCCGGCCGGAGCCTGCGGAACGCCTCCTTCCTCATGTCGGACTAACTGCGACCTGCGAAGTGCTCGTGGCTGCTGCTGCCGCTCGTAGGACCTGCTCGTGGTGCTGCTGCTGCTCGTAACATCTGCATCGGACCTCCAAGGATGTTGGTCCGGTTCGCCATCACGTCGGCAAGAGTCCGAACAGGGGAGGCGGTGGTGCCTCCTGCGGCCTCGCACCCTCCTCGCTGCTCCGGTGCCTCCTGCTGCTCTCGCACCCTCCTGCTGTCCAGCACCCTCCGGCTCTCCTCGCTGCGTGATCCGGTGGTGCCTCTCCACCGCGACCACGCCCACGGCCACGAGCACCCACGGCTCCTCCTCCATGACCACGGCCTCTCGCACCGCGGCCTCGCGCAGCGCCCCGGCTGCTGCGGGCACAGCACGACCTCCGCCACGACCGCGACCACGCCCACGACCTCCGGGGGCTGGCCGTCTCCGTCCATCGCAGCCTGCTCAAACCGCACGTGGAGACCCCTTCCTCTCGGCATCTCGCCGACAAGACGAAATCCAAGGTCGATACGGTTATCCAAAAATTATCTTCAAATCTCGAAAGAACCGTAATGCATGCTAGAACAATTATCCAAACAAACATAACGGACATTATCCATTCAGCCTATCTTGCGTAGATAACTTCGATCGATGAGAGAGATTTCAAGGTGTGATGAATTGGAGTTTAGCTGATTAGAGTACTAGACCATGTCCTTAGGGTTACGTTTATTAACGGCGGTTCTCGTTCCTACGGACAAGTATGGCTCGATACCAATCTGCAACGACCCGATTTTCACCGGATAGTGAAAACCGTGCCTTGTACCTCAATGCCACTCCCGGGAGTATGACACGTACATCCAACACAGTTAGCATCATAAAAACCATAAGGAGGAATAAAATACAAGGCAAGATAACAGAATCTCCAAAGTACCATATCATAACTCGAATTCTCAAATCTCTTGGATACAAAGCATGTGGCACGCGAGCCAACGAGAGAACATAAAGGAAACTAGCGGAAGCGTCTCACATGAAGATTGGCGGTGAATACCAAAGCCCACAAGCACTCGAGTGTCGGCGAGAACGTCACTCCTCTCCGACGGCTCCGTCGGTAGGCTCGACGGGATCCTCCGAACCGGTGTCCGAAAAACAAAGTGGAAAAGCCGTGAGTACATAGAGTACTCAACAAGCCGCAACTACCTAGCAACAATGTATGCATGATTGGGATATTTCAAGGAAAGGCAAGGGCTAGCACCTACAGCCATTATATCTCGAAGTCTATGTGAATCACATTTTATTATTAGTCAAATTTTATAAGTGGCCTTGCAGGAAACAACACAATCCTGCAAGGGTCGGATTTTATGTCCAGCACACCTCCACTGGAACCACAGCTCGAAGCCGGAAGTAAAACACCTATCGAGGGGAGAAGTAGTAAATGCTAATCAAGCGTGTCGCTCAATGGTGTTGCCCCCTTACCCGAGGGCTAGGCTATACGTATAGATTATAAATCTCTGCAGAGAGTAAGCAAGCGTACCCACGTGAAGAGGTACTATAACTACGGCCACCGTCGTGGCTAAAGCACAGACAACACTCACAAGATCAATAAACAAAGCATCGAGCGGCGGGCCCCCGTCCCTCGGGGCTGGGATCCCCCAACCACAACGCGGAAAAGGGTCCTGAAGGTGTGAAAGGTCTACCACGGGCCAGGTGGGGTATCCTCTACTCATGGGTCGAGACACAGCTCCAAAAACCCACTAACACTAACTCCGCACCACGGTGGGCCCACCGGTCCTCCGCTAAGCGTCTCAATCCAGCTCGCCCATACGGGTCACGTGGTAAGCTAGTATACCAAAGAGCGAGCAACCAAGAACCGGTCCTCATGCTGCCGGGGCGAGTCACCATCCCTCTCCTCAAAACAATAGTCTCAACAACGAGTGCCACCACAACAGGGACCCCATAGCCCAAGGCCCCTACACAACTGTACCGACAACGGATACTCTCCAAATAGAGACTCCCCAAAAGCCTCCCAACACCTAATCACCTACACTCGCCCCCATAAAAGCCGTACGGGGTATCTAGTACGAAACTCGACACCTAAGAAACACCTACAATTTATTTTACACAAAAACATGTATAATCATCATGTGGGGTTCAATTAAGCAACTAAGCAATTACTAAGCATGCGAGCCGAAACCGTAGAGCAACCTATGGCAAGCGGTGGCAAGGATAGCATAGTATGGCATAGGTAAACTACAAGTGCAACTAACAGTTCACATGCATGGATCAATTTAATGCAAATTGCTAAATGGGTACAAGAGTGGTCAAGGATTGCGGCTTGCCCGGAAAACGTGGGTCCCGGGTGGGGTCGGGGTACTCGAGCAGCTGCTCGGTGGAAACTCCTCGAACTGCGGCTCCGGCGGAAACTCCTCGTAGCTCTCTCGGCGGACGTAACGCACGAAACGGGTCAAGCACGCAAACCGAGGAAATTACGAGAATAACGAAACGGACGATGGAAAATACGACACGAGAACATAGCTAACAGCCACACTAACACGTAGATCTCGTCGCTACGAATCCAACGCAACCGACCGCGTATTTTTCGACGCTCTAGGAAAAGATATGAATTTCCAAAGAAAAAATGGATTTTTGGAAATTCTGGAAATTGGAAAAAGAAAAACCAGGGAATATTCCTTCCCTCGGAATATTCTCCCGAAATATTCCGCCGGTCCACACTATGCTGTGGACCGGGCCCACTGATTCCTCTCACCCATCGGTCCACATGGACCGAGTCCATGCGAAGGGGGAGAAAATACCCCATGGACTCAACCCCGCCCGCGGGCCCCACGGGTGACGTCATGCCGACGCAGGCGTGACGCCAGCCCAACGGAGGCGGCGGCGCCGCCTCAACAGGGGCGCGCGCTCGTCGGACTCGGGGCGCGGCGATGCTACGGCTCGCCGGCGGCGGAACCAAGGGCACCGAGGGGCTCCTCACGCCGCTGCGCACTCGCCGGGACCGGTCGCGAGGACCGGCTCTCACCGGCTCGACGGTGGGGGCTCGCCGGAGCAACGGCGGTGGCGTACGTGCGAGGGAAACGCTCCGGGCCTCGACCAAACGACCAACCGTCCGCACCAAAGGGAAGCTCGCGTCCTACGGAACGACCCCGCACTACTCGCGACTCGAGGAGACCGCGGAGCACCGCCGGCGGCGAAGCTCCGCGGCGGCGGACATGGTGGATTCGCCAAAACCCGCCAAGACGTGACGTTGATCCACGATTGGTGCGCGCACGAGCCACAGGACGAAGGCGCGAAGCTTCGGGACTTGCTAGACGGGCATGAGCTCGACGGGAGCCTAGATCTCCACGGCGGCCATGGCACGCGGCGGCCGGAACTCAACGGGACTCCGCAAAACGAAGCTAATCCCGTGGGGAAAGGTGGAGGATGGAGGCGGTGGCTCACCGGCGTGCTCGAGCAAGACTCGGACGGGCGGAGGAGGACCGACGACACCGTGCGACGAAGAGGGGCGGCGGCGGACCGGCGAACGCGCCCGAGCGAAGATGATTACCACGCGGCGCGGCGTTCCGGTGCTGCAAGGGAAGAACAAGGGAGGGGCTCGGCGCCGAGCAGAGACGGTGCACGAAGGAGCTTGCAAAACACCGAGGGGAAGAGATGAGCCTCACCGGAGATGACGCGCGGGGAGGTGAAGGTAGCGGCCGGAAACTTCAAGCCGCCCGTTCTTCCTCCATCCCGCACAAGGGGCGACGCGGTGAGCACCAACGCAACGAGCAAAGGAAGGGGAACACGCAGCGCCAAGGAAGCTCACTCGCGTGATCGGTTCCTCCGACGGTCACGGGGGCATTGAACGGCGGGGGCTAGGGTTTGGGGCGCCGGCGGGGTTTAAATGGAGGCGAGGGGCTCACGGGGGCGGACGGGAGGTCGCTAGATGCCGGACAAAGCGGTTGGGCGCGGGGCCGGCCGACGAACGGCGGTTGGTCGGCGCTAAACGACGCTTGTCCAACGTGGACATCACGGGCGCGCGCGGTACGAGTGGAGGTAGGAGATAAACAGGAGCGCCGGGTGGGCTGGGCTGGTTGGGCCGCGCGGGGGAGAAAAGAGGGAAAGGAAACGGGCCACCGCGGAAAAGAAGAAATAAACGGCCCACGCGCGAATAAAATCGTTTCTCAATATTTCTTCTCCAAATTTGAACGAATCTCGACCAAATTTAAATTAATCTTCGCCAAAGTTTGAATTTGAACTTGCACACTTTATTTCTTTATTTACACAGTGCTGTTACACTACAATCGCAGTCCGAACATGTGTCTCAATTTTTTAAATTTTTCGAATTTAAAAGAATTTTGACGAAACCGCCCCAAAGGCAGGACAAACCGGCCCGTTTCAAGTGCCACCACTTTTTCGACCTTCCCCAAATGACCTCAAACTCGAGCCTTCACATCTAAGGCAACTATAACTTCATCTCGAACAAGTTTCTCGATTTTTTGAATTTTTGGACTTTTACCGAATTTTGTTCAAATTTGTCGAATTTTGTACAAACTCAACCCACCGAGCAAGTAATGGCCCGCCCGACCAGTATTGGGCTATTGTTGGGCCGACTTCAGCGACGGGCGCGGAGCACACCGACGAAGTTGTCCCCACATGTCGGCGCCGAGTTCATCGAGAGTTCTTCCTCTCGTTCTTCCCGAGCGTTCGCGTCTTTCCTTTTAAATTCGCATTATAATCTTCAAATACGGATTGATCTCACGTTTCAAGCCCAAATTTGATACTTTTTTTTTCTGCGGTCCAAGTAATAAAGAAAACTACTCTTTTTCCCGGTGTCAACCATGTTATCGATATTAGAGTCATAACTATAACAATCGGTATCACTAGGGGATGAATGTATGTTACACTACAACTTGAGGAAGGACTTCCCTCACTTGTTTGAGGATGAGGAGTGAAATCTCGAGGACGAGATTCTTGTAAGGGGGAGTCCGTAACAGCCCCGGTATCCGTACCCATTCAAAATTTCGAATAAAAATTAAATTTGGACGAAGTTTGTGCAAATTCGAAATTGAAATCAATTTGAAAACGAAATCAATCGCTCGTGGGCCGCTCTTTCCCTTTTCCCCACCGCGGCCCAACTCCCTCTCTTCTTCCCTCCCCTGCGCGCGGCCCAAGAAAACCCCTCTCTTCCCTTGCGCGGCCCAGCAGCCCAGCTGCCCAGCCGACCCAGCCCGGCGCCGTTTTTCTTCCCCGCAGCGCCCGTACACGCGCGCACCCCGTGAGCTCGCCCACGTCGGACGCCCGTCGTTTTGCGCCGCCTCGCGTCACTCGGGCCCGCGGGCGGGAACTCCTCCGGCTTCTAGCGAGTCGCCCGCCGCCCGTGCTCCCTCTCCCCTTTTAAACCCGGCCGGCGCCCAAACCCTAGCCTCGGATCGCCGTCCGCCCCGCCACCGCCGGAGAAGCCGGTCACGCAGTGAGCATCGCCGCCACAAACGGGGTCTTCTTCCGTGCCTCGTCTCCGTGGTGCTAACCGTTCGGTGATTCGCCCTAGGAGGAGGACGAGCGAGGCGAGAGAAGTCCGCGGCCGCATCACTCTCCGCCGCCGCTCGTCGTCGACGGTGAGTCTCTCGCGAGCTCGACCTCCGTCCCGGACTTCCCTTCGCGCGCTCCCTCTCTTGACGCTAATCGCGACCCCGTCGTCCCTCGCAGCGGCGGAACGCCACCGGGCGTGGTCACCGCCCGAGCTAGGCCACCGTCGAAGCCCGCCGCCGCCTCTCTCCGTCGTCGGCCGCCGTCGAGCCCTCTCCGTCTTCCCCGAGCCCCGCTCAAGCACCCCGGTGAGCTCTCCGTCCTTTTCCCCTTGCTCCTCTCGAGATTAGCCCCGGATTGGGGGTCCCCGTCGGTCTCCGGCCGTCGCGCGCCATGGCCGCCGTGGAGCTCCCCGCTCCCGTCGAGCTCGTGCTCGTCCTAGCTAGCCCGGAAGCTTCGCGTCATCTCCCCGTATCCCGTGCGTGCTCGAGTTTTGGGTCAAGGCCGCGTCTTGGAAGGTCTTGGCGGAACCGCCATGTCCGCCGCTGCGGAGCTCGCCGTCGGCGGTGCTCCGACGGTCGGCTCGGGACGCGGGTAGTACGAGATTGATCCGGGGAACATGAGCTTCCTTTTGGTACTCTTAGTTGCTCGTTTCGTCGAAGTTTGGGGCTTTCCCCATGCGCGAGCGCCGCCGCCGTTACTCCGACGAGCTCGCGCCGCCGCGCGGTGGGAGCCGGTGCTCGTGGTGAGGCCTAGCAGGTGCGGAAGGTCGCGGGCATGGTTGTGGTGGTCGCCGTTTGGCCGCCGGCGAGCGGTAGCGCCGCCGCGACGCGGTTCCGGCGAGCCCGCCTGCCCTGGCTCGGCGGTGCCGCCCTCTCCGTTGTGCCGACGTGGTGCTGGCGTGGCTAGCCACGTGGCGGAAGTTCTCGCGACGTGGCGCCACCGTGGCGGAATTTCTACCAACGTGGCGCCGATGTGTCGACTGCGTGGCAGCCTACGTGGCAACCACGTGCGTAAGAACTGCCACGTGGTGCCGACTCGTAGAGTTTTTAATCCAACGTGGCGTCTACGTGGAGTCGACGTGGCGCTTACGTGGCGAAGGATATTCCAGGGAATATTCCTTTTCCTTTTAATTGGATTTTCCTGAATTTCCTTAATTCGTTAATCTTCGGAAATTCATATCTTTTTACCGGAGCGTCGGAAAAATACGCGGTTGGTTGTGTTGGATTCGTAGCGACGAGATCTACGCGTTAGTGTAGTTATTAGCTATGTTTTAGTGTCGTAAATTCCGTCGTCCGTTTCGTTGCTCTCGTACTTTTCTAGTTTTGCGTGCCTAACCCGTTTCGTACGTTACGTCCGCGCGAGGGCTACGAGGAGTTTCCGCCCGAGCCGCAGTTTGAGGAGTTCCCGCCGGAGCAGCCGTACGAGTACCCCGACCCGGCGTGGGACCGGCGTTTCACGGGCAAGCCGCAATCCTTGACCACTCTTGCTCCTATTTAGCAATTGCATTAAATTGATCCATGCATGATTAATGGTTACTTGCACTTGTAGTTTACCTATGCCATACTATGCCATCTTTGCCACTCGTTGCCATAGGGTGTTTCTACTCGTTACTCGCATGCTTAGAATCCGCTTAGTTGCTTAATGGAACCCCATGATGACTATACATGTTTTTGTGTAAAATAAATTGTAGGTGTTTCTTAGGTGTCGAGTTTACGTACTAGATACCCTGTAGGACTTTTGCGGGGGCGAGTGTAGGTGGTTAGGTGCTTGGGAGGCTTTTGGGGAGTCTCTGTTTGGAGAGCGCCTGTTGCGGGCGCGAGTTGTGTAGGGGCCTTGGGTTATGGGGCCCCTGTTGTGGTGACACTTGTTGAGACCGTTGTTTTGAGGAGAGGGATGGTGACTCGCCCCGGCAGCATAAGGACCGGTTCCTGGTTGCTCGCTCTTTGGTATACTAGCTTACCACGTGACCCGTATGGGCGAGCTGGATTGAGACGCTTAGCGGAGGACTGGTGGGTCCGCCGTGGTGTAGAGTTAGTGTTAGTTGGTTTTTGGAGCTTTTGTCTCGACCCATGAGTAGAGGATATCCCACCTGGCCCGTGGTAGACCTTTCACACCTTCAGGACCCTTTTCTGCGTTGTGGTTGGGGATCCCGGACACGAGGGACGGGCGCACGCCGATCGATGCTTTGTTTATTGATCTTGTGAGTGTTGTTGTGCTTTAGCCACGACGGTGGCTGTAGTTATAGTACCTCTTCACGTGGGTACAGCTTGCTTACTCTCTGCGAGAGATATATAATCTATACGTATAGCCTAGCCCTCGGGTAAGGGGCAACACCATTGAGCGACACGCTTGATTAGCATTTACTACTTCTTCCCTCCGATAGGTTTTACTTCCGGCTTCGAGCTGTGGTACGGTGGAGGTGTGCTGCACATAAAATATTGACCCTTGCAGGATTGTGTTGTTTCCTGCAAGGCCACTTATAAAATTTGACTAATAATAAAATGTGAATCACATAGACTTGAGGATTAATTGCTTTAGGTGCAAGCCCTTGCCTTTCCTTGAAATATCCCAACATGCATACATTGTTGCTAGGTAGTTGCGGCTTGTTGAGTACGTGTAGTACTCACAGCTTCCCCACTTTATTTTTCGTACGCCGATCCGGAGGATCCCGCCGAGCCGACCGACGGAGCTACTCGGAGAGGAGTGACGTCCTCGCCTACACACGAGTGCTTGTGGGTTTTGGGTCTTCACCGCCGATCTACATGTGAGACGCTTCCGCTAGTTTCCTTCATGTTCTCTCGCAGGCCTGCGTGCCGCGTGTTTTGTATCCATAAGATTTGAGCATTGAGTTATGATGACGTACTTTGGAGATTCTATTATCTTGCCTTGCATTTACTCTATCTTATGGTTTTTATGATGTTAACTGTATTGGATGTACGTGTCATACTCCCGGGAGTGACATAGAGGTACAAGGCACGGTTTTCACTATCCGGTGAAAATCGGGTCGTTACGATTTCGGACCCACATTTCGAGTGACCTCGGGTTGGTTAGACGGCAACCTTTCCCTTTCTACTCCGACGGACTACGCGGTGGGCCGCCTAGTGTATCGGGCCCA
Source organism: Chloris gayana (assembly GCA_031894775.1). Taxonomy (NCBI): domain Eukaryota; kingdom Viridiplantae; phylum Streptophyta; class Magnoliopsida; order Poales; family Poaceae; genus Chloris; species Chloris gayana. The sequence continues at coordinate 335,354 of JAUNZO010000946.1, read as the reverse complement.
CATTTCAGCGACCTCGGGTTGGTTAGACGGCAACCTTTCCCTTTCGCTCCGACGGATCGCGCGGTGGGCCGTCTAGTGTATCGGACCCACATTTCAGCGACCTCGGGTTGGTTAGGCGGCAACCTTTCTGCGCGGTGGGTAGACCATGCAACCGAACGGGCTCTAAATGATCGTCCCCACATGTCGGCGACTTCGGGTTGTTTAAATGATCACCGTTCCCTTTCTGGTTTTACCTCCGCGTGCGGTGGAGTTGTTCCCAATACGGACACCGAGTGGTGGGCCGAACAAAATATCGGGTCCACATTTCCGTGACCTTGCTGACTAAATATTGAGTTTGATCGTGGATCCAAACTTTTTGACCCTGGAACGAACAGGCCCCGACCGTGCAACGTGATGGGAAACGAACAGGCTCGTTGACCGCTCCACTCCTCACATGCAAAGGGGTCGCAGTCTCCTCGGTTTCGGGAACGAATCGGCGCACACATTAGGGAATGAACCCCCGACTACTCGCCTCCTAACTACACGCAAACGATTTCCCGAGTATGGAGGTCGATCCGATTCGTCTTCTCCTCCGCCTCCATAAAACGGGCGGACCCCTTTCTTCTCTCGCCTCACACATCTCTCCGGACTCCCGAGCACTCGTTCCAAGTTTCCAATCGCTCAAGGTTTATTCCCTCCCCTCGGCCTTCCCCCTCCCCACCCCGGGACCCTCCCCACCATGGACGGGCACGGCGATCAACCAGCCCGTCGCCCGTCGGCCCTCGCTGCTCCCGCTCCTAACCTCGGGACTGCATTGTGGGCACGTCATTCCCTCGGCTGCAGCGGACGCCAAGGTCAAAGGTACGTAGCATATTAGCTATTCCACACACTTTTCTCTCCCGGTTTCGTCCTACCACAATTTCCTTCATTTTGGTTTCTTCCGCGCGCAGCACCGATGGCAAGGCTCCAGGAGATCGAGGCGGCGGCCGCAATCGCCTCGGAGAAGATGAACCTCCGCGGCGACACCGTGGCCGCTCGCCTCCGCGACATTCCGACGCGGGCGGACGAACTCGCCGCAATCGGCGTCCGCGAAGGCGCCGCTCGTGCCCCGACACCGGCCCACCTTCACTCCGGTGAGAACCTCCTTGGGCTTCCTCCGACCACCGACGACGATGACTTCCACGACTTGTTCTCGGGATTATATTCCCACCGTGATCGCCATCGCCGACGAGGTCGAGCCGGTCGGCATAGTGAACCGGCTTCACGATGAGCCCCGGGAGTAGATGGGATCCCGGAGTATATGGGAGATTACATTACTAGTTTGCAGAAAGCCAATGTAAATCTAGGTCATTACGACCACATTTTGTATCCAATGTCATTGGCCTCGCTAATCTAGTAATCCACTATTAAATCTATGTAATCGACTTTTAAATCATTATCAATCTCCGCTTTGAGTAACTAGTACTACTTCTCTTGCATTCGACTACTCGTTGGACCAACGCGTGTTACGAGAAAAATAGACTAGGCTGCAGCTATAGCTGCTGCGACAGCGAGTGCTTCCATTCACTCACCGTGGGACCCGCAATCGAGAGAGAAGAGTGTCCCAATCTCAAACTCGCGCGACGAGGCTACCTTGCTAGGAGTACAGGCTACACATTTTTTTTTAGGCTACGTGTGCTCCCAATCCTAAAACCACCGAGAACCGACGGGTCGCGCTCCGGTATATAGAAGTTGGGCCGCGCTCTTGTGAATAGCACATGGAATGCGCACGTAAGAATATGAGTGGGCCACGCCGCAACGGCTGAAAGGTGGGCCTCGGGTGCGAGCAGCGAGGCTCATCGGATAACTATGGGCCACACTCACTTGACTAAATATGGCCCGCGCTCGTATGAATACCCATGGGCCGCGCTTTTCAATGACAGAGTTCACCTGGTGTGGGAGCGGGGAGGCGGGCTCACATGTCGCCCCCATCATCTCAATGACAAGTGGGGTTGGTAACTCGCCGGGGTTAAAGTCCCGAAGCTCAAGGTCATGCGGTCGGGTCCGAGAAGAGGAAAAGTGAAACAAAATGGATAATTTGACTAAATTTGTCTCAAATTTACATTCAAACAACATCCCCGCGTCTCCTAAATCTACATTCCTAACCTGAATACCAATAGAAAACATAGCAACGATATAAACGTAAAATGCTCCGGCCAGCATGTTTGATTGCTTCTTCAATTCTACAATCTGGCTCAAGTGCTTGTTCAGCTTTTGCAACTCCCCATTCACGGATGAATCGTGCCCTAGGTTTGAGATCTCCTCCTCCGCACCGGACGAAATGCGAGCCCGGATTGGCTCAATTGGGGAAGCACTTCAACTTCAAGCCCTCGATCCCGAATGTATGTATCCATCCACTCAAAATGACGACAGGGATCCAAATCCCGAAATAAGGAACGCAGACAATAATGGGATCCCGACAATAATTCCCAAATCCAATATGCAAATTCCAAATCACGCCAAATTGAGACAAACCCTACCTTCCCATCATTCCCCTGAAATGGCTTGCTCTCGCATTTCACAAATTCCCGACCGATGTTGCACTGTCCGGGAGCGAACGCATCTCAAGCGCTTTAGTGGATCCGGGCGAGGGCGGTCAGGGCATGTGGTCAAAGGGACTTCTCCATAACGCGGCCATGCCTTCCGGGGGCCTTCCGAGAGCCAATAGCGGAGCTTGACATTGCTCGCCGCTGCCGCGGACTTTTGCTAGAGAAGACGAAGAAGAAGGTGCGCGAGCAAGGACGGGCTCCCTGCAAGAACAGGGGAACGGAGGAGGCAACGGCAATGTCGGGGGCGGAGGGCTGAAATGTGGGTCCCGATGTGTGGGTCCGGATGTGTATAAGTAGCGCTTCCAACAGAGCAACATTCGACTGGAGGGTCCCGCGTTCGAACATAATCCGCTTTCGTTAACTACTTTAACGGCTTAAAAGAGCTGTGTCGGACCGTGGCTATTTGGGCCGTTCTAACCGTCGCATAGGAGCTATTCCATCCAACGATGTCGTATCATATAGAATAGAGGTCAAAGGCGTCGCATGGGAGCTATTGTCCCCTGTTCAATCACTGTCGTCTGTGACCTCCTCCACCTGGGAACGAAATTAGGGGAAATGTAAGGTTATCACTGTGTGGCTAGGATCCGTACGTCCTTTCTGCCTGTGCACAATTTTAAATGAAAAATAAAGAAAAATACGCTTCGTTATACCTCGCTTTCATATCCGTCGCACATCATCTCCGTCTTAAGTGTGGGACGATTGCGATGGACGCGAGCAGTGAGCTGCAGTGAAGCCTTCACTTCCTCCCCTCCGCATGCGAGGCATCAAGGCACACAATCCTTACTTCGATATTCTGAGGTGAGGCAAAGTACTCCAAGCAGAGGCTGACGCCGACCCCGCAGTTTGCTTCCTTGAACTCCCGCACGCTGGGTACATCAAAGCAAAGCTTATAGACGCGTGACATCAGGGTCGGCATGAGGTCTTTGCCGCTGCTGACCCCCTTCCATTCAGAGCCCAAGCGTGCGGTAGCATGCACACTCCCCATACGAAAGGGACCGTCGGAGGAGTCGTCCTTGCTTGGCAGCAACAGGACCTCCCACAGATCTAACGACAAGTGACCGAGCTTCTGGAAAAAGCAGCCACCATCGTCGGCAACATCAGTACCAGTACTGCATACCGTTTCAGTAATGGACTTCACAATCAGGTGGAGGAAACGGAGCTTCGGCAACTGGCCGAGGATTTGCAGGTCCTGCTCCTCGATAGCAGCCACGAAGAGGGACAGGTGGGTGAGGTGCCCAAGATGCGAGGGGATAATACAGAACGATGGGAACCGAGTGAAGCATAGCCAATGCATAAACAAATTCTGGATATGTGGTGGGAGACGGAAGCCTGCTGCTTCCCACGTAGCCGTATCCGTAGATTGGTATCCCATAAGCGACAGGGTCAGGTGCTCCAACTTTGTTAGATTGCGCAGAGACTCCACCAAATATACCTGCACTTCTGTTGACAATGGGTTAAAAGTAGAGAAGTTTTCAGGTCCAAAATAATGGACATTATTTTTTCTCGACTAATGGCCATTAGTTGGATCTAACGGTGTAGATTAAATTTTAGAAGTTAACACTAATGGCCATTAGTAACGATAATATTGTCAAAATAATATGTTTATAATATAAAAATTCATCACAAATAATAAGTTAGTCAATTTTTACATGAATTTGTTATAAAATATTTATTTTAAATTTGATTAACCATCATCATTATTATTGTAGTAAAGTTTTAGTGTATTTAACACAAGTTTATATGAATAAAAAATTTAATTTTTAGTACAATTACTAAACTACCCTTGAACTAATGGTCATTAGTTGAGGAAAAATAATAACCATTGTTTTGGACCAGAAAACTCCTATAAAAGTATCAAGACGGAGCACCCTGAGTTCCTTGAGGCCGCCTAGCTCCTTCAGAAATCCCCTCCACGCGTCTTCCTCTCCTTGAGCAAAAGAATAAGATATCTCGAGCTCCTCTAGGGATGTGAGCTTCCTTATCCCATCAGGAAATATCGTAAAACCACGTCTGAATCGCAAGCACAACAACTGTGTTAGAAGGAACACGCTTCTCACCTCTTCTGCATTCAAACATTCTCCCACGTCCAGAGTCTGCAGAAATTTTAGAGTTCCAATTTTTTCAGAGAGATCCTCCAAGCCTCCCCAAGCACATATTTGCCGAAGGTACCTCAAGTGAGGTAAATTTGGGAGATGCATCAGGTGGTGGCATACCCTAATGGTGGAAATGTCTAGCATGCGTAGAAGCTTAAATCTTGAAAGTGGGACGCTATCGTCAATATTACGTCCACACGAAATGAATGACCTCACTTGTCGCAGGTCCTCTACATGGGCCCCCATGGTTCTATTATTGTGTAGGGCTAATGTGACGGACCCACCTCACGAAGAGGCGTTTCGTCTCCAGGATCATCATGGGTGGCATCACGCGTCTGTGATATCCGATATTACAACATACAAACACAAGCATGAATACAACGAATATAAGTACAAGTCTTACATTTCATTCCAAGTACAACGTACATCGAGTCTCATAAACATCAGATGCTAATAAGTTTGGAAAATGACTAAACAAGCGGAAGCAAATAAGATACAATCGCTCTCTCGGCGATACATCACGGGCATCCGGCAGAGATAGATGTTTCTGCCCTAGAACACCTTACCGGCACTTCAACTCCTCTACTCGTCGGGACCGCACCACTCCCAAGTGTAGTGGCCTCCGTCCGAAGTCCGGTCCGCGCGGACGTCATCTCCAGACATCTAAGTCCTGTTCGGTAGGGTCCTCTCGAAAACCACATAGAGCAAAGCCCCGAGCAACTAGAGTTCAGCAAGACCGACCCGTCAAAGTGGCCATCTACAGCCGACTCTTAGACATGCAAAGGCCGGGGCGGGGGGGGAGGATACATTAAGCGCTAAGTCGGCCTACCGGTGAATCCTTACTTTCAACTTTTAGCGGTTTAATTAAGTTGCAAGAAAGAATAAATTTAATTTGCACTAAGCTACTGCATTACATGTTTCCAAACAAGTAATTAAGCAATACTGCAAATTAATCTTAATCATCATCATCAATGTTTCTCTCCTTACTACGTTCCGGCGCAGGGACAAGTGGTACTCGTTCATCGTGAGGGGCAGCGATTCGAATCGATTTACATCCTGCAGGAGATTCGAATCGATTTACATCCTGCAGGAGAAACCTGTCGCACGTCACATACGCGCTTCCCGGAAGCCGCATGACACAACCTTTCGCTCGGGCACCATAAGGTCGTCCGGGTCCTACCGCCCCGAGAAGGGTCCCTCACGCGATGTCGTCCCGGACGTCATCCGTGAGTAGAGTGCTCCCTCCTCTCCTCCCAAAAACCGCCTAGTAACCAAGGGAGTAGGGAAATCTTCCAACCTTACGAGTAATCCATCGCTACATCGGTTTATCGGGCCCATAAACTCCAGCATGCAAAACAGTACGTTCAAACTTAATCCACATGGGCCGGACACGACGCGGTCCTTGTGTGCACGGACAGGGCTACAACCTTGAAGACTATTTCAATCCTTCTGTTTCCACCTAAGTTGCCCGTCCGGCCTCCAATTTCCATTCTCTTCTCAATACTTAGCATCGTGTCCAAAGGTGATTGCCCTATCTACGAGTGGTCTCCGTACCACTCGACGGATCATCACCCTATTTATGCAAGCATCTAGCGTAGGGTGATCGAACCAGGATAATAGGGTCCTATCGCATGCTAGGGTTTCATCATAACTCCCGTAGACCTAATGCACAATACAGACCTACATACATAGTAATGAAATTAAAATACTTAAATTAAAAGGTTGTGCACCGGGGCTTGCCTTGAGCTTGACCCTGAGCAGTTGGGTCAACAACAGTAGTAGCTTCGGGCTCCTCCTCGCCGGTTACCACGTTCACCACCACATCTACATGATGCAAAGGTGATGTGTAAATTTTGAGGAAAACATGATATTAAATATTTTATAGAATACGTGCGAATTTCATCAAATACATTTAATTCATGAGTATAAATTAATTTGGTGTCCAGCGAGGTGAAATGATTTAAGGTGATTATTTAGTTAATCTCCTTCATCAACTCCCATGAAGCATTTAAATCATTATCACATGTGCAAGAAAATAATTCAATAATCCTAGAAAAAACTAGGTAAAATAGCAATTAAATTGCTCCTGGTCCTTCGGCACATGTTATAGATAATAATTAAATTAAGCTTCATAATTTGGGGTAATTAAATAATTAACTAAGCATTTAACTTAAGCCTCTTAAAAAGAATTTAACCTAAAGAAATTGCTTCTGATTATGCCAAACTAAATGCACTATAAAATAGTACATGTCTCAAGGAGTCCAACAAAATTTAGTTTGCAAGTTTTCGAGGTCTAGAACTCTAGATATGAATTTTCTAAGTTTAAATGAATTTCGGCACTATTTACACAATTGTCATCCGGGATTTAATTTAAATAACCCACGCTCTGTGCCACACCGTGGACCACAGGGTTCGGATCCGTGTGTGGCCGGATCCGGGGCCGTGTGGCCCGCCCTGTGGCCTCGTCGGCGCATGGCCGGGAGGCGGCGGCGCGGTGCCCGGAGCGACGCCGGCGCGTCGCAGGCCGGGAAGAGGGGGTCCTCTAGGTGCGGCATGAAGTGGCGCGTCTTTGGGTGGGGTCGGGTTGGCGGAAACCTCACCGGAGATGGGGTGCGACGGCGGGTGGCGGAGCGAGGTGGTCCGGCGGAGGTGCCCGTCGCGGAGGAGGCACGGAAGGAGGGGCGGCTTGGCCGTGAAGCTTCGATGGACGCATTGGCTCCCCGGCACGACCTTCTTTGGGGATGAGCACGACCGTGGGTGGCCGTCGGCGTGGAGGTGGCGGCGGCCGGAGTTCCACGGCCGGGAAAAACGGAATTGTCGGCTACCTCGCGAGACAAGGGAGAAGGATTAGGGTTTAAGAAGGAGCTCCACCATCTTGCGGACGCACCGGAGCAAGAACGGAAGGAGAAAGCTCATCGGAGCGGCGGAATTTGGTCGCGGCGTCCACGGTGGCCGGAGAAGAGCTCGTTGCAGAATTCTTCGAATTTGCTTTGGTTTAGCTCACCATTTTTGGGGATTTTTGGTCGTGGAGCAAGGCGGGGGTGCGGCGGTTCCCGCGGTGTGCTTGGCCCGAGCTGCGGCTGCCGGAGTTGGCGGGGCGGCGAGCTCGCGAGGGCGGCGGCAATGGCGGATGGGGTGGAGGAGCGAGAGAGAGAGAGAGAGAGAGAGAGAGAGAGAGAGAGAGAGGAAATAGGGAGGGGTTCCGACCGGGCCTCGAGCTCTCCCCTTTGCCCCCGACCGAGAGAGCCGCGGCCGGGCGCCTGGCGCCACGCGGCGCCGGCGTACGGCCCGGTTGGGCGCGGGGCGCGGCCCTGGGGGGCTGACGGGTGGGGCCAGCAGGTATATTCCCCCGGCATCTTTTCTTTTTCCTCCAATTTCCAATTGTGGTTTGAACCGATTTTGAAAAATCAAAAGCAAGGCCTTCCCGGGCTCAAAATTTAAAAGAGAAATTTTTGCTGAAAAGTATAACTCTAGAAAGTGACATGCACGTCGAGTTTACGCAATAATACTTTCTAGATAAATTCTGAAAATTCAGAGAAAAGGCTTAAATGCTAAGTTTGTCTGATTTATTTGGGGTATCAAACCTTGATGAAATCCAGTGGGGTTTTGTCCTAGATTTTTCATTTGACATGCCCTACAACATATATTTTTGGTTGACCAAACTTATGTTGTAGAAATTGGGGTTGTAGTTCAAACCAAAGTGTTTTTGAATTTAAAAAGTGTCCAAAACACTTTGCATGTCAATGAAACTTCTTGGGTGGGTCAACCCAGTCCTGTAATTAGTTTTAATAATGCTAACTCACAAAATTAGGGCACGGAGTGTCATAGCCCTCCCCTTAAAGAAATCTCGTCCCGAGATTAAGTTCAAGTAAGGAGGAGGTGGGTTACGTACCTCTAGGTTGGAGCGGAAATTTTGGGTAGTGGGTGCGAAGAAAATCTTCAGACTCCCACGTAGCCTCCCTTGCGGAGTGGTGACTCCACCGAATCTTGAAAAACTTCCGAGTGCCATGTCGGGTAACTTTTTCCTTCGTATCGACAATCTTGATTGGCCGCTCGGAGTATGACAAATCGGGCTGCAATGGTACCACTTCATCGAGCACTCGCTCAACGGGTGCCTTGAGACACCTCTTCGGTTGTGAGACATGAAAAACGTCGTGCACGCCGGCGAGAGTGTCGGGTAGCTCAAGCTTGTAAGCAACCGCACCACATCCGGCCACAATGGGGTAGGGTCCGATGTAGCGAGGTGAGAACTTGCCTCTCACGCCAAACCTTTGTGCACCCTTAGTCGGCGAGACTCGAAGGTATACAAGGTCACCCACTTTGAACTCAAGTGGTCGGCGCCTCTTATCCGCATAACTCTTTTGCCTTGATTTCGCTGCCTTGAGGTTTGCTTGTATTTCCAATACCCGTTTCTCGGCTTGTTGCACAAGCTCCGGCCCAAAGATGGTTCTCTCTCCGGATTCGGACCAACCGAGTGGAGTACGGCATCGGCGACCACAGAGAGCCTCAAACGGTGCCATCTTAATGCTTTCCTGGTAACTATTGTTGTAAGCAAACGCTGCCAGGGGTAAGCATTCATCCCACTTCTTGTCATGATCCGGAACATATGCTCTCAACATGTCCTCCAATATCTAATTTACTCTCTCCGTTTGACCGTCGATCCGTGGGTGGTAAGCTGAGCTTCGAATTAATTTCGTTCCTAGGGACGCATGAAGTTGCTCCCGAAACGTCCCACAAATTGTGTTCCTCGATCGGAAATGATTGTCCTCGGCACACCATGCAAACAAAGGATCAGCTCGATGTATAACCGAGCATACTTCCGAGTCGTAAATCGGGTGCTCACGGGTATGAAATGTGCCACTTTGGTCAAGCGATCAAGGATTACCCAAATAGAATCAAACTTCCGAACCGTGGTAGGCAAGCCAACAATAAAGCCCATGCCGACGTCATCCCACTTCCAAGATGGAACACCGAGTGGCTGCAACGGTCCGGCGGGTCTCAAATGATCGGCCTTGACCCGACGACAAGTGTCACACTCGGCGACGTAGCGAGCAATCTCTCTTTTCATCCTCGTCCACCAATATCTCGTCCTAAGATCATGGTACATCTTATTGCTGCCGGGATGCATAGCATATTTGGCTAAGTGAGCCTCGATCCAAGTATCTTTTACGTATGTCGGGAACTTTCGGCACCACAATGCGGTCTTTGAACCAAACGACTCCCGCGTCGTCCTCGCGGAAACATGCCACTTGCTTATCTCCCTCTTTTATCCTCCTCCTGAGGTGAGCAATGCAAGTATCCGCTTTCTGCGCTTCCACCACTTCTTCTCGCAAGATGGGTATTAAAGCCAAGTTGTAAAGCGACCCGTGGGGTACAACTTGGATGTAGTGCCCATCCTTGACTGACCGAGTGGCTCTGAAGGAGATTGCAATGTGCTTTCCTGCTAAGCGCATCCGCAACGACATTTGCCTTCCCGGGGTGGTAGTGCACTTCCAACTCATAGTCCTTAATCAATTCCAACCAACGTCGTTGCCTCATATTCAGATCATCCCGAGTGAATATGTACTTCAAGCTCTTGTGATCGGTGTAGATGCGAACGAGATTGCCCAACAGATAATGTCTCCACACCTTCGGAGCGAGTACAACTGCCGCTAACTCTAGATCATGAGTAGGGTAGTTCTGCTCGTGCTTCCGGAGCTGCCGGGAGGTATAAGCAACCACTCGACCCTCCTGCAGGAGAACTCCACCCAAACCCTTGCACGATGCGTCACGAGAAAACATCAAAGGGCTTCTCAAGGTCCGGCTGTGCTAGCACTAGGGCGGATGTCAACAATTTCTTCAAAGTCTCAAAGGCTTCCCGACAAGCCCGACTCCATTCAAACTTCTTCTCCTTCTTCGGAAGCTCGGTCATAGGTTTGGCAATTCGGAGAAATTTGGAATGAACCTCCGATAATAACCAGCCAAGCCTAGGAAGCTGCGAATCGTGGTACTAACTTTGGAGCTTCCCAATTAAGTACGTCCTGTACTTTGCTTGGATCGACGGATATGCCCTCCTCGAAATGATGTGACCCAAGAATGGAACTTCCTTAAGCCAGAACTCACATTTGCTGAATTTAGCATACAAGCTGGTGGTCTCGCAATCTTTGGAGAACAATGCGAAGATGCTCGGCATGCTCTTCCTCGGACTTGGAGTACACCGGGATGTCATCAATAAAGACCACCACAAACTTGTCAAGCTCGGGCATGAATATTGAATTCATAAGGTACATGAAGTGTGCCGGTGCATTTGTCAACCCAAAAGACATCACCAAATACTCATACGAGGCCGTGCACGTGTAGAGAAGGCTGTCTTAGGCACATCTTCTACCCCGATCTTGATCCGGTGATAACCTGAGCGCAAATCGATCTTAGAGAATACCTTGGCTCCCATCAATCGGTCAAACAAGATATCAATGCGAGGCAATGGATACTTGTTCTTGATCGTGACTGCATTGAGGGGCCGGTAATCCACACATAAGCGCAACGACTTGTCCTTCTTCTTGACAAATAGAGCCGAACATCCCCAAGGTGAGGAACTAGGTCTAATGTAACCTTTGTCTAATAGTTCCTTTAATTGCTCTTTCAATTCTGCCAATTCCTTGGGTGCCATTTTGTTTGGTCTCTATGAGATCGGAGCCGTGCCTGGCTGCAACTCAATTTTAAACTCAATATCCCTGTCCGGATGCATCCTAGGAAGATCCTCGGGGAACACATCGAGGAATTCCCGGACAATTGGAATATCACTTAAGCCCTCAACAATAACTTGATGTACTGCTGGAGTACAATTCTTAGGGTAGGAAAGCTTTAAGTCATGTCTGGACCGTGCAGAGGAGAATTCAGATTTACCATGAAAGCATCAATGTCCAAGACGGCCTTGTGACACTTCATCCAGAACATACCCGAATTATGTCAATGTTGCTCCCTCAAGAATCATACAATCCCTCGGGTAGACTTTGGCCTTCAACATAATGGGAACCTTTTTAACCTCATACGCCGCGGGTGTTTTTCCTCCCGCGAAGTAACCAAGTAACGGGATCTCATAAGGCTACGAGGTAACTTCCACTTATCCACATACGACTCGCCGATGAAATTGTGCGTCGCCCGGAATCAAACAATACAAGAGCAGGGTGATTTCGAACAGAAAACATACCAGCCATCACGGAGTGCACCATCCGGAATCTCCTCGGTGGACGTGTAGTTCACATGCCCTGTCTTCGCTGGGGCCCCATTGTTGTTCCCGCGCTGCCGGTTAGGAGCATTGCCCCGCTGCTGATAGGGGCAATCCCTAACGAAGTGTCCTGGGCGGCCACAACCAAAGCAAGGGGCTCTAGGTGGCGGCGGACGGTTCCCTGCAGCATTCCGAGCAGGACGGGGTGCTGGAGCACGCTGTCCCATCTGCTGCGGCTGCGGGGGCCTCTGCTGCTGTGGGGGCCTCCGTTGGGGTGCCGATCGACGCGGCGCCACCATAGGCCGATAGCGGTAGCGCTGTCCGGAGGTGTCGGTGTAGATCATGCGGTACTTAGCCGGGGGCGGGTTGGATGGCCCCGTAGCACTCGCGGATCTCTTCTTCTCCGCCTGAACCCTGCGGTAGCCCTCCTCGGCCGAGGATGGCGTTGTTCACGAACTCCGAGAAGCTACCCCCATGTTGAGGGTGAGGCGGTCCTGCAACTCGGCGCCGAGTCCCTCCATGAAGCGGTCCTTGCGCTTCGATCGGTGTCCACCAACTCGGGGGCATAGAGTGCCGGCCGGTTGAACTGCTGGGTGTACTCATGGACGCTGCGGCCTCCCCGGGTGAGAGCCATGAACTCCCTAGCCTTCTAGCGCATCACACCTGCCGGTATGAAGTGAGCGCGGAAGACCCTCTTGAAGTCCTCCCGGGTGGTCTGCGCACCTGCGGGCAGAGTGGCCAGGTGGGTAGCCCACCAAGCACTAGCAGCGCCCTCCGGCTGCTGCGCTGCAAAGAGCGTCTTCTCGCACGTCGGTGCGGTGGAGCAGTCCAAATTTGGACTCGGTGAGGCGGATGAAGTCCTCCGCCCGCATCGGCTCGCCGGAGCCGTCGTACCTCGGGGGCTGAGTTCCCGGGAACTCCTGGTATGAGGCCTCCCGCGGCACCGCATCGCGGTTCCGGCGCCCGCGGTTGCCGTCCCCGGCAGGTACCTGCAGGCGGAGCTCCCGCGAGAACTCGTTCTCGCTGCTGCTGGTTATCTCGCATGGCTGCGAGAAACCGGGCCATCATGTCCATAGGGTTAGGGACAGGTGGCGGCGGTGGTGCTTCGTTTCTAGCACCCTGGGCCGAGCTCTCGGGCCCATCGCCATGGAGATCGTTGGTGTTGCGCGTTCTCACCATTCTGTCAAGCAAAATTGCGAACCCGTTAATCCAATTGATCCGCAGAAGAAATAAACATTCTTGACATAGGAATAAACAGATGCATAATTAATAACCAACAACAGTAGTAAAACCAATGTAATGCAGAAGTTATAGAATGATAAACATCATCATCCCACTCATCATACTGCATTTAACAGAGTTCCCATGCTACACCATAGTTTAGTACATAATTCACCGACATCACGAGTACAATCACGATCCAGCTAAAAATAAGTTCCGATTACATCATAAGAGAAACAAGATACAAGTAGGGGGTTGGCTACAATCCCTACAATGCGCACTACAGTGCCGCTCGGTCCTCCTCTGCGTCATCGGGATCCTCTAGCTGCTCTCCCGACGGAGAAACAAAGTCACCCGAGGACCTGGTCCACGTGGACCGTACTCGGTGAGGAAACGCAAGTAGCGGGCGTCGGCTGCATCTCGCGACGCTGCTGCCTCGTCTCGGGCCCGAGCGGTAGCCTGCACCTCCTGCTGCAGGTTTGCCACGAGGGTCTGCTGCTGCTGGAGCTGCTCACGGAGTGCCGCGTTCTCCGTGGTGAGTGAGGTGACCTGCTGGTCCCTCCGGACAACTCTAGCCTCATTCCTTCACATGGCCCCTACGAGGATGTTCACCTCTCTGCTCCGGAACTCGTGCTGACGGTATAACTCGTCAGCATAGCACGCGTTGTTCGCCAACATGGGGTTCTAGTGAGGCGTCGTGGGGTCACACAACACTGCCATGCGGCGTCTCCAGCGGCTATCGTAGGGGTCACCGACTGGTAAGTACACGTATGGTGTCCCCACAAGGTCAGCGGCGTGAAGCTCACAGAACCTGGTGAAAGCCTCCAACGCTGCTGCGTCCCAAGCGCTGTAAAGCGCGAGACTCGTCGTGGTCACCATCCACGACGCCTGGCGTGGGGGTATCGCCTTGCCCGGCACAGCCACGTGCATGGTACAAGTGATCATCCCTCGGTCCACAAACTCCTTCCCTACGTAGGCAGGGGGCTCGGTGTATCCTAGGGACTGCATAGCCTGCCACAACATCACGAGTAAACCCCGCGGTGCAAGCAATCGGACCACATCCATCCGTTGTCCAAAACCTCAACGGCATCCTCCATCTAACAAAAGACTTGCGATTATGGTACGAACAGGTAAAGGAATGCCTCATATGGAAATTAAATGCAATCACAATTTCACAAACTAGCACAAAGTGCCACAATTTCCATAACATTCATAGTTCATACATCCATCGTCACTAACCATACAAATACACTCACACCTCCAAATGCCCCTCACTAGATGGGTACTACTCGATTTAGTCCAGCTATCGAGCACCAAAATAACCTGCTGCTAGCTGCCAGTCAATCTACTCCTAACACCCTCCTGCCGAAGGAGGTCACTCCTACGGGTCATCGACGTCGGACGCGTCGTCGTGTGGCGGGGGAGGTGCCAGGGCAGCCTGCAATTGCTGCTGCAACTGCGCAACCTGCTGCTCCAACGTCTGAATGTCGTGGAGCTGCTCCTGCTCCATCTGCTGGGCGACCATCAAGTTGGTCCGGAGGTGGTGGATGTAGTGCTCCTGCTGAGCCACTCGCGCGTGGCGGCCCGCCAGCCTGCTGGCGTGCCTCGTCGCGCTCCCTGGTTCGGTCGTCCCTCTCCTGCCGGAGCTCGTCTCGCTCCTCCAGCAGGAGGTTACGCTGAACCAACAGGGCATCCCTCTCACGGACAAGGTCGTCATGCTCGTCCGTGACTCTCGCGGCCTCACGAGTCTTGCTCTGCAGACTCCGGACCGTGTCGGAGTGATCCTGCGCGAGAGTGTCCATGCGCTCCCTCAGCTCGCGATAGACCATGGACAAGCTGGGTAACACGGTCCCGGAGGCGCGAAGCCATCACGTCCGCGTCCCGGTGTATCCAGAAAGCCTCGCGAGCGTAGCGAGCGACGCCGTGATAGCCCAACTCCGTACGGGCAATCCTCCCGAGACGTCGTTCGACTACCTCGTCAAAGTAGTCGAGTGTCGGGATCAGCTCAAAGGGGGTGCCCGACAAGGAGTCCTTGTGAGAGCTTACAAACTCCGTCAAAATGAGCTGAGCTACCTTAGCTCGGCCCTCGTAGGTGTCCCTGGAGAACACGTGGTACTCCGTGCACCCTGCCTCCTCGTCGGGGTGGTTAGCAACCTCCGCCTTCACCTTGTGAAGGAGGACCCCAGAAACTCGGACGCGCTGTATGAAGTACAGCGGGGGCTGGGTGTGTCCAAAAGTCTCCAGCAGTGCCCACAGCATACCAGGGAGAGCCTCTGTCAAAGCCTCCTCCCCAGCGGACCACTTTATGTCGGCGTGACCGCGGTTGGACTCGTTGTCGGACGGCATCTGCGAGGGATAGGAAACATTTTTACCACGTAAGCATGACACACTGAAGAAGGATGTTAAGCCAAAAGCATCATGTGAACAAATATTTGGTAAAGATTATCGAACGGTAAGTTCCCCCAATAAGTCAATTCTGTCCCGACGGTCCAACGCCGTACAGTCAACAAAACTGTGCATTTCATCCTAGAAAATGACAGAATTGGTCTTTCTTCATACTAGCAACCATTTAGATCATCATCTCAGCTTTCCGTCAAGTATTTGATCAACCTGTTCCGCCAAACGAGCAAAAAGTTATGAGCATTACTCGACAGACTGTCCATCCTGAACAGCAACCTGCACAGCGAGTAAAAACTGACCAAAATGGGCCAGATCGATTCGGGATTGGTCTTCCAAAGAATACAAAAGTTGTGACCCCTGTTTCAACCTTTCCAACGAGTACAAGATCACCAGTATCTAGTTTACGAGCACAAAGATATGGTCAAAACAGTATAGACATATGATTCTGAAAACAAAGCTGAGGCAGTTTCAGATCAGAGGGAGGAATCTGAGATTTTCGATCCTGCAACCTCAAAACCAGTTGTAGCTCATGATTCAAGCTTCCCAGAAAGTGCTCATTCGCCCCATTCCGGCAATTGAGCTGGGAGTTACGGGAAAAACCAACCAGGCTGTCGTTCTGAAAAACAGAAACAGCACCTCTGAACAAGGCGGAGCATAACTCCTTCTCTCTGGATCCAAACATCACAAAACCACTTCCATAAATTAGTTGACTTCGTAAGGTTCCCAGAACATCTGGAATTACTCCAATCCGAGCTTCGAGTAAAAAGTTACGGATTTTCTTTGCTTAGCGAGTTTCTGAAATTTCTGAGGTTATAAAAATTCAGACTTTTAGGTTGCCATTTTTATCATGAATGCACCCTATTCATCCTATTCGTCCTCACCACGAAAGGAAACAAAACAATCATACCGTCTCAACGGTGTACGAATTTCGGGGTGGCGACCCGCACTCAATCACGTAAGTCAATCTAAATTATCGACTCACACCTACTAGCGTAGTTATGTACCTGCAGAAGATTCATTCCAGAAACAGTACATCAAATTCAAAAGAAACTACAAAAATAAGCACAGTTCTACAAGTAACGACCCATAGAAAGGATCGCCCCGTGGTATGCCACGAGCCAACATTGTCCCGTATTCTCCGTCCTCGGGCACGGACCGCTAATTTAAATGCATACATACTTGAGCCACAGCCGTAGATGCAAGTAATTAAACAATCATAACCCATGGTTAGCTTTGCCACTGTTACAACTAATACAGTCCTTACGGGCACGTCCTCACACGATAACGTCCTAGTTTTCGAAAATATGCTGCTTAAGGTGTTGTAATATCCCCAAGACGGCTCCGATACCACGCTCGTGACAGACCCGCCTCACGGAGAGGCGTTTCCGTCTCCAGGATCATCACGGGTGGCATCACGCGCTGTGATACCCGATATTACAACATACAAACATAAGCATGAATACAACGAATATAAGTACAAGTCTTACATTTCATTCCAAGTACAACGTACATCGAGTCTCATAAACATCAGAAGCTAATAAGTTTGGAAATTAACTAAACAGCGGAAGCAAATAAGATACAATCGCTCTCTCGGCGATACATCACGGGCATCCGGCAGAGACAGATGTTCCTGCCCTAGAACACCTTACCGGCACTTCAACTCCTCTACTCGTCAGGACCGCACCACTCCCAAGTGTAGTGGCCTCCGTCCGAAGTCCGGTCCTGCCGGACGTCATCTCCAACGATCTAAGTCCTGTCCGGTGGGGTCCTCTGAAAACCAGATAGAGCAAAGCCCCGAGCAACTAGAGCTCAGCAAGACTCGACCCGTCAAAGTGGCCATCTACAGCCGACTCCTAGACATGCAAAGGCCGGGGGGTAGGATACATTAAGCGCTAAGCTGACCTACCGAGTGAATCCTTACTTTCAACTTTTAGCAGTTTAATTAAGTTGCAAGAAAGAATAAATTTAATTTGCACTAAGCTACTGCATTACATGTTTCCAAACAAGTAATTAAGCAACACAGCAAATTAATCTTAATCATCATCATCAATGTTTCTCTCCTTACTACGTTCCGGCGCAGGGACAAGTGGTACTCGTTACTCGTGAGGGGCAGCGATTCGAATCGATTTACATCCTGCAGGAGAAACCTGTCTGCACGTCACATACGCGCTTCCCGAAAGCCGCATGAGACAACCTTTTGCTCAGGCACCATAAGGTCGTCCGGGTCCTACCGCCCCGAGAAGGGTCCCTCACGCGATGTCGTCCCGGACGTCATCCGTGAGTAGAGTGCTCCCTCCTCTCCTCCCAAAAACCGCCTAGTAACCAAGAGAGTAGGGAAATCTTCCAACCTTACAGCAATCCATCGCTACATCAACTCCCATGAAGCATTTAAATCATTATCACATGTGCAAGAAAATAACTCAATAATCCTAGAAAAAACTAGGTAAAATAGCAATTAAATTGCTCCTGGTCCTTAGGCACATGTTATAGATAATAATTAAATTAAGCTTCATAATTTGGGGTAATTAAATAATTAACTAAGCATTTAACTTAAGCCTCTTAAAAAGAATTTAACCTAAATAAATTGCTTCTGATTATGCCAAACTAAATGCACTATAAAATAGTACATGTCTCAATGAGTCCAACAAAATTTAGTTTGCAATTTTTCGATGTCTAGAACTCTAGATATGAATTTTCTAATTTTAAATGAATTTCGAGACTATTTACACAATTGCCATCCGGGATTTAATTTAAATAACCCGCGCTCTGTGCCACACCACGGACCACAGGGTTCTGGATCCGCGTGTGGCTATGGCCACACGGGATCCCGGGCCGTGTGGCCCGCCTCGTGGCCTCGCCGGCGCATGGCCGGGAGGCGGCAGCCGCGGTGGCCGGAGCGACGCCGGCGTGTCGCGAGCCGAGAAGAGGGGGTCCTCTAGGCGCGGCATGAAGTGGCGCGTCTTTGGGTGGGGTCGGGTTGGCGGAAACCTCACCGGAGATGGGGTGCGACGACGGGTGGCGGAGCGAGGTGGTCCGACGGAGGTGCTCGTCGCGGAGGAGGCACGGAAGGAGGGCGGCTTGGCCGTGAAGCTTCGGTGACGCACCGGCTCCCCGGCACGACCTTCTTTGGGGATGAGCACGACCGTGGGTGGCCGTCGGCGTGGAGGTGGCGGCGGCCGGAGTTCCACGGCCGGGAAAAACGAAATTGCCGGCTACCTCGTGAGACAAGGGAGAAGGATTAGGGTTTAAGAAGGAGCTCCACCATCTTGCGGACGCACCGGAGCAATAACGGAAGGAGAAAGCTCACCGGAGCGGCGGAATTTGGTCGCGGCGTCCACGGTGGCCGGAGAAGAGCTCGTTGCGGAATTCTTCGAATTTGCTTTGGTTTAGCTTGCCATTTTTGGGGATTTTTGGTCGTGGAGCAAGGTGGGGGTGCGGCGGTTCCCGCGGTGTGCTTGGCCCGAGCTGCGGCGGCCGGAGTTGGCGGGCGGCGAGCTCGCAGGGGCGGCGGCAATGGCGGATGGGGTGAAGGAGCTCGAGGGAGAGAGAGAGAGGAAATGGGGAGGGGTTCCGACCGGGCCTCGGGCTCTCCCCGTTGCCCCGACCGAGAGAGCCGCGGCCAGGGCACCGGCGCCACGCGGCGCCGGCGTATGGCCCAGTTGGGCGCAGGGCGCGGCCCCGGGGGCTGACGGGTGGGGCCCGCGGGTATATTCCCCCGGCATCTTTTCTTTTTCCTCCAATTTCCAATTGTGGTCTGAACCGATTTTGAAAAATCAAAAGCAAGGCCTTCCCGGGCTCAAAATTTAAAAGAGAAATTTGTGCTGAAAAGTATAACTCTAGAAAGTGACATGCACGTCAAGTTTACTCAATAATACTTTCTAGATATATTCCGAAAATTCAGAGAAAAGGCTTAAATGCTAAGTTTGTCTGATTTATTTGGGGTATCAAACCTTGATGAAATCCAGTGGGGTTTTGTCCTAGATTTTTCATTTGACATGCCCTACAACATATATTTTTGGTTAACCAAACTTATGTTGTAGAAATTGGGGTTGTAGTTCAAACCAAAGTGTTTTTAAATTTAAAAAGTGTCCAAAACACTTTGCATGTCAATGAAACTTCTTGGGTGGGTCAACCCAGTCCTGTAATTAGTTTTAAAAATGCTAACTCGCAAAATTAGGGCACGGAGTGTCACAGCTAACCTGCGAACTTTTCCTTGTAATGATGATGTCCCTTCATTGTCATCTAATACCGTGACAAAGTTCTCTTCAAATGAAATGGAACAGATGAGATCCAATCCCATATCATGAACCTGACAGCATTGTAGTAACTTGCGATGCAGTTCATCCCATTTCACTACCAGCTGAATCATGCTTCTGTTTACCAGATCGTAGAAGTATCTCCCCAATCTCAAAAAGGGATTTTCCTTGTTTCTTGCGAACAAAATCTTCGGCTATCCACGTCCATATCAGAGCATCTTTTTCAATGAAATAATCTTCTGGGAACACACTTAGATAGAGTAAGCATGTTCTTAGATGAGAAGGTAGATCATAGTAGCTGTAAGATATTATTTTCTTAATGTTCTCTACTTGAGGGTTGTCCGTAATACCAAAACCAATACAATGAAGCACCTCTCAGCAATCTTCCCGGTGTTTACCCTCCAGCAGACTAGCCATGGTGATGATAGCCAGTGGTATGCCACCACACTTCTTTAGAATTTTATCACATACCTCATCATCTTGTTGATGATTAGGTGATTTCCTTTCACCATCATATATCCTTCCAAAGAATAACTTTCTTGAGTTATCATCTGAGAGCGGTTCTAACTCATACATTCCACCACCTACTTGTGCAACTTCATGATTACGTGTAGTTAGGATTATTCTACTTCCACTATTGTTGTCAACAAGAGCAGATTTGATTATTCCCCAAGATTTGGTGTCCCATATGTCATCAATAACAATGAAGTACCTACCACAAAGACTAGAAGTTATGAGCTAGCAAAACTGTCTAGAGGATATTTGTAAAAGCAACTAGTGTCCCGAGCACTACAGAAGTGGGCTTCTCTCAACCCTCGTTCATACCCAGATATTGAACTAGGAGTGCACATATGGAAGTAAAGGGGTAGCTTTCTCCCAATCAAGAACCAGGAGTGTTCCTGATTCCATAAGCCTAAAAACTCTAAATACTCACCCTAAGCATCACTACTAGCTTGAAATACATACATACATACATACATACATACATATATATATATATATGTGTGTGTGTGTGTATATAGGGCAACGCTAAATCACACCAAGGTGTGGTATATTAGATCACTCCCCACCTCCATGTAAACACCATCAGTCCTAGTGTCTCTTGATGGGTGTGCCAGCTAGTAGGCAATTAAAGCAAGCCGTTTTTCTTTCCTGGCCTCCCTGTCCAACCGGTTTTTTTTCCACCGGTTCAGCTATCAATTACCACATGTTAATGGTCCACTGATTATGCCATCCATTTGAAATCGAGTACATTAAAAAAAATGGCTGGTGAACATGATCGAATGTCACTGGAATACATGTGAGAAATCAGCCTTTCGTTAGGAAAAACAGTGAGAACGTATGATCACAAAATATTTTAGAATAGAAAATATCTGTCATTGGGGCTAAAAGTATTTTCTGGTATGGTCTGCTTCATTTTTTTTCCTTCTATGGTTTTTGGATCGATTTTTTTAGGCGAAGCTTTCTTTTTGCATGCCTAGACGCGTTTTATTTACGGAAAATACGATGCAAGCTGGTCAGTACACCAAACAGGACCGCGTGAAGATATATAACCATTTGCACATTCTCTACTGAAAAAAACAGATGTGATCACAGATGGATAAATGTGTAGGCATAAAGAAGTGGTTTGTTGATTCGTTATGTGTGGTAAAGTATACTAGGTGAGCATGGGCATTAAGCAGTGGATGCATATTTTGAAAAATGTAATCGTTTTTATGGTCTTTTGTACAAAATATTATTCTTGATAAAAAAAGTTGTCATGGGCAGAAATCGCATCTGGTCAACCATTAAAAATTGGAGTAAAGACTCGTGGGTTACTGATCTTCTGGTAGAAAATTGTGATACATTTTATGGTCTGTTGTACACAGGTTATTTTTGTTCGCAAGGAAATGTTGTAAGAAGAAATCGCTTTTGGTCAATTATAAAAAGTTGCGATCAACACCCGTGGGTTAGTAAAGCTATAAAAGCAAATTGTAATAAAGCTTTGAAAGCGAATTGTAATAGATTTTATGGTTATAGTACATAAACTTATTATTGATCCCAAAAAATATGCCGTAAGTACAAATATCATTTATTCAACCATAAAAAAGTTGTAGCCAACACTCATTCGCCAATAAGCTTGTGATAGCAAATTGTAATAGTTTATTTGTGGTCTGCTGAGCTGTTTTTGATAGCAAAAAATTATCGTGAGCAAACATCCGATTTGGTCAGCCATTAAAAATTACAACAAACACTCTTGGGTTAATAAGCTTTGGTAGCAAATTGCATTAGTTTTCTTATGGTCTGCTGTACAAAAGTTTTCTTGAGTGCAAAAAATTGTCGTAAGAAGAAATCTAAGTTCCTTGACCTCAAAGAAGTTTTTTAATCACAAATTCTTAGAGAATTTTATGATTAAGCCATTTGCCAATCCGCAATCCTGGTATATATATAATCGCAAAAGTTATACCGACATGGAAGATAGGTATCCAGTCTTGATCCCAAAGAATATTTTTAAGTGGCAAAACAATATAAACTATGTGTGACTAAAGGTCACAACTGAGAAGAAGGAAGTTGGTTAACCATAAAAACTTGAGTGAACATTCATTAACTAACCTTCTCGTAGCGAAGAGGTAAGATCATGAATGTAAAAGGCAATAGGAATTTATGACTAACCTTCTCATAGCAAAGACATGCATATCCAAGTATATTTGATCATTTTTCCTAGGCAGCGCGAGCCTTCAATCAACACGGGTGCGTGCTGGGTGGGGGCACGTGGCGCCCGGGCGTTGGCAGGATCAGAGCAGAATGGGCGTAGGCATGTAGTAGCATAGCTGAGCAGGTCATGCGGGTGTCAGCGTGGTGCGGAGCCGGTCACATGTGGGCTAATGGGTCTGGAATTTTTTATTTGATTTGAAGTTTGAAAATTGTGTAGGGTTATGTATCTTTGTATAAGATGCATTATAATTTTTTGTTAGGTATTCTTATAGAAAAATTGTATTTTATCATTTGTTTGCACTATTTTCTTTTAACGGGTCTGAAAAAGTAGAAAATCTGAAACCCGAAATCTAGCTGACTTGAGTCGAGTGAAAAATAGAAAGCCCATATTTCATCCTTGAATTGCAAGGACTGATTAATCAAATATCTCAATAGCAAACATGTGTGGCATCAATTTAAAGGAGTAGAGATTATATGATTAGAACACTGTAGTACAATTTATACAAATAGTTTTCTATGCTTTGGTGAATAGTAGTGATTAAGAATGACCAATTTAAACATATTGACCAAGAATTTCGAAGCCTGGAGAAATTATAGATGTAGAGTGTGGTACACTAACTGGATATTTTCCACCATATTCATCCCACACACTATAACAATAGCGCACTCGTAGCCACGCAGCCCAAAACCCTATAGCCACGGCAAGCAAAATCGACCGTGGCTATAGTTGGGTGCGGGCTACTGTGCCCTTGGACCGTGGCTATAGAAGCTACTATAGCCACGGTTGGCTTTGTGAACCGTGGCTATAGTGGCCTCCACCAATAGCCACGGTCCATGTCATCAACCGTGGCTATAGTTTCTTCTATAGCCACGATTGAAGAAGTGGACCGTGGCTATTGTTTTGCACAGTAATGCTTGTTTAGATGGACAAAACATGGATGTACGAAGAGTCAAGATTAAGTGCATATTTCCGAGGTCAAGTCGATGTATTTCTCAAGAGGGCTGCCGAGCATGCTAAGCGTCTAGGAAGATAAGAAATATATTGTTCATGCGTGGACTGAAAGAAAAGAAAATTGTGGACGGATACACTTGTAATCAAATCTCACTTAGTGAGGAGGGAGTTTCCTGGAGAATTATACGAGATGGACAAAGCATGGAGAAGACGAGACGATCGAAGTAGAGTTGCAGCTGATTGAAGTTGAAGAAGAACAGTTTGTCCAAGTTGACGAGACTTTTGATTTTCATGTCGAAGAAGAACAATGTACGGATTTTGATGTTGGGGAATTGCTATGTCATGTTGAACCGCAAGTTTTACTCAATGCGGGAACAATAAGAGGGCTTGATAACTTTGCAACGATAGAGAAGGCATCAAAGGATTTATTGTATGAGGAATCTAAGGGATGTTCTAAAGAGAATATTGTGTTACGTACGGTTCTCGGGCTCATGAAATTGAAGGCCATCCATGGATGGTCGGATGCCGGTTTCACTGAATTGTTAGTTCTTCTTTCGGATACACTCGCCGAAGCCAAACTTGTTAGCAAAAAACACGTACTATGCTAAGAGACTGATATCCCTAATGTCGTTGGGTATGCAAAAAATCCACGCATGCCCAAATCATTGTATATTATACCGGGGGATAAGTTCAAGGACCTCGTGAGATGCCCAAGGTGCAAACGAAGTCGTTACAAGATGAATGAGGAGTATGATGTAGACATAACTAATAAGAGGGGGAAGAATGACATGAAGAGGAAGAAAAGCGAGTATCGTCAATGGTAGCGACGATGATAGTAAGGTTCCAGCCTTGGTCTTGTGGTTCTATCCTTGTCGATCTTGAGTGTAGGTTATAAAGATGAACCGTGGATACTTGCTAAGGTAGCAGAACAAGTGTTCTATATACTTGATCCAAAGGATTAGAAGAAGCACATTGTTATTCCCGGTAAACAAAAGAATACTTGGAGTGGATGGGGTCGACAATCAAGATGCATACAATCGGTATGATGAAGTTGCATTATTCGTGGATCCAAAAAAATTTAAAGTCATTGAAGGAAAATTATCGTATCAAGGAATGCTATACCTACGCACAGATTGCAAAGGAAAAATCATTCAAGGATAATGTATCTTTATTATTCCATTACGATGTACTTATTATATACTTCGAGTATTCTTCAAGGATTATGCTTGAAAGTTGGGGGATCAAGATACGTTATGCTTCGGTGTCACATCCGTAGAGTAATGGGCAGGTAGAGCGAGCCAATGGTATGATTTTAACCGGTCTTATGCCCCGAATTTTTGACCGCTTGAAACCATACGCTGGAAAGTGGGTAAAGGAGTTTTCTTGGGTATTATGAGGATTGCGCACGAATGTCGGTCGCGCCACGGGACAATCTCCTTTCTCCCTAGTATATGGGTCCGAAGCAATGCTGCCTACGGAAGTGAATATGGTATCGGCCGAGTGAGATACTATGATGAAGATAGATATGATGCACGAGTGCCAAGTTAAATTGATTGCTACGGAAGAATTGAGAGATCAAGTGTTGACTCGAGCGGCTAAATATCATCAGGGGTTGAGGCGATACCATGATCGCAATGTGCTTACGCGGGAATTTCAAATGGGTGATTTAGTGCTCACGAAGATTCAGTCTAATAAGAACAGGCATAAGTTGTCACCGGTCTAGGAAGGACCTTTTGTGGTCAAATCAGTTTCCGGATCGGGGCTTATAGGCTTATGACCGAGGAGGAGGAGGAAATTCCAAATTCTTGGAATATTGATCAGCTTCAGTCGTTTTTATACTTCAAGATTTCTTGCAATTTGGTATCCTTTGCCATAAGTATGATAATATAAAGCATTTTGGTTTATGGAATGATTGTGATTGTGTTTTTGTGCCTCGATATCTTAATTTTGAATTAACATATCGAGTCGGGGGCTGTTATATTAAGAATAGTCTCGTGAGATTATGAAAATCCTAAATATTAGTACCAGTCTTTTATTCTGATTTGATTGGTCTATTTAGGATAGGAAATTTTAGAATCCCTTATGAAATGCTGGTCATGTTATGTTATGGCTCAAAGTGTTTATTTTCATTAACATCTTGAGTCGGGGGCTGCTATCTTAAGAGCGATGCAGGATAATAAGTAATCTTAAGTCTTAAGACTGGTCACTTCTTCTATACAACATGATTTTGTTAAAGTAAACTACCACCATGAGTTATGATCAGTGCTGATTAGAGCGAGTATTTAGTCATGGATGGTTTGAGTTTAAATAACCATCATGGTTATATAATTTGACTAGTAGAGTTAAGATGGTGAAATTTGTCTATCGACCGGTCTGAATCAATATAGTTCTACGCATAAAAGCCTTGATATGTATAAAAAGAATGAAGACCGGTTACAATTAAAAAGCCATATATTATATTGCAAAGTATTCCGATACAACATTTTTTGCACACTTAAGGATAATTACATAGAAAGATCTACTAAGCAGGACCACTTGGGGTATCACCGGTCTTGGGTTCTTCGACCGACTTGTCGTCGCTCGTTCCTTCGAATCGGATGCAGAAGACGGAAGATCAAAATTTAAATCATCATACTCATCTTCAAGATTCTGCTCGAAGGTTGCTGCTGATTCTTGCGCGATCTAATCTAAGGCGGGGATAGTCGCAGCTTCATTCAATGGGGCGCCGATCGGATCCAGAGAGATGTCTTCAACAAGCTCGTTACGGTCCCAATGAGTGAATTTCTTAACTCATTGAACCGGTCTTCGGTTGTCTCTAGATGGGCACCCGCTCGATGAAGTTGAAATCACGAGTCTTCGACAGAGTGCGCCCTAATTCTTCGAGGAGCATCCCGGATAGCGCTTTCTAGATCCATATTTTCTTGATTGAGGGATTGCCTCTTATCGCCTGCTGCAAGTTCGAAGAAGAAAAGGTGAAAAGAATAATCGAGAGATTCAGACCGGTATTAAAGACTGTTTCCTAGATAGATTGAGAGAAAGAAACTTACGCATATGCCCGATATCTAAAGCTCTAAATCTGCCTTTGAAATTGACATTGGAGGTCCTCGACTTAGCTTCGTTCTTTATTAGATGGATCTCGTCCTCCTTTGCTTTAAGTGCTAGCTGAGCGGATGCATCTGCAGTCTTCAAGGCATTTTCCTTTTCTACTTGAGTGGTCTTGGCAGCTTCTAAAGCCTATACGAGTTCGGTCTTTAGGCGAGAATTTTCATTTTCGGGCATCTTATTAGACCTAAGAGTTTGAGCCAAGATATTGTCCTTGGCATGAGTTCGCCGTCTAGGTCTCCAATACGGGCAGCTTGTTTCTCTTCGATCCGAGAGCCCTCTTGGAGGGCTAGATCTTGTGCACCAGCTTTTTCAATAAGAATTGCTTCAGCCTTTTTATGGGCTGTGACAAGTTCATCAAGGGCTGAAACAAAAAGACTGGTTAGAATACTCACAAGAACATGCAAGATAACTTAGATTAAGGTCTAGGCTTACTCTGGATCTCTTTTTAGAGTCGGATGATCTCCTCGCCGGCGGTCTTCCATCATGCGGTGAGTGTTCGGAAGATTCGCTTCCCTTCATCGAAGATCCTCTTCTTTGGATTTCGGATCGTGGTCCGAGATCGGGGTTCGATCGGTTGTTCTTGAGTCCGGTGAAGCTCTTCTTCAAATCGATCTATAATAGCGCTCTTGGCTTCCGAGTTCTTCGGAAGAACCTCGAAGAGAAGATGAATATATAGGGAAGAATAGAAAAATGATGACTGTCCGATAAGTAAAAGACCGGGTAAGAAATAAGACATACCGGACCGGACTCGGAGAAATTCTTCAAGGCTTCTTCTTGAAGAGAATCCCACTTAGTCGTTGCCGTGAACTTTCCGGCCCCGCTTGAGCTGTCAATTTCCACATCACCAATTAGCATCTTAGCGAGTTTTGGTGCATCCGGAGCTTTCCACGAGGTTCGGCTCGGCGTGGTATTTCTTCGATCCGGACCGGCCCCAATGGGAGTTCGGGAGCGATCCGGAATAAGGTAGCTTGAGGCGGGAAGTCACTTGTAATCGTGTCACCGACATTAACTTCTTTGGTAATTTGCTCTTCCGTTGAGGCGGTAGGGAGTTCCTTTGTGATTGCCGCACTCTTGGCCTCGGAGGTATCCACGGTACTTGACGTCGTTGGAATTGGGGCTGCTGTTGTGTTGCTAACTGTCGCAGGGTTAGCGAGAGGGGATATTGGGCCTATTCCTCAACAAGCCCACAATGTTAGCTTGGAGGTTAGGTGGGATCCTGCAGAAAAGAAAGTGTTAAAAAACAGCAATGATTATGGAAAGATCGGAATGGATTGGGTGGGAATAATTACGAGATTGCTTTCTTAAAGCTAGATGAAATTTTGCTTTTCTTGGCAGGGGGACCCCGAGAATCTCCGCTTGAACCTTCCACGCTCCTTTTTGCTACTAGCGGAGCTAGAGGTGCGGAGATGGTCTCTCCTGCAGATGTCCCCCGAGGTACCGGTCTAAGCAGCATACCGGGACCTACCGGGGATGTTGACGAGAAAATCGGTTAATGGAGGGTCTCCTTGAGACCCCCGATGGAAGCTGCTTGAACCGCGGCCCAAGCGGCTTGGCGGTCTCTTTCACGGCTTCTTGTTCTTTGCGCTGTTCTTCAAATTTTTGGGCTTCCGTGCGGGTATCTTCGAGTGCGGAAGCGAGGATTGACACAGACCTATCAACACTTAGCGCCGATGTGCGCTTTCTTGTGCTCGGGGCCTTGGATTGCCTTCCCGGACCTTGAAATCTTCCGAGCTGGCCCGGTCTAAGGAGGAACAGATCGGTCTAGAGCCCCTTGAGCAAGAGTGGGCGGTGGCAGACCGGTCCGTGTAGGGAGGGGAGGGGCATTCGCTTCCTAGTCTTCGCCCAATGGATCGTTCGCTGGAAGAGGACGATGGCTTTTGAATCTATTCGATGTCCGCATTAAGTAAATATACATGAGTAAGGAAATAGTGGCATAAAAATATAAGAAGTTCAGAATATCGGTATTAAGTGAGAAAATAAGCACTTACAGGATCGTGAGGATTAGAGGAGCTAAATGCCAAGATATCTCTCCGACATCCTGCCTCATCAAACCCGGATTTAAGCATTTTCTTCAATCGGTTGTTCAAGCGCTCCAGGTTAGGAAGAGTTGTTCCGTCGGTTGGATTGACGTTGTTCTCATTGAAGGACCATCCAGGTGAGGCCTGTCTTTTGAGCGGTTGAACTCCCCGGACGATGAAACTCCGGAGGATGGTCTCGACTGTGACGCCCTTCACTTCCTTCGAGATACTTGATCATAGCCAGCAAGGCAATCACCTCTTCATCTTGCTTGAGGTCTTCCCCGATGTTTTTCGAGTTCTAGGAGGGAAGTTCCCTAGCTACGCCGGCTCTAAAAGGGGGAAGAGCAGGTTGAGGATTATCGTAGATAAACCACTCTTATTTCCAATTGGCTATGCTCTTATTGAGGGACAGGGGAAAGTACTCTTCGGCACTCCAACTTTGTATCCCCACTCCACCAACTGCATAGCGGCTGTTGGAAGATTTGAGTGGGCGGATTTGGAAGAAACAAATAAAAAAGACACGTGGCGGCGGATCGAGCCTAGGCCGAGCCCGATGCCGGACCCGGCCGCCGAGCCTCGGGGTCGCCGGACCGTCGCCGCAAGGCCTCGGGGTCACCGGATCCGGCCGTGGGGAAGGGGGCCGTGCGTGGAGGAGCCGGATCCGGCCGCTACTCGCCGGATCCGGCCGTGGTGAGAGGGCCGGCGTGGGGAGGAGCCCGATCCGATCGAGGAAGGAGCGGCGGCGGGGGTGCTCGGGGCCGGCCGGTGAGGAGGCGGTCGCGGAGGAGGGGCGCCGGTGAGGGAGTGGCGGCCGGGGGAGGGACTCCGGCCCGGGAGGCGACGCGGCGGGGATGCGCAACGGTGGGAAGGAACAGGGGCGGGGCTCGCTGACCCGGGAGGCGTTGCGGCAGGAAGGAGCCGGGGAGGGGCTCGCCGACCACGGAGAGGAGCCGCGGCGGCCGGGAGGGGCTCGCCGGCCCGGGAGGGGAACGCTGGTCGGGAGGGGTGCGCTGCCCGACAGGGCTCGCCGGCCCGGGAGGGGCGCGCGGTCGAGAGGGTGGCAGCACACGCACTAGAGAGAGAGAGAGAGAGAGAGAGTGAGAGAGAGAGAGAGAGGAAGAGGAGGAGGAGGAGGTGGAGGAGGAGGAGTGGGTTAGCTATGGTTTCAGTCTTTTATAGCCATTGTGTTGTATGGACGGGCCAAGATGTTAAATGGGTCGACATTGGGCTGTAGAAGACTTGTAATATCGCACCGAATGTTGATGTAATGATGCCCGATATTATAGTCTGCACTACAATATCGAACACATGATGATGTCACCCGCGCATTATTGATGTGCATTTTTAATATCGGACGTCGCTAACATCACTCGTGCCTGTTATTATAGTGTGCACTACAATAACGGACCCTATAATGACATTAGCAATCACACACTGTACTAACAGGTTTTTAGTGCTCGTTATTACTGGAAAATGCAAGGTGATAGCGAAGGCCGTTTTTATAGTAGTGTTATTTGTGTGCTTAGCAGTCTCTTTACAATGTGTCATCTGACATTCTTAATGTGTTCTGTTTCCAGAGAACACTGAAGCCTTGAAAATGATGGATCAATCAATGTGAATAGTAAAGACCTGCCATGCAGGAGTAGGATATGGCGGTGCTGCACACCCTGTAAGAGGAGAGGGAGAGTTTGGTGTGTTTGGTTTTGTACCATGCATGAATTATCTTTTGATTTTTTCTTCACATTTGCCCACGAATTGGTAAGGCCACTAAGCAAATAAGATTTTTTTACCCACGATTTGGCAACACCAAATTCTGGTTAAGCCCATGTGTGTAACAAAACCAGACAGGCTGAGGGTAATATAGCCTTTTCACAATCAAAACAAGTAAAACAATAGTCACGTTGTCCAGTAGATTAAACCTGGTTTTGTGTGTGTTAGGGAAAGAACTCAGCTATACATCCGATTGCGATGTCCGACTATCATGTACAACCACCACGGAAGCAACTGCTACAAAGCAATGGATGACAATCACGGTGTGAGGCCGAGCAAGCTGAAAAAGGCAATGGTACACGACAGTTGGATCGGACTCGGATGTATATCAACTAGTTTGTCTACCCGCGCATTTGAACGGTTAACTTTATGCTTCAAAAAAGTAAATATTATATGATCTTATTTGAATTCTACAGTTTTAAGTTCTATTAAAAATTAACTTGGTTCACTGATAATTCATTATAGTGAATTAAAAGTTTTATTTGAATTAAAAATTATGATAGATCCGGAGTGATTTTTTTGGCCATTCATTCTATTCATTTATTGCTTCGTGGTTTCTGTATTTTATACAAACATTTTTTTTCTTTGGTCTTACGTGATTTACTTTTGAAGGACACGGTTTTTCTAGTCTTTTTCAATAAGGGTAGTGGTGGGTAATAAGAAAGTAAGTATAAGGGTATTTTAGTCTAGTTTTTTTGTAATAACGTCAGTGGTGGGTAACTTTTTTATCTTTTCTTTTCTCCAATTGATTTGGTAATTTCTAGCCTTTGAGAGCTCCGTTTCTTGCTCAAATAGATATATAATAGATTCCGTTAGGCAAAAGAGAGATAATTCGAGTGTCCCACGGCAAAACAAACTTTTTGCATGGTTCTATGGAAGAAATAACCTACTAAATATGCTGCCAAATAAAATTTTTATTCAATATTGTATGTATGCTTCTCGGCAGTAAAAATATGCTAGCAAATAAAGCGGTTACTCATCAGGTCGTGACAATAATAAGTAAGTACGATCAAACAAAATGGAAGGTATTAATATTTTACTAGGTATAATACAACGGAAAGAATTGATTGTTGCCAATTTATTTGGCTCAGCCTCCCTCTATATAACCAAGCATTCCCAAAACGATGGAGCATCAAGAAACCATTAGCCTCTAGATCTAGACTACATACGTATACCAAAGCTTAATCTCCCAGCCTCAGATC
Source organism: Chloris gayana (assembly GCA_031894775.1). Lineage (NCBI taxonomy): Eukaryota > Viridiplantae > Streptophyta > Magnoliopsida > Poales > Poaceae > Chloris > Chloris gayana. Next base: position 303,869 of record JAUNZO010000946.1, on the reverse strand, counting down.
ATGGCGTGCTCCAAGAAGACTCTCGCCTTCCTCGTAGTTTCACTGCTGATGGCTCTCCTAGCCCCACCGGCGTCGTCGACCAGGGAGCTGGCCGCTGAAAGCCAACAATGCGGCCAAGTTAGATCGTGCAATGAGAAGTTGTGCGGTGGCATGTGCGCCGTCGTGGGCATCAGCGGCGCCGGGACTTGCAAGACCGTCGCTGGTGTCCCCCACTGTTGCTGCGGCCCAAACCCCTCTAAGTCTGTCGGTGTCAAGCAGCTTGTTAGTTGATGTTGGTGTTGCTCGAGTATGGAGCAACTGAATTTTGTCTTGTTATTAGATGAATGCGTCATTCTGGCTCAAAATTACTTTTGTGAGTGCTAAACATTTAGCTTTGGTCATAATACATCTTTCAACGGATTTTTAGTCGAATAATCTTTTGAATTTCTACATGCTACCATTCGTGCTTCCTCCTGCCTTCTCCTTCCACATGTTATGGGATTAGAACGATAAATAAGAGCATTTTCCAACCCTAATGCTAATATTTTCAAGCTAAATCTAACATGGATCGACAAAAATTTTCTCTGTAATTTACCATATTTGTTTGAATTAGAATTAAGCACAAGTTTCAAAAATGTTTGCAATTAATTGCCGAATGCTTAACTGCATTTTTTTATACACAAAATTCCATGTTTAAATGTCGACAATGGATCCATAAAAACGGTGCATACCTCTTACTAAATAAGAACTACACTCAACTTATTCATTTGAGTAGTCAGACGATGTTCTTATAAAAGTTTTGCATACTTTACAAAATTCCACCAAAGTAATCATAGATTAGACTTTAATTAAACTTACCATATCCATTTTTCTTATTTGGATAACTGTTTCATTGTAATTGTTAAGACGGTGTGATGGACTCACTAGTCACAGTGCGTTCTGCTTACCATGCACTCTTCCTGGGTCAAACAAAGGTTGAGGGAGCACAAGAGCTCTGGAAAGTGAAAGCGCCGAGTAAGTGTAAGTTCTTCTTTTGGCTAGTCCTTCACGGCAGAGTGTGGACCACTAATCGCGGTAGACGACATAACCTACAGAGCAATGGCGATTGCGTCCTCTGCGCCCAACTGCCAGAAGAGCTCAACCACCTTCTAGTTCAGTGCGTCCTCAGCCGGGAGATATGGTTCAAAGCCTTCAGAAGACATGGCTGGCAACAGCTTGCCCCAACTTCGCAAGACACCTACGTCGACTGGTGACTGAGAAGCAGGAAGAGGATAGACCGTGCGTGGCAAAAGCTTTTGATTCAATCATGCTTCTTGTGGGATGGCACATTTGGCTCGAACGCAACGTGTGTACCTTCAATGGTAATTCAGGCAGTGTTGTCTCGGACTCTCGGTGCTCGCCAAGATCAATGAGCAAATGGAGTTCTGGTGTCTAGCTAAACTTATCCAAAGGGATCGCCTGCCGTAGCGCCATGGCGCGTACCTCCTGTAGCTCCTTTTCCTTTTCTTTCTTTCTCCTGTTTCGGTTCGTCCTGTACATTTGGATCCCTTCGATCCAGCCCTCTGCTCTTCCTTAATAAGAAGCGTGCAATGCACGATTTTCAAAAAAAATCCTCTTGCTTGTGAACTCTTGTCTAGTTGTCTGACAAAGACTTGACGTGGAAAGTCGTCAACGAGCACACAGAGAGCCCATGAGAGACGAAGCATGGAGAACTAATTGTGAGTCAAACTTATTTCCAAATGACAATCATGGCATAAGAAGTGAGCTGATAGTTGTTTCCCCTCAAAATCACTTTCCAAATGACAATAATGGCGCGGAATTGAAGTGAGTTTTGTATTGCTCGCCCCTCCTCACAACATCGCTACGTACACAAGCAACGTACGTACGTACACAGAAGCGGCTCAACGGCTCAGCTCAAACTCAACCACGGAGGTGGCTCGACAGCGGCTCGTCGTCGGGGAGAGGTGGTTGCGGTTGCGGCTTGGCCCAAGAGCTTTACCGGAGCAATAGCTTCACCAGCATGCCCTTCATCTTGGATGAGCTGGCCCCGGAAGTGGTGCTCGACGGAGAGGCAGGGGCGGTAGACGATGGCGGCCGGGAAAAGCCGAAATTCAGCGACCTCGGGGGCAAACAACTGGGGTTAGGGTTTGGGAAGGTGCTTTACGAGCGGCGCATGCACAAGGGCAGGCCCTGAGTCGGGAGGCTCGTCGGTGGTAGCGAAATTTGGGAAATACGGTCGGCAATGGCAGGGCGACCTCCCGGACCAAATCGTGAAATGCTCTTGGCTCAGTCCTTGGCTTGACTCATACGCGGTTCGTGGAGCGAGAGAGGTGCGAGGCGTGGCGCTAAGCGGACGGGCTCGGGTGGAGACGGCCGGAGGCGGTGGGGCGTCGAGCTCTTAGAGGCGACGGAATTGGCGGGTGTGGGGAAGCTCGCGGGAAGGGGGAAAAATGGAAGAGGGGCTGGGGAGGGGCTTCCGACCGAGCCTTGGGTCTCCCCTTGGCTCCCGACCAGGTGGGGCTCCGCCCAGGAGGCACGCGCCACGCGGCGCCCGTGTACGACGCAGCCGCACACGGGCACGCCCGTGGGGAGCCGTTGGGTGGCTAACGCGCAGGCCCCACGGCATATTCCTAGAGCATCTTTTTCGCTTTCTTCATTTTCCATGTGTGCTTCTAATCCAAAATGAAAAATCAAAAGCAAGCACTTCTCGAGCTCAAAAATTAATATGGGAAATTTCCATGGATGGAACAATTCAAGAAAGTGACATGCACGTTGAGATCATGTCCAAATTCGTCCCAATTAAATTATATTAATTCAGGGAAAATGCTTAAAAGCTAAACTTCTCTGATTTCATTGGGGTATTAAACCTTAACAAAAATTAATGGCATGTGAGCTAGAATTTTCTTTTGACATGTAATACAACATATATTTTTTGTGGACCCCACTTGTGTTGTAGAATTTTGAGTTGTAGTTCAATTCAAATTGAATTTGAATTATTTGTCCTACCAAATCACTTTGCATGTCAATGGATTTCCTTGTGAGGGTGCTACTAGACCAGAGGCATGTTTTAAAAATGTTAACTCACAAAATTTGTGACACGGGGTGTCACACAATGGAACAGCAGTAACAGGCCATAGTGAGGCTAACAGGTAGGACTCACCGTTCAGAACAGTTTTCACTGAAGTTGTAGTTTTCTGACACTCAGGATGTAGTTTTGTGAAATGGGTCTTAAATTTGTAGTTTTCTGAAACTTTGATGCAAGTAGCTGTAGTTTTGTGCAATTCACTCTTTCAATTTTGGTCTTATTTTTTCGGTTTAAATTAGTGATGGTATTTGTGTATCTTAACTTGAAACTAATATCAAAGAATAGGCCAATGATTTAATTCATGGTCAGGTTGATCGAAAATATTAATTAGCTTAAAGTCAGTGATGGTCAGGCGAAATCCCTATCCCAAACATCTATTAATTCTACCATTCTATATGTTGTTTCTGTTGGAACTAAGAACTAGAACACAAGCTGAAAGCTTAGAGTTGTGAATGATTGCAGTGCTTATAGCTGCTGCCTTGGCTCCTTTATATAGGCAATGTTAGGAGTTGTAACAACCAACCAAAAACAAAGGATACTAAGAAACAAAGTGGCTAGTGTAACAACCAACCAAAAGCAAAGGATACTAAGAAACTAAATGGACCAACAACCAAAGGATAGTAAGAAATAAAATGGTTGTGGTCAGCCCTATTGTTTGTAACCCTCACACAAGCTTATCTATCAATCTCCCCTAAGCCTTGTGTGTTGTCTCCGACTTATGGTGAACCGAGACCGATGCGAGTTCTCGGTTCAAGAAATTTCACTCGCCCGAGGGACTTGGTGAGGATGTCGGCAAGCTGGTCCACGGTATTGATGTAGCTGGCCTTGACGCTCCTCTCTTCCAAGCAGCTCCTGATGAAGTGGTACTTGATGCGGATATGCTTGCTTCTCTCATGGAAGACAGGGTTCTTGGCCGGTGCAAGGGCAGATTTGCTATCTACCCTAAGCTCGACCGCTTCGGGCCTTTTGCCGAGTAATTCGCCCAATAGCCGAGCTAGCCGGAGTGCTTGTGTGGCGGCCGAGGTGGCGGCGATGTACTCGCTTCACAGCTTGAGAGCGCCACCACTCGCTGCTTGAGTGATTGCCAGCTGACAGGACAATTTCCGAGGAAGAACAAGCATGCTGCTCGTGCTCTTGCTCGTGTCGATGTCGCCGGCGAGGTCACCGTCGCAGATATCCGATGAAGTGTGCAGCACGGGGTTCCTCGAGTACTGTAGACCGTAGTCGTAAGTGCCCGCGATGTAGCGCAGGATACGCTTGACAGCTTGCTGGTGTTCGGTTGTTGGCCGTTCCATGAACCGGCTCACGTACCCGACGGCGAACGCCAAGTCCGGCCGGGTGTGAACCAAGTACCGCAAGCTGCCGACGATGCGTCGATACCGTGTCGGGTCCACTTCCTCTCGCCTCACTGTAACGACTCAGCTTGAGCCGCTCCTCCATTGGAGTGTGGGCCGGATTGCATCCCGACAAGCCGCCTAACTCGACAATGTGCTTGGCGTAGCGAGCTTGGCGAAGCGAGATGCCGGCGTTGTCTCGCCAAACCTCGATGCCAAGGTAGAAGGTGAGAAGGCCGAGGTCACTCATCCGGAAGGTGGCCCTCATTTGCGCCTTGAATGCCTTCACTTCTTCTTCCTTGGTGCCGGTGATGACCAGGTCATCGACGTAGACGCCCACCAGCAGAACGGAGTAGCCGTGGCCATGCCGATGTACCGCCGCCTCGTGTGTGCTCTGCTGGAAGCCCATCTCCTTGAGGGTGCTGTCCAGCTTAGCCTTCCACGCGCGCGGGGTTTGTCGTAGACCGTAGAGTGCCTTGCGTAGCCGCAGAACCTTGTTCTCTTGGCCGGCAATGACAAATCCGGGTGGCTGTCGCACGTACACCTCCTCCTTCGGGTCACCGTTGAGGAACGCCGACTTGACGTCCATGTGGTGGACGCGCCACCCCTCCTGGGCAGCAAGGGCGAGGAGGATGTGGATGGACTCGATGCGGGCCACGGGCGCGAACGCGTCGCCGTAGTCGACCCCTTCTTGCTCGGACGAAACTGCGTGCCACAAGTCGTGCCTTGTGCTTGACCACCTCCCCGCCTCATTCTTCTTGAGCTTGAACACCCATTTCGGAGTGATCGGGCGATGGCCAGCCGGCAGGTCGACAAGTTCCCACGTGCGGTTCCGCTCGATGGAGTCCTTCTCCTGTTGCATTGCCGCGCGCCGGGCCGCATCACCTTTAGCTTCCGCGAACGAGCAAGGCTCGCCGGTGTGCGTCGGTGTAGCTCGGCGTCGATGTTCCGCTGCACGAACCCGTGTGCCGGCTGCTCGTCGAGGATGTCGCTCATGGTGCGGTAGCGCGAGAGGAGTGTCATTGTGCGCAACGTCGATGCGGTCATCATCATTCTCCAATGGCATCGCTAGGATGGGAGCGCGCATGCCACCAGGTACTCGGATCAGCTGTCGTTGTGGCCGGTGGCATGGTAGAGCACGATGTTGAGCCCGAAGCGGTGCCCTGGCTCATGGTCGGTGTCGACGGCGCATGCGAGCTTGATGACGATGAGTGTCTACCAGCTCCCCGGCTCCCGCAAGCTGCAAGTTCTCGACGGTGAAGTCGCTTGTTGTCGCCGTCGAGCCGCGGCTGGTGTCCTTCGTCCGGTCCCAGCCCACGCCCTTCATCGAACACGACGTCGCGCGATGTGCGCACGCGTCGGGTCACCGGGTCGAGGATGCGGTAGGCCTTGGCACCCTCGGCGTAGCCGATGAAGACGCCGGGCGTGCTCCGGTCCTCCGGCTTGCCGACGCGGTTGAGCTCCTTCATGTACGCCGGGCAGCCGAACGTTTGCAGGTGTCCGACCGCCGGCGTACGCCCATGCCGGGCCTCGTATGGGGTTTTGCCCTCTAGGCCCTTGGTCGGTGACCGGTTCAACAAATGTATCGCGGTCATCACGGCCTCACCCCGGAACTCTGCCGGCATGCCGCGTTGCTTGAGCAGGGCACGGGCGGTGGCGACCACGGTTTGGTTGCGGCGCTCGACGACGCCGTTCTGCTGCGGCGAGTACGGCGCGCGAGTAGTGCCGCCGGATCCCTTCTTCCATGCAATAAGCAACAAACTCGGTCACGATGAACTCACCGCCATTGTCGGTGCGCAATACTCGTAGCTTGTGGCCGCACTCCTTCTCTCGTTGTTGCTTGTACATGCTTGATAGCGTCCGCGGCAGCCGCCTTCGTCGGGAGAAGGACGACCCACATGTACCGTGATGCGTCATCCACAAGCACCAGGAAGAAGCGCCGTCCTCCGGGTGTTGCCGGCGTGATGGGGCCGCAGAGATCACCGTGAACGAGCTCTAGTGGCTTTTCCGCGCGGTATTTGGCCTCACGGGGAAAAGGACGCCGCTTGAGCTTGGTCATCACGCAGGTGTCGCAGAGCTGCTTGACGTGGTCGATCCGCGGCATCCCTCGTACCATTTCCTCATGCCCGAGCTTGCCCGGTGCGTCGAAGTGGAGGTGGCCGTACCGCTCATGCCGGCGCCGGGCATCATCATCGCGTCGAGCGGCGAGGTAGACCGGTCGGGTGACCCTCATGCGGAGGATGTAGAGCATGCCGCTGCCCCGGTTGACCTTGACGAGGAGACGGCTCCGCGAGTCCCATATCCGGAGCACCCCTTGGTCGATCACCACCTTCGCGCCACCTCTGTCGAGCTGGCCGAGGCCGATGATGGAGTTCCGCAGGGGCCGGGATGTAGTAGACTCCATGGAGCAGCTTGTGCTCACCGGTTTTGGCCTCGAACGGAACGGAGCCCACGCCGCAGATCTCGACCGAGGACTCATCGCCGAACTTGACGGAGCCTCGAATGTTGCGGTCTAGGTCGGAGAAGTGCTCGAGGCGGCCGGTCATGTGGTGGGTGGCGCCGCTGTCGAGGTACCATCCTTTAAGCTTGTCACCACCGGAGTCGGTGCCAAGGTAGACGCGTGCATGCGGCTCATCGAGGTGGAGCAGCGCGGAGCCGGATGGAGCGGGTGGCGGCGTGGAGCTGGAGGCAGGGGAGGCTAGGGTTGCATCAAAACCCTCTCGCGTGGGCTGAAACTCCGGGCTCACGTGGGCCGGAAACGATGATGGTTCATGATCATCATCCGCTTGGGCCGGATGAGCGGCACCGCGCTTGGGCTACCTGCGAGTCCTTGGCCCGGTGCCCGCGGCGGCTGCAATTGAGGCACCGGTCATCACGGGTCGCCATGCGTTCTCCGCCGCGACCAGTACCACAGCCGCCATCACCACCGCCGACCTGCCTAGCAGAACCACCACCGCCGGACTTGTCCTTCTGCGGGGCCGTCGGCTTTGGTCCTTGACCGGAGTTCCGCCCAGCCGGCTTTCCTTCGGCGTGCGAGCCACTGCTCCTTGGTGTAGAGCAGCTTGCCACCTATGGAGACGGGCTCGGCGGAGGGCGCCTCGTCCCGACCGTCGACGGCCTTGAGCCGACCCGCTGCATCCTCAATCGACGGGGTCGAGAGATCCAAGAGGGTCTCTATCGACGGAGCGATTTGTGTGTACTTGGCGGGGACGACGCGGAGAAGCTTTTCGACCGCCTTCCGCTCGTTGATGTCGCCATCGCCGTGCCTTGCTAGCTGCTGCACCGAGGCCATAGAGGCGGAGCGCGAAGTCGTCGATGTCCTCCCGGGCTTGAAGCCGAGGCGGTCCCACTCCCGACGTAGCCTTTGCGAGTGGCCCTCCGCGGATGGTCGACACCGATGCGCGACGCGGCGATGGAGTCCCAAGCATCCTTGGCGGAGGGCTTGTCCGCGAGAGAGGAGACCATCTCCGGTGGGACGAGAGGCCAGGAGTGCGTCGAGCGCCGGCCGATCCTCGTGGAACTCAACATCCCCGTAGGCGACGGCGTCCCACAGCCGACGTGCCTGCAATTTCACCTTCATCAATAAGCTCCGGTCATTGTAGTTCGTTTTGGTGAGCATGGGCCACGGTGTGCTCCCGCCGGACTCCTTGATGACGCGCTGGACGACCGGTGAGTCGTCACGACGAACACGTCGGCCGCGGCGGCGGACAGGGGACGGAGACGCCCGGCGGTTCCTGTGAAGGTCCCGCGGCGCGTCCAGCACCTCCTCCTCATCCTCCTCTCGGCGCAGGGCAGCAGCGGCAGCGGCGGCAGCCTCGGCTGCAGCAACCGCGGCACGCGCAGCTTCAGCCGTGTGCTGTGCCGTTCGCTCGGTCGCAGCGATGCGTGCCTCACGAGCCTCAGCGTCAGCGGTAGTAGCAGCAGCGACGGCAGCTCTCCGGCGAGTGGACGAGATAGACATCCTCACCAAAACTCACACCTTGCTCCGATACCAATTGTTGGAACTAAGAACTAGAACACAAGCTGAAAGCTTAGAGTTGTGAATGATTGCAGTGCTTATAGCTGCTGCCTGGCTCCTTTATATAGGCAATGTTAGGAGTTGTAACAACCAACCAAAAACAAAGGATACTAAGAAACAAAATGGCTAGTGTAACAACCAACCAAAAGCAAAGGATACTAAGAAACTAAATGGACCAACAACCAAAGGATAGTAAGAAACAAAATGGTTGTGGTCAGCCCTATTGTTTGTAACCCTCACACAAACTTATCTATCAGTTTCCGTAACAAGCTTGCTAGTACGTGATTTTGTACATTAGACATAGACAAAAGTGTCCCTGGCTTTTATTCAAAGAGGTGATTTTGTATATCTATCAATAACAATCGACTAATTAACTTATTTTGCCATTCCCTTTTATACAGATGTTTGTTTTTCTAAGAGGTGCAAGAAATTCTGAGGTAACATCGATCTATTGCCTCTCCGCCCATGTTATGAACTGCAAGGGTAGAAGTTAATTCTGACAACTGTCGTATTTTGTCCATATCTTGTAGCTGGGTTCCATAAATCAATGTTTTGCATAGCAGATGATGTCGTGTTATTTCCTTGAACGCTTAATTGCTAATACTATGGATTTGTTGGCATGGACTATATGAACGATTTAGCAGCATGCATTGTTCAGCATTGCCATTTCCCCGTTCTTTTCTGGTGGTAGATTCTCCCTGGGCTAAACCCTAAACCCTCTAATATTGTGTGCCAAGATGGTGAATGAAGGACAAGTAGTAAGATTCTGAGAAATGGAGGAAAGGTAATAACATGCTGTGTTACGTGTTGAAAAAAGTAAAACAGTCAGTGCAGCACAATGACCTCTTTTTTTTCAGTTATACCATACATCCACCGACTTACCTGGATGCCTTTCATGGACCTACACACCATGGGAATTTAGATGTTCCCAAAAAAGTATTGTTGCATATATAAAGATGTAGATGGCATGATTTGTGGAAGTTTCCATTGGTGTGTTTACTACGCTAGTGAGCTTGTGACAGTCAGTTGCTCCACTCATCTTGCCGACTTCTCTCTTTAATGGCCTATTATAAATACAACGCATGTTTGTTTGTTGATATCAGTACTTTCGGCTACCTAATATACGACTATTTATTAGATGAAGATGCGAAGTATAGATTCTTTGGATAATTTGCTGCGTAGCATGTGCTTTTATAACATTTGAATCCGAACATCTCAGTTTATCCCTTATGTTAGCAAATAATGCATAAACAAGATCGAAACGAGACACAGATTTTTACGTGGAAAACCCTTGCGGGAAAAAACCACGGGCGCCAACCGGTAATCTTCACTATATGAGGAGAGTTTACAAAACGCAGGGGAATTACAATGAGTCTCTCTCTCCTCCTCTTGCAACACAGAAGATGTATATATATATGGGTGGCTAACTAATAGGATCCATAACGTGGGAGGACTCCACCTCTCACACCTCCTAGGCGTCCCTAGCAAGGCCGAATTTGGATCATATTACAACAAACTCCACCTTGAGACAAATTCCATCTTGCGGCAAATGAAGGATCATCAATGAACTCCCTTCAATAATAAATAGCACCGTGTGCCAACAAGTCACTAGGACTTAAACTCGTAACACCAACCAAGCTTGAGCATAACTCAAACTTAGCAGTGGGAACTGGCTTTGTCATCATATCCGCAGGATTAAAATACGTACTGATCTTACACACTTTAATATCACCAAGAGCAATAACATCTCGGATAAAATGATACCTCACATCAATATGCTTTGTCCGGTCATGGAACATCTGATCTTTTGTAAGGTAAATAGCACTCGGCTATCACAGAATATAGTAGTGCAAGAATTATCTCCACAAAGCTCAGCATATAAACCTCGAAGCCAAATAGCTTCATTACAAGCTTCAGAAATAGCCATATATTCAGCTTCGGTAGTTGATAAAGCAACATGAGACTCGTAAACAAGCTTTCCAACTAACAGCACAACCACCAATGGTGAAAACACGTAACCTGTGAGAGATCTCCTTCTGTCCAAATCACCAGCATAATCTGAATCAACATAACCAACAATTCCATCTCCAGATTTCCCAAACTGCAAACAAGCATTCGAAGTACCGCGCAAATATCTCAAAATCCATTGAACTGCTTTCCAATGCCCTCTACCAGGATTAGACATGTATCTACCGACAATACTCAGTGCATATGACAAATCAGGACGAGAGCAAACCATAGCATACATTAGAGAACCAACTGCGCTGTTATAAGGAACTCTAGACATGTACTTAATATCTTTATCTAACTCAGGACATAAAGCTGAAGATAATCTGAAATGTGGAACTAAAGGAGTACTCACTGGTTTAGCTTTATGCATATTGAAACGACGAAGGACCTTTTCAATATACCCTTTCTGACTAAGAAATAACTTGCCGACTGTCTCTCTCTAATAATCTCCATGCCAAGAATTTTCTTTGCTGCACCCAAATCCTTCATCTCAAATTCATTACTCAATTGTGATTTCAACTTGGCTATTTCTGACTTATCTTTTGCAGCAATCAACATATCATCGACATAGAGAAGCAAATAAATAGCCGAACCATTAACCAACTTCAAATAAACACAGCTATCATAATCAGACCGCTTAAAGTCATTAGAGAGCATAAAGGAGTCAAATCTCTTATACCACTGTCTAGGAGATTGTTTCAAACCATAAAGAGATTTCTTCAACTTACGGACAAGGTGTTCTTTTTCAGGAATAGCAAAACCTTCAGGTTGATCCATATAAATATCTTCATCTAATTCTCCATGTAAGAATGCAGTTTTAACATCTAATTGCTCAAGCTCATAATCATGCATAGCAACAATACCGAGTAAAGTGCGTATAGAGCTATGTTTCACAACAGGAGAAAACACATCATTATAGTCAATATCCGGAATCCGACTATAGCCTTTAGCAACCAACCTTACTTTATACCTTGCTGTTTCATTAGGAGAAATAGGTTCTTTTCTCTTGAAAATCCACTTGCAACGAACGGGCTTCTTCTCTTTAGGCAACGGCACTAAATCCCAAGTACCATTCTTATCAAGTGACTCGCATCTCATCTTGCATAGCGATAACCCAATTGTTGCAATCCGCAGAAGTAATAGCCTCAGAATAATTAGAAGGTTCAGCAGTACCTTCAACCTCTTCTGCGCAACTCAAAGCATAAGCAGCAATATTACATTCCTCAATTAACCTCTTGGGTCGAACATGAGGCCTCCTAGACCTGTCAGCTGCAATAGAACGTTGTGGAGACTGCACAACGGGAGAATGTGGGATAACAGATGAATCATCATCAATAGGTGCATCCGTATCGTATCTCGGTGTATGTGCTGAATCAATAACATGCTCCACCTGCACACTAGAGGTCTGCGAACTCGAACAGGAGCATTAGTAGCCATAGCAGATTCATTAAAGACAACACTTCGCTAGTAATGACCTTTTTAGATTCAGGATCCCACAATTTATAACCTTTAACACCTGAACGATAACCAAGAAAAATGCACTTAATAGCTCTAGGCTCCAATTTACCATTATCAACATGAGCATAAGTGAGACAACCGAAAATTCTCAATTCAGTAATAATTTGTCGGAGAACCGGACCATACCTCAATTGGAGTCTTCTTATCAATAGCAATAGAGGGAGAACGATTAATCGGAAAACAAGCAATGGAAGCAGCCTCAGCCCAAACAACGCCTACTCAGAGCCAGCATTAGACAACATGCAACGGGCCTTAGAGATGATAGTCCTGTTCATCCGCTCACCCACACCATTTTGCTAAGGTGTATAAGCAACGGTGCGGTGTCTCACAATGCCTTGAGACTTACAATATGAATTAAAAGCATGAGAACAGAATTCCATCCCATTATCGGTGCGAAGAACCTTCACCTTTCTATCAGCTTTGTTTCTCCACCATAATCTTCCACTCTTTGAATTTAGAAAATGCTTCCGATTTATGCTTTAAGAAATAAGGCCATACCTTCCTTGAATAATCATCAATAATTGTCAACATATAACGAGCACCTCCAAGAGAAGTCTTACGAGCAGGCCCCCATAAATCGAATGCACATAATCAAGAATACCTTCGTAGTATGAACCGAAGTGTTGAACTTCACCCTCTTGTGTTTGCCAAACACACAATGCTCACAGAAATCCAGCTTATCGATGCTATGCCCATCAAGAAGTCCTCTCTTGCTCAAAATTGTCATACCAAGCTCACTCATATGCCCAAGACGCATATGCCAAAGGTTAGTAGCATCAAAATCAGATAATGACTTGGTAGAAACAGAAACATTGCCAATAACAGTAGTGCCTTGAAGAAGATATAAATTGGCAGTCAATAAATCACCTTTCATGACAACAAGAGAGCCTTTAGTTACCTTCATAACTCCACCTCCAAGTGGAGTACTTATACCCTTTGCGATCAAGAGTACTCAAAGAAATAAGATTTCTTGTCATAGTTGGAACATGCCTCACATCCGTCAATGTCCCGACAATACCATCGGACATCTTAATCCGAACAGATCCCATGCCTACTACCTTGCGAGGAGTGTTATCACCCATCAAAACGGAGCCTCCACTATGGACAGATTCATAAGTGGAAAACCAATCTCTATTAATGCAAATATGAAATGAGCAGGCAGAATCAAGAATCCATTCCTCATTAATTTTGGCACATCCAAGCAAAAGCAACAAGAACATCACCATCGAACCGCTATCATCAGCAGTAGCAACAATGTAAGCAGCACCATCATCAATAGGATTAGATTTAGCCTTTTGAGCAGCTTTCCTCTTCTCCTTATTCTGCAGCTTATAACATTCAGAAATATCATGAGTATTCCCTTTACAATATCTGCAGAACTTATCTTTGCCTCTCGGATTTAGAGCGACCGCGATGACCACTCGAACTTTTATCTCTCCCATTATTGAATTTCTTCTTCTCTCGTCCTACCACGGACGGACAAACCTTCTCCATCATCATTGGCAGCAACTTCAGGAGACACTATCAATTTCATCTTTTCTTTTGCATGTAAAGCATCATAAACCTCATTAACAAGTAAGAGTGTCATGACTATATAATATAGTATCTCTCGAAAGTTGAATAAGACGGGGGCAACGAACACAAAAGCATAAGAGCTAAATCCTCATCATCATATTTTACCTCCATGGACGTAAGGTCCGAAACAATCTCCTTGAAGACCGATAAATGAGAGGCCAATGAATTACTCTCTTGCAACTTGTGAGTAAACAATTTCATCTTCAAATGCATCTTGCTAGTTAGATCCTTGGACATGCAGATCGACTCCAGCTTGAGCCATAAAGCAGCAGCGGTTTTCTGATCCAAAACCTCTTGCAAAATATTATTAGATAAATGAAGATGAATTTGTGAAAGAGCCTTACGATCACGACGCTTTTCTTCATCGGTCCAAGTCTCTTGCTTCTTATTAGAGAAAGAATCAAGCGCATCATCCAAATCGGTGTGCGCCAATATTGCCCTCATCTTGACTTGCCAAAGAGTGAACCGTGTATCACGGTCAAGCAGCGGAACATCATATTTGAGAGAAGCCATCGAAGAAATCAGCAACTAAAATAAATCTGCAGAATCACTGGTACAACTTCGTGTGGACGAAGCAATTACTGCAGACTCCCTGGTACACCTCTTGTGTACACGTAGCAAAGAAGCTCCTGGTGTACTAGTTCGTGTGCATCTAGCAAAATTCCCCAAAAACAGCCTTCTGGTACAAATCTTCGTGTGCGCGTAGCAATTTTACACCAAAGGACCACTCACATACGTAAGCCACGGGAACCACCACGGAGGCCTGGCAACGCACAGGATTCTTCTCTTCTGTCGCGACCTGCTGGCTTCTGGCTTCGGGACCGGTGCCAAGACAGGGACAGCAGGGAGAGCGCGATGTCCACACCGAGACAGGGGACCAGCGGCTTTGTAGATCGAGTATGACCGACTCCTCTTGGGAATCAAACGCGACAGTCGATCGGATTAAATCGGCGAGCGGCCCAAACGTAGATCGACGGAAGCGGTAGCTGAAGAACAGGGATTAATCCCTTTTTTTTAATCAAATCTCGTGTACTGCGCTCCGATACCACTTATTAGCAAATAATGCATAAACAAGATCGAAACGAGACACGTATTTTTACGTGGAAAACCCTTGCGAGAAAAAACCACGGCGCCAACCGGTAATCTTCACTATATGAGGAGAGTTTACAAAACGCAGGGGAATTACAATGAGTCTCTCCCTCCTCCCCTTACAACACACAAGATGTATATATATATGGGTGGCTAACTAATAGGATCCGTAACGTGGGAGGACTCCACCTCTCACACCTCCTAAGGCGTCCCTAGCAAGGCCGAATTTGGATCATATTACAACACCTTATCCGAAGATTATTCTGAACGACCTTCTTGCTGCCTTGCCATATTGTGTCTGTCATCTAGTAATCGTATTCTTCAATCTTTGTCCTGTGACACCCCAGTGTCACGAACTTATAAACTCAAAACTCTAAAATTATCTTCTGACCATGTAGAACTCCAATATAGAATTTTTGGTGGCATGCACAATGATTTGAATTTCAAATTCAAACAAATTCATATTGGGTTGAACTACAAGTCAAAATTTCTCTATAAAAAAATGCCCCTGGTAAAAATATATGTTGTAGAGGAAGTCAGCAGAAAAATCTGGGAACAAGTCCCATGTCATTTGGATCAGTAGAACTCCCTAGAGAAATTCGACAAGCTTAAGTTTTACCCCTTTGTGGTGATTTATCAAAATTAAACCAGGAGGTGTTTTGACCTAAACTCTTCGTGCATGTCTCTTTCAAACTGAGTACTACACATTAGTATTTTTGTTTGGAATTTTAGGGCACCAGAGGTATTTATTTGAAGGCCAAACTTTTGCTAGAAAACCACCGTTTGGAAAAAGAGAAAATGCTTCGGAATATGCTGTGGGTCCCACTCGTCATCCCCTTCCCGAATTCCTTCTTCCCTGCTGGCCGACCAGACCAGAAGATCAGCGCCACCTGCCCCTAAACGTGGCCGATTTCCTCTGCTTTGCCCCCACACGAACCCCACCACCACCGGCTCCCCTTCTCCCTTGGCCACTCTCTCAGCACACTCCCTGCTCTCTCTCCCTCTCTCACAAACAGCAGCAGCAGAGAGAAAGCGAGCACCATTACCGCCCCTTGGAGCTCCCCGGTGCCCGGCCGCTCTGCTGCGCCCCGCTCGAGTTTCGCCCCATGGATGATGCGTCGTGATCCACTCTACCTCACAGAACCAACCACGTTCAACCTCCCCCGCGACGCAACCGAATCGGGCTAGTTTCCGTCCAACGCCATTGCCGACCACCTCCGACGCTTTTGTAAATTGCGCCACCCATTGTACACCCTGTCATGCGATTCTTGTTCGTGTGCATGCGCAAATAATTGTATCACACCTCTGACCTGCTTCCCCTTCGATTTCTTGACCGAGGTGGTGCCAGCGGCTGTTTTCCCCATCTGTCCATCATCCGTCGTCTCGAGGCCTCCGATGCCGATCCACCTCCAGCCCTCTTCCTTGCATTTGAACAGCGTCCCGAGGAAGACCTTGGTCCACCGATGCTGTGAGAAGAAACGGTCCTCGATTTGGTGGGCTGTGTCAAGCACACGACCTCGCCGAACATCGTCCAACCCCGAGCTCAAGCGTGCTTCGTCGCCGGTCATCTTCCGGTGAGCACCTGACCTTGGGATCTCTTCGAATGGATGCGCGTCGAGCTCTGGAGAATGCTGGTATTTTTATCTCAATTTTTAGTGGTCGTTTGACCCCGTTCCGACGAACTTCCGCAGCTCCGGCGACCCTCCTGCCCCGTGCCTTGCACGCCTGGCTGCGTGCCCCGCTCCTGGGCCGCACGCACGCGGCTGGGCCGCAGCGCCCCTGGGCCACCTCAGCCAAGTCGGCCCATGTGCCATTTAAATCCTTTTTCTTTTCCTGTCATTTAAATAAAATGTTAGAAATTCATACAAACTTCAAAAATCCATATCTAGAGCTCTAGACCTCGAAAAATTGCAAACCAAAATTTGTTGGAATCCTTGAGACGAGTACTATTTATTGGTGCAATTAGTTTTACATTATCAGCGGCAAATTAATTGAGCTAATTTCCTTTTTGGAGATTCAAGAATGTAGCTTAATTAATTATTGGATTGTCTCAAATTATGAAGCTTGGTTTAATTATTATCCATAGCATGTGCTTAAGGACCAAAGGCAATTTAATTGCTATTTTACCTAGTTTTTCTAGGATTATTGAATTATTTCCCTTGCACATGTGATAATGATTTAAATGCTTCATGAGCGTTGATGAAGTAAATTAAATTGGTTAATCGCAATTAAATAATTTCGCCTCGCTTGACACCAAGTTATTTTATACTCACAAATTATGTGTATTTCATGAAATTCACACGTATTCCATAAAATATTCAAATCATGTTTTCATCAAAAATTGACACATCACCTTTGCATCATGTAGTCTGCGGTGGTGAACGCGGTGACCGGCGAGGAGGAGCTAGAAGCTACTCGCTATTGTTGACCCAACTCGCTCAGGGTCGGGGTCAAGGCAAGCCCCGGTGCACAACCTTTTAATTTAAGTATTTTAATTTCATCACTATGTCCGTAGGTTTGTAACGTACACTAGGTCTACAGGAGTTGTGATGAAACCCTAGCATGTCTGTAGGATCCTGTTTATCCCGGTTCGATCACCCTACGCTAGATGCTTGCTTAAATAGGGCGATAATCCGTCGAGTGGTACGGAGACCACTCGTAGATAGGACAATCACTTTTGGACACGATGCTAAGTATCAAGATGAGAATGGAAAATTGGAGGCCGGACGGGCAACTAGGTGGAAAGTGAAGGACCGAAAGAGTCTTCAAGGTTGTAGCCCCGTCACGTGCACACAAGGACCGCGTCGTGTCCGGTCCATGTGGATTAAGTTTGAACGTACTGTTTTGCATGCTGGAGTTTATGGGCCCAAGTAAACCGATGTAGCGATGGATTGTTGTAAGGTCGGAAGATTTCCCTACTCTCTTGGTTACTAGGCGGTTTTTGGGAGGAGAGGAGGGAGCACTCTACTCACGGATGACGTCCGGGACGACATCGCGTGAGGGACCCTTCTCGGGGGCGGTAGGACCCGGACGACCTTATGGTGCCCGAGCGAAAGGTTGTCTAATGCGGCTTCCGGGAAGCGCGTATGTGACGTGCAATCAGGTTTCTCCTGCAGGATGTAAATCGATTCGAATCGCTGTCCCTCACGATAACGAGTACCACTTGTCCCGTCGACCGGAACGTAGTAAGAAGAGAAACATTGATGATGATGTTTATGATTAATTTGTTGTTTTGCTTAATTACTTGTTTGGAAACATGTAATGCAGTAGCTTAGTGCAAATTAAATTTATTCTTTTGAGCAACCTAATTAAACTGCTAAAAGTTGAAAGTAAGGATTTACTTGTAGGCCAGCTTAGTGCTTAATCGTATCCTACCCCCCCCTCCCCCCCGGCCTTTGCATGTCTAGGAGTCGGCTGTAGATGGCCACTTTGACGGGTCGGTCTTGCCGAGCTCTAGTTGCTCAGGGCTTTGCTCTATGTGGTTTTCGAGAGGATCCCACCGGACAGGACTTAGATGCTAGAGATGACGTCCGGCAGGACCAGATTTCAGATGGAGGCCACTACACCGGGAGTGGTGCGGTCCGGACGAGTAGAGGAGTTGATGTGCCGGTAAGATGTTCTAGGGCAAGAACATCCGTCTCTGCCGGTGCCCGTGATGTATCGCCGAGAGAGCGATTGTATCTTATTTGCTTCCGCTCGACTAGTTTATTTTCCAAACTTATTTGCTTCGATGCTTATGAGACTCGGATGTACGTTTGTACTTGGGATGAATGTAAGACTTGTACTTATATTCATTGTATTCATGCTTATGTTTGTATGTTGTAATATCGGGTATCACAGCGCGTGATGCCACCCATGATGATCCCGGAGACGGAAACACCTCTCCGTGAGGCGGGTCCGTCACAGCGTGGTATCGGAGCCGTCTTGGGGATATAACAACACCTTAAGCAGCCTATTTTCGAAAACTAGGACGTTATCGTGTGAGGACGTGCCCGTAAGGACTGTATTAGTTGTAACGAGTGGCAAAGCTAACCCTGGGTTATGATTGTTTAATTACTTGCATCTACGGCTATGGCTCGGGTATGTCTGCATTTAAATTAGTGGTCCATGCCTCGCGGACGGAGAATACGGGACAATGTTGGCTCGTGGCAGACCACGGGGCGATCCTTTCTATGGATCGTTACTTGTAGAACTGTGCTTATTTTCGTAGTTTCTTTTGAATTTGATGTACTTGTTTCTGGAATGAATCTTCTGCAGGTACATAACTACGCTAGTAGATGTGTCGATAATCTAGACTAACTTACGTGGTTGAGTGCGGGTCACCACCCCGAAATTCGTACACTGTTGAGACGGTAATATGATTTTATTTTCGATTGGTGAGGACGAATAGGGTAAATATGATGCATTCATGATAAAAATTGCAACCATAAAAGTCTGAACTTTATAACCTAAAAAATTTCAGAAACTCGCTAAGCAAATAAAATTCATAACTTTTTGCTCGAATCTCGGATTCGAGTATTTCCAAATGTTCTGGAAACCTAAAGAAGTCAACTAAATTGTGGATTTGGTTTTGTCATCTTTGGATCCAGAATGAGAGAGAGTTATGCTCTGTTTTGTTCAGAGGTGCTGTTCCTGTTTTTTCAGAATGACAGCCTGGTTGATTTTTCCCGTAACTCTCAGCTCGATTGTCGGAATGAGGCAAATGAGCACTTTCTGGAAAGCTTGAATCACGAGCTTCAACTTTGGTAGTCTAAGGAAAGGCTGGTTTTGGGTTTTACAGGGTCTAAAAGTTCAGGTTCACCATCTGAAACTGAGAGGTCCTCTATGCTGTTTCAGAAACTTACGCTTGTGCCTTTTTGCTCATATGTTCTAGCTCGTGCATCGGATAAGTGTGTTCTAATACTTGTTGGAAAGTTTGAAACACGAGATATTACTTTGGTATGCTTTTGTAGAACCAATTTGGATCCTATCTGGTTCGAAGGTTAGGTTGTTACATCGAACAGACTGCTGTTCCAGAAAAACACAGTCTGACGGTATTGCTCATAACTTCCAGCCCGTAGATCGGAATGAGCTGAATGAGTATTTTCTGGGAAGACATAAACACGAGATACAACTTTGGTATCATTTGGAGATTTATTTCTGCTGGTTTGTGCGTCGAATTGTCAGTCCCGTCTGACTGAACCACAACGCACGGTTGCTGTTTTCAGAACCGACTGTCGGTTTTGTTTTGGCCATAACGTTTAGCTCGTTTATCGGATGAGAGCGTAAAAGTACTTGTTGGAAAGATAATACCCAGAGATCAAAATTTGATACGATTTTGGAAATCCAATTCAAATATTTTATAGGTCGAAACACCAGTGTTGTCGAACTGAACAAGGTGACACGTCTGCTATCTTCAGAATTAACAGTCCGTCGTGTTTTGGTCATAACTTTCAGCTCGTCCATCGTATGGGGTTGAATGAGAACTTTCTGTAAAGCTTAGATTTTATACCAAAACTTTGGTATTCATTTCGAGGACCAGTTTTGATCCTACCTGGTCCATTTTGTCAGTTTTGTGCACTGTCCAGGTTGCTGTTTCAGAGTGAGCAGCCTGTCGAGTTATGTTCATAAATTTTTCTCGTGCAGTGGAATGAGCTGATCAAATACTTGTTGGAAAGCTTAGAAAATCTAATTTCGTTTTCATCTCAGTTGAAAGCATTATTCCTTCTGCAATGCTCCCAGAAAGTAAAACACTAAGGACTGTCCCGACAGTTTTCCTGAGATCATGTGTCACCATGAATAATTCATATCTCCCAATTTATTCAGGCGATTGATGTGTTTGAGTACATTCTGGAAAGCTTATGAAGTCCTCTATAACGTGGTGCTAACCATAGTATATGAGTTGCCTCTAGAATTTCCAGAAAGTGCATTTTTCTGACTGCTGTCCAGACAAGACAGATTTTGTTCAGTTTCGATTCAAGCTAGAATCTTGAATCTTTGCGTCAAAAATATTCTAACTACCCATGGTGCTTTCTCACAAGGTATATGATATGTATAAGGTTATTTTAGCCTAAATTTGACTGCTGGAAGGAGAAGGACTTTTCAAACGTTTCCGCGGACCTTTGTAACCAATTTGCTAGCTGAATGAAAATGTTTGCGACTTGGTTTATCATTGGAGCAATTCTAGAATGTAATTGCTGAACCATTCCAGGAAGACTTAGGAACCACCCGTAGGGCAACCAAATATGATGAAGATCTCTGTCATACATGACCTATGTATCATAGTTATAACTTCACTTTTTCTTTGTACACTTGTGTCTATTGTATCATAAGTTGATGTGACATCGTGTGCGTGAAGTTTCGCTAGCCTTGTTTCATGTATCCATTAAACTCCTATGTCTTATGAATTTGAGCACTCGTTACCATCTTCATTACTCATGTTGACCCTTGTACAAGGAATACTTTTCTTTTCCTTGCCCCAATGTTCTCGTATAGAAAGTTGAGCCCATCCCACAACTTTCAATTGTAACCATGATGATTAGTCAACCATAAGCCGATTTCAATAAAATGGCGTGATTATTCAAATGGCAGTTCATTTCGAATTGTGCCGGTCCGCCCAGGCGCTTCTCGAGTTAGAATTGTCATACGAAGAGTCCACTTACTTGCTGAAATTGGTAAAGAGAACACTAGTATAGCTATTTTCTGAACAGGATGGCGTATTACCTAGGGTACGCAACTGGGAAGGAAATTGTTATGCTTAAATTCTCTCTTTGGTACCACGGCTAATCCCACCTTTTTTTATACTAGTGTACGTTCTCTTATACGGGTTTTGACTTCCGAACATCTTTATTCCTTCTAAATACCCGTATTCCAAAGATCGTACTTCTTATGCCTAATTGATTCATATTTCACCACTCCCGTCATCCTTGCAAATCAAAATTTTTGAGTCCCTTCATGAACCTGATATCTGCCAACTTAATGGAAAAAGAAAAGGGGATCATTTGTTGGAAAGTATTTTCATGGTTTATAAACTTCTGGACGTGTTTCCTGGTAAGGTTACCTAACCTACCTCCATACCAAGGTACTAAGCTCAAAAATAAAAGTGAGGTAGAGAACCCCTCTGTTTTCCCAACAACAATACTAGATGGCTCCCAACGAGCTTGACAAGGTAAAAGAGCAGTTACATCAGTTGTTGAAATAATGGTTTTACCACCCCAGCTCATCACGTTAAGGCTGCCCACGATCTTTATGAAGAAGAAACACAAGACCTTATGTCTATGCATGGATTCGCAACCAAGGGTTTCACCTAGAAATGGAAATTGTGTGGGATACCATCGAATAAAATCTAAAAGGATGATATTCTGAATGCTACATCTCTTACTAGATACAAACTACGAGTATTTGTAATGTCCCTCACTCCGGCAATGCAATTCCACCCCAACCCTCGGTTTGCAAGTACCTATTGGATAGATGTCAAAGTTATTCGTAACTTTGGTATTTAAAGTCTCGGGTGTTTTCTCATCCAAATATGGTGAAAGTGAATGTTTGTCGACTATATTCTGGGTCAAGATAGATTTTATCGACAAGGTCAAAAATGCCCTTATGTCGAACTTGCTCGGAACTTTGGTGTAGGATTCG
Source organism: Chloris gayana (assembly GCA_031894775.1). NCBI lineage: Eukaryota > Viridiplantae > Streptophyta > Magnoliopsida > Poales > Poaceae > Chloris > Chloris gayana. Next base: position 281,644 of record JAUNZO010000946.1, on the reverse strand, counting down.
ACTCATGTCGGTCAACGTAATGACAATCAATCGGGCTATAAGGATTTTCATCAACTCATATACCACAGTTGAGTCCCGCACGGTGCTATGGGATGCTAGTCGTTGGCTGCATATTACTGAATCAATTTATCCCCCTTATCCGAAATATTCGTCTTGATCTTTTAGAGTGAAGGTTTTAGGAATTTATGGAATTAAATTAAGGAGGGGGACTACCCTTGACATACTCTCGAGAGGTTGTGTATCGCTGAGTGCAACACTATCTAAAGGACCAAAAATTTATCACCAAGCTTCTACAAAATAATGTGGAATTCAATTGGAACCAACAAGTGTGAAGAAGCTTTTCAGAATTTGAAGAAGTTGCTAACCACCGCTCCCATTTTGGCTCAACCCGATATAAAAAAAAATCTTTTGATGTATATTGTGGTGCATCTGGAACCGGGCTTGGTTGTGTACTAATGCAAGAAGGCCATGTCATTGCTTATGCATCTCGGCCATTGCGCAAGCCTGAAGAGCATTACCCAACTCATAATTTGGAGTTAGCCGCGAGTGGTTCTTGCACTAAAGATATGGCGGCACTATTTGTTGGAAAACCTTGTGTACGTTTACACAGACCATAAGAGCCTCAAGTATATATTCACACAATCTGATTCGAATATGCGACAACGTAGATGGCTTGAGCTAATTATGGATTATGAGTTGGAAACTCATTATCACCCCGGTAAAGCCAACGTTGTACCCGATGCATTGAGCCGAAAAGTGCATTGCAATAATCTGAATCTGCAACTTGAGGACAGCAGCAAGGATGTCCCCTCCGATGAATTGAGGGTTCATATTTCACCGGTTGCAGCCATACATAATTTGGTTATTCATTCTACCATCCGAGATGAAGTGATCGCCGCCCGAAACATGATCCGGGCATGGCACACATCCGACAAAAAAAAATTAAGAATAGCAAGGCTGCTTGTTTACAGCAAGATACCAACGGTGTTCTATGGTTCAATGACCGTTTGGTAGTCCCCAAGAGTTTTGAGTTGCATCGCAGAATTTTGGATGAAGCTCATCAATACAAGTATCCAGTTCATCCAGGTAGCAACAAGATGTACCAAGGGTTGAAGGAAAAATTTCGGTGGACTAGGATGAAGCGGGGAGTCACCCGTTATATCGCGGAATGTGACACGTGTCCACGTATTAAGGCTGATCATTTGAAGAAAGCTGGTTGCTACAACCGTTAAGCATTCCCGAGTGGAAATAGGACGACATCGGTATGGATTTCATTGTTGGTCTTCCGTTAACTTCCCGCAAACGTGATTCAATTTGGGTAGTTGTGGATAGACTCACCAAACCGGCACATTTTATCCATGTCCATACCCGGTTTAGTGTCAAACAATATGCTGAGCTTTATATCTCCAGAATATTATGTTTGCATGGTGTGCCGAAGACTATAATATCATATCGGGGTTCTCAATTTGTGGCAAGATTTTGGTAACAACTACATGCATCTTTGGGCACCAAGTTAATCCGTAGTTCAGCTCATCACCCTGCCACCGATGGACAAACTGAGCGTGTGAAGCAAATACTAGAAGACATGCCTAGGGCATGTGTTTGGACACATGGTGGTAATTCGGATGACCATTTGCCTCTCACTGAGTTTTCTTATAACAATAGCTATCGAGAGAGCGCAGGAATGTCTCCATTTGAAGCATTGTATGGTCGCAGCTGTAGAACTCCACTCAATTGGTCTGCACCTGGAGGAAGAATTATCTTTGGACCTGACCTTTGTGCAGCAAGCCGAAGAAAAGGTTCGGAGTATTCGAGCCAACTCGGGATCTGCAAAAGAATGGCAAGAAATGTATGCGAACAGTAGACGTCGGTCCCGAACCTTTGAAAAGGGTGACCGTGTCTACATACGACTATCTCCCATGAAAGGCATTCAAGGATTTGGAGTCAAAGGCAAATTAGCGCCTCGCTATATCGGTCCATTCAGAATCTTGGAAAGATGTGGACCGGTAGCGTATAAGCTTTAGCTTCCCCGTAAGCTCGCTGGTGTACATGATACCTTTCATGTCTCACAACTTAAGGAATGCTTGAAACCACCGGTTGATGTTGTTTTGGAAGAGGTGGAGCAATTACAACCTGATTTGACGTACTCCGAGTATCCCATGAAAGTACTCGATGAAGAAGAGAGAGTTACTCGAAAAAGGAAACTCAAGTTGCTCAAAGTTCAATGGAGTAACCATTCTGAAGATGAAGCTACCTGAGAATCTATGGAATTTCTCCGTACTCACTACCCGGAATTCATAACCAAACTCTCAAGTATGACATCGTCGTTGAGTTTACTTTCCTCTACTTTTCCATTAATCTCGGGACGAGATTTCTTTAAGGAGGGAGGGCTGTGACACCCCAGTGTCACGAACTTATAAACTCAAAACTCTAAAATTATCTTCTGACCATGTAGAACTCCAATATAGAATTTTTGGTGGCATGCACAATGATTTGAATTTCAAATTCAAACAAATTCATATTGGGTTGAACTACAAGTCAAAATTTCTCTATAACAAATGCCCCTGGTAAAAATATATGTTGTAGAGGAAGTCAGCAGAAAAATCTGGGAACAAGTCCCATGTCATTTGGATCAGTAGAACTCCCTAGAGAAATTCGACAAGCTTAAGTTTTACCCCTTTGTGGTGATTTATCAACATTAAACCAGGAGGTGTTTTGACCTAAACTCTTCGTGCATGTCTCTTTCAAACTGAGTACTACACATTAGTATTTTTGTTTGGAATTTTAGGGCACCAGAGGTATTTATTTGAAGGCCAAACTTTTGCTAGAAAACCACAGATTGGAAAAAGAGAAAATGCTTTGGAATATGCTGTGGGTCCCACTCGTCATCCCCTTCCCGAATTCCTTCTTCCCTGCTGGCCGACCAGACCAGAAGATCAGCGCCACCTGCCCCTAAACGTGGCCGATTTCCTCTGCTTTGCCCCCACTCGAACCCCACCACCACCGGCTCCCCTTCTCCCTTGGCCACTCTCTCAGCACACTCCCTGCTCTCTCTCCCTCTCTCACAAACAGCAGCAGCAAAGAGAAAGCGAGCACCATTACCGCCCCTTGGAGCTCCCCGGTGCCCGGCCGCTCTGCTGCGCCCCCGCTCGAGTTTCGCCCCATGGATGATGCGTCGTGATCCACTCTACCTCACAGAACCAACCACGTTCAACCTCCCCCGCGACGCAACCGAATCGGGCTAGTTTCCCGTCCAACGCCATTGCCGACCACCTCCAACACTTTTGTAAATTGCGCCACCCAAGGTACACCCTGTCATGCGATTCTTGTTCGTGTGCATGCGCAAATAATTGTATCACACCTCTGACCTGCTTCCCCTTCGATTTCTTGACCGAGGTGGTGCCAGCGGCTGTTTTCCCCATCCGTCCATCATCGGTCGTCTCGAGGCCTCCGATGCCGATCCACCTCCAGCCCTCTTCCTTGCATTTGAACAGCGTGCCGAGGAAGACCTTGGTCCACTGATGCTGTGAGAAGAAACGGTCCTCGATTTGGTGGGCTGTGTCAAGCGCACGACCTCGCCGAACCTCGTCCAACCCCGAGCTCAAGCGTGCTTCATCGCCGGTTATCTTCCGGTGAGCACCTGACCTTGGGATCTCTTCGAATGGATGTGCGTCAAGCTCTGGAGAATGCTGGTATTTTTATCTCAATTTTTAGTGGTCGTTTGACCCCGTTCCGGCGAACTTCCGCAGCTCCGGCGACCCTCCGGCCACCGTGGCAGAGAGGCAGCTCGTCCTGCCCCGTGCCTTGCACGCCTGGGCTGCGTGCCCCGCTCCTGGGCCGCACGCACGCGGCTGGGCCGCAGCGCCCCTGGGCCACCTCAGCCAAGTCGGCCCATGTGCCATTTAAATCGTTTTTCTTTTCCTGGGATTTAAATAAAATGCTAGAAATTCATACAAACTTCAAAAATCCATATTTAGAGCTCTAGATCTCGAAAAATTGCAAACCAAAATTTGTTGGAATCCTTGAGACGAGTACTATTTAATGGTGCAATTAGTTTTACATTATCAGCGGCAAATTAATTGAGCTAATTTCCTTTTTGGAGATTCAAGAATATGGCTTAATTAATTATTGGATTGTCTCAAATTATGAAGCTTGGTTTAATTATTATCCATAGCATGTGCTTAAGGACCAGAGGCAATTTAATTGCTATTTTAACTAGTTTTTCTAGGATTATTGAATTATTTCCCTTGCACATGTGATAATGATTTAAATGCTTCATGAGCGTTGATGAAGTAAATTAAATTGGTTAATCGCAATTAAATAATTTCGCCTCGCTTGACACCAAGTTATTTTATACTCACAAATTATGTGTATTTGATGAAATTCACACGTATTCCATAAAATATTTAAATCATGTTTTCATCAAAAATTCACACATCACCTTTGCATCATGTAGCTACGGTGGTGAACGCGGTGACCGGCGAGGAGGAGCTAGAAGCTACTGCTATTGTTGACCCAACTGCTCAGGGTCGGGGTCAAGGCAAGTCCCGGTGCACAACCTTTTAATTTAAGTATTTTAATTTCATCACTATGTCCGTAGGTTTGTAACGTGCATTAGGTCTACAGGAGTTGTGATGAAACCCTAGCATGCGATAGGATCCTGTTTATCCTGGTTCGATCACTCTACGCTAGATGCTTGCTTAAATAAGGCGATGATCCGTCGAGTGGTACGGAGACCACTCGTAGATAGGACAATCACTTTTGGACACGATGCTAAGTATCAAGATGAGAATGGAAAATTGGAGGCCGGACGGGCAACTAGGTGGAAAGTGAAGGACTCGAAAGAGTCTTCAAGGTTGTAGCCCCGTACAGTGCACACAAGGACCGCGTCGTGTCCGGCCCATGTGGATTAAGTTTGAACGTACTCGTTTTGCATGCTAGAGTTTATGGGCCCGAGTAAACCAATGTAGCGATGGATTGCTGTAAGGTCGGAAGATTTCCCTACTCCCTTGGTTACTAGGCGGTTTTTTGGAGGAGAGGAGGGAGCACTCTACTCACGGATGACGTCCGGGACGACATCGCGTGAGGGACCCTTCTCGGGGCGGTAGGACCCGGACGACCTTATGGTGCCCGAGCGAAAGGTTGTCTCATGCGGCTTCCGGAAAGCGCGTATGTGACGTGCAATCAGGTTTCTCCTGCAGGATGTAAATCGATTCGAATCGCTGCCCCTCACAGATACGAGTACCACTTGTCCCATCGACCGGAACGTAGTAAGAAGAGAAACATTGATGATGATGTTTATGATTAATTTGCTGTTTTACTTAATTACTTGTTTGGAAACATGTAATGCAGTAGCTTAGTGCAAATTAAATTTATTCTTTTGAGCAACCTAATTAAACTGCTAAAAGTTGAAAGTAAGGATTTACTTGTAGGCCAGCTTAGTGCTTAATCGTATCCTACCCTCCCGGCCTTTGCATGTCTAGGAGTCGGCTGTAGATGGCCACTTTGACGGGTCGGTCTTGCTGAGCTCTAGTTGCTCGGGGCTTTGCTCTATGTGGTTTTCGAGAGGATCCCACCGGACAGGACTTAGATGCTTGGAGATGACGTCCGGCAGGACCAGATTTCAGATGGAGGCCACTACACCGGGAGTAGTGCGGTCCGGATGAGTAGAGGAGTTGATGTGCCGGTAAGATGTTCTAGGGCAAGAACATCTGTCTCTGCCGAGTGCCCGTGATGTATCGCCGAGAGAGCGATTGTATCTTATTTGCTTCCGCCGACTAGTTTATTTTCCAAACTTATTTGCTTCGATGCTTATGAGACTCGATGTACGTTTATACTTGGGATGAATGTAAGACTTGTACTTATATTCATTGTATTCATGCTTATGTTTGTATGTTGTAATATCGGGTATCACAGCTGCGTGATGCCACCCATGATGATTCTGGAGACGGAAACACCTCTCCGTGAGACAGGTCTGTCACATGTCCTCACACTTAGAGAAAAAATTACCATTGATCCCCCTGGCACACGGCATGCGAAGGATGTTATATGGATTAAAAGCCAAAGTGAGTGCAAAGAGCTTACAGGACCGTACGTAATGAAGTTTGGACCGCCGTCATAATGGCTTCTTCGGCGGACCTGCACTCAACTGGTCCTGCTGGGAGGAACAGAACAGGATATCAGCATCAAAGACTTGACCCGTTATCAAAAAAAAATCCTCTTGCTTGTGAACTCTTGTCAAGTTGTCTGACGAAGACTTGACGTGGAAAGTCGTCAACGAGCACGTAGAGAACCCACATGAGAGACGAAGCATGGAGAACTAACCGTACGTGAGCCAAACTTATTTTCCAAATGACAATCATGGCATAAGAAGTGAGCTGATAGTTGTTTCCCCTCAAAATCACTTTCCAAATGACAATCATAACGCGGAATTGAAGGGAGTTTGTACTTTGTACGGCTCGCTCATCTTCACCACATCGCTACTCAAGCAACGTACACGGAGGCGGCTCAACGGCTCAGCTAGCTCAAACTCAACCATATGGCAGCAGCCATTGTTACCATCACCGCCGTCATTGCTGTTAGAGTGCGGTCCGGTTCAGTCGTACCCACGAGCCTCTACCGTCAGCCCAGGTCATATTGGGTCTACCGAACCACAGAGCCCAATCGGAGCCCCAACCAAGGTCTCGGGCCACCTCAACCCAAAGACTAGCTCGATAGGTGAGGATCCCTCCAGCTTATTAGTTGGCTCTCCCATCATCAATAACCGATGATGGACTAAACCCAACAATCTCCCCATCACACATCCGGTGGTCCCATCTCCCCTTCACATCCGGGTGGACATCCTCGAACAGCCCGTTAACCATGTGGCCCGTGAGATCTATTCCGAAAGTCCGATATCCGTGTGAGGTCCGAGAGATGTTCCGGGTTTCCGAGATTGCTTGGTTGGGGTCAGGTTGGTGCTATGGTTGGGTAGGCCCAATGTGACCTGGGCTCGGCAGGGGCTCGTGGATACGATGAGCCGGGCCGCACTCTAACAAGTGGTATCGGAGCCATAGTCGGGAAACCCGAAACATCTCGGGGACCTCACACGGATATCGGGCCGTCGGATTAGATCTCCTGTGCCACATGGTTGTCGGGCTGTCGGAGGGGTGTCCACCCGGATGTGAAGGGGAGATGGGGCCACCCGATGTGTGATGGGGAGATTGTTGGGTTTAGTCCCACATCGGATATTGATCATGGGGAAGCCAACTAATAAGGTGGAGGGATCCTCACATATCAGGCTAGTCTTTTGGGTAGAGGTAACCCTGGATCTTGGTTGGGGCTTTAGTTGGGCCTATGGTTGGGTAGGCCCAATGTGACCTGGGCTGGTGGTAGGGGCTCGTGGGTACGATAAGCCGGGCCGCACTCAAACAATTGCAACTCTCTTCCTCCTGTCCCTGCAGCCGTCGCCTCCTCCCTCCCGCGCAACGCCTCCTCCTCGCCGGCTCTCTTCGCCACGGCCTCCGTGGGACCCACTTCTGACGTCCGCATCTTCGCGCTGGCACTCTGCCGGGCCCACCTGCCAGGGCTGCGTGGCCGGCGTGTTCAGGTATGTCCGGGGCTCGTGCCCGTACGACAAGGAGGTGGCCCTTCTGTACGACGCCTGCTTCCTCTACTTGTCCGGCCAGGACTTCCTCGCCACCACTAACAACGTGGGCCAGATCACCCTGCGCAACACGCAGCAGAACGCCAGCGAAGATGGGCCCTATGAAGCCGCGTTCCTCACGAGGAAGGTGCGCGCGCTGCTCAACGGCATGGCGCGGTGGGCGGCGTTCCGGGCGCTGATGGCGAGGAGGTTCGCCACAGCGCGCATGTTCAACGGCAGCGTTCCGTGGCCGTGCCGACGCTCTACGCGGCGGTGCAGTACGTGCAAGCCGGACCTGTTGCCCGGGGACTGCTGGGGGTACCTGCAGGACCTCATCGTGACGTCGCCTTTGAGCGGCGGGACCATCGGTGCACGGACCGTCGGCGCACGCTGCGGCTACCGGTACGAGGACTACGCCTTCTTCCGGGCCCCACCCATGCTCAAGGACACCGCCGCCGCCACCAACTCAGGCAACGGGCAGCAGCCACCACCATTCAGGTATATATGTCAAGAAAAGAAATGAATAAAACATGTCTAAAAGTTTTAAAAAAATGATCTGAAGCATACATTAAACATGTAACATATATATGGAATGCTGCAATATTCATTATCCTCTGGAGCATAGTGATTACAGATTTGGATGCATCAGCTGGTGTGTGTTGTTGTCTGTAGGAAAAAGGAGGAAATCTATATATTATATCCACAACTATTCCTCTTCTAGCAATTTTCGTATGTGTATATTGCATTGGTTTGGTAAGAATGCTGAGAAAAAGGTACGGTGGTTCGCTCCTCCTCGATCTGTTGCTATAGTATACCTGATGCATTTTCACATTTGAGGTAGAGAATTTTTTTTAAAAAAAAGGAAAAAACAGTGCACCTGCAGTGACAAACGTTTAAATAGCCTACATTTCTAACTTCGTGAAAAACACTCTAGAAGGACAAGCGATGGGATCTTCTGCCAGAAATGATGGTGCATCAACGCTTTTGAGGATTCAAGATACGGATTTGGAGTTCACACAGTTCTCCCGGCGGAGACGAGGGAATAGACGTTCTCCCGGACGGTGTCCTTGCGCACATCCTCGGCTTCCTTCCGGCGGAGGAGGCTGTGCGGACGTGCGTGCTGGCCCGGCGCTGGAGCCACCTCTGGAAGTCCGCCACCGGTTTACACGCCGTCGCCGGCGACGGCCAGTTCTTCGGCACCGTGGAGAAGTTTGTCGAGTTCATGGACCTCCTGATGACTCTCCGTCAAGGAGCGTCCCTCGACACGTGCGATCTCGAGGTCGGCCGCTTCAGCGTCCTCGATGAAATCTGTCACGGCGAGGACCTGTGGCGCCACATGAGCATTTTGTTCCGGCATGCTGTGATGTGCAGAGTTCGGTTTCTCAGGGTCCGTATATCTTGCAATAACGGTGGCTGTTTCTTCAGCCCCTGTCACAAGTTCGAGGACCTGCCTCTGGTCTCCCAGCACCTCAAGAGGCTAGAGCTTTTTGGCGTGCAGCTTGGCAGCAGTTTGCTTGATTTCTCGAGCTGTCCGGCCTTGGAACATCTTGTGTTCATATGGTGTGACCTTTCAATGCCAGCTGAGAACCTATCGTTGGAGTTCCCTACCTCCCTAAAATACCTTACCATATATAATTGCGCCTTGAATGTTCATTCCCGCATTCACATCTATGCTCCAATTAAGTCTTCTTTCACTTTCCCTAGACTGTTTTTACGGACTGACTCCGGTACTTGGGAGCATACCATCACTTCAGGAGGCGTTTGTCAGAACAAGGGCCCCTTGCTATGACTATTATTATGACTGTGACATTTGTTACAGTTCTTTCAGCATTGGTGGCAATATTAACAATAGTGTTCTTCTGAAAGGTTTATCAGAAGCCAGGAATTTGACGCTGTTTTCAGAACCCATACAGGTATACCTGCAATATCATCATTTTCCCTCGTTATATTACAAGTCGTCTCACTATTTTTCTGTGGTTGTCTATATCATCATGCCCAATGAGGATTATCTCATCGCTTTCGTTTATGCTGTGCAGTTAATATTTAGAATGAATATGAGATGCTGCCCTACTTTTAGCAAGTTAAAGACCTTGTTGCTAAATGAATACTGGTGTGTGCCTGATGACTTTTGCGCACTCGCCTGTATTCTTGAACACTCGCCAGTTTTACAAAAGCTCACCCTTCAACTTTGTCGTGAGGTAACACATTTTCCAAGTGAGAAAAGGGTACCTTATATAATTGTTACATTGTGACAGATCCTAATGAAACAAGTTTTTCAATACAGTTTACGCCACGTAATAAGGTGCAACTGACAGGAAGCATCAGCCCAAGATTGAGATGTGCTCCCATTTCTGAACACCTTGAGATAGTGGAAATCAAGTGTAATGTGGTTGATGAGTGGATTCTCAAAGTTCTGAAGTTCCTCCGTATGTTTAACTTGTGTCACCCATTCTGCAGTTATATTTATTATTTTTGCCACATGAGGAAAATAAGAAAATAAGACACCTCAGCCTGTTAGAAAAAAACATGAACTGTATAATACGAATTAGAGTACTAAGACCTTACATCATGTTAAAGTTGAAATGTCAGGTGACAGTGTGGCATCCTAAGTATTATAAATAGTATATTTGTTCATCAATCTCTCTTTATGAAATCATGGAATCATGTGACTCATGTAGTCTTTTTTTTTCATTTTTCATTTCCGATTCTTTCTCTCTAATTGCTTGCTTGAATGTGCAGTCAGGGGCTGAAACCTTCACTCCCTTATGTTCAGTCAAATACCATTTCAATCTATAGGTCGCACAGAAAATAAGTTTCTTATCATCCCTGTTTGTGTTCCCTGCGTCAAATAAATTTCTTAAGGTGGATGCTCCATATTATCGTTACGGAGCCACAAAAAGTGATGCATAGGCAATAATGTTGCGGGAACATTCTGATAAGGAATTTGTTCTTTACAAAAGTTGTGTAGACCGGTAGACCTAGGAATACCGTTCCACCCTGATCTGTTGGGCAGCTATATATTTACCCTGATCTGTTGCTTTTTACAAGTACAACTGGTTGTAGTGTATCATGACTATAAATATATATTTTGGATAATTAATAATGGTTTGTTTCATCGTTTGGTTAATTCAACATGCTAATCAAATTAAGTTGCATGCTGGTCATGTTTCCTATTCACAGAAGTTTTATCCAGCACATCGGTTTTCTTTGTCCGCAATTTGACATTTGATCAGCTCTATAAATACCATCCAAGTCTAACTGATTGTACTGATATATTTTCACAGGTTTCAGGCATGAGTAGAAGTGATATGCTGCCTCTCACTACCCAAGCATTTTGTTGCAGGTAACATTAACAATGCTCTATCTTGAGTTATTTTAGTTCAATTGCATTGTACAGTTAGTGTCGTATTTCCTAAACTGTTCTGAATGTTTAAATATGTTCCTTAGTTTGGAATTGGACACAAATCTTTTGTTCTGAGCTGTAGAGTAATACTTTTGTTTTATTATTACAAGTACTAAGCCCCTCTAGGCTATCAACATTTTGCTAGTTACTTAGTTAGATATGATTAGTCACATACCCCTATTGCTGAATCAGTCAATAAATACTATTAATCCACCCATCTGTTATTATCTTATACTATAAATGTACTGTGATTATCTTGATATCTTTATTTTTTAAGAAAAAGGAGCATGGTTTCCTCATGCACTTGTTTCTGGTGATTTATCCATAAATTATGTATGTGATTTTCTTTTAATCTTCATCCTTCTAAATCCATTACACTTTCTTGAACATGCCCTCATAATCGTAGAAGCATGTACTCCCATACGTTCATAATTTTGATTTGACTTCTCTTAGCACATTTCTGTAAATGACACACGTCTTGTGCTCCCTTGGCCCATTAGTTGTATTCCATCTGTATGAAAATCTGTCAGTGAGTTCAAACTCCGATATGATATGTTCAGTATGCAAGTGTGGTTTGGGTTGTTTCCAAAATGATATATCTAGAATTCTAGATGCATTCTTATATAATAGAAACTGTCATCTATCGGTCAGTTTGGTTCATCAACACATAGGTTGATTGAACATGTTAATCAAGTCAAGTTTTTTTCCCGTATTTTAATCAAGTATAAATTTGTTCCAGTATTTTGGATTGTACATCTCTGATAATTACCGGTTAACTTATTTTCCCGATGCCATTTATACAGGTCATAGCTTTTTATTCAGTGGGAGAAGAAATTTTATGCTGTTGTAGTGTTGTGGATCTATCGCCTCTCCCCGTTAAGAATTATGAGGCGAACGTTAATTGCAAAGATGTTCCCTGTATTTTGTCCCATACATAGTTCGGTGCCTTGTATCAAATTATTTCGTTGCACTCTTAACTCATTAGGATTTGTTGATTTGACTAGCAGAACTAATCGGCACTTTAGGCATTAGCATGCAGATGTTGCCTTTCTTTGGGATGTTGGCATGGTGTCTCGTACTCTCGTTATGTAATTGTAGCCATGGTTACTAAAATTGTTAACCAACCAGGAACCACGGTAAGCAATGAAACTGGTCCAACTCGGTTTAAAGGGAGCCTAGCTAACATACTCCCTCTGTTCAAAAATATAAGAATTTGTTGACTCTGAAACTTTACATTTGACCATTTATCTTATTTAAAATGTTTGTGTAAATGCAATAATAAAGAATTGATACTTAAAATATATCTAGTTATAAATTAAATTATAATAAAATAAATAATTTTTAATACATTTTTTTAATAAGATGACACGTGATCCTTACTAACAAATGGTTACATTCTTGAACAAACTACGTTCTCCTAGCCTTGGTAGCCTACTGCAGAGTGGGTGTGGCCATGGATTGAAATCCCGGACTGTAGCGGAAATAAATCTCGGTGAAGCCGGACCGAATCCCGGACTTTCCGGCGGAATCCCGAAGTGCTACAGTATCTAGGTCTGGTTTCACCCGAAATCCTGGTCATCCTGGTCCGGACCGGGATTCCCAGAATCCATGAAATCCGGTCGGATTCGGATCTGGATTTCAATCCATGGGTGTGGGTTCCCGTTCTGGGTGGCAAGGTGAGATTCGGCGGCTGCCCAAGTCAAACACAGTGGTCGGGGAGAGAGAGGCCAGTGCAAGTAGCCATGCCTGTCCCGTCGTCGCCTGGCGCAGCATGTGCCTCCTAGTTCTAGAGCTTCACGGTCATGGGAGACCTCGTTCCTATCCTTCCGTTCCGTGTGGTCTTGTCGTAGAGCTGCATCTCTTCTTCCGTGCCACACAACTGGAAGAGGAGCGGCGGTTCAGCTGATTTCATCTCATAAACAAGCTGTACTTGGTTCTCTTTCAAAAACGCTGTTTATAAGAGAAAACATATTTTATTGGATGAAAACAAATATATTATACTCAATAGGCGTACCAAAGGGGTATTGTGCACGAGTAATACTGCAGAGAACAGGGGGCATGCATGACCAAAAAATAACCATTAAAAAAAACTCAACTGAATTTGAGTCAACTCCAGCCGTAAGTGACAGGCCCCTTCGACTGTGGAGAAAAGGATTGTTGATATGATGTATGGAGAATTTCTATTCTCGATGGTGGTAAGACACAGGCACCATACCATCGCTGATGAAGAAAAACATATACTACAATCCTTTTCTTGTCTCGTTATGGTTTTTCGTAGCCATTTGACCTATGGCACGAAGGTAGAAACAAAGAAGAAGAAGCAATGGCAACGACCATCGATTGGTTGGTACAAATGTAATGCGAATGGTAGTTTCTTTGCAACTACAAGGATAGAAGCAACAGGAGTGATGATACGAGGTCACGATGGGGGCTTTGTGGCATCACGAGTTGTCTGGCACAATTCTGGCAATGATGCTCTGTGGATGGAAACCATGGCATGTTCGCAAAGTATGGCTTGAGATAGACTGCCTTGATCTGATTAAGCTATGGGGATCTCTTGGACACACAGCTGTCGGCGGCTACCTTGATACTCCACGACATCAGGAACTGAGCAGGAGCTTTGATGAGTTTTCTTTGGTTTTTGCTAATAGATCTTGTAACAAAGTAGCTCGTGCATGTGCTAGAGAGGTATCGTAGGGTCAACCAAGGGCAGAGTGGCATATAAACCCCCGGGTGCCCTACGTGGCTTGACCGAAGCAGATTGTAATCGATATGTGATAAATTAATGAAGCTCCCGTCTTCCCCTAAAAAAAGGAACATTGTTTAGGTGTTTATTTACTGGATTGGATGATCTCCCTCTTATTTATAGTACTATTAGTAAAACATCGTCCTCTGTTCTAGAGGAAGTTTGGTTCCGTGTTTTATTGGGCAGGACATCAGAAGAAAAAAGGATTGAGCTGGCATTTCACGATTAGAAAAAGTATGCAGAAATCATAGAGCACGATTTCCTCTAAATTTTGGCCAGGATTCAACAGACAGTTGGACTTATTTTTACACGAAAATATTCGTCAAGGAAATGGCGACTCAGAAATTCGAAACCTCCTTTACGTACGGTCAGTTAGAGTAGTCTGCGATCCAACGGCTGGTAATGATTGTGTGGCTTGTGCGACGGTGATGTGCCACTGGTGCTCTCACATTCAAAATACATTCTCAAAAAGCATGAAACATTCAAACGATCCAACGGCTGATATCAAAAGTTTTCACGTTTTTAACTTTTAGCCGGTTTGCACTGGATATGCTCTATATGTATATATATATATATTTTTCTCCGTTTCATTTTAAGTTGTTATTTTGAAGTTGAGTATAGGAATTAAGGAGAAGTAAAAAAATGTATAGTGAAAACCATGAGGAAAGAGAAAGAATGAATATAATGGAAGAAAGTCAATATTACATTAGGAAGAGAGAAAGGTGCATGAAGAGGTGAAAATGACATGTAAATTAAAAAGTGGGTAAAATTAAAATGATATATATTTTGAAACAGAAGGAGTACGAACTATGACATTTCAGCCTTTTTCCAAAAGATATGTGTATGAAACAAAGCAAAGAGACTATCGATGTGTGGATATCAACATATGAGGGGTTAGCCAAACTGCCCTTTGAGAGTTCGGCTAGAGGATGAAACACATTGTAATATCCAAAAGGATTATCAACATAAGAAAATAAAACACGGGGTCATTTTACCTAGGTTCGGGCCGCCCAGAGGATAATATATCTACGTCTAGTTTGTCTGTATTTCTCGTATTATTCATGGTGTGATACAAATCTAAGTACATAGAGGAGCTCATGTTCTTGAGCTATGGAGAGTAGAAGAAATATCAGCACATGAATGGTAGCGGGTTACGGGTCTGAAATGAACAATTCCAATTTACACTATTCACACGTTGATTTCACTTTTTGTTTCTCTTTGCACAACCCATTGCATCTCAACTTTTCCAACATGATAGATGATGATATGCACAACGTATTCGTATTTTTATTGCAATTTTTTATGTAAGCTTTGCGTTGCTACCGGCTGTGGGAGCATGATAGCACCACAAACTACAGAAGCACAAGATGTGTTCTCAGTGTCTTGTGTACTGGTGGAGAGGACCACAACCCTCCCCCCCCCCCACCACCACACCCACCCTTGCCTCGTGCGGCACATGTTGTTGTCTTGGGTTTTGTGTTGCTTGCTTCTCGTGCACACCTCAAGAGAGAGAGAGAGAGAGAGAGAGAGTAGTGGGTGTGGCCCTTACCATCACATGCATATGTCACCCATTCCTTGGTAGTGATGACTAACATGCATGCTAGCCTTTTGTCTTTTTTTTCCTGTCTTGATATTCTTTAGGGATCTTCTTTGCATACCACTTGTGTAGTACTAGGTGATGCTAGGGACCTTAGCCCCATATCACCCACAGAGGCTTTCTCCCAATATAATATCCCTTTCGTGGTTTTTTAAAAGTAATACTTGGAAATGGTGATAGGTTGGACAAATAGAGAATGCTAGACTTTTTAGAATAATCCTAGTCTGATGTTTGATTCGATGGCTTTGATGATGATCTAGGTTTTTGTTTGTAAAGTACATGAAAAATAGATGAAATTATGTAAGTTTTTTTTAGGGAATGAAATTATGTAAGTTGATGTTTGATTGGGTGAACACGATTCACACGCAAGATACGATGACCACTTCTCATAGTCTTAGGAAAACATTTATATGCATGTAAGATTACAAAGTTGAACCTCTGTGACCATTACAATGATTTATATTGGAGCAACTAAATTTAAGTGTATCTCTATGGAATAATGTAATTCTCTGGTTGAGAATATGCACGATCCTGTTTATCAAATAGTCAGTCTTCCGCCCATTTCCTTTCTGGAAATTCATATTATTCAGTCTCTAATCTGAGGTTGATTCTTGAGAGTTATTCATGAAGGAGATCAAGGTTTCAACGTATACAATGAAATCGCACAAATTTTGACTAGAAAGAAACATAAAATCGTCCGATGGCTTTCTTGTGTTTCTAGCTGTCCAGAGTTATTATATTTTAAATGAATTTGAACAGACTCTTGTTCAAAAGTACTAGTGTGAACAGAGGTTTGTGTTATTTGCATGCCCCGTCGTCTTGTGCCCCTTGCTGGCCCCGAGGAGCTGCAAAAGCTAGCAATGCCCTGGACGAGTCCAGTGTCTGCCGTTCACTTTTCTGCAGTTCATCTGATGGCTTCCTGGACAAGGCTGGGTATGTCACATATCCAGAATTTCGGGTTCATGTTTAATTACCGTAACACTTGCCTGTTACTTTGATATTCTAATATTTGCTAAATTCTGTTAACAGCTGAAATATAGAAGAGTTTAAAAATTCTTTTGGCCTTGTGCAGTTCCCCCTCCCTGCACCTTTGAACAACCCTGGTGTGATGGTCCCTCAGATATACACATACCAAGCCGAGTACTATGGTATCATTGGGGAGGTTATCGGCATTGTTCAGGAGCGTGCAGGCCTTATTGACAATGTACATGATCAAATGTCTTTCAACAATGAAACAGCAGGTTTGTTCTACTTTACAGTATTATGAGAGTACGTCCAAATAATTTGTTGATTGTCATTGCTGTTACATATATGAAACAGAAGGTTTGTTCTACTGTTGACAGTACATAGTCAGTGAAAAAATATTTGATGATTATTTCTGTTACATATATCCATTTACTGATTCCCTAACTCTTGTTGGATTAGCTTCATGATGAACTGTCAGCTTGCCCTTTATACCATTATTATGCTCATCTTGTAGCTTGAACTCAGTTAATATCCAGCATGTTCTATAAACATTCATGTTCTCTTTGTTTTTCTGGTGCGTATACTTTAAAGTTGTCATTAGTGAATATTTTTGCCCTTGGGTTATGAATGTTGGCATCTTTGATTACAGACTTTAGTCCTTATGTTCACTATGTTACTGTATGAGATGTTGAGAACATAGTGTTATGTTAACATGTGCTGTAAAAGCTATTAACCATAATGGAGGAACATTTAAGGATCACAAATGGATCTGCGGCGTTAGATTGTCATTGGATTTGATTTGTTGGTTGATTAATTTGATATATAATGCTTCATGTTGTTTTGATGACCTAATGGGAGGGTTTCATTTCAGTGTTAGTGTTATACTTTGTTATGATCTTGGTATTATGATAAAAATGTCACATGCTGATGATGTCTCATTGTTTGTTATAGATATTGTCAGGCAGCTGAATCTAATGAGGCTAACTGCAAAAGGAACTGCTGAAGACATTGCTCATGATGATGGTGCCATTCCTTTCCCCGTTCCTCAAATCATTACCGCAGCTGTTGATGAGCTAATGGTGGAGTATCAGGTTAATGTTGTACCAGAGGCACCGGCCAATGTGCCTGACCTTTCAATCGGCGGGTTAAAAAGTTTTGGTGATCTTTGATCTAGGCTACTAAATTCTCAGTCCTCTTAAAACAAAGATATGTTACAAAGGGACCTTGTCTGTAATAATTATGGTTTGCAATGGTAGAACTTTATGGATCTGACTCCGATATGCTATGTTTTGATTTGTTTCTATGGATAATTGCTGTCTTATTGCTAGGGTTTATGTTGCACTTTTCTGATTTCATTTGATTTGCATCTTTGAGTTTCAGCATAATTTTTATTGGGTCAGGTCAGTGTCTGATGCATGATACATGCATGTTGGTTGTGGAAAGGGCTATCTCTATACCGATCAATTCATGTGATGGTCGATTGATGTGTTGTTCAGTTTCTTACCAACCCTGAAGGTTTTCTGTAATTGAAGTTCTGGTACCACGTGGCATTCTTTAGCTTGATCGAGGTTGGATATAAGGCGTAGAGGTTTGGTTATTTTGTTTAATGGTGATATCTGTGTGCAACTTTGTTTGGGATCATTCTTCTAAATTGTGTCTTGGAGTTTGATTTATTGTGCTAGCTAGTATTTTGTGGGGCTTATCTCTTTCTGAACTTTATTATATCTAATGTAGGATTTGTTCTGCTGATGTACGGAAGTTATATGATTTTGGTAGAATTTCTTTGTAGTGTTGTAACAAAAATAATTGGTTGTTGATTGGTTGTGATATTTGCCCATTTGGATAGTATATATGCCTAAGGAGATTGACCCATAATATCTTATAAAGTTTGTCCACATATTTAGCAAGTTCATTATGTCAGCAAGTCCACATATTTAGCAAGTTCCTTTTGAAACCTCAGCAAAGCGGTTCATTTTGTCAAAATGTTCATTATGTCTCTCTCCAATGCTGGTTTCAAAATATCAATGTGCTCAACGGTGCTGCTTTCAATGTGCTCAACGATGGCTGCTGGTTATTTTAGCTCAGCCTACCTGAGTATGATAATTGATAATAGTTAGTGTATTGCTAACAGTCTTGTTTCCATTTTGGTAATCAAGGCAACATTGTCTTCTACACTTTGTAAGCAATGGGTGCTTCAAATTTTGATTCCAAATGTCTGCTATTTTTTTACCCGTCAGTTATGTAGATTAATCATACCTATTTTTGTTTGGAACCATGCATGACTTCGTGTAATTAACATTGAGGCCAAATGAACTGCGAGAAGGCATGTTTTATTATGCTGGGACAAAAGAATTCCGTTCTGATTCTTCATTACTAGTATCAAAGTTCTTCTGGTTCAATATCAGAATTGAGTCTTGATATTGGACAATTCAAAAGCCTTTGAATGGACAAGTTAGTAGTGTTGACTCGAAATTTCTAGTAGCGAAGGAAAAGCGTGAAACAGTGTAAGTTGTTGCTCCTCAGAAAACACATAGAATAGTCTCATGGGCCTTGCCTTGGCAGCTCGAAAATGGTTGGGGCACTAAAACCAAATGTACATTACTAATGGTTGGTGTCGTCCTTATACACTGACAATTCAAAAGTCCACCTCGTTTTGTTTTGGATGGAGAGTTTTAGTAGTGTATTATTTATGAGGATTAATAAAGGAACATCATCAATAAATTCGAAATTTAAATGTTTAATGATATCATTTTTTTAATTTGCATGTATCATGGATTTGAACAACAATCGAGCATTACTAATTGTCGAGTGATGGTATGCTTTGCCATCAAATTTAAAGGGTTTAGTGGTACCACGTACAATTAATCTGCTCATCTAGGTGTTGTTTGACGCATTTCTGATATAGGATTTTCTAATATTTTTTTATTTTTGAGCTTTAAAAATAATAATACTTCCTTAGCAATTTGAAAGCATGTGACCTTTATTCCGTGGAATGCTAGCGCTCGTTTTTAATCCTTAATTTTGCCAATCATTACGGTCTCATGATGATACCATTAGCAGTTCCACTGTTTGGTTCACTTCTGTACCAAGGTGTTTATGGATTAAATATATTGGTTGCAGTTTGTGAGAATTTTTGCCCTGCTTCTTAACAGTCTTTACTGGTCCAAGCCTGGATTGAAAAATGTGGACGGAAGTGGGAACAAGTAGCTGTTGAGTATCAGCTTTCCGTGTAGTTGAATGGTCTGATCTGAACTTTTCCGTGGTAGGAGAAATCTCGTTCCACTCAAAGTTCTGGTTCAATATCAGAATTGACAATTGAATCCTCTGGTAGTGCATTCCATTGTGCACTACTCTTACCACGCAACTGTTTGCGTGTCAGGATTTATATATATATATATAGTTCCCTAAGTGATTGATCAAACTTTGAAAAAGTAAATAAGAACGACTGCAGGATAGATGGACCACACGGCATCGATTCAAATACAGGTACAAAGGAAACAGATTGCAACATTCAGTTCATCTATTTTCATATGGTAGCTGGATCGACACCACACCAAACATCATAATAGTTAAACAACTAAAACAAACATCACCCGAACGCACCAAATCCTGTCTTGAAGGCAGACACCAGTGCACCACACATCAGGGCAGGTACAATGGTGCTGTCTAATAGCCTGTCTCATGCATGCCACCTAATCTTCAGACTACTTATCAGACAACCTGTACAATGAGTAGTCTTTTTAGTTGTCTCATAGGTATCCACGTCACCCTTAATTTGTGGGGAGATCAAATAGATATTGTGGCCTTCTATAACTGCTAACTTCATAGTTTTCACGTGATATTGGCTTTTTAACAACATATACCGGATAAAATAAAATAAAAAGTTTATGAAAAATGAATACAAGAGGAAGCGTATCTTATGTCTAATTTATATTGGATAGAAGTAATTGAACAAAATGAGAAATTACATAAAAATATTCCTCTAACACAAATGAACTAGTTACTACGTTGCCGGATATGCTCGACTAAATCCTTCTTCAGCTGGGCATGCATTGGTCGTGCACGAATCTTGGAATTTCTTTGTAATACTGTAGAAAAGTCTATTTGATCCCCTGTTCTTGCTTCTGGTGGCAGAGCATAGGATAAACCTGGAGTCCTATTTAAATCAAATGAAGTGACGCCTGGTTGTCGTTCATCTTCAATAATCATATTAGGAAGAATAATGCATGCTTTCATGACATGTCCAATAGATACCCTCTTCCACATCCGTGCTGGACGATTAACAATGTTAAAACGAGACTGCAATACCCCAAATGTGCGCTCGATATCTTTTCTTGCTCCTTCTTGCATCCTCGCAAACTTTTTATCCTTATCAGTCCGAGGAGCTGGAATTGTCTTAACAAAAGCAGCCCATTCTGGATATATACCATCAGCAAGATAGTAACCAGTATTGTATTCTTTTCCATTAACTGTAAAATGCACATCAGGCGCTTCACCCTTCAATGTTTGTATAAACAATGTTGACTGATTCAATACGTTGATGTCATTGTTAGCTCCAGCAACACCAAAGTAGGCATGCCATATCCGAAGATCATGTGAAGCTACAGCCTCAAGAATCATCGTTGGTCCCTTTTGATCGCCACGGGTGAATTGTCCTCTCCATGCAGTGGGACAATTTTTCCACTGCCAGTGCATACAATCGATGCTCCCTAGCATGCCAGGAAAGCCACGAGACTCGTTAATCTGCAATATACGCTCAATTTCCTCAACCGTAGGAGGACGCAAATACTCTGCCCCGAACATTTGAATCACCCCTTGGGCAAACTTTTCCAGGCACTCCAATGTCGTGCTCTTGCCAATCGATAGGTTCTCGTCGAGTGCATCTGCAGGGGTGCCATATGCTAACATACGAATTGCAGCCGTACACTTGATCAATGGTGAGAGTCCTTTTCTATTAGTTGCATCTATCCTTTGAGTGAAATATGGAGACCACCGACCTAGAGCAGTCACGATCTGTAGGAACAGTGACCTTCCCATCCGAAATCTTGTGCGAAACATCTTATCTGTGTACAGAGGGGCATCACAAAAGTATTGGGACACTAGCTTTTCATGTGCCTGCTCACGATCCCTGGGTATGTGTTCCCTGCCACCACTTTGACGCCGGCTTGATTGAGCTGTTTCTTCTGCTTCGATTTGTGCCCTCAGCTTTTCCTCAATTGTTGAGGCAATAGAGTCAAAGGCCGCTTGCTCAGCAATGAAACTATCAAAATCTTCCTCTAGGTCTAAAGACTCTAATGACTCATTATCTTCGAATTCATCCGATGATCCATAGGACCCTGATTCTTGCGACATACTGAGTTGTAGGTACAAGATTCTTGCTCTAGCTCGCAGCCGCCACAAATATATATAGGTATGTTTGGTTCACGTAATGAACTCGGATGCTTAAACACGATGAAACGTAAAGGATTCCTTTTCGTATTTGGTAAGCACGTGAAAGCATAGGACTCGACGACGGAATAAAGAATGATAAATACAAGCACTTTTCAAACAGGAAGCTGAGATAGTTCACGGAAGCACTCACGGTAAATAAAATATGACAATGACATAGTTCTCGGGGCACATAAATAAATTAACTAGGAAGTCCTAAAAAAGCTGACTAGGAAACTGGAAAAGCAACCTGTAGCTTCAATAAACTAGAGACTAAAATAAGAATGCAAAACAATCTTTTCTCGAGTCTTGACAGTAATGGCACCTTGATCAGCCATGTAGAAGAACCTGAAAAGAAGTGGCAATGCACATTAATATGTCAGTAGCAAGTAAAATATTTTGCAGTCAGCACCATTTATTGGCAAGGATAACATACCTGCAAGCATTAAGCAAGATTGCCAAAAATCTTCTGTCGTAGACTCTTTGTTGCAATAACATGCTCAGCTTTCATCTCATCATCCAACTGACTTGTATCCATTGAGATCAGGGATTTATACATTTCAATCATTTTTTATTCCTTATCGTGCATTTTCCCCTCTTTCTCAAGTAATTTAGCCTCCTTCTTCTCCTTTGCGGCAAGATGGGCCAGTCGTGTTGATTCCTTCCTGTCAGCAGCAATTTGCTGGTGTTTCTCCAGCACCTCAATGCGATCTTCCTTAGCTTTAACTAGCCCTTCTCTCAACCTGTCAATCTCCTCCATAGTTGTTGAAGTAGCCTTCCCCTTTCCTTTGTTTGCACGCTCCTCCTTGGCTTTCTTACACCCTCCTGGACGAGGGAGATCAGTGAACTCATCAGGAGAGGATGTCAGGTCCACAGGCTCATGCATCTCAGAATACTTTCGCTTGTTAGATCCATTGAGGTCCTCATTATATGTATGCCACTTTGGCTGATCTCTAAGAATCTTCCAGCAAGCTATGAATTTGAACGGACCCTCTTCAAAGTCTTCCTCATAAAATTTCATGGCTTTGTCCATTACTTGTTCATCAGACTCTCCACTAGCACGCAGTCGTTCTGCTTTCAACCATGAGCTTTGAAAAGCATTGACAATTCTATTTACTTTATGCCACTGTTCCTTCAACTGCTTAAATTCCCTCTTGCGATCATCCGCAGTTGTGCTATTGAACATATTAGTAACTGCACCCCAATACTGATCATTTCTCTTCCAGTTTGCATCAATTGGATCGTTTGAGTTTTTCAACCATGCACTGACCTGCATTGTAAATATCGATGGTTACAGACTGCAAAAACAATAAGAACATGATGAATAAGTACCAAATAGTTAACAGATTTTTACCAGTCTTATGGTCTCATCTAGTGTCCATATCATCCTCCTCCCAGGCCTACTGCCTCCACCATATCTATTACCTTGGCCACTATCAGTATCATCAATAATAGGAGTAGCAAGTGGATCAGGGGATGAATGTGTAACGTTTGGCTGGAACCTATCTGCCTCACTTTCTGTGACCTTTGGTTCCTCAGAAGGACCATATGAAGCAGTGCCACTATAGTAGGGAAAATTTCCGAACATAGGAGCCATACTACGAATTTCTTCAGAAACAGGGTAGTTTGATGATTGTTGCAAGTAATTGAGGAAACCTCCAGGTGGGTGAGAATTCATTTCACTGTAGAAAATATTATGTTATTATGGAAGCAGAAAAACTTGTGGATTTGAATGATCCAGACAACTTACATACAAAAATAACTTGTGAAGTTGAACATTGTTGTTACACAGGAGAAAAAGGTCAGACCATAAATCATAGTATATACTATGAATTAACCTAAACAGGCAGTCCTAGTTAACCAAACTAAAATCTCTCTAAGAGTGCTTGCAAATGATCGATATCACAGGCCATTCATAGACAACTAATCCATGTAATTTCGCGAATCAATACTCAATACCATGTACGTGTTAATAACAGTGAATAATATAAGTACTTGCTAATTTTGATACAGTAATCATACCTGTTCTCTTGGCTTGGAGCGCACATGCCATTCGAATCTGTACTATGGACCACGGAAGAAGAAAGTTGAGGCACAAAAGCAGATGGTGTCTGCAACCATGTTCGCCCAGGCGTAGCTTGCATCGTTGGTGCCTCTGTCAGTGCAGGTGTGGAAAAGGGCACGGGATTCACCATGGACCTTGCAGGTTGGCGAGATGGGGATGGCCCCCGAGGATTGGAGCGTCGGTGGCGGGCACTGTTTTGACCAGCGGGGACGGGCGCCATCAGTTGTGCGTTGGAGAGGATCGCCGTGGTTGCGGTCAGGGAGGCGAGTCGCAGGTTGGGGACAGAGAAGAAGATTGATTTTGGAGGTGGAGGCGGCGGATCTACACGAAAAGCTTATATGTTCGGCGAAAACATGATGGAGCTTGGCGCCATGAGAAACAATTCGCGCGCAAAAAAGAGAGGAGAAATTGATGTTCGCGCCAACAGATCCGTGGAGAATGAAATAAATCCGTATTCCAGGCAACGAGAGACGTACAACGGCGCCTGTGCCGTCTCATCAACTGGAAATTTCGTGAATCAGCTCGTTGCCACGGGAAACAACGGCTTCTCTCTCTCTCCTCCTTCTCTCTCTTCCACCTCATCAAAAAATCTATGTGGTACTGCATGAGACGGGCTATTAGACTGCCTACGTGTAGCGTTGTACATACCCTCATAATAGATATTAAACATAATTAAAACATCAACCCAACCCACCAACCAATCCTCTCTCGGCCAAGCTAATTCTCAAGCGCCACATCGTCGTCTCCGACCTCCACCTCCTCAAGGGCGTAACCAGTGCACATGTACTGCTCGAGGATGTCCTCATCCTTCATGCGAATCTTGTCAAGAGTGGCGGTGACGCTGGCCATGATGGCACGCACCTCATCCCCATTCTTGGATTTGTTCACGTCCAGGAGCTCCTTTGGCATACCACGGAACGGCTTCGGAGGGTGCGCCGGTAGGTAGTCGATGTACCCCTGCTTCACCCTCACCATCTTCTTCTTCCCAGCCCCCGCCATAGACGGCTTGACCTCCGTTGCCTCCTCGGGCATGACGATCTTGGGGGCAGCTTTGGGCCGCCTAGTGACGCCGATCTCGTTGCCGCCGCCCGCCGACATCATCTCCAAACGCCCGGTACCCATGCTCGCCATGGCCTTTCTCGCCCTCTCGCGTCTCGCCTATCCCCCTAACCCTAGATCTGGATTGCGAGACTGCGGCGACGACGGTTGTGTGGGATAGCGGCCAAGGATGTCGCACGAGAAATAGCAAGGAAGCCCTAGGCACCGTGCAGATGATGGGGCTTTTTTTCGAAAGGTGATGGGGCTTGTTTAATCTGCTGGTCATACTAGCCCAATAAAAAATCCAGAACCCACCAACGTATAGGCCCAGTCTGGATATATTGATTCATGATTCGTGGAATCCAGAACCTTTTTTATATCCGGGCCTCTTGAAAAACCATATCGGACACTTTTTATGCCCCATATGCCTGGACGCTGTAAAATGCCACGTAAACATGATGGTGCCAACCGGATTGCTGAGTTGGCATACAAGGCGTCAACAATATTCTAAAAGGAATATTTTGTCCTAATCTATTCTCTTCTCTACGTCCAGTTTTCCAGCAACCGTTCATATTCTATATTTATCTTCTATATCAACTATCATCATCTTTCATCTCTTCTCCCTTTTTCTTTTCATTTATTTTCTTTTATAATAGTTTAGCAATCCATTTTTATTAAATAATAGTGTTTTTCCTTTTTTTCTCCCTTTCCTTTTTTTTTCTTTTTTCTTTTTCCCTTTTCCTATTTTGTTCTTTCCCTTGTTTTCTCTCCTTCTCGGCCTCTCCACCCCGGTCTCGTACGACCGCGCCCCTACCTCTCCGCCTAGGCTTGCCTCTCGCGCATCGAGTGCGCCTCTCCTCCTCACCTCCTCGCTGCCGTAGCTCGGCTCCTCCGTGCGCCCCTCCCTCTATGCCCCGGCCTCCCCTCTTGCTCCTTCTCCTCCACCGCACGAGCTGTCGTCGACGGGCCTCTTCTTCCCCGCGCGTCGCCGCCTCCTCCTCGTCCGACACGACGAGGACCGGAGCTCGAGGCCTCCGGATCCTGCGTCCATTGAGCACCGGCCTCGCGGCACGGCTTCCCGCGCCCCTCCTCACCGACGCTCGTAGCTCGATTCGAGGCGAGCTCGGCACCCATGGCGTCACGACTCGCTGGTAAGGGAGCTCCGCACCCATGGCCCCGCCGTTGTCGCCTAGCGGAGATCCGGCCATGCCTCCACCGCGCCGCGCACGACACCGACGGCGCCGGGGCCCATCCCACCCACGCGTGCATCGCCCACGGCCTCCTTCTCCCTTGCGCCCTGAATCTCCCCTTCCTCCGCAGCGACGAGCTTCGACCGACGAGGGATGGCGCTGCTCCTCCTGCTCCCCTCCTCGTGGCCCTCTCTTCCCCAGATTCGGCCGTCACGGAGCTCCGGCCACGAGCTCACTCATCCCTCTCCTCTCTCCGGATCCGACGTGGGCGTGCGCCTCGAGCTCACGGACGACGGCTGCGGTGAGCTCCCGGCACCTAGGTAGTTGGGATGGCGCGAGGGCGCGCGGGCCCCATACCACGTTGGCGGGAAGCGTTCGTAAGCTTCATTTGTCATTTCCAGGTGCGAACGCTTGCGTTGCGGATGGCTTACAGCAGCTGCGGTGTTGCGGTTCTTTCGCCATCCGGGTACTCTAGTACCGGGTACCGCACCCCGGTGCGGATAGTCCGAAAGTTGCCTAGAGGGGTGGGGATAGGCAATCTAGATAAAACCCCGAAAATCACAACACGTAAAAACGAAAAGGTTAAATTCGCCCTCGATTGGAACTTCGTCACCGACGGAACTTCCGTCGGGGTTGAGGGGAAAACCTAAGGATCGACAAAGGAGATGGAATCTTATGATTCCACTTGAATGGAAACCTCTCTTAGCCTCTTGAGAGTGTTGTACCTGCAGGAATTCAATAGACACACCACATACGAGTAGATCGGGTGATAAACACCAAGAGAAAACAAACAAGCACACAACAAACAAACGCGAGGGACACGGAGATTTCTCACCGAAGTTCGGATCTCTCACAAAGAGGTTCCTACGTCTCCGTTGAGGATATCACAAAGAGCCGGGTCTCTTTCAACCCTAATCCTCCCAAGTGGCCACAAAGGTCAAACTTGGTTTTCTTCTTCTTCCTTCGATTCTTTTCCTTGCGGAGGCGAATCACAACCTTCACAAATTTCCCAAGGCTCACCACAAGCTTAGGAGCTCTAGGATAACACCTAGCCAATCTAGGAGAACGAATCTCCAAGAGTAACAAGTGAAAACGAGATTAGTTGCTAGGGAAAGATATGCTCTAGGTTGGGATGATGCTATCAAGCTTGGAATCAAGATGGGAGCTCTCTCAAATGACCTTGGATCTCAAAGGGAATGGATGGGAGTGAGAGAGAGAGAGCTTGAGCAAGATTTGTGAGTTCAAAAGCACCAGCAACTTTGCTCACGGGTTGGTCAAAGCTATATATAGTGAGGGCTCTCAAAGAGCCGTTGCTAGGTCAATAATTGACTTGACGAAACTTCCGTCACCCCATAAAGTCAAAGGCGAAAAGTGCCGGGACGGAACTTCCGTCCCAACTCTCTGGAATTGACGGAACTTTCGTCAACCACGACGGAACTTCCGTCGGTGGAGATTTGAACCGGGAAAAGTCCCAGGGCGAAACTTCCGTCCAGCTTGGCACTTCCATGCCAAACTCTGTGGAATTGACGGAACTTCTGTCCTAGGCGGTGAAAAGTGGAATTGGTTGGCTTTTTTATCTTTGTATTTGGGTTCCAAGATGTTTGAAGGTAGCTAGAGCATATTTTTCACCGCACGTAAGATCGTTTCACCTCACTTAATAGTTTGGCACACCTATACTCAAAAAGCTACAAATCTAAACTTGAGGCTCTCGCTTTGAGTACTTTATCATCTTTTGAATGAGGGGTTTACTTTCTCACGTTTTGGGTATTGATTCATTGATATCCTGCATATTCACTCAATAACACATTAGAGTTTTTAATTCTTTGTCATTTATCACGAAAACCCACTAGAGGGCCTAGTTGCATCTTCATTCTCCCCTTTTTGGTGATTGATGACAAATAATTAAAAAGGGATAAGGATATCAAATAACGAAGGAACGAAACAAACAAAATATAGCGGAGCTCCCCTAAAGAGATGCATGGGTCATACAAACATGTGAGAGAGCTCCCCCTATATTTTGTGCTACAATGTGCGCAAGTGGCATGAGCAAGTGTGAAAGTAAAACAGCAAGAGCGCAAAAGCGGCACACCACAAAATGCAAGCCTCAAATATTACCAAAAGCATTAATCGACACATTAAAGTAATAAGCATTCACCATTCATCATTCAATGTCATAGCTTGCACGTAATAAAAGACTAGCCCTATTACAATAAGGCAAGCACAAACACAAAGTCCCATACATATAAAGTTCCATGAGTTCCAACACTAAGAGAAAGAACGACACTAAGAACGACACGACACGACACGACACTAGTGATCCCTTTTTCTCACTCTCTCCCCTTTGGCATCAAGGCACCAAAAAGTAATGAAAGGAAGGAGAGCAAGAGGGGGAATCACTCGTCATCCCCGGAGGCAAAGGCGTCTTCTTCTTGTCCTTCTTAGCCTCCAAAGTCTTCTTCCTCTTCATCATCATCATGAGTTGTATGAGATCCTTGTCCTGGTATTTGCCACCACTCTGCTCCACCACACTCCTACTCCCATCAAGCTCCATCTGGTTGTTGTCTTGATCTAGCTTTCCTCCCCAGCACTGTACACCATTTTGGGTGTCTTCATTAGCTACACCACATAGCGTGTCCCCGGGATAGGGCTCACTGTTATGGTGACTCCCTTCTCCACCAACCTCACTCACTCGAAGCATTAGTAGATTGTGGCTGCGCTGAAAGGAGCGCAGCTGTATCTACCACCCCATCATTTTCTTCAAAGTTGATCCTTCGTGGTGCAGCCCTCGTGACCCCATTCCGAGTTTGCTTGATTGGGCTTTGACCATCATCTTTCGGTTCAAGCATCTATGTCACCCGAAGCGGTTGATGTCCTGCTGCTCCTCTGCTTCTCCATTGGCTTCCACCTCTGCTCACCACTTCTTTGGTGATGAAAGCCACTGGAGTTACTGCCAGCTGACCACCTACTCCTAAACTCAGCACCCCCTCTTCTTTGATGGATGCACCCTCAACCAATCTCCGAATTGCTTAGAGCTTTCCTTTCCCACACATTCATCGCAATCCCTTTCAACATGGCCTAACCTTCCACATATGTAGTAGAAGTTTGGAACTCCATTGTTGAAAGCTTCGAGAAGGAACATCTGGATTTGCCTTTTGTATCTCCTTTTGGAATTCCTCTCCGTTTCGACATGTCTGTGATGTGTGATGGGCCAAATGGATGTGTTCGCAAGGGGCTAATGAAAGTCTTGGGATGAGAAAATATCGGAAACGTGAAGGCCCAATAGGATTTAGGTCTAACGTGTTCTACAACTTGTCAAACTAATTTCTCAGCGAAATGTGGATTTCGGCGTGAGAGAGCATCGTATTCTCCCTACTACCGACACATCTATGGTCCCACCGCACGAGAGGGAGCAGCAAATGTGCAACTTTCAGAAACTAGCCACTAGGACTTCGAAGTCTACGAGCGAGCGTCCATACTAGTCTTTATTCCTTCGACAGCCTGTTCTTCAGCCTAGCTCACTTGCTTTGCTCCCCCGTCGATTCTCCTGCAGAGCAGAGCAGTGCGCCACGGAAAGAGCGGAAGAACGCGCCGCCCGCGACTCCGGCCACCGGCCGCCGTCAGAACGTCGATTTCCGGGAGGTCGTTTCCTGGTCTCCTCTTCCTCCTCCCCCTCTTTTCCACCTCCTCTTTAGCAGCTCACTCTCAGCAGTAAGTTAAGCCGGCGATATTCGTCTGACCGTTCCTTGTATCGCAGGGCGGAACGCCCGGCGCCTGTTCGACGAAATGCCGCCGGGGAGAAGAAAGAGAAAGGCCAAGAGACAGGCCAATGCGAGCGCCATTGACGCGCTGCCGGACGGCGTCATAGAGCACATCCTCGGGTTCCTGCCCGCAGAGGAGGCGGTGCGCACGTGCGTGCTCGCCCGCCGCTGGCGCCACCGCTGGAAATTCGCCGCGGCCCTGCGCGTCGTCAGCACCACCGGCCACTTCTTGGAGCCCGCAGACAGGCTCCGTGAGTTCATGGACAATCTGCTGCTCGGCCGTGGAAGCGCGCCGCTCGATTTGTGCGAGATCACCATCGGTGACCGGGACACGTTGCTCCTGGATGAAGCCGTGCTGGACCGAGTGGAGCACTGGTTCCGCCATGCTGTTGGGAGCAAGGTTCAGGTTCTCAGGCTCCGTTTATTTCATGACCCATACCATGAGCTAGACGACCTGCCTGTGGTTTCCAACCACCTCACAAGGCTAGAGTTGGGTCGTTTGGACCTTCAGGGCAGCTTCCTTAACTTTTCTGAATGCCCCAACCTGGGTCCTGGGATACCTCCAGTTTGAAGACTGTAATCTTACACTCGAGTCAGACAAGTTCTCTTTCCAATCCCTGAAACATTTGAACATCACCTGGGGCAGTCTCTGTTCAACTGTGAATTTTGATACCCGTATTCGCATATCTGCTCCGAAATTGGTTTCACTTGTTCTGGACAATGTTTTCGGGAGAGCTCCAATTATTGAAAGCTTGCCATCGTTAATGGAGGCATATGTCAGAATAGGTGATTCTAGCGACCAGTGTGAGCTATGGGATGAAAACTATTGGGACTGTGATTGTGAGTCCTGTGACACTCATGGTCTTGGGAACAGATGCGTTCTTCTTCAGGGCTTATCAGAAGCTAAGAGTTTGGTGTTGAATTCTAAGCCTACAATGGTAGAACTTCATGTTCATTTTTGTCTATTATATCGTAACTCGTCAAATTATTTCCACTGCATTTTCTGTATTTTTCAAATATAAGATGTCATCTAGAGTGGCCCTACATTTTTCACATTCATTGCACCAACAGCTAAGTTTCTTATATAAATCAACACCCGCACTGAGAATTAATTCATGTCTTTTGCACTTTGTCTAGTACATTTTCAAAAGGGAAATGAGATGGTGCCCTACCTTTAGCAACTTAAAGAAGTTGTGCCTCAATGAGTACTGGCTTGTACCTCCTGAGTTCCACATGCTAGCTTGTATTCTTGAACACTCACCAATTTTGGAGGAGCTCACTCTTGAATTTTATTCCGAGGTACATTTCTCCCCAATGAACTGCTGCTAGATTGTACAATCAATAACAATATTTATTTGAAGGAAGCATTTATGTGTACTACAGGTACATGGCTCTAAACATTTGGAATTGGAAGGAAGCATCAGTTGCATTGAGAGACCGACTATGATTTCTGAGTACCTGAAGACAGTCAAAGTAAAATGTGCAATTGTTGAAGACACTGTTGTCAGTGTTCTGAAATTTCTCCATGTTGTTAACATATGTATGTGGACTTCTTTCTCTGTGCTTCCATTTTTATGATATTTGATACAACCTTGATTTGCATGGCAAAAGGCAAGTAACAATGAGAATAAAACTCACTTACTCTTAAAAAAATCCATTTAACTTAATGCAATGCCACATATGGCTTGCTTTTTTCCTCGCTTCTTATTTCTAAACACTAGCATAAATGACTATGCCTATAAATGCTGATATCTATGTATGCTTCCTCCATTTTCTTTAAGGCTCACCAAAATACCAATCACATGCCAGTGCTGACTGAATAGGACACTTTGACACCTTGTACTTGCTTAGAGACATAGTGAATCTTTAGCCCCACAAATTCAATAATAGTAACTGGTATAATACAATCTATTACTTTTTACAAGCAGAAATAGTTGTATTCTTACATAGCTACAATAGTATGTATCAGACAATTAATTAAGGGTTTGTATACCTTCAGCTTCATTGAATATGTAAACATAATAATGCTTGCCTGTGAAGTTTCTAATTGTGTAATGGGTTCCAGCATTTTAAGTTTGTTGTCAAGAAAAACGTGACATTCTGTAATCTCTATGGACAAGGTCAAGTCAAGTCTGGTTGAATGAATGTTGTTTTCCTTTCTACAGGTTTCAGGTATGAATAGACATGCATGATCTCATTTACCAGCATTTTGTTGAAGGTAAACATCTACAAAGGTCATGGGATGTTTAAATTGAGCAGCATCATATATAGTAATGTACATTGACTTATCCTGAATGTTTGACTTTTTGTTTAGTTTGGAGTGGGCACAAGACTTATCGGCATTTTCTGCATACTTAGACTTGCTCAATAGTTCTGAACTGTGGCAGAAATATCTACATTTAGTTACCTCCCTTTTTCTTGGTTGCCCCTAATGATTGTATTTGTGTCTTGCTAGTGGCCTGTGTATGATGAGTGATCTATGATTTATTCTTTTTCCATACATCTTGTTGACTATAGTTATTCAACCCTTCTGTAATGAATTGTTGGCATGTATCTTTACACTGTATTTCTTGCCTATGGAATCTGAACATTATTTCCATAAGAGTTTTTTTTCCTACTTTATGCTTACAAATTAATTTCCATTCACTCTGCAGATGTGTGCTGCCTCATAGATGTAGAAACATGTACTCGCACCTTTAGGTCCAGAAGTTCAACTGAACTTATCTATTGGTTGCATGTTTCTTAAAGCTGTCCACGTTCCTATGCTTTTGCGACTGATTGAACACTTCTCAAAGTGATTCTTTTGTTCCCTTTTTTGTGTGTGCATTAGTTTCTCTGTATCAACATCGTGAAATTTTAAGTGAGTTATTTAATATATGTCGTTCCATCTTCTCAAAAGGTAATGTTAACTAAATGCACTCCGATAAAAAGTAGAACTGAAACCATCAGTCACTATTGTTGACTCAGTACCAGACTTATTGAATATGTTAATCTGATTAATCTCAATAGTTGGTCAAGTGAATTCATATCCCTGGAAGTCTGCTCCAGCATTTTTTGTATCAAGGAGCTTTTGATTCTATATGCCTGCATATCCATAGCAGTTAACTAACTTATTTTGCCATTCCATTTTGTACAGGTTATAGTTCTTTTATCAGACGTGCAAGAAATTCTGGGTTGTCTCTGATATACTACCGCTACCTGTTAACTCTGCAAGGCTCAAGAAGACTGACAATGTTGCCGTATTTTGTCTATATATCATGTACATTTTGGTGCCTTGAAACAGTGTTAGACTTCCACTCATCACAAGGTGTTGAATTGGCATAGCAAATCTGTTAAGCACTTTTGCCACCTAACTGGACCTAACGCTCTAGCAGATAATGTCATGTTATTACATGGCGCTCTTTTACTAGTTCATTTGAATTTGTACAGTTCTGATATTGCATGCCAAACGGGACCAGTATGCTCACTTGAGCTGAATGGGAAAATGGTTAGCTCGTGCTTGGTCCTCTCTACATCTTGTTGTTGCGAACGACATTTTGACCAAGCTCGCCACGGCGAATCAATGAAGTGGGAGCAGTAAAATAATACATCTTTCCTTTTTTTCAATTGACTGAAAGTTTAGGACTTTCAATCAGTATTGCTATGGGATTGTGGACCGTTTGTTCTTAGTGACTCTTTTCTCTCCCAGTCAAAATAAGCCTTAGCTAAGCCCTTGCATTGCGCGTGCCGATGTTGTGAAGGACATTACCCAGTAAGCTCATTCAAGAAATGGAGAAATGGTAATAATATGCTTTGTTGTAGGAAGTATAGTTGGTTGTCTAAAGCGAAATGAGGCGTAGGACCTGCACAACTCATTGCAAATGTACATACTCGCAAATCATACAAGTTTTTCCTTGGACAACGAAATTAAATTCCCTCGAGTTATGTGCTTTGTTTTCTACTTCCTCTGTCCTTTAGTATAGTACATTTTTGACTTCAGACATCTATTTTGACCATTCATTTTATTTAAAATATTTATAGAAATAATATTTTTATAAATATTTTAAAAAATATAAGATAAATGGTCAAAGTCGATGTGTCCCGATCAAAAACGTCATAGGCCCCGTTCGTTTTCCGCCCTCTAAAATTTAGCACTGTCACATCAAAGAGAATTTTATTATTTATAAATATCTCAATCAATTTAATGACAAAACCATTTTGACAGATTTATGCTAATTTTCGAGATGAATCTAATAAGCTTAATTAATCTATGTTTTGCTAAAGTGATGCTAGAGTAACCGTCTTCTAATCACGACTTAATTAACCTCATTAGATTCGTCTTGTGAATTAGTCTAAGGGCATATAATCTATTTCATAATTAAACTTTATTTAATACTCATAAATAGTAACACTCTTTTTGATATGACGGCTAGTATAAAATTTAGACCCCGGAAAACGAACACACCCTAGACCCCGTTCGTTTCCCGCTCTCTAAAAATTCAACACTCTCACATCAAAGAGAATTTAATTATTTATGAATATTTCGATCAATTTAATGACAAAACTCTTTTGACAGATTGGTGTTAATTTTTTAGATGAATCTAATGAGTCTAATTAATCTGAACCATAATGAATTGTACGTTTTCCTAGTTGTCCTAGCCTACTGCAGGTCTACTGCAGAGTGGGTAGCCTGTTCTGGGCGGCAGGGCGAGATTCCGTGGCCTCCCAAGTCAAGGCGGGGGAGAGAGAGACTGTGGCAGGCGTGTGCAAGTAGCCATGACCGTCCACGCGCAGGTCATGGGAACTCGTTCCTATCCTTCCGTGTGGTCTTGTCGCAGGCCAGCCATCTCTCTCTTCTTCAACTGCAAGAGAAGCGGCCGTTCAGCAACGCTTTGGCCTGCACGGTTGGGATCGTACGCTTTGGCCTGCACGGTGGTTTTGCGTGAATTGTTTGGGAGCTAAGCATGGTTTCTTTCAAATATCGTTAGCTCGTACCGTTAATAGCGAGCTCCACCAATACCTCGGTTTTCATTATTATTGATAAAATCGACCGAAAAATCGTTTGGTTTGCAAAATCAATTCAAATTTCAGTTGGCCCAATAAGAAAAACGGTCTTTGACCACTTTTCACGATAAACCGCTCGATATTAGCGGTTTCTCGACAGTTTATAGCGCTGCGTCGGAAAAAAAAAAGAAAAATAAAGGGAAAAATAAAAAAGTTGGATGTCCTTTATATATTTTTGACAGCGGTGCAAATCACAAATTAAGCACGTATAATCCATGCAAAAATCATAAAAACCACACTACAAGAGTTCAGACAAATTGTTCATTATAACACATAGTTTTTCAACAAATAAGTATACAAGATACGTTCATTACAACACATAGTTTTTCAACAAATAAATATGAAAAAAAATTCATCAAATGAGACGTAAGTACCTTGATAACATGGTCTACCCGTGCTTGTGCCACCCTCCGTCATGGTCATTCTTTTTATTGTGGGCACACTGTAACTCCTCATCGTCATCGTTAACATTACCTTTAGCTGCAATCTTGTCTCGTTGCAAGCTCTCTAGTTGCCTTTCTTTCTTCCTCGTGTGAGACCTATGCAACTCAGGATGATAGTAATCACGAATATTTGTTGGAACATTATTGCAATTGACAAATTGCTCTCACGTCCAGCTAAATGTTGCTTAAACCTTGAAGCGCCACCACCTTTGTTTTTGTCTTACAATACTTGCAAGCAAACCCTGGATATCGGTTCTCACCGTGCTCCCACAAACTATCTCCCATCTTTTCCTACAAAACTCACATATTTTCTCTATATTAATTATAATGTCACGGAACAAACCCTAACTCACAAAGCTCAAAAAACGATAATGGGAGGGGGGGAGGGGGAGGGGATCCTTACCCTAGACGATGTCCTCGATGGGCGTACGACATCACCGGCTAGCCGCTTGAGAACTGCGGATAGCCGGACGACACTTCCTAACCGCCCAGCCGGGTGCAGCCTCGTGCGCTGTCACGGTTATCGAGTTAAATCGCTCGGTAAATCGACGGAGCTGGGTGGCTAGTCAGCGGCGGCGGATGGCGTGGATGCTCTGCCGGCGAATCCTCCTCCCTGGTCGCTGAATTTGGATGGGGTGAGGATAAGATTCTTTTTTTTCCTATTTCTTTTGTTTAGTTTCCTTCTCCAGTTTTTTACCACCAAAACACGCGTAACCCGTTTCTCCTGTTTTCGCTGTTTTGGGGTGGTTTTGTGTTCATTGTTTGGGAGCTGCTAGTAGTTCTTTTTCAAATCTACTACAGGAGAATATCAGACGCTACTTAAAATGGAAAAAAATATTTTATCAGAAAAAAAAATACTAGCATCAAAGGCGTGTCTTGCACAAGTAATACTGCAGAAAATAAGGGGGCATGAATGAAAAATTAATGAATAACTACCATCATGTCAAAATGAAGGTGTCATGGAAAGATTATACCAATATGTAAGAAAAAAAGCAATCACCATGTGAATAGTGTGCTTTGCAATTGTCTATCACGAACCTGAAAGTTTGTTATCATTCACATGCAATTTTTTTTTAGTTTTTATTGCACAAGTTTCAATTGTACCATAATATGGCTGCATACATCTGTTCACAATTTTGAAAAAAATAGTGCCCATTCAATGGGCATACGATGAAATAAAATTATCTTTCTACAATGTTTTTCTTAGACCGATAGGCGTGTTTCTTAGACCATATTTATAAACCATCGCATACCCATTGAATGGGCACTATTTTTTTCATGGTATGCCCCTCTACTAGCCCATCGTACTAGCCCATTTAATGCTAGTATCGGTCTAGCATTAAAATAACATTGTAGAAAGATAATTTTATTTCATCTCATAAAGCAACCAGTAAAATCACAAGGGAAGCGTTGTAAAATATCACAATAAAACTATATACTGTAAATGTTTTTTGTTATTTACTTCAATCCTAAATTGCAATGAGAAATCAAACAAGGTTATACTGACTCCAATAATTAAGGACAATATTGAGAGGCACATCTTGGTTTGCCTCGCGTGTATAGTAACAAAAGCAGTATGCAATCTGTGGTGTCTCCAACAGAAGATGCATTCGCTCCGCGTGAGGCTGCCCGCCATTCGCCTGACGCCAAGCGAACCGGTCGTTCCGCATGGTTGCTCACCCGGGAGGAGCCCCACGTTGTCACCGACCGAGCCGCCTCCAACCGCCCCAATCTCTCACTCCCTCCTCCGCCTATGGTCGAGGCGGGCGCGACCTTGTGTGCTTGTGCTCGCCCGACGCCCTCACCCGGTGGACGAGTAGAGGCGTTTGAAACCGAGATGAAGCACCGGAGCAAGAAAGCGGCGACATCCCAATCGCGCCTCCCTACACTCCCCGACCTCCCTGCCCTCACCCGTCCGACCTCCCCACCGCACCTCCCCGCGCTTCCCGACCTCCCCGCTCCCCCTCGGCCTCCCGATCGCCCTCCTCCAGCCGTGCTGCGCTCGCATCCCCGACGCGGCCCCTCACCTCCCCACTTCCCGTTGCCACCCTTCCCGCCACCACGGCACGAGGCCCCCACTGCGGCCCCCGGCGCCACCGCGACCATTGACGTTGTCCTGTCTTGGCCACGCCGCGTGCTCGCAAATGCATTATAGGAGAAAGGGAATGTATTTTTACCTCACCTCTTTCCTCCGATGCAAACTATCTGCTCTGTTGGAGAGTAATTCGGTGATGCACAGTGAGTTTGGAGAGGCATAAATGCATTTTGATAAGCTTGTTCGAGTCAGCCTTATGCTACATTCATCCAATTCAAAATTTGAACAACAAGAAATAATTGGAGGACCAAGATGGATTATATAGAAAAGTCAAGGACCTAAGTGAACCTCAATAGAAATATTACTGCAGTCTTGCAAATTAAAGGAAGGTTGTGCACGTTGCCGTTGCTGATTGTTGGAACGAAACGGTGTTCGTGCAGTTTGGTTGCCCGTTGGGCCATTGCAGAAGACGCTGTCACACTGCTCGTCCCACTGCAAAGCAATCCGATCCGAGCCAGCAGAAGCAGAGACGAGGCAGCCAGGCTCGCCCGCAGATGAATCAAAGAAGCGTCTCGGCAAGGGTGGTTGAGGTTGAGGCGCATCTGGTTAAGATTTAAGAAGGGGGAAAAGAAGAGAGACATGGGTGCGGTCTTGTCGGTGGCCATGGCCATCGCTCGCCGGTACTCTTCTCCTCCTGCTCTTCCCTCGGTCGATTTGAATCCAAAACGTTGACTTTTTTACCGACTGTTTCTTATCCCGTAGATTCGGCGCCCACCGCCTGTTCGGCGAAATGCCTCCAGGCCACTTGGCGAAGAAGATAACCTGGGAGGCTGGGACTGGCAGTTCGGCGGCGACGGCGAGGGAATTGACGTCCTCCCGGACGGCGTCCTTGCGCACATCCTCGGCTTCGTGCCTGCGGACGAGGCGGTGCGTACGTGCGTGCTAGCCCGGCGCTGGCGCCACCTCTGGAAATCCGCCACAGGCCTGCACATCATCGCCGCGGACTGTCAGTTCTTAGGGGACCACCGCCTGTTCGTCGAATTCATGGAACACCTGCTGAGCCTTCGTGAAGGAGCGTCCCTCGAAGTGTGCGAGCTTGAGGTCGGCCACTTCAGCGTCCCCAGCGGCAATTGGCACATCGGCAAGGACGTGCTGTGCTCCGCCTCAGCAGTTGGTTCCGGCATATTGTCATGTGCAGAGTTCAGTTCCTCAAGGTCCATATACACTGTAGGGATGCGTGTGCTGGCAGCCCCTGGCATGGCTTTGAAGACTCGCCTCTGGTCTCCCGGCACCTGACGTTGCTAGAGCTTCATGGTGTACAGCTTGGCAGCAGTTTGCTTGATTTCTCGAGGTGTCCAGCCTTGGAACGTCTTGTGCTTGAGCAGTGTGATCTTTCAATGTTAGCGAGAAAATCGTCTCCTTCCAGACCCTGAAATACCTCACCATGATTGGTCCTCGTTTCGATTGGGATTTCCGGATTCACATTCATGCTCCAAGTCGGGTTTCGCTTTGCTTAGACAATTTTGGTGGGAGAACTCCTGTTCTCGGGAGTATTGTGATTGTGAGTTATGTGCTAGTTCTGACAACATCAATGGTGACGGTAACAATTGTCTGCTTCTGAAAGGTTTATCGGAAGCTAAGAATTCAACTCTGACTTTGGAACCCGCAATGGTATACCTACGCTATCATCTTTTACATCTGTCATAATATATGGCATCCACATTGTTTCCCGTTCATTGTCAATATCATTGTTATAGACATTGATAGATGCCGTGGCAGACTTAGAAAGTTTAAGCAGGGAATAGACCATAATAATCTAATCCACATGCATATAAAATCTCACTGATTTATGCAAAAATCAGTACACACCAGGGCACCCATTGGATAGATGTCATTACTTTAATTATCATGCACTGTGACTCTGAGGATTATTTCATCATTTCGTTTGTGCTTTGTCCAGTTCACTTTCAGA
The DNA here is from genome assembly GCA_031894775.1 of Chloris gayana. Lineage (NCBI taxonomy): Eukaryota > Viridiplantae > Streptophyta > Magnoliopsida > Poales > Poaceae > Chloris > Chloris gayana. The sequence goes on along the minus strand of JAUNZO010000946.1, from coordinate 242,337 downwards.
ATGGATATGAGATGGTGCCCTACTTTTGGCAAGCTAACAACCTTGATGCTGAATGACTACTGGTGTGTGCCTGATGACTTTCACGTACTAGCTTCTATTCTTGAAGACTCACCAGTTTTGGAGAAGCTCACTCTTATATTTTATTCGGAGGTAAATATTTTCCATGTGACCAAATTGCTACATGTTAGAATTCTTGCAAAACAGTGATCCTTGGACCACATTTTTTTCACCAGTGGCCTGCTGTTGTGGGCAGAACCGCAGAAGGGCCTACAGCCCACCAGGGTGCTACTGGGCCGAGCCAGGTACTGTTCATGCGCATGAACAGTACCCACGCGGTATTGTAGCAGCGGGTCCGCCTATGGATCCTTAGTCAATAAGTAATTTAGGTTTTTCTATAAATTGTAATAAGTTGGTTAGGACATGAGAGGATTGTAACATGATCTAATCAAGTAAAAAGAAGGGCTTAGTCTCCTATTTTCTACTTTCCAACCTCCCGACGTCTCTCTCCCCTCGCCCTAGCCGCCGCTGCCTGCCACCTACACCTCCATAGCAGCCGCTACCAGCCTCCATAGCAGGTCTAGGGCCCTAGCTCTAGGCTTGCACATAACACTTGGTATTCAAAGGCCTTGTTCCGATCCACCCACCCACCACCATGTCTTCCTCCGGCCTCTTCACAGAGTTTTTCACAGGCCTCAGAAATGGTGATGAAGCACCACATGGAGATGCTCGTCTTCCTCACAGACACCCCGATGTTCCAGGCCCAGCGCCGCGAGATGGAAGACGCTGCTCGCCGGACAGCGAACATCGACGCCGTGAAAAAGGCGATTGCGGGCGTCTACAGCAAATCCATCGCCAACGACACCAAGGAGGAGGCAGCCATCATCGCCATCAATCCCGACCACAACATAGCTGCCACAATAGATCTGCCCTTGAAAATCTCACTTATCGGCTCCAAAATCAATGGTGAGGTTACTGTTTAAGCTGTGAACAGTACCCCTGATACTATTCGCGTGCCAGATCTGGAAGTTTCCACTATGGAGAACATCATACCGGCCCTGGCAACCGAGATGCTCGCACTTGGTACTGTTCCCGCGATGACAAGTGCAAGTGTTATTGTTCACTCTGTAGAACAGTCGCCATTGGCTGCTTCGGAGGCCATTACCACCGTGGACACGCTGAAAGCTGAGCAGATCCTCAAGGAGAACTTCATCCATGCCAACAACACCATGGAGGAGGCCTTAGAAGCTGATCGTAGACAACATGAACAATAGTCTCGTTACTGCTCATGCATCAGATCTAAGCACAACTATCGCGGTAAACGCTATCTTGGCTCCAACATCTATAATTCTATTACACTCAGCTGCCGATTTGGTATTTTCTCTTCTTTGGCCGCCAATCCTGCTCGGACTTCTCCAAAAATTACACATATGGTGGATTCGACCTTTTCGGTGATCGACAATGTTGTTGAGACCCAATCAGTGGGTGTCCTAACACCGGGAGGCTCAACATCATCACCATTGGTTACTTTAGTGGCTTTTTCCGCGCCTATGGATAACTTGACGATCATATTTGCTAATGTGTACACGGCAGATCTGGCAGTTCCTATTGTGAAGAACATCATCCTAGCTAAATTTGGTACTTGTGCTCTTGTTGCTGCGCCAGATCTGGTTGCTGATATCATCGGCTAGTTCTCTGCCACTATGATGTCGTTGCTGCAGCAATGGATGTGCCCCGCATGATCTTCAACGAAAATCATGGAGGAATGCTCCAAAAACTTACCAGGGAGAATGTTAGTGTCCACTCCAACAAATATTGAGACAACCCACTCCTTGTCCTCGCCTTCATGATGGGTGTTCTTGATTTCATGAGTACTAACACTCGGAAGGAGAGAACATCAGGAACAACCATGCGTAAACATAGTATACTTCTAAATTTGTTATTTTTTGCTTATTATCTTGTGCTCCTGTTTCTGCCTATGACAACCGTCATCCATGATGACCACTCGGTTTTCAACAACATTGAGGCAGCTACACCACAATTGACGGATCTCAGCGCGCTTAGCGGTTCCTTCTACCTCGACGGATGGCACACTTTGTTGGTCAACAACAACATCAGGTACAACCAAGAACAGGAGTTGCTCAACTTCTATCGCCGCAGCTTGAGTGCTCCGGATCACCGTCGCCGCTAGCCAAGTCGATCTTCTTCTCCCCTCTCCTGATCCCCGGCATGGCGTACTCTAGGACTAGGAAGCTATTGGCCATGTACGCCATTCTCGCCGAGGCCGCCGACCTGGTGGCGCTCGAGCAGATCGCCAAGCTCAACACGGCCCACCTCACCGACGACTCCGCCCTCCCCTCCTCCCTCGTAGTCCCGATTCCGCAAGCTCAAGTCCCTCCCCGCCGACGCGGCCCCACCTGTCAAGACCCTCAAGCGCAGCGTCACCGCGCCGCACGCCGCCCTCAATCCACCGCAGCCCGCCGCAACAAAACCGGGAAGATGCGACCGAGCAACAACATCGAGAGCTTGAGAGGAGGGTCGAACCGGTATGTTAAACCGTGGGTTGAAATCGTTTCAACTCGAACTACTTGGCCCCAAATGGAATTGAACCCAAACCAGGTGACACGTGGGTGCCAAACCAAACCAGACCATTCCATGGTGTCAGCCCATTTAGACCAAACCAAATCGGCCTAAAGCGATAACCGAACCATTGCAACCGGTTCCAGCCCAAACCGTTGTCAGCTTACGGTCGTGATAGGCCGGTATAAAGTCCGGCAAAATTTCTTAAATTTTATTTTTCATCAAAAATTAAAATTTATTTAATAAAAAATTTAACTAAGAACTAATGAAATATGAATTATTTTCTACATTCTAACACATTAAAACTAAATAAATACTTCAATTTCTTTATTCAACTTGATGGGTCTTGTCATGCCTAACGGGCTAGATGGGCTAATATACCCGGCTGATTGGGCCATAGATAAACGGGTTGTGTCGTGCTGGCCCGACAGGCTTCCACCTTGGCCCAAGCATGGCCCGTCGCCGACACGACCTGTCTAACTATAGGTCGTGCCGTGCTCGGACCGGGCCAAAAATAGCAGGCCTCGGACTGGTCCATTTAGCACAACTTAGTTGTTCAGCTATAGACCCACATATGGGGCGTCGGACATCGTGACCCTCCGGCCGCCGCATCGGCCACCCCCGTTCCTGCCCGAGCTCCAAGCCAACCGAGCATCCCCCTCCCCCCATCCGAGCTCCTTGCCGACCGCCGCATCCGTCACCCCACCCAAGATCCACCCCCGTCCGGCCACGCTCGACCACCATGGCCCCTATCTACGGCTCAGCTCCACCCTATCGACCGTATCCACCACCCCAACCAAGATCCATCTCGTCAGCCGTGCTCCACTTTGCCGGAGCTCCACTCCGCCCGTCGGCTGCCGTATCCACCGCCCCCGCTGCAACCATTTTTGATCTGCCATTGGAAAATGGCACTTTTGGCTGGCGCCCTTGAGCATCCATTTGGGGTTTGGATCTCCTCCACCGTTGGAAATAGCCTAACTAGTCTCAAGCTGAATGGAAGAAGATTTGCTGGATATTGATATCTGATTGGACACCTCATGACATGGACTGAAAAAGCGAGCAATTTCAATCGTCGGAAAATTCAACATTGATGGCAGCTGAATTGGAAAGGAAAAAAATAAAAGGTGCTTCTCGATACAAAATACTTGCAAGTAGTTTTTCAAAACTACGAGCCAGTAGTTTGATCCAATGGTGTAGATTTGATATTGGAAATAAAAACTACTGATAAATATTTTACCATATGGAGGGTAATATAGTAAAAGTTATAAACTTGCAATGATTAGTATTTATTTTTAATCATAATATCAGCAAAAAATTGTAATCCAATTATGCTAGTGTTAATTAATATGTTCAATATTATATTTGCATTACGGTTAATGTTCATCTACCAACACTTAATTTTATGAAAAATTGTTAATCTTTTAATGAAAAGTGCAATTACAAAAATAGTCTTAAACTACTTGGCGAACAGTTTGCCAAAACTACTGGTGAGTATTTTGGACCCAAAAACTCCTAAAAAAATAAAGGTATGGTCATAGCAGTCAGTGTTGAGAAATGATGGAAAAAGGAACACCTAGATAAGAAGAGAATAATACATGGGTGCATACATACATCGAGATAATCCTGCTTTTAACTGCAATTAAATTCATGCATGTCAAATGAAATCCCTGCTAGCTCAGAGTCAACATTGATGGCAGCCGAATTTGAAAAGAAAAAAATAAAGGATCTTTTCTGTACAAAATATTTGCAAGTAGTTTTTCAAAACTACTGGACAATAGTTTGATCCAATGGTATAGTTTTAATATCAGAAATAAAAAACTACTGATCAATATTTTACCAGGTAATATAGTCAAAGTGATAAATTTGCGATGATTAATATTTATTCTTAATCATAATAGAAACATAAAATAGTAATCCAATTATTCTCTAATGTTAATTAATATGTTGAATGTTATTTTTGCATTAAGGTTATGGTTCATCTCCCAGAACTTTATTTTATGAAAAATTATAAATCTTTTAATTAAAAGTGCAATTGTAAAAATATTCTTAAACTACTTGGTCAATAGTTTGTCGAAACTATTGGTCAGTATTTTGGACTGAAAAACTCCTCAAAAATAAAGGTATGGTCATGGCAGTCAGTGTTGAGAAATGATGGAAATGAGCAATCAAGCAGGGAACAGAGGAAAAAAGAACAGCAAGATAAGGAAGGAAATAATACATGGGGGCATACATACATCGAGATAATCCTGCTTTTAACTGCAATTAAATTCTTGCATGTCAAATGAAACCACTGCTAGCTCAGAGTCAATGTGCATGAAAATAGGAAAGGAAAAAATTTACATGGAATTTATTGCATTGCTATTAGGGGCTTTGGCAGGAATTAATTGTTTGTCCTCTATATATACCGAGGCAAGCAAATAGCCATTGCTCACCCCCAAGTCCAAACTCTTTTATACAGTTCTGTCAATCAAGCTGTTTGTAATTTCAATAGTAGAAATATGAGAAGCGGTGCAGGCCTTTTAATTTGAGGGCAAGCACGGTGCAAATATTATTCATGTGCCTAGCTTTGTCTGTACTGGGTACGTGTATACTAGTATTACTGTTTTGCTTTCGTATATGTTTGTCAGTTCTATTTACTTGTATGTTCATGAAACAAAATTCAGTGTTACTGGTTTCAAATACTATCTCGATGTGTTGGATGTTTCGCTCTTTTGTTATGTTATTTTGTGTAAATACAATGATATACCCACATTATTTTGTTTCTCACGTGCCTATGTTAGAGAAATCCGGCTCATTATGATCTTTTTTTTCCAAACAGCAAGATTGTTATCCTTGTATTGCATTTTATTGCTTGTTAGTTAGTCTTATAATTTTATGAAATTGCTTTGTTTTTTTTGTGATTTGAAATTGCTTTGATTGTGGTGTCAGAAATGCACCGTTAATTTTTGAGAAATTTGATTTTTAACCTTCTTTCTATGAGGTATATGTTCCCTTAGCCACTTTGTTTTTTTTATTTTTAACCCTACATATAGCACTTCATGTACACTTGTCTCTTTTAGGCCGCCTCTACACAGTGCTAAAATAACGAATCTCCTGCAGAGCGCGGTTGAAAGAGCACAAGAACGCGCCGACACTGAATCCGGCGGCAAGAACCGTCACTTTCGATCGGCTGGTCCTCTCCTTGTCTGTTCTTCCTTCCTTCTGGCCGTTTTTTGTCTGGTTGTCTCACAGGGTCACACCCGCAGCCTGTTCGACAAAATGCCTCCAGGGGGAAATGGGGAAAATGACATGACACAGCATGTGGCTAGCAGCATTGACCTTCTCCCGGACGGCGTCCTCGGGCACATCCTTGGCTTCCTGCCGGCGGAGGAGGCCGTGCGGACGTGTGTGCTCGACGAGCGCTGGCGCCATCTCTGGAAGTCGGCCATGTCACTGCGCATTGTTAGCACTAGTGGTCAGTTCTTGGAGCCTGGAGACAAGCTCTTTGAGTTCATGGAACGTCTTCTGATTGGCCGTGGGAGCGCGGCGCTTGAATTATTCGAGCTTAGGATCGGTGACCTGGCCGGCGAAGACGTGCTGTCCCACGTGGACCGCTGGTGCCGGTATGCTATAGGGTGCAAGGTTCAGGTTCTCCGCCTCCGTTTACGTGATGACAAATACCACAAGCTAGATGACCTGCCTCTGGTTTCCACGCACCTGACAAGGCTAGAGCTGTGTGGTGTGGAGGTTCATGGCAGCTTTCTTAACTTCTCCGGATGCCCCAACCTGGAACATCTCGAGTTTGAATCTTGCAGTCTTATATCGCAGTCGATAGCCAAGATCTCGTTCCAATCCCTAAAACATTTGTGCATTACAGACTCTGCTCTTGTTTTGGATTTCCATTTAACTTCCCGTGTTCGCATATCTGCCCCAAATCTGGTGTCACTTGTTCTGGATAATTATTACGCGTGCACTCCAATTTTTGAGAGCATGCCATCATTAATGGAGGCATCTGTGAATATATCTGATTGTGCTGACCAATGCGAGCTATGGGAAGAAAACTATTGGGATTGTGATTGTGAATCATGTGGTATCTTTAGTGGCAGTAAGAATTCTGTTCTTCTCAATGGCTTGTCAGAAGCTAAGAGTCTGCAGTTGATTTCTGATCCTATAAAGGTAGAACTTCATCTTCATTTAGTCTATTATATCATAAGTCACCTAGACAGCCCTCTATTTTTTTGCATTGATCCCCAACACTTATGTTTCATTAAATATATCAACATAAACATTGAAGATTGTTTCATCTTTGTCCTTTTCTTTGTCTCCAGAACATTTTCAAAAGGGATATGCGATGCTGCCCTATGTTTAACAACTTAAAGAACTTGTGGCTCAATGACTATTGGTGTGACCACGGTGACTTTCGCTTGCTAGCTTGTATTCTTGAGCGCTCGCCAATTCTTGAGAAGCTCACTCTTGAACTATTTTCTGAGGTATGTTTCTCCAGTGAGCAATTGCTATATTGTTGAATCATTACATTATCAACTGATCTTAGCCAAACACTTCTTCTTACTATAGGGACCTGAACATAAAGTGGAATTGGAAGGAAGAATCAGTCCGACAGAGAAAGGACCTACAATTTCTGAATACCTAAAGACAGTTGAAGTAAAATGTGAAGCAGTTGATAAGAGAATTGTCAAAGTTCTGGGCTTCCTTCATGTGATTAATATATGTAAGTGGACTCACTTATCACTTCTCCCTCCGCATTTCTGTGTTTCTTATATTTGGTATAACCTTCATTTGCATGACAGAACACAAGTAACAATTAAAATGTCTGTTAAAAAAACAAAACCTGTAATCGTAATGCAATACCACCTGTCGCTTACTCCTTGCTTATTTGTTCTATACACTTGCAAAATGGCCACGATTATGAACTCTTATTTGTATGATGCCTCCCTTTTCTTTAAGACTCATCAATTACATGCCAGTGCTGACTGAACATAACACGTCAATACCCGAGCTTGCTGTCAGACATATTGAATCTTTAGCCCCACAAGTTCAATCATACTAATTTATGCAGCAATATCTAATACACTTACAATTATAAATGATTGTAATGCATCATAGCTTGAAACATGGTATGTTCTAGACAATTAATTTTTTTTAGTTTTTTTAGCCTTTCTCCTTCTTTTGGCCTTCTGGCCTTGTCGCTTTTAGCCGAGGTTCCCTTTTCTGTTTCAATAAAATCTGCAGTAGGAGTCTCTCCTACTGCTTTCACTTCAAAAACAAAAAAAAAATCATCTTTTAATAAAAAATGTTAATAATAATACAGGCTTGTTTGTGAAGCACATTTCAATTTGTAAAATGGGTTCCAACATTGTGTCATCTCAATGGATGAGAACAAATCCGATTGAATGTATGTTTTCCCTTTTACAGGTTTCAGGTACTGAGTAGACATGATCTGCTGTTTCACTGTACCAACATTTTGTTGAAGGTAAGGACCACAGCTCATGTTGGCGGACTTTTTGAATTTCTCTGAAAATTTGACTTATTAGTTTGGAATAGACACAAGACTGAATTGACATGTTCTGAATGATTCTACTTCCTAGACTCGTCAAATAGTTCTGAACTTTAGCAACATATCTACATTTAATTATACGAACCAATTTCTCTAATTTATTTTAAGAAATATACAGTAGGAGAAAATGGGAAAACCCCTATTGTGGTAAACATATTGTATTAGTATATAATAAAATCAGAACTGTACATGCAAATAATATATACAAACCACTAACAGTGGCAGGACATAAGAGTCAGTTCCAGTCTAAAGTCCTTTTTTCTTGTATTTCCAATAGGTATAATTAGTTGCATGTCCTTATTAGTTGTATTTGCGACTTGCTAATGGACTGTGGTCATGATTCATTGTTTTTTCTTTTCATAATTTTTGTTGATTTTACTTAGCCCTTCTGTTATGACCGTATAGTACATGGTTATATTAATGTATTACAAGTAACATTTGCATTCAATATTAAGCTGTATTTTCCTTGCCAATGGAATATGTACATAGTTTCTGTTGAAGATTCCTTTGCTACTCGATGCTTTCAAATGAGTTTCCATTCCCCCTGAAATCGTGTAACACTTAGCTGACCTTGCTCTTATAATTGCAGAATTTTTCTGAAAAATAACCCATGTCTCATGCTTTTGCTCCCCATGCAGTTTATGCATTAGTTTCTTTGAATCTGGATCAAATATTTATGTGAGTTCAAATTATGACTTCCATCGAACGGCAAGTTTATCTAGATGCATTCCACAAAATGTAGAACAGAATCATCTGTCACTGTTTTGGCTCATTATCAGATTTATGAAGTAGTCAATCAGATAAAAAAAGAGTTTGTCAAGCGAATTTCTATCCATGGTGTAGTTTGTTCCGGAATTTTACATTTATGTATCAAGGAGCATTGTTTCATATGTCTGTCAATAGAAATAAACTAATTTATTTTGACGTTCCATTTTATACAGGTGGTAGGCTTTTCATCAGACATGCAGTAAATTGTTGGCTGCCGCGGATCTACTACATCTCCCTGTTAAGAACTGCAAGGGCTCAAGTTAACTGTAACTATATGTTACCGTGTCCATATACCATATGTAGTTTTGGGTGCCTCGAATCAGTGTTAGACTTCCAGTCATAGGAACATGTCCAATTGCCATGAACAATATTCAGTACTTTTTCAACACCTGGCTCGCAATATTACTTTATTACACATTTTGAGTTCATTAGAATTTGTTGGTTGTACGAGCTAGACCAGTCAACACTCTTAAGCCTTTTTATAATGCTTTTGGTTTAGCGTTGCCATCGTGGGAAGGTGGCAAGGTTAATTCATTTGATATGTTTAGTTCACCAAGCTGTTCTCTCTAGTCTTCATGAAATATGTATGAAAAGTCTACATAATTAAGATTGGCATAAGATCGGCATTTGTATTCACTGCTATTAAGGGCCTCAACATGCTGTATGAAAAGTAACAGAGACATAATTAACAAATAAATAATTAACAATTTGCATATAAGGCAATATTCATAAAGAATCTCTAGTCTATTCTTAAATTAAACACATCAATAGCAAAATTCATACTTATGGTGCTCAAACTTTTTCATGGGGATTTCTAGGCATGTATACAGGTACAAAGGACAATCTTGCAAATTATCATGAAGAAATTCCTAATAGAAAAATTATACAATTCATTTACTAAAAATAGAGATTATGCAATAACTCTAAAAATATGCAACAAATGGAAAGGTGCTTATGAAGATACTTCCTGTATGCCATGAGTAACTTGCTTGACAAGTTTCATGTTCAAATAATATATATTTTTATTTACGAATTTATAAAGCTTAAAAGGGTTCCAAAATTTAGGGAATTTTAGAAATATTAAAAAATTAAAAACCTTGATCGTCACCCTGTGTTTTGCAAAGAGGAGATTTTTTTGGAGTCCAACAAAATTGGTTTTGCATTTGTTTGACTTTTATTTTATGAGATATGATTTTTTTTTTGTTTTGGTTTGAACCTATTTTCGGGCTCGGAGAGATATTTACAAAACTGCCATTGTGATCTTAGGTATAATCGCTGCTTACCGGAGCTCGCCGGCGCTCAGAAAAACTGGAACTGCTCACACCTGGTTCAAGAAATTAAGAAACTAATGGGTCACACACGTGCTATGGTGAGTTGCATACATATGGAAACAATAATGACATGACAGGTATTATCGTGGCAAGAGTATTTCGTCGTGAACCGAATGGTGGTCGGCGACGAGGTTGTGAGACAAAAACTCAAATTAATCCTAGCACACTCAACGGCTTGAGTTGAGGTTTCTCTCGAGGTAGAAGAGGAGTTCAGGGCATACAAAATTGAGGAAGGTTGAGGGTGGTGCTGGCTTGAGGAAGCCCGGGTGCGAGCTTGAGCTGGTGGCCATGGTTATGTGAAAACAGAGGAGGCGGAGCTCGTCCTTGGTCGCCGAGGAGAAAGGCAAGGTAGCTAGGGTTCTTGCACCGGTTATGGAGCTCAAGGGAGAGCAGGGCGAAGCTACGGAACGAGTAGGGCGTGGGAGGAGTGGCAGTGCTGCTTGCTGGAGTATAAGTGAATTGTCCACCTTTCCTCATCGGCTTAGGCTTTTGGGTGAACTGATTGATGCATGCAACTCAATATGGTATCGGAGCCAGAGGTCTCGAGTTTGAATCCTAGTTGGCGTGATTATTAAATCAATTGTAATCCACCCCAATATTCCACGTTTGAGGCCTAAGAGAGCTCGCACGTCGGGGGAGTGTTGGAGTATAAGTGAATTGCCCACCTTTTCTCATCGGTTTAGGCTTTTATGTGAACTGGTTGGTGCATGCAACTCAATACTCGCTGGCTGACCTTTCTCCCACCCGTGCGGCCAAGTGGGCGGCATGGGCATGAGCCGGGCGTGGGCAACGGTCAAGGGCCAGGGAGAGGACAGTGTGGGTGTCCAACTCAAGCTCAGGGCATAGGAGATGGGGAGCAGGTGGCCAACCGGCATGGGGAGCCCTCTCCAAGTCGGGCAGAAGGTTGGTGGTGACCATGGGCCCAAATTCAAATTCAAAGTTGTTGACCTCTCTACCAGATTTGAAATTCGAATTTGAAACCCAATTTGTAGAGTTCAAAACACTATGCCAAAAATCATGGGTGTTCAACATGAATTTATCTAGAACTTTTATTTGGGATCCAAGTTGAGATATTGCTTCTGGAGAACACAGTTTCTGGAAATAAATCAAAATGTTAAGGCATTTAAACATTTACCAAAAATTCAGTAAAATGCCCTGCATTCAGCTTTTTGTCATGCACAACATAAAATTCAGTATTTTTCCCCGTGAAGGCCCACTAAGCTAAGAAAACGGTCCATTATTATTTTTCTTTGTAAATTTCAGTATTTCACACTAGCTAATACATGTCATATTTCACTACTCAAATAATTTAAAAATATTTTTAACACATTTTTTTGTAAACCACAATTTTCAAAATAATGGAATAATTAAATTTCACTATTGGAACAATAGGTATTCACTACTGGAACAACTGAGTTTTGCTACTGGAACAATTGATTTTCACTGTTATAGTAATTAAAAAAATAAAATTCAAATTTCAAAATTGTTAAAAATATATTGGAACAAGTAACTTGTACTACTGGAACAATCAATATTATCCACTAAAACAATCAATTTAAACTATTGGAACTACCGATTCTCAGTGCTAGACAATTCAAATTCGTAATTCAAAATTTGAATTTTAAAGAATTCTAAAAATTACGTTCATGTGGCATCTCATTTTGTTGAATTAATTGTAAAGAACACAATGGTCAAATGGATTCAAAAATAGAGTTTCTAGTTGAGAAGAAAGACATTTTGAAATTATAAAATCAAAATGAAACCGCTCTCACTAACACGTGACGTGCGCTACGTGTAAGCTCCACGTAGCGCGCTACATATAGGGAATCCGTTGGCATACATAATTTATGTATTTGGCCCACAATCATGTCATGAAATTGTTTTTTCCCGCAACACGAAATATGTGGTATGGGCTGCATTGTGAATCACAAAACGGGTCTAGCCAAATGTGAAATTTCTAGTACAAATTAATTTGGTCAACTAGGATTGGCCCAAGTTGTAAATGCGTTGGATCCATCTAGGTTTGGCCCATAATCTAAATGGGCCTAACTATAGCTCAGTCTATATTGTAGTATTTTATAACGCTTTTAGGCAGTATAACGATGAAAATATAACGTCATAACTTAGTGACAAAGTTAGAATAGTCGTTGAAATATTGCAATGAAAAAGAGTAGAAATATCATTGAATATTTTTCGTAACGGGCTATAAGCGACAAATAATTAATTTGTCACGCGCTAGTGTCGTAGATTATATACTACGACATATTTTTGCGATTTTGCAATGAAAATGAAATATCGTAGAATGTCAAATGTTAACGTGGTCATATTTTTTAGATAATTTAGCGAGATTGGATAAGGGGTTGGAGAGCGTGATGCTAAGGGATTAGTGTGGCGGGAGGGGGGGGGGGCAACTGCGAATCCGACCAGAATTCCTAATCCACATATTCATAGTGATACAACTTTCTATTCAAGGTGTGATTATAAGTATTCTAAAAAAAGTTTCATTATAACTTTCTATTTACAGTTTTATTGTAAAACTTTTGCTCCAAGTTTGTGATCAAAGTTTGATGCAAAACTTTCACTTCAAAGTATGGACCAAAGTTTGATGAAAAACTTACGTTTCAAAGTTTGTGACCAAAGTTTCTGACAAAGTTTTCTACAACAGAAAGTCTGCACGCTCGAAACTTTCCAAAACTAGAAAGTTTGTTTACCGTGTCTGAAGGCTAGCTGGCTAGACTCCTAGCGTGCGTTTGTGAATTAGACTGGCCCATTCGACGAGCGGTGGGGAAACTGGGCGGGAGGCAGTGGAGTGAGCATGTCAACTGTAGAGAGAGAGAGAGAGAGGACTTGATCAACACAATACTTATATCTACTCCTTAATAAGATCGATGAAAATATCCACACCGTACGTTCGTACGCCTTAAAGCAATGGGAATCAAGTCTGTTATGTGGAGGTTCCAAACTTGTATTTTTTTTATTTAGGAGGAGCAAGGGGAAAAAATAGCAGCCGCGTTACAACTCTTGTAGCCATAGGCGAGCAGGCGAGCGTTGCCTGTCCCTGATGATGAATCTAATCTTAGGCAGATGACGCCGGTGAGCTCTCGGTCCTGCGTGGGGTGGGGGGGGGTGGGGGGCGAAGTTCGGGCGCCCGAGATTGTAGTCGTGGCAGTAGAAGCCTAGGAGCAGCAACAGGAGACGTGCACGGATGCGACGAAGGAAGGCGTAGGCGGAGGCGATGCGAAGCCAATGCTTCGAGACGACGGCGATGTGGACGAGGGTGGTGGGGAAGCCAAGGCGGAGGAGGTCATCGCAGCAAAACACAGCCGAGATTGCGGCCGCCATCGACGCCTGGGTTTGGTTGGTGGCCTGATGGTGGGATTGGGAGGGGAAAGGTGGCTCAAGCCACAAAATTTGGGTATGGTGGAGGCAGCGGCAACGCTGAAGCTTTCTTTCTCCTTCGTCAGCCCACAAAGGGTGCACCGATCCAAGTCAGATGACTCCACATCACCTGTATAATATATGCGCCAGGTTAGTTTCTCTTTTGTTTTTTTTTCTCATCAAGGTTTTTGTTTTGACTAAATAGAGGGTGGGTTGAGAAAATGAAGGATGAATCTTATCCAACGATTATGTTTCGGATTAAGAAATAGTATAGAGCAAAATATGTAGATCTCATACCAAACAAAATCATAAAATTCAATAAAAATAAAAACATTTTGAAAACAAAAAAATGTGAATGAATTTAGTAGAAAAGTACTGCATGAGGTTCGAACCAATGACTTCCGTCTTTCTGTGGCATTACTCTAATATAAAAGGAAAAGCCCTATATCGGATTTGAAGGGATGACTTATGTCTATGCCTTACCATGGCACTACTCTACCATTGAGTTAAAAGAGATTTTTATTCAAAAATTATTAGCTACTTTCATTTACATTATAGATCTACTGTATAATATACAAAATATATGTATATATTACTGTACATAATATATTTAGTGTTCTAGGAAAATGAGTCCTGAGGCGAGGCTGGGTTTGGGCGGGTCTCGTGCTCGCACCTCGCACCAGGTACGTACATCTGTACTATTTTCGCGCTACCTTGTTATATGGGCTGCTGCTCCGCTTAAAGTCCAGTCGTGTGGCCCAAGTCGGGGAAACAACTCTGTGTGTTCGTTCCTGGGGTCTAAACTTTATAGCTGTTACATAAAAAAGAATGTTACTATTTAGGAGTACTAAATAAAATTAGGCCTATAGATTAATTCATGAGATAAATCTAATAAGGTTAATTAAATCGTGATTAGAAAACAGTTATTGTAGCATCACTTTAACAAAACATAGATTAATTAAGCTCATTAGATTCATCTCGACAATTAGCACCAATCTGTAAAAAGGTTTTGTCATTAAATTGATCGAAATATTCATAAATAGTAAGATTCTTTTTTATGTGACAATGCTAAATATTAGATGGCCGGAAACGAACAGGGCCAAAGACAACGACCAGGCAGCCAGATCTAACAGAACACGGAAAATCAAAAAGAATTCCCCAAGTCGAAGAGAAGACGCGACATCGCATCATCACTTTTCCTCTCCTGGTATGTTCTTCCTTCTATCCTCATCCGGATAGTTTTGAGTATTGAGGGGAATTGAGACTGCTGGAGATGTTATTCCTTCTTCCCCGATCCGATCTTTACCATTTCTTGCTCTGTTGTCTCGCAGGGTGGACACCCGTCGCCTGTTGGACACAATTCCTCCGGGGAGAAGAGGCATGGAGGACAAGAAACAGCATGACGCGTGCGGCATTGACGCGCTGCCGGACGGCGTCCTCGAGCAGATCCTCGGGTACCTGCCTGCGGACGTGCGTGCTCGCCCGGCGCTGGCGCCACCTTTGGAAGTACGCGACGGCCCTGCGCGTCGTCAGCAACGGCGGCCAGTTCTTGGAGCCCGAGGACAAGCTCCAGGAGTTCATGGACCACCTTCTGCCCGGCCGTGGAGGCGCTCCGCTTGAATTATTCGAGCTAACGATGGCTGACGAGGACAAGGTGTTCAATGACAAAAACATGATGTCCCACGTCGAGCGCTGGTTCAGGTTCTAAGGCTCCTTTTATTGCCGAACGGCTTCCTTATGCTAGATGACCTGCCTGTGGTTTCTAAGCACCTCACAAGGCTAGAGCTGTGGTCTGTGGAGGTTCACGGCAGCTTTCTTAACTTCTCTGGATGTCCGAACCTGGAACATAGGCTTTGATTTCTGTGACCGTTATTTCGGATCAACCAAGACCTCATGAGAGTCCCCAAGATATCTGAACATCAGGGACATGTGCATCGATATAAAAAATTTAGAAAAACTCTTTTCCTATGTTGTAGTGTCCAGTAGCTAATTATCGCATATTTCGGTAGTGTCCGCTAGCTAATATGTCTTTTTTCAGTGTCCCTCAGCTAATTCTACAAAGTCAAGATGTCCCGCAGCAAATTTGACCAACAATTAACTAGTTGTTTTCTTTACCATTTAATTGGTGAACTAATTTTCCTTTTCATGAAAAAAAACCAGTTTATGCATCTCAATTTTTTGTTTTCTTCCTGTGTCTCGGTTTTCTATTTCTACTGGTAGCAATCAATTCTTAAAGTACTGTGTGCCTTTCATATTTACAGGTTTTAGATTTTGATTGGCGAGGCGACAAAGTTTGGGCCATCAGTGGATGAACAAGTTCGATCGATTTCCTAGTGACTAGGTTCTCTAGTATTGTGGATGGTTACACCGCTTTTCATTCATGCAGATTTATAGCATAGGTTGTTCGGATTCCATAACATTTAGGCGCCTAGTTGGACCTGGCACATTGTATCATGTTATTTCCTTTTTGCGCTCTGGGTTCACAAGTACTTTTTCAAGGATCGTGAGCAATTACTGTTTCCTCGGGTTACATAATCTGTTCAATTCTCTGCTATTTTTGTGTGGTCAAAATTCAAAGGAAGCCTGCACACGGGAGAAGAGTCCAGTAGTCCAGTTGCACTTATTGTGCATGTAATGTTTTTGGGTTGTACGAGATCATTCTAATAATATTCATAATCCTGGTAAGCAACCTAAATCTACAAATTCGATTACCAGATTAAATTATTACTGATATCTAATTTTATTAATAAATGGATACCTAGATCAGAATAGAATTCTCTTTCGCTTGTATACACGTGTGTTTATGAATTGAGCTGGTAGCTACCATCATACTAGTATTGAAAATTCATGGAGCTTGGCATGTCTGAAAACTTGCGGAAGATTATAGTGTTTTTTTTATGCTTTATTTTTAAAAAGAAATCAATTAGTCTTGCCGGAGCGAAAGTTTTCAGTATATTCACACGGAGCGGGTAACGTGGCAAAGGCGGACAAAAACAAGGACGGCTCCACATCCAGGATGCTCTGAAGCCTCCTCCGCCCCCAACCTTTCGGCTAGGGTTCCCCGACCTCCGCCGCCACCGGGCCCCCCTCCTCTCCCTCCGGCGTCCTCGCCGGTAGCGGACGGGAGAGGGAAGCCCTCCCTTCGTAGTTCCTCTTAGGTGTAGTTTTTTTCCCTTTAGTTGTCAAAGCTGCGGGCTATGTATCGCCATGCCGCCGTTTCCCTCCAGGCCTCCATGGGCGCCGGCGTTTCACCATCGTTTCCCGCGACCACCGTCCAATCTATGCTATATTTTTCAGTTTGAGAATCATCTCATATTTTTTACTTGCTCCTCGTCCAGTTCATTTTCAAAAGTGATTTGAGATGGTGCCCAACATTTAGCAAGTTAAAGACCTTGTGGCTGAATGAATACTGGTGTTCTCCTGATCTTTGTGCACTGGCTTGTATTCTTGAGCACTCACCAGTTCTAGAGAAGCTCACTCTCCAACTCTTTTATCGGGTACTCAATTTCATAAATTGGCCACTGTTGCATTCTAGAATTATACAGTATTTCAGTTCTAGTTGATCTTGAAAGAATGTTTTTAAATCATGCTTGCTACAGGGGTCTAATCATCGCATAGAAATGAAAGGAAGCGTTGTTGGTATGGCGGAACAACCAGCTGCGATTTCTGATCATCTTCAGATAGTCGAAGTCAAGTGCAATGTGATTGATAAGAGAATTCTCAAAGTTCTGAAGTTCTTGTGCACATTTAACATACGTAAGCCATAAAACTCCATATCCTTATCTATTTCGGGCATTTTAGGTTTTGTGAAAGAAAGTAACCAATGTATGGTTGCCAGAAAATTGTGAATACTTAACTTAGAATACATAATTATAGATAAACAAAAGCCTGCAATGTTTGAACATTTTCTTGGCTTGTAACATCCACAAATCTATAAATATAGTTCTTTATATTGAACTGCTGCGTGGAAAGTAAGATTGTTACTTGTGTTGTTCTGAATGTTGACTTGATTAGTTTGGAATGGACAAACATGACTTGATTTTTTTTATGAATCCTTCCCCAACCCACCTTGTGGGAGCTTCCAGCACTGGGTTGAACGTGCTTATTAGTTCTGAGCAGTATGTCAAAAATCTGTATTTTATTTTTCTATTACTACATGATAGCAAATAATTTTCTGAAATGTGTGGTTCCTTTGATATTTACAGGTTTTGGCTTTTGATTGGAGATGCAACAAAATTTGGGCCAGTGGTGGATGAACAAGTTCAATTGAGTTCGTGGTGACTAGATTGTCTTGTATTGTCGATGGTTACTTGGATTCAGTCATGCAGATTGACAGTGTATGTTGTTCGGATTTCAGAACATTTAGTTAACCTAGTTGGACCTGGCACATTGTATCATGTTATTTCCATTGCGCTCTTGATTGACGAGGATTTTTTCATCGATCGCGAGCAATTATCATGTCCTATGATTACATAATCTGTTTCAGTTCTCTCATTCTCTGTTGATATTTTATCTAGATACAAAGGAAGCCAGTAAGCAAGGCAGGAGAAGAAACACTCCATTTGCACTCACTGGGCTTGTCAAATTTTTTGGATGTACGAGGCCATTCTCTAAGCTCTTCGAGTCGTAAAGAGCTTTCACTACCGCCACGCTAACTTGTCAGCGTCAATCTCCTCCGTCCCAGCCTGGCCCAACCTTTCCTCCAAATCCGACAACAATAAACCTTAATCTAGACAACCGTGATAGCCCTAAGGACAGGTACAACGCTACACGTCAGCAGTCTTATAGCCCGTCTCATGCAATGCTACATAGGATTTTTTATGATGTGAAAGAGAGAGAGGAGGTGAGAGAAAGAGGTGGTTGTTTCGCGAAGAAACCACCTCATGCGCTAGAATTTAGGAGTATGAGACGGCTTACACACCATTGTACAAGTTGTAGTTGCTATGCAACTCATAAATATTCCTTTTCTCATCCATAAATTTAGGAAATATCAATTTCTACAAGACAACTAAAACAACCACCCATTATACAAGTGGTCTAATAGACCGTCTCGAGATTACGTGTCATGCATGAGACAGATCTATAAGACCACACCTTTGTACTTGCCCTAAGCCCCTAATTCACCATTGCCGCTTCATGCTTCTTCTACTAAAATCAATTGAAAATCAGCATTTCCGATTATTTTCTCCTCGAATCTAATCATCATCATCGTAATAGTAAAAAAATCGTAACTCAAATTCTCTCCCGCATTCCCGTTTCCTTGTGCCATAGTAGGACCCACCAGCAGGTGAACGAGGGAAAACGGTAGCACCCACGAGTGACCAGTCAATTTGCAGCGATCACCACCGAAAAATCCCCTTTCCTTGCCGCGCTCGCGTCCCTCCTCCCGCCCGCCCCTGCCTCTGCTCCACCCCTGATTTGCTGGAGCTCGTGCTTGTTTCTTCCAGATCTCGCACGTTTGTTCTCCAACTGCGCACCGGCGGTTCGTGTTCAAGGATTGCTTTCTCGATCGGAGGAACGAGTCTTACGTTGTCGCCGTAGTTGCCGGAAGGACGCCGCTGCAGTTCTCCGCCGGTCAGGTGACCTGGACCTGACCACCGTTTCAAGCCTCCGTCTCTCTTTTTCCGTTAATGGTTCACACACCACACCCTGCACCTGATTTACAGACCGAATATTTTTTGGCAGGATCGACGCCAGCGTCATGTTCGACGGAATGCCTGCCCAGAAGAGGGTGAAAGAGGACGACGGGGCGATCGTGGCGGCCGGCATCCGTGACCGCATAGGCGCGCTTCCGGACGCGCTCCTTCACCACGTCCTCTCGTTCCTTCCGGCAGAGGAGGCCGTGCGGACGTGCGTGCTCGCCCAGCGCTGGCGCTACCTATGGAAGTCCGCACCAGGCCTGCGCATCGGCTGCCTCTCCTCCGACCACGACTATGAACCGGTGTCGGTGACCGACCTCCGTAGGTTCGTGGACAGCCTCCTCCTCCTGCGTGCAGGCTCGCCTCTAGACGCGTTCGAGCTCACGGTTGGTGACTTCTCCGAAGACGGCGACGAGGAACGCGTGAACCTCTGGTTCCGGCATGCCATAGCATGCAAAGCTCGGGTGGTAACGCTCACTGTCAAACCGAACAACACCTATGCAGATCCCCGGCTTTTGGTAGACAACCTGCCTCTTGTCTCCAAGCACCTCTCGAGGCTGGAGCTGAGCTGTGTGTGGTGTCTTACAAGGTTCCTTGACTTCTCGAGCTGTCCGGTGTTGGAACATCTGAAGTTTGACTACTGTCAATTCTCATTGGCCACCCAGATCTCATCTCAGTCCATAAAAAGTCTAAGCATCACCGATTCCCATTTTTCTAGTGAAGTTCGCCTTCGAATCTGTACCCCGAATCTGGCTTCTTTGCATCTAGATGACTATTTCAGCATGACTCCCATCCTTGAGAGCATGCCGTCGTTAGTGGAGGCATATGTCGGGATGACCAGTTATTGTAGCGACTGGTGCAATAAACTACATGTTGGACGTCAGGATTGTGATTGTGAGTATTGTGACAGTGGTACTGGCAATGACGGCTGTGTTCTTCTAAAAGGCTTATCACAAGCCAAGAAGTTGACGTTATTCTCTAAATCTCCAATGGTATAATTACATTTTACCTGACTTCCATTGTGCCTTTATACATCATTTCCTTATTTCTCCTGCTATATCCGCATCATCCTTATTTCACTTAGACAACCCTTATCTTTTTGTATGCCTTGGCACTAGCTTCAACTTCCACGACTGGGGTCATCTCATTTTTTATTGCTTGCTCCTTGTCCAGTTTATTTTCAAAAGGGATTTGAGGTGGTGCCCAACCTTCAGCAAGTTAAAGATTCTGTTGCTCAATGAATATTGGTGTGTGCATGATGATAACCGTGCATTGGCTTGTATTCTTGAACATTCACCAGTTCTACAGAAGCTAACTCTACATCTCTTTTCTAAGGTACACACTTCATAAGTTGTCAGGTGCTACATATTAGAATTTTTACACTCCCGATTGATATTGGAAGCATGCTGTTTTCCCCTTCTGTTTGCTGCAGGGGCTTAACCATAAAATTGAAATGAAAGGAAGTTTCAGCTCGATGGATCAGTCCACTGCAATTTCAGAGCATCTTAAGTTAGTTGAAATCAAGTGTGAATTTGTTGACGAGAGAGTGTTCAAAGTTCTGAAGTTCCTGTGTACATTTAACATAAGTAAGTTAACTGTAGCTCTCCTTGTGGTTCTATATTTTGTACATTTTCAATAATCTTCAATTGTGTGAAAGTAAGAAGTGACATATTTATTATAATGATTTTCTTAAGTTAGGACCCAGAATAACAAGATATAAAAAAATGAAAACCCTGTATAGTATAAATGATTCATTTGCAGGTAACATCCTCAATGCCTCACGTAGAGTTATTTAAGTAGATAGAGTTGCATTCCACTGAAAGTATTTTTTTTTAGTTCTGAAATGGAAGTAAGAAGTGAAATATTTCTTAAGTAGACCAGGTAGTGTCATTGTTTGACGTGTGCAATTAGTTTCAAATGGAATGGAATGATTAGACTAAGTTTTCTGTCTGTCAGTTTTGCGAGCTAGTTCTAAACAACATTCAAATATTTTCATCACTATTCTTAGAAGTAACTTAATATGGTGGCCTTTATCTTGCGGACATTTTCTTGGCTCATTAAGCATCCGTGCTGACTGAATCTTCATACAGTTCTCCACACAAGCTAACTGCATTTGAGTACCTGTATT
Source organism: Chloris gayana (assembly GCA_031894775.1). NCBI lineage: Eukaryota > Viridiplantae > Streptophyta > Magnoliopsida > Poales > Poaceae > Chloris > Chloris gayana. The sequence continues at coordinate 220,962 of JAUNZO010000946.1, read as the reverse complement.
CTTGTTTTGCTGTAGCTGTACTTTTCATATTGTTCGTGTCTCATTCCATCAATTATGATCATATATACCTGTATTACAAATATTAGCACGGCATCCATTCACTTTAGTGGCATTCTTCGGTCCTCTGTGCATTCTTCACATAGGGAATCTGTACATGTGTACATAGGTTCTGTTTTCATCTGTGGTATCTGTAAGATCTGCTTTTTTTTACTTTTCCTGATTTTATAAATTTTTTCTCTACAATTGCATGACATTTACCTAACCTTTTCTCAAAGAGGTGTAGAAACATGTACTCATGTTTGATATTTCGATTTGATTTTTCTTATTTCTACAGGATGCACTCTTCTGAAAATTTTATATGCTCACTTTGCCCATAAGTTGCATTGCATCTGAACGAAATTCTTCAAAACGACTTACTTATTTTGAAAATTCAAATCTGATGTGCACAGAAAGCAATATGTGATCTGCATTATTCTCAGTGTATTTTAGCTTTTTATATTCTCATTAGAAGTGGAACTAGTTTTGGTGTACTATTAGCTACCGAACTAAGCATAATAACATATATTGTCAGGTTGATCCAATATGTTAATCATATGAAGCTGAATGTTGATTATGTGGATGTTTTTTATATCTGTATGGTAATGACCAATTTTGAATTTATTGGCCATTTCCGAATTTGTACAGGCTTCAGTTGCTGATTAAAGGTGCTGGAATATTTTAGCTGTCTTTGGGTTTGCTATCTCTCCTGCTAAGGAAATGCAAGGTTGACATTCACTGTCAGATCATTAGACAGTTTCAGACTTCCGCCTGTGTCGTATTGCTGGCATAATGACCTGGCAGATCTGGTGATGTTATTTCTTTTGCTCCTCCTGATTCTTCAGAGTTAAGACCAATTAATGTGCCTTTAACATATTTTGATTCAGCGACAACGTGAGCTGTTCTTTTGTAAAATAATCCTTTCAGTTATCTCTTGTTTGCCCACTAGCTTGCACGAACAAACACGTGTAAATTTAGGTGTATCTGTGATTATGCTATGAATGCACGAGAATTCACACCCTGCACCTTACCCATGCTTATTTTTGCACTACCGTGGATATGCGCTGAGCAATGTTTAATTTATTACTGTATCTAATCTAGGAAGTTCGGTTGAATTTGTGGTCTTGGTGCCACTCTTCACTAGGCTGAATCCACCATTAATACTAACTACATGAAAATTAAGACCACATTCTTTTGTCGTCAAATCTATCAAATTGGATTCTGGATCAACCTCAGCATAACATAAAGTCCTAACCCTGATTCCTCTCCCACATTCCCATCTGCCATATTTTAGCTTTTTCTTGGCTTGTATTCTTGAACAATCACCAGTTCTAGAGAAGCTAACTCTTCATCTCTTTTCTAAGGTACACACTTCATAAGTTCCCATCTGCCATACTCCTCACTAACACTAACAGAACCATCTTTTCCCACCCCACCCTCACCACGGCCTGCACAATTCCTCATGGCTCCATTGACTCTTTTTCTTTCTTACTCCTATATAGGTGTCGGGGATGGATACAAAGGCACCAGCATGGCAGCAATACTGGCAGGTGCGAAGAACCTCGGTTTTTTTTTTTTTGAGCCTGCGAAGAACCTCGGTTGTTTATTACCGTGAGAGTGTAGGCTCATAGCTTTGTAGATTCTAGGACTTCACCTAGTTTGGCTGCCTTCCAATGTGCACCTCCAAATCTCTTGTAAAGCAGCCAGCGGCCGGTCACCGTGCCGCATTGTAAGGAGTAATGGTCATCGACCTCCTTTCTTCTTAATACAATTATACACAGTTCTGCCCGTTACCCCTAGGGTCTATTACCCATACGGTTCTTTTTCCTTTGGCGATGGCGATAGAGACACCACTAGAGTCACAAATTTTACCAGAAAATGACGCTCGGCTTGGGTGACCGAGCGTGATCCTACGCGATCTAATCTTTTCTCCTAACCATGTACACACGCTGCATGTCGGGTACTCAGGGAGAATCATCGATGGCTAATGAAAGGAAGGGAAACGGGGCAGATCTGTTTGACGATGACGTTTTAGAAGACAAACTGAAGAACCTGAATCTGGTTGGAGAGAAGAAGATCGACCTCGACTTCTTAGGGGAGACAGACGATCTTGTCAAGGAGGTCAGGTGGCTGGCGCTGTTCAAGGTCCATAATACGAAGCCGTTCAGTCACTCGGCGCTGTTTAGCGACATGCAAATCGCCTGGTCGGCGGGGAAAGAAATTCACTTCAAAGCTCGTGGACCGAATCTGTTTCTTGTGGAGTTCCAGTGTCTTGGCGATTGGAACAGAGTTATGGAAGGAGGCCCTTGTTATTTCGAGGTGCTGCTGTGGCAATGGAGGAGTACGATGCCTTTAGTAGTATTGTGCATGATTACAAGCTCAACAAGATCCCAGCATGGATCAGAATCCAGGGCATACCTGAAGGCCTGGTGAAGAAGAAAGAATTATCTGAGAAAGTTGCAAAAAAAGTCGGTATATCGCCCATCATCACTACAAGAAAGAACGCATTATAGCCACGCCACCGAAAAGCTAGTAGCTGCAGCAAGCACAACAACCCGCAACTACAGTGAAGGGTGAGCTACAATGCGCATTAACCGTGGCTATAGGGGGCTCATTAGCCGTGATTGATGTTATCATCCGTGGCTATTGAGCTAGAACCCTTTAGCTACGGTTGATGTTTGTCAACTGTGGCTATTGAGCCCTTTCTAGATGCGGCCTAACATGTCAACCGCAGCTATTGTGCACGCCTTCCAACCATTTGTATGTAAATGTCAAACCTTCCCCATCAAACCCTACCCCAACCAATCTATCCCCCCAGCCGCCACCTACCACCAGCACATCCTCTCTCTCTCTCTCTCTCTCTCTCTCTCTCTCTCTCACACACACACACACACACACACACACACACACACAATTGAAAGGACAGTCTCAAATCATGTCCCCTATGTTACACAAATAAGCACAAATATTCCTGGACCCAAAGTTTTTAGTTTTGAAAATTATTGGACTCAATTTGAATCCTTTCTACCTACATTTCAGAACTTTGGAATTTTGCTCCTTATCATATTAATCCAGCAATGAATATATCTGCTAAATTGAAATTTCTCATGAATGGCCTTAGGAATTGGAGCAAGAATTTATCTAACAAACATGGTCCTCCATATTCTTGATTGTTTGGAGGAACAGAGACCAGTAAATTTAATTGAAACAAATTTCAGGAAATTGGTAAAGAGATACCTGCTGAAATTATTAGAAGCAAAGTAATATATTGGCAACAAAGAGCCACAATCATATGGGTGACCTTTGGTGATGAAAATAGTGATGTTTTCAAGCTTATGCCACACAACAATATAGAAAGAATCAAATTTCTCACATTAAGATGGTTGATGGGATAATTGTACAAGATCACAACATCAATGCTTATATTATTTGGAACTCATTCAAAGAAATATTAGGTCAATCAGAATATAGTGGGATGGATTTCAACCTTAATGAGTTAATTTAACCAAAGGTTCTACCAATGCTGGAGAATCCTTTTACTGAAGCTGAAATACAAGCAGTAATAAAGGATTTACCCAATGACTATGCTCCAGGCCCTAATGGCTTTAATGGATTTTTTTTATAAAAATGTTGGCAGGTTGTAGGTGAGGATATCAAAACTCTCTGTCACCAATTTTTAGAAGGAACCATCAACATTGAGAGCATAAATGGATCATATATTGTCTTGATACCAAAAATTCAAAATTTAGAATATATTAATGACTTTAGGCCAAAAACACTTCTAAACTTGTCACTGAAAATTCTTACAAAGCTTTTGGCAAATAGGTTGAAACATGTAATTACCAAAGTTGTGCATGAAAACCAATATGGGTTCATAAAAGGGAGACATATTCAATATTGTATAGCATGGGATTTTCAGTTTATTCACATATGTAAACAATCTAAAAGAGAGATGGTGATTCTGAAGCTTGACTTTGAAAAGGCATTTGAAAAGGCCAAGCACCAAGTCATTCTGGATATGTTTAAATATAAAGGTTTCTCACAAAAGTGGATTACTTGGATTCAGAGTATTTTTTTGCTCGGGCACTTCCTCTGTTCTCTTAAATGGTGTGTCAGGCAAGACTATTCACTGTAAGAGAGGAGTAAGGCAGGGTGACCTACTGCTTGCTGCTTGCTGCTGACCTACTGCAATCCATAGTAAATGAAGATGCTCTTCTTGGAGTGTTCACACACCCTCTAGGTCACAATTTCCCAGGAGACCTTCACATTATTGCAAATGACACCTTATTCATAATGCCCGCTGATGCAAGACAACTCTTCAGTTTGAAAGGAATTTTAAGAAGCTTTTTGCTGATTCCACTGGCCTCAAGGTTAATTTTCACAAGTCTTTCTTAGTTCCTCTAAATATTTCAGAGGATAAAACAAATCATTTAGCTCAGACTTTTGGATGTCTAGTGGGAGCCACGCCTTTTACTTAGGACTTCCACTAGGCACCACCAGGCCACAGTGACAGATTGCATGCCCATAGTGACAAGAATGGAAAGGAAGCTCTGAGGAATCACAAACCTGCTAACATACAAAGGAAAGTTACTTATGGTCAAATCCCTGATTACTTCTTTGGCTTTGTATTTCCTTTCAACACTGAAAATACCTTCTCCTGTTCTAGAACAAGTTGACAAATACAGAAAACATGGTTTATGGAATGGAGGTGATATCAACAAAAAAGGAGGCTGTTTGGTGGCATGGAAAAAATCCACTCGACCTAAGAATGAAGGAGGTCTAGGTATCATGGATTTGAAAGGCCAGGGTAAAGCACTAAGAGTGAAATTTTTGCATACATTTACAATAAACTAAATATTCCTTGGGTTAATCTTACTTGACATGTATATTATAACAATGGAAAACCACCTCATAGCAGAAGACCAGTGGGATCCTTTTTGGTGGAATGATGTTTTCTGTTTACATGAGCAATTCTTGGGTATTGCAAGGTGTGAAGTTGGTTATGGGAAATCAGTAAATTTCGGGTCTGACATGTGGGATCTAGGAGTTCCAAAACAAAACTTTCCACAACTATTTGCTTTTGATAAGCATGAAAAAGATTCAGTGCAAACAGTGTATACAAATCCAGTGGAAAGAAATTTTGCCATTCCTTTGTCAATGATTGCTTCAGGGCAGTTAGCTCAACTTGAAGACCAACTAGATACTATTAACTTAACTGATGGAGTTATAGACAAATGGCACTATATCTGGGGCAATGCCAACTTCACTTCAAAACAAGCATATAACTACATCAAAAGAACTTCTCCTACTCCTGATCCCACTTGGTTATGGAAGGATAATTGTAGGTGACACCATCACTTTTTCTTCTGGCTTCTTATACAGGACAGGTTGAATACGAGAAACTTAATGAGAAGGAAAAAAATCATCAACTAGATAGCTATAATTGTGTCCTATGCTCTAGCAACGCAGAAGAAACTCTAAAGCATCTTTTTAACAGCACCTTCTCACAGTGTTGTTGGAGATTCATGATCGAATTTTCAATGGGACTATAACCTCGAGGTAATTGACAAGGTATAAAGAGCTAGAGCCAATACATAAAGCCAGATATACAAAGAACTGTTAATTGTTGCAGCCTGGATAATCTGGAAGCACATAAACAAAATAATTTTTTGATGGGAAACAACCGTCCTTGAGCATGTGGAAGAATGAGTTTAGACATGAAATGGAACTCACTACCATTAAGAGAAAGGGACACTTACATTTAACCAGCAACAGGTTAAATCATTAGCCTTGCCCTTATCGTGACGAGCCTTGCTGGCCCTTTGGGTGAATTTGCGCCACACCACCCGTGACGCAGGCAAAACAGGGATGTGGCTCCCACGGGTCCCTCGTGTGGTACACCCTCCAGCCGTGCCCGCCAAGAAAGAATAGCTATCGACTACACAAAAAGAAACGAGAAACACCAATCACTGGCCGCCTGGCTGGCGACATGTCCCATACGCCGATAAACAGTTCGAGGTTTACTATTTATATTCCACTCGATCGCTTGTATCAGTTAGGGATCAAGTACTGCGGCAGATCGAGCACTAGTCGAGAGAAGGAAACCAATGGATGCAGTAACAGCGGTAGCTTCTTCACCGACGGGGATCCTGCTGCTTCAGGGGCTTCTTAGCCTCCCCGTCGCGTGGGTTGCCTATCGTGCCGCAGAGAGATTCTGGCTGCGGCCGCGGAGGCTGAGCCGGGCACTCCGGCAGCAGGGGCTCGGCGGCACGGCGTACCGCTTCCCCGGCGGCGACCTCCCGGAGATCTTCCGTCTCCACAACGAGGCGCAATCCAGGCCCATGCCACCGTGCCACGACATCATTCCCCGCGTGATGCCGCATCTCCTCAACATCGTCAAGGAGCACGGTATGTGTTTTTTGTTCTGTGCCGGTTGAATCCTGCACTCCATGTCTGACTTGTAGCTATCAATAGATTCCGTTTATAAGTAAACAATTCCGACAAATTGCTGAAATGCCCTGAAAATTAAAATTTTATTTGAGTTGCTTCTTACTTTTCAGCTGGATGACACAATCATTGATGTAATAAAAACAAAAAACAAACCGCGTTGCGTGCTTTGCATAGGCTGATCGAGAACACTGTTTATCTAAAAAGGTGGAATTTCCAATTTCATATACTTCATCTTTCTTCGGAAGCTCAATTTCATACCTCAACTATCAAAGAGGCCAATTTCATTTTTCAATTTAGCTTTGAGTCTTTACTGAATGATGAAATTTAGGCCAATTTCATCATTCAGTTGAGTCTAAAGCTAAATTGAATGATGAAATTATCCCATTTGATAGTTGAGGGATGAAATTGAGCTTCTGAGAAAATAAGAAGGACGGATTTGCCTATTCCTCCATCTAAAAATATATTCTTGAGCCTTGACAAAAGAAACATTTGAATTGCAGGCAGCATATGCATCACCTGGTTCGGCCCAGTCCCAAGAGTGATCATCGGAGAAGCGGAGTTAGTGAGAGACATCCTTTCAAACAAGTTCGGCCATTTCGGGAAGTTCACGAACAAACGTCTAGGAAAGCTGCTGGCGCTTGGGCTTGCAACCATAGAGGGTGAGCAATGGGCAAAGCACAGGAGGATCCTGAACCCTGCATTCCATCTAGAAAAGCTCAAGGTGCTCTTACTTCGTTCATGCTATTGTTAACAACTCTCAATAGTATGTGACCATGAATCAATACAAGGCATTGGATTACAAGTAGCAGCAAAGGATGCGAATCAGAGAAGATAGCAGGGATGAGGATTAATTGGAGAAGAGTCCTAGGCTATAGACGAGGAGGAAGATGAACAGTATACGGCGTTGTGTTGAATTGTCGATTCATTCTTCGATACCTCTCCTCTGCTTCAGTTGTTCTTTTCTACTCAGCCAACCATAGCCCACACATAATATAGGAAACGAGTCTCAATTCAATACAAACATATATGCCTGTACAAGTATATGTATGTATATATGCTTACTAAGGTTATTTTCAGCTAATGATGCCGGCATTCTCTACGTGCTGCACCCAACTGATAGATCGCTGGGAGAGTAAGCTCGCCGCCGGTACTGATGGGTCGTACGAAGTGGACGTCTGGCCTGAGTTTCAGAACCTCACTGGAGACGTGATTTCACGCACGGCGTTCGGCAGCAGCTTCATGGAAGGGCGGCGTATCTTCCAGCTTCAGGGAGAGCAGGCAGAGCGATTTATCCAGGCCGCTCAGTATATGTACATCCCAGGCTTCTTGTGAGCATCCTCGTCTAGCTCGATCTTTCACGTCATGCACACCTCCGATGGATATTTCTGAAGGTTGAAGGCACCATTTCTAATTACTTGCTTCTTGAAGGTTCTTTCCGACGCCAAACAACCGGAGGATGAACGAGATCAACCAAGAGATCGAAGGGATTCTAAGAGGCATGATCCAGAAGAGGGAGCGTGCAATCGACAAGGGTGAGGTCAGCGGCAACGATTTGCTCGGCCTGCTGCTGCAGTCGAACAGGGACAGCGGGAAAGGCAGCCTGAGGATGAGCACAGAGGACGTTATCGAGGAGTGCAAGCTCTTCTACTTCGCCGGGATGGAAACCACATCGGTCCTGCTCACGTGGACGCTTCTTCTTCTCAGTATGCACCCTGAGTGGCAGGACCGCGCGAGGCAGGAGGTCGTCAGCGTCTTCGGCAGCGACAAGCCCAGCTTTGACGGCCTGAGCCGGCTGAAAACGGCAAGTTTCGCCACAATATGTTCCACCAACCAAATTAAGTTTTCCTAGCTACAGCTTATATATCCGTTCATGCCACGAAAAAAAAAATCTTTTCACTTTATAATTTATCTGCTTCTAGGTGAGCATGATTCTGTACGAGGTGCTCAGGTTGTACCCACCGGCAGTCACGCTGAACAGAAGAACGTTCAAGGAAATGCAGCTTGGAGCCATCAAGTACCCGGAAGGAGTCATGCTTGAGCTGCCCATAATTTTGATTCACCACAACACAGAAATTTGGGGGAAGGACGCTCATGAGTTCAAGCCAGAGAGGTTCGCGGAGGGGATCTCAAAGGCATCCAACAACAAACCAGCTTTCTTCCCGTTCGGAGGGGGACCAAGGATCTGCATCGGACAGAACTTTGCGCTGCTTGAATCTAAGATGGCACTGAGCATGATTCTTCAACGTTTTGAGTTCCAGCTGTCGCCTGCGTACACACATGCGCCTTACACCGTCATCACGCTTCATCCTCAGCATGGAGCCCAAATTATACTCAAGAAACTCTAAATGTCTGATGTATCCTTTGTTAGCATGGCATCACAATTCTATAAGTTGTGTACTACTAGTAGAGTGGCTTTGTGCATCTAATAAACTCCTACGTGGAAAATAAACAGACAGAGTTATCTACTTTATTTGGATGAGGCGGTGGAGATACTCCAAGCAATGATTTACTAACTTCCATTCCTCCTTGCCAATGCTGATAAAAATAATAGCGTGTGAAATGCTATCAGGATGAAAGATATACAAAACGTAATGATTCCAGTCTTGTCCTCATTGCCAACTTTCTTCATATGCACCTTCAGAATACACGACACAGTAATCAAACAGGTAGATCAATATAGAAGATATGGTTTATGGAGAGGATCGACTCTCAAGGCAAATAAATCACATTTGGTTGCATGGAAATTAGTAACTCTACCGAAATCAGAAGGAGGCTTAGGAGTTATAAAGTTGAAAACACACAACAATGCTCTGTTGCTTAAGCAGCTTCAAAAATTTATGAATAAAGCAGATTTACCATTGGTGCATCTTCTATGGGATACTTATTATCAGAACAATCAACTTCTTGAAGCACAAAAGAAGGGGTCTTCCGGTGGAGACATAACAAAGCTCATGGATGCATATAAAGGCATAGTTTCAGTACATGTGGGCAATGGATCAAAATAAGCTAAATACTAGAGCAATGCTAATAAGGAAAAATATGGTTCTGGATTCTTACACCTATGACCTATGCATATTGCAAAAGGAAGAAACTTTGAGGCACTTATTTGTAACTTTGCAACAAATTGCTAGCAGTCAATAGGCATCAGTATACCTTCAATTGAATTAAAAAAAAGAGGAAGTGAAATTTGCTACAACAGTTTTCAAATGCTAGGACATAGAGTAACAAGTTATAAAGAAACAAAAATATTGTACAGTATAACGATTTGTTGACTGATAACATCCTTGATGCCTCATGTATGAGTTATTTAAGTAGAGTTACATTGCATTGACATATCTTTTGACTTCTGGAATGGTGCAATTGTTTTACTTGTCGATTTAGTTTCAATGGGACTGACATGACTCGATTGAGTTTTTCTGTCCACATGTCAGTTTGCTGATCAGTTCTGAATAATATCTCAAATATCTGCATCAGTATTCTTTGCAGTAACTCTTATATTGACATCGATTTCATGTGGTCTACTTTTTTATGTATCTGAGAGCCTCTCGTCCCCTTGAATTATTATCTTATGTATTTGTATTACCAATATTAGCATGTTATATATTCACTGTAGTTGCATGGTATCTGTCCACTTTATTTCTAGGGAAATCTATACATAAGTTATGTATCACTATGTGCTAATAGGTCAGATCCTCCCTTTTTTCACTTATATAGATTTTTTTTCAGTTTCCATTTGCCCTACAATTGTATGTTTGATATTTTGATTTCACTTTTCTTATTTCTATGGATTACAAAATTCTGAAAATTGCATCCCAAATTTTCCTTACATATGAACAAATTCATTAAGTCCAGTTTCTTATGTTCCCAGAGAACAATGTGGGCCCTGGATTATTCTCGAACTGTGGCTAACCGATATATGTTCTCACTAGAAATAGAAATCATTTGTGTGACCTAAGGAGATTAACATATTGTCGGGTCAATTCAATATATTATCTGATGAAGCGGAATGCCTGAATGTTGGTGAAGCGAATAGGAAATCTGATCTCACACTTTAGTTTTTCTTTATCACTACGGGAAAACGGGTTTCTACCGAGTGTCAGCCACTTTGCCGAGTCCTATTTGTCAGGTTTGCCGAGTGCTAGACAACAAGCACTCAGCAAAGGAGAAGCACTCGGCAACCGTCCAGTTTGCCGAGTGTCCTGTGTGCCTAGGCACTCGGCAAATACTACACACTCGGCACACATTTAGTTTGTTGACACTACAACAAAACGGCTCTGTAGCGGCGGCATCAAATATCGCGTAGCGGTGCCACCTATCGTGGTCCGTCGCTAAAAATCACAGTGATTTTTAGCGGCGGACCACTTTACGAGCCGCCGCTACAAAGTCCACCCCAAACCCTAGTGCACCAAACATATAAATGGCCCTTCCCCAACAGGATCTCCCCCATCCCAGCCGCCACACGCACCCCTCCCTCATCTCTCTCTCTCTCTCTCTCTCTCTCTCTCTCTCGGTCCCCGTCGACCCCTCCCCACCGGCCGCGTCCCCACCGGCCCGTCCCCGCCGTCCACCTCCCTGCTGGCCCCTCCCGCCGTTCGCCTCCCCGCTGGCCGCCTCCCTGCTGGCCCCTCCCCACCGTTCGCCTCCCCGCCGGCGGCGCGGCCCAATGGCCTCCTCCGGCGCGGCCTTCCTCCCGTGCGGCGGCGCGGCCCAATGGCCTCCTCCGGCAGCTTTCCTCCGACGGCGCGGCCCTCCTCTCGGCAGCTTTCCTCCGACGGTGCGGCGCACGAGATGGAGGACCCGCTGCCTCCCCTTCCTCCGGCAACACGGTGCACGGGCGGCGGATCCGCCGCTCTCCTCGGCGGCGCGACGCAAGGGGCGGTGCATCCACCGCTCCCCCTCCTCTCGGTGGCGCGGCGCACGGAGCGGTGGATCCGCAGCCTCCCCCTGGTGGCGCGCCGCACCGGGCGGTGGATCTGCCGCCTCCCCTCTTCCGACGAGGCGAACGGAGCGGCGGATCTGAACGGGGCGATGGATCCGGCCGGGCGGTTTGGACGGCGTGGAGCGGGCCCACGTGGGCCTGCTTTTTTGGTTTCCCAGTGTAGCTGTAGCAGCGGGTGGTTTCAATTCTGTGGAACCCGCCGCTAATGCTCTCCATTTTTAGCTACGATTGGGTAGCGGCGGGCCACTATACCCGCCGCTATAGCGGGTTTTGGCCCGCCGCTACAGTGCTTTGTTGTGGTAGTGTGAGTGCCCTATTCCACGGCTCTCGGCAAACAGCTCGCGCCGTCAACTAGTTTGGCAGACGCTAGCTGTTTGTTGAGTGGTAGGAAGTGACACTCGGCAAATATATGGCTGTGACAACTGACAAGTGTAACTGTAGGGCACTCGGCAAACCAGATTTTTTTTCACTTTCTGGCCCTCAGTTTTTTCTGTAGTTCATACACAATACATGGTATAACATAATAAAATTTTACATTTTTCTATATTGCTATATGTATTGAATTTATATCCTCAACTGTATTTTCTTGTGAAAGGTGAATATTGAACGACAAGTGATTCGAATAACGAGATAAATTGAAACTAAATTTGATACTTATGTTACCGACTCTCATTCGAGGCCATAATCAAGAAACAAAAGAAAATTTCACGAATGTATTACATAAAATGTCACTCAGAACGTGTCTTTAAAAAGTATTTAAATTTTAAAAATAGTAAACGAATCCCGAAAATTATGAGAAGTGTCATGAAGTGGTCAAAACTATACAAAGTTTTGCAAAAGCTTACACGTACATGGTGTACATAATGGAGAATCTCCGGATAAGAAACTGAGAGTATAGAATGGATTCTTATGATTTTGACTAAATTTAAAGTGAAATTTGAATTTGACTTCAAGTAATTTTATGCAAGCAACATATCAGTTAGATATTGTTACGATGAAGATTTGTTAATTTTTGAACTCGGTAAACATTTGTTTAATTTTTTTAGATTCAGGACAAATTGTTTGCCGAGTGCCACGAGGATGACACTCGACAAACGTTGGCTGTTTGCCGAGTGCCACACTGTCCGGCACTCGACAAACTCATCGAGGAGGGGCGCGACACTTAGCAGTTACGCGCCCCTCCTTCTCACACTCTCTTCCTGCCAATGCTGTTGCGGAAACTACTTGGTTTCGACAGCTACTTCAGGAGCTACATGTCCCTATTCAGCACGCCACCATCGTCTTTTATGACAACATCGGTGCAGTGTATCTCTCAACAAATCCCGTGCAACATCAACGCACGAAGCATATTGTGATTGATCTCCACTTCGTCCGAGAGCGAGTTGCTGCTGGCGCTGTTCGTGTTCTTCATGTCCCGACATCTTGACAGTACGCAGACATCTTCACTAAAGGGCTTCCTACTTCAATATTCACTGAGTTCCGGACCAGTCCGAACGTTCTTCCACGCTCACATTGAGGGGGTGTTAGACATCTTGTATTTGGGCTTAGGGTTTGCTTGTTATTGGGCTGCGTGCCATCCATGCACGTATGATGTTTGGGCCTGCCGCATGCCATGCTCTCCAATTAGGGTTGTGCATGCCGGCTCCCCTATATGTACATGCCTTTGTGCACCCCAATAGTCATTGCATTATTTCCTAATTGCTTTCATTAAGTGCAAATTTCATAGTTGCATATCAAGGTCAGAGAATTATGTGTTAATAATTCAAAAATGTTTTATTCCATTGCCAGAATCACACTATAATGTACAAGTTAATTTCTTATTCTAGGGAAAATTTTCCTTCCTTTTTGAATTATGCCTCTCTAAGTATGCCAAACAAAAAAAATATATGAACTTATTACAGCGTGCCTTCCATTTCTATGCAGGTTTCAGTTCTGCTTGGTATGAAAAAATTTGGGCGGCCGTGCCATCTACTTCTCACTGAGAAATGTCTAAAGATAACCGTGATACGTGTTGCCAATTGCCATCTTGTGTCTGGGTAATATGTACTCCCTCTATCCCTAAATGTAGGGCGTTTTGGAGTTTGAATTTTTCCCTAAATGTAGGGCGTTTTACAGATAAGACAAACTCTTGGGTTGGTTGGATAGTTAATGGATGGGTGGATGGAGGTAAAAATGAAGGGTATAGTAGTCTTTAAACACATTGACTAATTTCTTGTTTGAATGTTAGAAAGCCCTATATTTAGGGATGGAGGGAGTATGTCTGTGTTTCAAAAAAAATGCATGTCTGCCAATTCTGCACACTTGCAGGCAGCAAAATGCGTAGAGTTGGTAGCAGACGTAGTTGGTCCAGCCAGCTATAGTCATCTTATTCATCCTTTGCACTGTTGTTTGGTGTGGATCTGTTCAGCCGTTACTAGCACATTTCTGGATCTGGTTGAACCTTCACGTGGTACCGTGATGGTCTGTTTTGTCTTGTAACATAATTGTCTCAGTTATCTCCTGTAGCCAAACGTCATCATACGTAGCAACGTCATTCCCTAGTCAATTTCAAGGTCTGCTCAGCACAATCGAACAAATTAGGTAGTGTTTATCTATGTGATAAACGTGGTTCTTTTTCGCTATGTTTTAGGCTTAATCTGCACAAAACGGTGACCTTGTGGAAGAAAATCTATAGAAATCAGTAGAAACCTAACCTTTTGCTACGCTCCTGGATTGACTATGAATTCAATGAAAAAGGTGATGATCCCTTTTGTGGTGGCCAGGTCATTGCCAACGAAGTACCTTGTATCTGCACGGCACCGCCCACCTGAGAAAATCCCAGCTTCGATCGACTGCTTTCCCCACTCACTCCAGCTGGCTTTTTTGCTCTAGACACAAGTCGCAACAAAATATATATAGTTTGTGCTGGTTCTTGCACGAACTTCTTCTGATCATCTACACATCGACGCCCCAGGCCAGAGATCATTCCTCTTCCAGAGCCAAAATCTCTTCATGTCACACGTCCTTTTTATTTATTTGAATATATAAGGTAGAGACACCTCTACCTTTTCCATTGAAAAAATGTCACTGGCGTCCTGTAAATCTGTAATGGCAACACCATAACTGAACCCGCAGACGATAATGTTGTGGCCGACATGCTAAGGAATGTTTAGTTCCATTCCTTAGCATTCAAATCAGCCTATGCAATATAGTCAAGTGAATTTCTTATTCAAGGGAAAACATTCCTTCATTTATGAATTTCTGTCTCTTAAGTATACCACCAAACTCTGAACTTGCTATGTGCCTTTCATTTCACATACAGGTTTCAATTTCTGCTAGATGTGAAAAAAGTAGGCTACCGACCGATCTACTTCTCCCATGTGAACTTTATTTTAAGGAGGACTATAGCGGCGGGTAACCTCGTACATGTTGCTACAGTCCATTTTTTTAGCCATCGGTGGTCATTTTTAAAGTTTGTTCATCACAAGCTAACAAATTCAGTAGCATTTAAGTGGCTATGTGTGGTCATTTTAATTTGGGTCAAATACTTGTGTGCCACTGCAATTTCTCTTAGATCCTTATTTGCCATCGCAAATATGCTTATCCCCTTTATGCCATTGAGTTGCAATTTCTTACCCTTATTTTTCATCCACATCATTTTTATTTTTTCTTAATGTGAAAGGATGAAAATGACCTTGTCTTCTTCCTCAACCTCCTCCTCCCTTTTCTCTCTAAACATGGCTGCCCGGGGAGAGACTAGGAGAGGCGTCTCGAGTGTTGACCTCCACCCTCGGGCACCGCCACTATGACGAAAGGTGTGGGTGAGCTCTACCACTGTCGCCACGGAGCCAGGAGTGGCCCGAGCTTTGCCACCACCATCGCCATGCGCGACAAGCTCGGGCGCCGCGGTGGGGCATGCGGCAATCTCATAAGCCGCTACCATAGAGCCAGGTGTGGCCCAAACTCTACCGCCGCCATAGGGCCAGGCACGCGGCGAGCTCGTGCACCGCCACCATAGGGCCAGGCGTGACCCTAACACCGTCGCTGCCATGGGTCCCACTGCCACGGCTATCTCTTGGATGACCTCGATAAAGCTCAGAGAAGGAGTTTGAAAGAGGAGGGTATTTTGGTCTTTACTAGAAATTTCAATTGAGAAAAGAAAAGGAAAGGATGACGTGGATGACATATACAAGGACAAGAAATTGCAACACGATGGCATGGAAATGATAACATATTTTGCGATGGCAAATATGAGATTAGATGAAATTGCATTGGCATCGAGAGAATTATCTCTTTTAATTTTCACTCTCCTTTTGCTATGCCCCTGGATTGACAACAAATTCGAATTGCTCAAGAGAACTAGTAAGAGAGAAGAGCATTGTTAAGACGATACTCCTGCTGACAGCTGGGGCATGGTGCACAAGAGTGTTAATTGTTAAAGGTGCCGGGCCCAATTGTGGTGGCCAGGTTGTTGCCATCGAAGTAGCCAGATCCTGCACGCCACATTCCACCTGAGAAAACCCAGCTTATTTCCCCATCCCATTCACTCCCCCACCCCAGTGGCACCAGGCAAATTTGTGCTGGTTCTTGAGCGACCTTCTTCTGATTTTCTCCCATTCCCACGCCCCGGGCCTGAGATTATTCCTCCCAGCAACCCGATTAGCGTGTCTAGCCGTCTAGCGTCCTTGCACGGCGAGACCACCGCTGAAGCCGCTGCAGGTGAGATGAGGTTTCTGGCGTTTTTCTCCTCTTTTTCGGTTCGGCCTTCTCATGATCTTCTCGATGGTTCTTGCCCTGTTCAGCTCGACACGATGCCTACGGTGGAAGCCGACGGCCATGGCACCGGCGGCATCGACGCCTTGCCGGACTGCATCCTGGAGCACATCCTCGGCTTCGTGCCGGCGGAGGACGCCGTGCGGACATCCGTGCTAGCTCCACGCTGGCGCCACCTCTGGAAATCCGCTCAAGGCCTGCATATCGGGTGCCGCGATGTCGGCGGACCACCGGGGCCTGTGAAGGAGTGCCGAACGTTCGTCAACCATCTGCTCCTCGGCCGCAAATGTTCACCCGTTGACACGTTCGAGATTAGGCTCGGTGAGTTTGACACCGATCGACGACATGCTGCTTCTGAACCTCTGGGTGAAGTATGCCATCCTGTGCAAAGTCAGGGTACTCAGCCTCCGTTCCTTCTCAAGGATCTATCTGGAGCTGTATGAGCAACCTCTCTCGTGGAGCCTCAGGAGGGTAGAACTTCATGGCGTGCGGTTGCATAATTCTGCCGCGGACTTCTCGAGATGCCGGGTGCTGGAACATCTGGAACTGCACGGATGTGGCATGTACGGGGGAACCAAGATGGTGTCTCAGTCCCTAAGACATCTAAGCTTCATTTCTTCTAGTTTCTATGATCCCTCATATGAGCGTGCCCGTGTTCGCATATGTGCTCCAAATCTGATTTCGCTGCACCTAGACGACATCGAGGAGATGACTCCCATGCTTGACAGAATGCTATTATTGGTGAAGGCATTTGTCCGACTAACCAAACGGTGTGATGACTACTGCTGTAAAGACGATGCCGACGATGATGTTCATTGTGTCTGTCAGCTGTGTGACAGTTTCTGGAACCGTCACAGTGGAGGTACTAGTTGTGTGCTTCTAAGCGGTCTATCAAAAGCTGCCAATTTGGCTCTGATTTCTGACCCTGACGTGGTACGCTTCTCTCTTAATTTGCCCCCGTTATATTGTAATTGCATAAGCCATCCATTTGTTTCCATGACACTTATAATCGTTGTGGGATAATGATGTTGAATTCCATAGATTTGCATTTTGAATATGCATAGCACGCAGTCAGCTAATCTTTACAAAAAGAACTAGTACACCTCTGATCTGCATGAACTCTTTCCAGATCATTTTCAGAGGTGATTTGAGATGGTGCCCTACGTTTAGCAATTTAAAGACCTTGTTGCTTAATGACTACTGGTGTGTGCCTGATTTCAATGCATTGGCCTGTATTCTTGAACACTCACCAATTCTTGAGAAACTCACTCTTCAACTCTTTTCTGAGGTATACACATCAAACATAGGAAACTACTGCATACCATGATTATGAATAATGCATTTTCTGCTCATTGCAGGGGCCAATGCATAAGGTGGAAATGAAAGGTGGCTTCAGTCCGATGGGTCCATCAGCAAGAATTTCAGAACATCTTGACACAATCGAGATCAAGTGTGAAGTGGTTGATGAGAGGGTTCTCAAAGTTTTAAAGCTTCTGTCTACATTTAACATTTGTAAGCTGTGTATATATCTTGTACCGTGTTTCATTCCTCTGCGTTATGTATATTGCTATTGCCATCATTATTGTGAGAACGTAAACAAATTCAACCATGTAGAAAAATTTTGACGCTATTGCGCCGAAGATGTCAAAGTATAGGTGCAAAAAGTCCTGCAGTTGATAGATGTTTCATTGTTAGGACGGGATCCACATGGCGTTATTTCTGTTAAGTTACATTTCCTACATACATAGAACCTGAGTTATTATGTTGACTTCTAGAGAAGTTGTGACACAGTTGAGCTTTTTTACTAGTTTGGAATGAACGTAATTTAAAATTTAGAGGATCATTCTGGCTTTGTATAATTTTCTTATCAATGCAAAGGGTAGTTTTGCTAGCTAAGTATAAGTTTCACGGCTTTTAGTGTATCAAGTACAGAAATTTATGTCTAAACAACTAAGGAATGCTTCATTCCATTTCTAGATTTATCGAGGATAACAATCAGCCTATGCAGTGTAGTCAAGTGAATTTCATATTCAGGGGAAAACGTTTCTTCAGTTGTGAAATTCTGTTTCTGAAGTATACCGACACACTTACTCTGTGTGCCGTTCATTTTATATGCAGGTTTCAGTTGCTGCTAGATATGGAAAAGTTCAGGCTATTGAGCGCCCTACTTCTCACTAAGAAATAGTACGAGGTTAAAGATAACTATGACAAAGTTGCCATCTTTTGTGTATGGGCAATTCGTGTGTTGTGCCAATTCTATGCTTCCAACCAGACGAATTTGTGAAGTTGGCAACAGAAGTATTTGGACCTGCTAGCCATGTTATTTCCTCTGCATTATAGACAGATGTGAACCTGTTTAGCAATTTGGAGCTATTAATATGCATTTAACAGTTTTTGGTTTATCCTTGAGGGTGTAATGTGACCAATTAACGTGCCATTATTACAAGCACACTTCTTATTGAACCTTCAAATGTTACCGTGCTTTGTTCTCTCTCTTAGCCTAAAGTTGTCATATGCATCAACGTCATTCGTGATCATTTTTAAAGTTTGTGCAGCACACTAGTACCTCTCTGGGCTGTCCTACGTGATCAACGTGATATTTTCTTTTTCACTCTTTAGGCTTAATCGGTACAAAATGATCACCATCCGAAAGGAATTCTACAGAAACCAACTACTAAAAATCTGACTTTTTGCTACGCTACTGGATTGACAACAAATTAAATTCGGAAATTCCCCGATAAGAACTAAAATAAGATGCAGTATCAAATTCTGTAGATATAGCTGAGGCATGGCGCACATGGTTTATGACTGGTAGGTTCTCACCAAAAAAGGTGCCGGTCCCCATCCTCACTCTTCTCTGCTCCGCAGCGCCCGGTCACTGCAAGAAAATTTGTGCTGGTTCTTGCATGACATTCTTCTAATCTTCTTGGATTCCACACCCTGGGCCTGAGATCTTTCCTCTCCGAGAACCGATCCCTTCGCATTGCTGTGGTCCTTGCAACGTGAGGCCACCAATACTGAAGCCGCCGCCAACAGTTGAGGTGGGGTTGCGGGGCCCATTATGTGTCGACTGGGTTGACACATGACCCATCGTCGACCACCGCTTAGCAGCTTAGGAGATGGCCCAGTAGACAGCCCATGTCGTGCATCATCTTCTTCTTCCTCCTGTCGCGTTCGCCGTCGCCCACAACCCCTGCCGCCACGAACTCATCGGTGAGCTCGACGGACCACCGCCACCACCATTTTCAAGGTTGGACGGGAGGTAGAGCTTGATTTCAGCGGTACAAACCCAACCCGAACCATAACTCGACCCTACAATGCTGTGCCCCCCCCCCCCCAACAACCACCACCTGGGATCGATCTCAAGTCCTAGCAAAAAGAAAAAAAATCACTTGTGCTGACAAAAGCACACGTAAAAAGACAACACATTCTCACATGTTACATGCTTAAAGGCTTCCCATGTAAGGATGGGATGGTAAAAAGACAACTCATTCTCACATGTTACATCTTTACAAAGGCTTCCTATCTAAGGATATGGTAAGAGTTCACGGGTTTCTCGAGTTTCTTAAAGGCTTCCCGTGTAAGGACAGGGTGGTAAAAAGAGATCTCATTCTCACATATTAGGCTATCTCTACCGACCTCCCCATTTGGCTACCCATATCTCAAATGGGTGTAAAATTGCAAAAACGAGTCTCCAATGGGCCACCAAGATGGGAGCCCCATTTTGAGAACGCTACACCCCCGATGCACATTTGAAGCAGCTTGGAGACGACCCATACGACTTGAAAAAAAAAAGAAGGCTAGCATTGGAGATGGCGTGCTACGACGCCTTACTCCACCAGCCGCTGGCCTAGCTCACCCCGTCCTCCTCCACCCTGCGGCGCGCCGACACGTCCCGAGCCCCGCGCCTCCAGCTGCGCGCCACCTCTTCTCCCTTGTTCTCCTCCGCTTGTGCCGGGGCTAAAATCTCCCTGCGCTGCTCCTACTCGTTGGCCGGCGAGGGTGGCGGCACGCAAGGGCGACTCTATGCTCCTCCACCACCCCACCCTGTCCCGAATCGCCCCGTGCTCCTCCGCTGCCCCACCCCATCCCGCTCGAGCTACATCGCAACCGAAGGTGCTCCGTGTCGCCTCTGCAATTTTGCCTCGTCGACCGGAGTCATCGCCCCTCGTCGGAGCCATCATGACTCCACCTTCCTCGAGTAGCTGTGCCCTCTGCACCTCCACAGCTCCGCCCGCCGCTGCGCGCAGATCCCATCTGGCCCGGTTTCGATCACCGTTGGAGATCAATGTTTTTGAGTGGTGCCCTTTCACTCCTACAAGCACTCAATTTGGGTGAAGGGTCTCGTCTACCATTGATGACAGCCTTACATCATCCTTAAAGGCTTCATGTGTAGGATATGGTAACGCTTCAGGGGTTTCCCGATTTGTGTGAGATCTTTTTCTTAACATAATGTTGTGGTGGCTTGCCTTTAAGTAATGATTACATAAAACTAGATCTTTTAGGCTTAATAACTGGAAAAAAATATCAGTATCCAGATGGAAATTGACGGATATACTGCTAAATCTTATCCTTTTACTACATAATAAATTTCCCCAACAAGAAGAGGGAGAAGATGCAACGATACACAGCAGGCCATGGTGCACAAGATCTATGACTCGTGGATCCACTGAAAACTGCGATCCGATCTGGCCACTTGCACCCACGTTCCGTGCCACTGAAATTCCCAGTTTCTGCAAGCCACTCGAGAAAATCCAGGCCTCTTGCTTTCCCCAATAATCCCTACTCGGGGAGGAGAAACAACAAGAAAATGTGTGCTGATTCTAGCAGGCCGTTCCCCTAATCTTCTCCGATTCCACGCTCCAGTCCCAGGATCGGTCCTCCCGAACCGATCTCCGGGAATTGAGGGCGTGGAATCCTTAAACGACGAGAGATCGCCAGCGAAGCTGCCGGCGGCGAGGTGAGGTTGTGGCCCTTCATCTTCAGATCTGTCACCATATTCTTGTCAATTTGGCACCGTCCCCGTAATCTTCTCACTGGTTCTTCCGCCGCAGCTCGGCGGGACGCCTCGGGGGCGAGGGCAAGAAACCGGCCGCTGTCGTCGGCCACGGCGGTGGAGCATAGACGCCCTGCCGGACGGCATGCTGGAGCACATCCTCGGGTTCCTCCCGGCAGACGAGGTCGTACGGATGTGCATGATCGCCCGGCACTAGCGTGCACGTCGAGACCCTCTCGCATGTGAATCAGATCCGGGAGTTCGTGGACCACCTGCTGCTGCTCCGACGCGGCGTGCCACTCAAGGCGTTTGACGGGTTTGATGATGACGACGTGCCGCACGTGAACCCGTGGCTCGTGCACGCCGTTCGTGCAATGTGCGAGTGCTCGGCCGCATGCGCCCACGCCGGGCTTCCTCCAACCGGACGACCTGTCCGGCTGCCCGGCCTTAGAGTGTCTCGAGTTCGAGTTCTCTCGAGATTTCAATGATGACCACAATCAGTTCGGAGTCCCTCAAACGTCTCGAAGCATCACCGATATTGAGCGGATTCGTATTTGTACCAGGAATCTGGAGTCACATGGGCGAAGGTATTCGAGCACGGACACTTGCATCTGCATATCAGCATAACATAGAGTGGGTCATAGATTCGAGGCGTCTAAGCATGTCACAAGAATTTCTAGCTCTTTCAAAACCTATAGTCCCTACACCCACTCGAGTCCGTTCGGATTGTTGACGGTACATCCCAACGTGTTCATGGTAGAGGTTCTGTAGAATGCACATCATCTCTTAATCTATCCTCGATCCTGCATGTTCCTTTCTTTTCCTGTGAATTAAATTTCTGTAAGCCCAATCATTGATCCATACAAGTGTATAGTAATCTTTCATGGAACATCTTGTGTCTTTCAGGAGAAGGAGACTGGGAGAAGAATTGGGAATGGAGCCAGGCATAATGGGTTGTGGTTCATCTATCAAGAGGAGTCTGCACTAGCAGCAATTGTGGAAAGGAATGTGATGAAGATCCAATTACTTCATCGTCGGTTGGGACATGTGTCTTTTGAAGTTTTAAGTCGGTTGTATCCCACTATGTTCAAAAAGGTGGACAAGCATAGACTTGTGTGTGATGCATGTGAACTTGGTAAACACACTATACCCTACCCCAATATTGGTCTTCGCAGTTATGAACCTTTTACATTAATATACTCGGATGTTTGGGGTCCTTGTTCAGTAACTATTGTGAGTGGTGCAAAATGGTTTGTTACCTTTATTGATTGTTATACTCGTATGACTTGGATCTATATGCTCAAGCATAAGGATGAGGTATTTAGGTGTTTACAAGATTTTCATAAGTTGATTGCAAATTAGTTTAATGCAAAGGTTTGGATTATTTGGACAGATAATGGAACATAATATGTGAATAATGAATTCAGGTCCTATACTTCAAATCAAGGTATGATTCGTCAAACCACTTGCCCTGGGACTCCGCCTCAAAATGGGGTGGCTGAGAGAAAAAAATCGTCATTTACTCGGAAGTGGCACGATCTCTCATGTTTCGGATGAATGTGCCCAAGTACTTATGGAGTGAGGCGGTGATGACAACAACATACCTTATCAACCGTATGCCATCCAGAATATTTGGTATGAAGTCTCATGCTCAACTCTTATTTGATCGACAAGACTTTAAAGTTCCACCCAAAGTTTTTGGTTGTGTCTGCTTTGTGAGATAACATAGGCCTACGGTGGGTAAGTTGGATCCTCAAGCCATCAAGTGTGTATTTGTTGGTTATGCCTCAAGTCGAGAAAGGATACAAGTGTTGGGATCCCATTGGTAGGAGGTTATTTGTGAGTATGGACGTAGCATTTCGTGAGACAGATTCATACTACAAGAAGAGGGAGGACCTTGATCGGTTTCTAGAGGAATTCTCTCTAGTCAACGAAAGTGATCTGTCGAGAGGGGGAGAATGGCTAAGGTAATGATGTATTGTCTAGAGTCTCCCCGAGGGTGATTGTTGGGGGTGTAACCCCGAGAGGTGGTGACTGAGAGGGATAGAAGTGGTGATGTGGATATGAAGATGTAAGTAGTGAGAGTGATGATGATGTGGTAGATGAAGTGACCACAAATGTAGCAGAACATGAGGTTGGGGAAGATGATGTGGTGATAGTTGGGAGAATCCCATGCCCCGTTAGAGCCGAGGAGAATGAAAAGCAGGGGGAGAAGCAACTTATAGTGTACCAACGAAGGCGACTCAAGAAGCGAGGAGGGAGCAATCACAGCCACAAGCTCAAGAAGCGGAAGCTCCAGTCCCAACTCTTACTCCAAGCTTCTCTCCACCCCTTGAACCAAGCCTAGGTGGTAATGCCTCCTTCACTTTTGGACACATAGAACTACCTCTTGCTCAGCGTAGGGAATCTAGAGTCAATGCTTGGAAAACCTCTCGTGCTAGGTACGAGTATGAACATGATATTGCTAATTATATCTCATACTCTAGTGTCTCACCTGCACATAGAACATTTGTTGCATCATTGCAAGAAGTGCCTATTCCGAAGGACTAGAGGTGTGCTAAAGGTGATCCGAAGTGGAAAGAGGCAATGAAGGAAGAGTTGCTTGCCCTCTAAAAGAACAAGACATGGGAACTTGTTCATCTTCCCGAAGGGAAGAAGGTGGTGGGTTGCAAGTGGGTGTTCACAGTAAAACAGACTCTGAAGGGAAGGTACACATATAAAGCAAGGTTGCAAAGGGATAATATGGAATTGACTATGATGAGACCTTTGCACTGTTGCTAAGATGGGTACAGTAAGAACTCTAATCTCGTGTGCTACCAATTTCGGTTGGGACCTTCATCAACTTGATGTGAAGAATGCATTTCTTCATGGTGACCACAAGAAGAAGCAAGAAGAAGTCTATATGGAGATTCCTCCAGGGCTTTGCAAATGAGCAGACCTTAGGGAAGGTTTGTAAATTGAAGAAGTCACTCTATCGGTTGAAGCAATCACCACGTGCATGGTTTGACAGATTCGGAAGAGCGAGTGTGTGAAATGGGTTACAATCGAGTGTAATGAATATCATACCCTATTTTATAGATATCGTGGCTCACATATCACTATTCTAGTTGTCTATGTTGATGATATAGTGATCATTGGAGGTGATGTGGAGGAAATAAAAAACTTGAAGAGAAGGCTAGGAAGAGCCTTCGAGGTAAAAGATCTTGGACCCCTCCGTTACTTCCTTGGTATTGAGATTGCTAGGGGGCCAAAGGGAATTATTCTATCTCAAAAGAAATATGTCCTTGATCTGTTGGCGGAGACAAGAATGCTCGGATGTCGTCCTTGTGGTTCTCCTAT
Source organism: Chloris gayana (assembly GCA_031894775.1). NCBI lineage: Eukaryota > Viridiplantae > Streptophyta > Magnoliopsida > Poales > Poaceae > Chloris > Chloris gayana. The sequence continues at coordinate 196,450 of JAUNZO010000946.1, read as the reverse complement.
TGATAGGAACCATCGTGTTTGTGCTCAATCAAGTGATCCCGTGGATCGGGAGAGATACCAATGGTTGGTTGGACGGTTGATATACCTGTGTCACACAAGACCTAACATTTCATATGCGGTGAGTGTGGTGAGTAGGTATATGCATGATCCTCAAAGTGGACATATGGATGTGGTTTATCAAATTTTGAGATATTTGAAGGGCACTCCAGGTAAGGGGTTGTGGTTTAAGGCAAATCAAGACCTGAATGTGGAAGGTTATTGTGATGCTGATTGGGCGAGTAGTAGGGATGATCGAAGATCCACATCCGGATATTGTGTGTTTGTGGGAGGCAATCTTGTTTCATAGCGAAGCAAGAAGCAAGATGTGGTGTCTCGATCTACTGCAGAGGCAGAGTATAGAGCAATGGCACTAGCTCTATGTGTGATGATGTGGCTAAAGAGTGTCTTGAAGGAGCTTAAAGTGTTGAAGAATGATACAATGTCCCTTCGTTGTGATAATGTAGCGGCTATCAATATAGCAAACAATCTCGTGCAGTTTGATTGAATGAAGCATGTGGAGATTGACAGGTTCTTCATCAAGGAGAAGATTGATAGTGGAGCTTTGAGGTTAGGATATCTTAGGTCCCGTGGTCAAATTGCGGATTATCTCACGAAAGGTTTATGACCTAAAGATAATGTATTGGCTTATAACAAGATGGGCATGTTAAATATATTTAGCCCATCTTGAGGGGGAGTGGTGGTGTAATTTGATATGTTGTAAAGGACCTTTGTGCATATGTGGAATATAAGAGGGTGAAGGCATGGTGGGGAAAGTAATCCAACCAGAAAATTTCCTCCAAAACAACTTCATAAATTTATAAGAATATATGTTAATACTCGGACATGGGTTGTTAGCAAATCACCAAGATTTAACCTTCTATATTGAAGATACAAAGTATAAAGTATATTTCATAAAGTATAATGTATATTGAAGATTTAACTTTATTGGCATATAACATCCATAACGAGACGCATGAAGTTTATCAAATAATTTAACTGCACTAGTAGATGGTATCTTTACATTACATCAACTTCTAGTGGGAATGGACTCAAATGACATTAGTCATTTGCTTTTACTATCTAAAATATATGTGTTGAATTATTCAATTTCGTTGCATAATATGTGGCAATATATGCTGATCGACTTGTGGCCTCCCTATTATTTGAAGGATCAGATTTATATAGCCAGTTACGTGACCTTGTTTGTTGAAACTTCATATATAGTTCCTTGCACCAGATCATAGTTGCTGCACTCCTGTAATTAAAGCATTTTTCCTTCTCCATATTTTTGTTGACTCTACTTTATACTTTGTATCCGGTCCAGTTACTATCTAAGAAGTGTATTACAAACTTCATCATTGCATCTTTACACTGCATTTTCCCATTTTTGAGTTATCTCTCTGCTTCTTGGGAATATGCTTCAGCTGTATAACTTTTGTTTTTTGTGAATGCTTCAGCTGTATAACTAATGAGTCATTTTATGTATCTAATTAGTTTCTTTTGTAAGTTTAGATGGCTCTCAAAGTTGAACCTCTGCTTTCAGGAAAAAAAATTCCATTAATTGTTTCGGATGCTTATAATATAAGCATATTGTACCCTGACAATTAAAGCACAAACTAGGTACTCCCTCCGTTCAGTTTTACATGTCGTTTTGGAGTTGGGCACAAGAACTAAGGAGAAATAAAAAAGGTGGGTGTACTGAAAACGAGGAGGAGAGAGATAGAGGTAGATGTGTAGTGGAAAGAAGGAAAATTGTATCGTGAAGTGAGAAAGGTGCATTAGGAATCGAGAATGACATGTAATTTGAGAAAAGTTGGGAACTATAATGACATATATTGTTGAACGGAGGGAGTACAAAGGTAACGTACCAACATTTTGTTTCATTTTCAGGCCAAGTAACACTAAGCTAAACATTGGTAGAGTGAATTTTCATTGAAAGTGGTTTTTATATTCTAAATGTACAGAATTTCAAGTTCTCTATTATATAACTGGAATTTATACGTATGTGGAACGACAAGTTCTTAATTAATGGTTGTGCCTTTCTTGTCAATACAGGTTTCCGTTTTTGAATGTGAGAAAGATTTGAGATCCATGACTCCAAAGAAAAGCAAAGCAAGTTGACTTTATGAATATTGACATCTACTGTTGTTGAAAAATTCATACCTTTTTTGTCAGTCCAACACTTCTAGACACAAATACTATATCGAATATTGGCAGCGGAATTGCTCAGAACTGTACATATATGGTCGAATTCATTTATCTAAACGAAGATATATAGTTGAATGGGACACTGTTTCTTTTGCCTTCTTAGTTCATGCGGATTTTCTCGAATCTTCCAATTAACGTGCTTTATTAGAATAAATTGATCCAGCCTTTGAGATAAATTAAAAACATATGACATTGTTTCTTGTAATGTAATCGTCCTTTCAGTGAAAGGTATTATCATGTGGCAAGGTTGGAATGGTTGTCAAGTAGAAGGTAGCCCAAAAATTTCGAATGCAGAAACCAGTTTTTTTTTTTAGTGTACCGTGAAAAATCAGGTGAGAGACCACATTACGGCTGTCTTTTTTTCGGTAACCAAGATGTGAACATTTAGCACGTACTTGATACCATGTCTATTTAATTTTTATATTACTTGGCTTTGGAGAAATACGATAAATCAAATCTAAGTGCTCATCTCATTGTTCATTTTTTCTTAAAAAAAGAAGTGGATACAGTACGGCAATAAGTGAATGCTACGATGCAAATTCGCTTCGGCTTAACTCGGCCAGAAGGGCCCACATGTCGGTGTCTGGCAGCATATGAGCGTGATCTGATAAACAGAAGTATCTTGCTACAGTTCGTCGTCTCTTTCCCCTGCCAACCCTACCCATCCCTGACGGCCTGAATCCCGCTGACCTCTGCGCGCAAGCTCATGCTTTTACTGATTCTTGCTCGGAACATTCATTCAGCCGCTGCTTTACGAGCTCTACACTCCTTCAGTCCCACGGCGAGAACGCGTTGTTGTGTCGTCCGACTGGTTTGGCTAGGCCTGCGCCGCCGCCATCGTTGCCACGCGACCTAGGACCGCCGCGCCGTCGCTGAGGTCGGCGCCTCCATGGCAGTGGCTCCTTCTTAATTCTCTTTATTCTCCAGGTTTCTTGTATTCCGACACAGACAGTTTGTTCTCCTGCGCGCGGACGCCCTACGCCTGTTCGACGGAATGCTTCCGTGGGAGAATGACAAGAAGGCACTGGTGGCGACCGGCCGGGATGGTATCGACGCCTTGCCAGACAGCGTCTTGGAGCACATCCTTGGCTTCCTTCCAGCCGACGAGGCCGTGAGGACGTGCGTGTTTGCCAAGCGCTGGCGCCACCTTTGGAAGTCAACCACATCTCTGCGCATCAGGTGTGTTGGCATTGATGGGGAGGATCCGGCATCCATGGATGAACGTCAGAAGTTTGTGGACAATTTTCTGCGTACCCGTGGATTTGCGCCTCTTGAAAGGTGTGAGCTTAGCTTTGGTCATTTATTCAGAGACAACAGCCCCGTCAGTGTTCCGCACTGGATCCAACATGTTGTACTGTGCCAGGTTCAGGTGCTCAGGGTTGATAACGTTTACCTTGATGGGTTTGAGTTGGATAGCCTATCTCTCATCTCCTCTCACTTGGTAAGGCTAGAGGTCATCGGTATAGTGGTAAACAAGAATTTCTGTGACTTCTCAAGGTGCCCATCACTGGAATATCTAGAATTCGGCTTTTGTGATTTTTGGTGTACCCAGAAGATCTCTTCAGAGTCCCTGAAGTGCCTGAACATGACGAGTTGTTTCTTCAGCAATGGATTCCACACTATTATCTATGCCCCTAGTCTGGTTTCACTCAGGTTAGATGACCATTGGTGCAGAACTCCTTGTTTCCAGACCCTACCATCACTGCATGAGGCATTTGTTAGAGTCACCAATTTGTGTAAGGACTGTTGCTTGGATGTTGAGTCTGAGTATTGTAATATTATGGATTGTTTCTCTTGTGATGGGTTCGAACATGACAGCAGCAAGTGCCTTAATCTGGATGGGTTGTCAGAATCTGAGAATTTGTCATGGATAGTTGAGTCCGAAATGGTACGGTTACACTTCTTGAACTAATTTCAGTGTCGTGTTTCAGTAACGAAGTTTACTTCTGGACAAACATAAAGTGGCTTAGAAATTGTGTATTTTAACCATCATGACACAATAACTGTTTATTTGATTTTTTTCATGCATTTTGTCCAGTTTATTTTGAGAAGGGATTTGAAGAAATGGCCTACATTTAGCAAGTTAAAGACATTGTTACTCAACAAGCAGTGGTGCGTGGCGCCTGACTTCAATGCACTAACTTGCATTCTGGAGCACTCACCAATTCTAGAGAAGCTTACTCTTCAACTTTTCAGCAAGGTGTATATTTTTCTTAAGAATTTTTGTAGTAAATATAAATTATAGTTAAAAAATTGTATGTCTACATTGTACCTACAAATAAATAGATGTATATTATCATTTACTTGTGAAATGATTCTCTTTACTGCAGGAACAAAAACATAAATATGGAATGAAAGGAATCCGAAGTCCAATGGACATGTCAGATGCAATATCAAAACACCTGAAGATAGTTGAAATCAAGAGTGCTGTGATTGATGAGTACATTTTGAAAGTTTTGAAGTTCCTAAGCACCCTCAACTTTTGTAAGTAAATCAGCAATACTCTTAAGGTGTTCTATATTTTTGTAGTTTGCCTTTATATGTAGGTAAGAAAAAAGAGGTTAAAATTAAATATATTCATTAGGTAAAAAGGGTGTTTACTGTTGGAAGTATAATTCATTAGATATACAGTGAGTAGTGCATGATAATTTATGGGTACTTGAAGAATCCGTGAGCTCGTCAAATTCGAGCAATCCTATCCGTGTTCCTTTAGGATTTGTACCTTATTCTAGTCCTATCCATGTTTCTCACAGATCTGCATAACATTTACTGTATGCCCCCTGCCACAAATTCATTTGGTTGCTTCGCCTTCCCGTGTCAATATGCTTTCTTCTTGGAAATAACGTGTGGAAAGTATTTGTTACTGACCATGTAGTAACAATTTTAAAGTCAGAGTGTAGTAGAGATGTTCCAAGTTCCATAAAATGTTTGGTGGTTTTCTTCTTTCTAACCGTCAAGTACCTTTGGGGTCCAAATACCTTATATTGTTGTATCCATTTTCATTTTTATAGTTTTATACATTTCAATGCTAGCTGTAAGAATTTTATATTAGGATCAATTTTATTATCTTAGTGAGACACTTGGCCTTATATTTTTGGCTAGTTGTGTCCATAGTAGAAATGATCACATGACACTCCGAGAAAATAATCGAATAATTACCCACCTCTTTCAATTTTACATTTCAATAGTGCAGTTTTTTTAGAGTTCAAGGGAGAGCATTGAGCTCTCCCCAGTCCATATTACATTAAACAAACAGGACCGGTTTTAGTCTTTTACAGCACATAGTTCACGAACATGCATCCCAGGAGTTCACACACGCTTACAAGCGCCACTGCGCCTATCAGGCATGCAAGCATTCCAAAATACCCGCTTCAGCTGTCATCGCCAGGTCACCCTCCTGGCCCTCCAACACCCAGTCATCGAAGAGGCCAACCATTTTGATCTCGGACAGCTTCAAGAAAAATAGCTGCTTCCTGGTCAATGCAATCTCTCTGGCCTCCTTGATCTATCTTCCAGGTCTTGAACCCAAGCCATGTACATCTACAGATTCTTCAACGGACACAACATCTTCCAATTATTTAGCAGTGCTACAATTTTCTTGCACACATGAGGAGCAATAGTGCAGTTTTATTAAGTGAATATGTTGGGAAAATTGTTGGGAAAATCGGTGCCCCTAGGCCAACACCGACTCTTTAGAAATGGTATCAAACCGGTGTGATACCACTTCTTCTGTGGACCCAAACCCAACACTACTTCTCTATTGAGGAGACCTTCAACTTACTCTACTATCCGGTGGCTAAAAGAAAAGTGACTAGATTTTAGTCAGATTTGGGACTAAAATACCAGACTAAAAGTTAGACACCTTCTCTATTGTTGGCTCATATTTTTGGCTAGTTGTGGCCATAGTGGAAATGATCAAGTGACACTATGCTAGAAAATAATTGAATAATTAACCACCTTTTTGCACTCAACTGTAACACAATAAAAAAGAGGACAGCTAAGGTGTGGTGCGGTTTTGTTAAGTGAATGCATGCATTTTCCCTTTTCACTTACCAATATTTATTTGTAACATGCGAACTTATTTTGAAACTTATAATACTTTCCTACAGGTTTCAGTTTAGATGAAGTGAAGATTTTGGAAGGTTAGAAGTTGGGGCCTGTGATTCTGAGATCATCATCTTGATCTCTTGGGAGTTATGTGTCATCATTCTGTTACCTATCTCGTTTCTGGTCATGTGCACTTTTGCAGCTTATTTTAATTTCTTACTGGGAGGACACCGATCAAAACTCGTTGGGCCTTTGATCACATATGCGTGTTTCAACTTCACTAACGGAAGCGAACTGGAGGCACAGCTACAGTCATACTCGTTGCATCTCTCTTGCTATATTGGTGCAAACTTTACACATAGTTATGCATCCTGTAAAAAAAAAAGTCTGTTTTCAAGTACAAAATTATGTTGGACAGCAGCCCATGAACTCCCTAATTGGTACTGAAGTGTGTATTTGGGAATTCCAGGGGAGTGTATTTGGGAATTTCAAGGAAGTACTGAAGTGTGTCTCCTTATATCTTCTTGTCTGTGATGAAACATCTAACGACAAGAACCTTTTCAGTCGAGTTCCTGTAGTTAAATACCTTAATTAGGTCAATATGTTCACTGCTAGAAAACTTCGGACTGTTTGGCTCACGACATCTCAGATTCGCACTACTCCTTCTGTCTGTCAAATGAGACATAAGAAAGCCAATAAATCCTAATATGTTTTGACGGGTAGAGAGTACAGAGCATTAATTGGGGGCATGGTGCACAAGGTTTATGACTCATGGGCCAACTAAAAAATGTACTGGGGCCCATTGTCAATGCCCAAGTCGTTGTCATAGAAAGTCCCTAGTTTGTGGACGTCACTGTCCACCTCACATCCGAGAAAACACCAAAGGTTCCACCGGTGGCAGGCTTCTATGGCATCCTCGAGTAAATGCTCGGCGCTGCCAGCGCCCAGCGGAGGACGCCGTGCAGACCAGTGTGCCCGCCTCGGGCGTGCACTGCACATTGTAGCGTTCTCGCACGTGGTGGAAATTTGGAAGTTGGTGGACAATCTGCTGCTGCTTCCTCGTGAGAGGCTCGCCTCTCCAGGTATGCGCATTCTATTTCTACGGATTCGACGACGAAGACATGCCCCGTGCGTGAACCTATAGTCCAGGAGCTCAGCTTGCAGGCGCCGTAGGAAGAGGGCGAGGTTGAGGTGCCCCGACTCCTAATGGCAGCAATTCTGCAATTGGCAAGAAGAGGCTGGTGACTAGAGGTAATGCTTTGATTCTTAAATTAAACTGTAGTAGCAAAGTAGCATACATTTGGACTTTTATGCACTGTTTGATTGGCAATTGTGTAGATTTGAAGACCTTTTTTCGAATTGAAATGTGGGATTGAACTCCAACAGCAATAATCAAAACCCAAGCACTCATGAAAGTCGAAATATAGTATGTTCCCATTCTAGAGGTGTTGAACATGTGATTGAGGGGCAAGAACAAGGGTAGACAAAATGCACAAGAACAGCCACAAGCGCAAGTGAATTCCAATGCCAAGATGGGGTTGATCAAGTCTTGATCAAAACTTAATCACTCAAGAGCATCATTTTTGAGTTGACACTTTCTTTGCAGCTCTTGATGCTATTATCACTGAGACGAGATCATCCTTTCAATGAGGTATTAACTGAGATACTTGTTTGTTTCTCTTGTCTTGATCCAGTAAATTCCTTCTCCAAGTTTTATATTTATAAGATAGCTCGGCTTACGGAAATCTATGATCAAGATTTCTCTATGGTTGACCATGATAGTATAAGAGATCAACTTCAAACCTTTATTATTCAAATCCGAAGAGTTGATGATGTTACTAATTGCAATAATTTTGGATGCTTGGCTATGAAAATGGTTGAGACAAAGAAACATGTTGCTTTTCCTTTAGTCTATTGCCTCATTGAATTAGCATTGATTCTACCACTAGCAACAACATCAGTTGAAAGAGCCTTCTAGGCTATGAGTTTTATCAAGATAGATTTACGCAACAGGATGTCAAATGATTGGCTCAATGATTTGATACTTTGTTATATTGAGAAGGAACATTTTAGAGGGCTTCATCCAGAGAAAATTAAGAAGATACTTCAAGTCATGGCACATCACAATTAGTTCTTAATCATTTATTTATATAGGTGAAAACTAGTTAGTTCTTAATCATTTATTTATATATGTACTCTGAATTGTGTCATTCTGAATTTTAATATACATGGGATTTTGTCTCACATGTTTGCCCCACCTAAAATTTTGTCTGTGACTCACAAAGTTTCCGAATTTGTATATGTTCCTCGAATCGGTGTCATTGCGTCTAGAGCATTTCCTGGGAAAAAGACTCACGTGCTTGTTGGCATCATATTTGACGGGAACTGTGATGGCGTCATATCCTTGGTGGAGGCATCTGTGATATTAGATGGGAACTGTGATGGCAGTTGCAAGAGACTGCTGGATCAAAATTTGGACGGCGCATGTGTGCCCAGTCATACTCTGTGACAGTTCTAATAACTCAAGCTATGGCTGGTTGTGTGCGGCTTCTAAAAAATTTATCTGCAGCCAAGGATTGGAAGCTGATTTCCATTTGTGAAATGGTACATGCTACTTGTTTCTTAGTCCTTACTTTCGCTTTTAGTTTACTTTGTGCCTTATGCGTGCAGTACGTGCCAACTTCAAATATACTTTCACTATGAGCACTATCTCATGTTTTCGTCGTTGTACTTGTCCGCTAGTTTATTTTCAAAGGCGATCTACTGACGCATTTCATCATAATTCAACATTTCAATTCTGATTTATCTTTAGAAAAAACTCATTTTTTCTTGTTCTCTAAAATTGAAATTCTGAATGATCCTTATCTAGGGACAATGATATAAAATTTAAATGAGCATAAGCTTTAGTTTGAATGGACTAATGGAGCAATGATCATCAGGCTGCAATTTCAGGACACCTTAAGGTAGTCAAGATCAAGTGTGATGTTGTTGATGGAGGGCTCTCGAAGTTCTGAAGTTCCTGTGCACGTTTAAGATACGTAAGCAACAATTTGTAACTCCTACTCGCGCTTCTCAATATCTATCTTGTACTAGCTGTAACCTCATCTGGGAGGACGAAAGGTTTTCACTAGAATAGGCATCGACGCTAGGACATGGATTGCCAAGAAATAGCTGAATCAAAATGCCAGTAGCCAGCTTTATTCTCATATTTGAAAATATAAATGCTCCTAGTGTGTCACATTGTATCATGGCGTAAAGTGAGCACTAAACAATTCAACATTTTGGTTCATTGTCAGGTTAGTGAAACATGTAAATACGAACGAGCTATACAATGGTCAAGTGAACTTCCAATTCATGGTTAGGAAATTTTGAAAACATCAATCAGACTCGTTGCATCTGTTAGTTTTTCTTGGTTTTATTAAAAGTCCCTTAGTGAATATCGATCATGTGGGACATTAATTTTGAAAGTTTCATAAGAGTATTTTTTCTGCATTGCATCATATGGAAAAGGTAAATATCCTTTATTTTCTCCGTGACTTTATCCCATGGAAAAAATCCACCTTACTCCTTTATTGTTGTTCATTTGCACGAAAAAATAGCTACTAGCTAGATCAATCATATTTCCATTTCCTTCAAAAAATAATATATATATAAGGTGTTATTCTGTAATTAATCTTGTCATGCTACATACTAGTATGAATTGCTGAGAGTAGCAGTTGGAGCCGATCACTAAAATTCATAAGCTATCTTATCATATCTGGTTGAATTTGATCTTAGTATGGTAAAACAGTAATAAAAATGTATCGAATTCAAACGTTTGAGAATTTTATTTTAAAACTCGTGATTTTTAGCGTCATGAACATAAAACTCGTTCCGAAGGATGCAATCCATAATTATGGGCCAGAAGTGTCAGCGGTACACGGCCAGAAGGGCCCGCTTGTCCGCGTCCATCAGCATATGAACGGATGGAGTGAACTCGACCTGCTCCTGCTCCACTTCATCGTCTCTCTTTCAACTGCCGTCTCGTTCCCTTGGGAGCGCCCGAAGGGGCTAAGCCTGCCGCCTGCGGCGTGCGCCGCCGCCATCCTTTCCACGGAACCGCTTGGCTAAGCCGCCGTTGCCGAGGTGGTCTCCCCGCGAGATCTCCATCCCCATGTTCGCTTTTGCAGGTTTTCTCCGCCTTCCGACTTCTGATTGATTTTTCGCCCTGCAGGTGTTTGACGGAATGCTTCCATGGGAGAATGCCAAGAGAGCACTCGTGGCGACCGGACGGGACGGTATCCATGCGCTGCCAGACAGCCTCCTCGAGAAGATCCTTGGCTACCTGCCCGCGCGTGAAGCCGTGCGAACTTGTGTGCTTGCCCGGCGCTGGAGCCACCTCTGGAAGTGGACCACGTCTCTGCGCATTGTGTGTGACGAGGAAGTGGACTCCTTGGACAGGCACCTGAACTTTGTGAAGAACCTGCTGTTAGCTCGTGGACTCAGACCTCTGGAAATGTGCGAGATTAGATTCTGTGCCTTCTTGGACGTCCACATTGTGCCCCTAGAAGACTGGATCCAGCACATTGTACTGAGCGAGGTTCAGAGGCTCAGGGTGGATAACACCTACCATGACTTCTTTGTGCTAGATGACATGTCTCTTGTGTCCCGCAACCTGGTGAGGCTAGAGGTTGTTGGTATGACGCTTAACGATTTCTGTGACTTGTCAGGCTGCCCGTCGCTGGAATATCTAGAGTTTGGCTATTGTGAATTTGCATTTACTGATAAGCTCTCATCAGAGTCCCTGACGTGCCTGAGCATCACGAGTTGTAGTTTTGGCGGCAGCACTCTTATCTATGCCCCCAGTCTAGTTTCACTCAGGTTAGATAACCATTGGTGCAAGGCTCCTTGTTTCGAGACAGTACCATCGCTGCATGAGGCATTTGTTAGAGTCACCAGTGAGTGCAACTACTGTTGCTTGGATCATGAGTCTGAGGATTGTGATGTAATGGTTTGTTTCGCTTGTGATAACATCCAACATAACAACAGCAAGAGCCTAAATCTGGATGGTTTATCAGAATCTAAGAATTTGTCATGGATAGTTGAGTCCGAAATGGTATGTACACTTCTTGAACTAAATTAAGTTGTCCTACGTTTCAGTATCTGAATCCACTTCCGGACACAAAGTTTCACAGCAGTTCTGTATTTTATTAATCATTTATCGATGGTTGTTTAGTTGATTCTTTTCATACATTTTGTCCAGTTCTTGAAAAGGGATTTGAAGAAGTTGCCTACATTTACCAAGCTGAAGACATTGATACTCAACGAGCAGTGGTGTCTGGAACCTGACTTCCGTGCGCTAACTTGCATTCTCAAGCACTCACCAGTTCTCGAGAAGCTTACTCTTCAACTTTTTTGTGAGGTATATATTTTCTAAAAGAAACAACTGCTGCCTTATTGGAGTAATGCAAATTAAAGTTCAAACAGTTGTAACTTACAGCTAGAAATAAGTAAACATATATTATTATTTACTTGTTGTGAAATGATTCTGTTTACTGCAGGGAAATAAACATAAATATATAATGAAAAGCATCCGAAATCCAGTGGACATGTCATTTGTAGTCTCAGAACACCTGAAGGTAGTTGAAGTCAAGAGTGTTGTTATTAATGAGTTCATTCTTGAGGTCTTGAACTTCTTAAGCACCCTGAACTTTCGCCGTAAGTAAATCAGCAATATTCCTCACGTGTTTTATGTTTCTGCAGTTTTCCTTTTATAATTAAGAATGAAAGTAATGAAAATTGATGCATCATATTTAGGATAAGAAAAACAAAGTATAATTCATTTGATATACACTGACCAGAATATGATAATTTTTCTGTTCTTGGAGAATTATTGAGATCATCAAATTTTTCTATTTTATGAATCCTATGTTCTATTAGGATCTGTACCTTACTCTGTGTTCCATGTCTGCCTGCCACAAATTCAACTTGTTCTCTTCTTCCTCCGGCGTTCTCGCCGGCGGCGGAAAGGAGTGGGAAGCCCCCACCTCTGGTAGTTTGTAGCTTTTGTCTATTTCGTAGTTGTATCAGTGATTGCTCTTCTCAGCCTCTGGCTGGCCACGGTTGTCAGCATCGAGCTGTTGCTCCTAGTCACCAGCCTCTATGGTGTTGTCCTCGAGTCGGAGAAGGTAACTCCTCCCACTATACCACAGTACGATATTAGCATCTAACGATTAAAAGCCCCTTTAGCCACTCACGATCGGTCGCTAAAGACCTTTAGCGACCTATGTTTTAGTTCGCTGTAAGTGGCGTCGCTGATGCTTTTAGCGACCGACACCTCTTTAGCGACCCATCGTGGGTCGCTATAGCCAAAGATTTAGCGACCAACCGTGCATTGCTACTAATATAAATAGCGACCAACAGTGCATTGCTACTAATAGAATTAGCAACCCACAGCCAGTGAATAAAAAATTAGCATAATCATAATACAGATCTTTATTATTAACACTGTTCCACAATTATAGTTAATCATTAGAAATTACACATTTGCACACACCAAAAATCAACTTGTACAATATTGTTCAGGCAACTTCAATAAGATCTGACATTTATGCAAGTGCTGAAGAGTCACGAGATCATTAAGACAACAAAGCTTTATGTTTATCACAACCCACAAGGCAACAGAATGATACAATCTTCCACAGATCAGGAAATAATGCAAAGCTACGCCAAATTCTCAGGATAGTTCAGAGCTACCTAACTAGTTTCTGTTACAACTCATGATATTTTGCACAGCCTCCTGGGCATGGAGTTGTTGCAGCAATGTGCATCATTGCTGAAGGCTAGCACGTAGTTTCACCTGCCAGATGCACAAGTAAATGGTTCAGCATAATATTTAGGCACAAGCATGTCCATGTAGCAAGAGGAAACTAAATATGAAGGGAACTAATAGCCACAATACATTACTAGAACCATGATTTAACACGCAGCTTCTCTCCCTAGACTCCTTTCTCCAATTTCCACATTCATGAGGGAAGTTGCTACTGTTTAGGTTATTGTGATTTACATCGTTTAGAAAATAACTGTAAGGTACATTAGAATCTGTTATCAACAAACAAAAATTTCAGTGTACTACTTATAGATATTATAGATAGGTGCTCTACTTCTATATCTAAGACAATGCACTTGATATTAAATATAGCCCGAGTAATGAACACCGCTATAACATGGATCACTAGTGTTTCATCTATTAAACCAAGAGTCATTCAAACGAAACTGTAAGGTAGTTTGTAGCTTTTGTCTATTTCGTTGTTGTATCAGTGAGCAATGTGCCGCCATGCTCTTCTCAGCTTCCGGCCGGCCATGGTTGTCGGCATCGAGCTGTTGCTCCTAGTCACCAGCCTCTATGGTGTTGTCCTCGAGTCGCAGAAGGCCCTGAATAAAGTAACAGTAACTCCTCCCTCACGGCCATCGCCCATCTCCATCGTCGGCCCTCAAGCTCTCCTGCGGCTGTCCGTCACCAAATCCGCGCCTCTCAATGTGGAACCTCACCGCGCTGAGCTTTGGTGACGGTGCCACCGTGCTTCCCCATCCACCGGTCCACCCCGACTTCCTCGTCCCCACCCCGGCCCCCTATGCGGCCCATCCACCACCTTTCCTTCACTACATTCTCTGTCCTGTGCTCCGATCTGCGGCCTACTACGCTCCATCGCAGTCGAGCACACAGGCCCACGCTGCCGCCCTCCTGGTTCCTTGAGGCTCTAGCCGAAGCGACGACCGCCTCGCCGCTCCTTTGGGCGTCTGGGTCGGCGCCGTCGCGGGAGGCCTTCCCGTCAAACCGACGGTTGCTGCCCCTACGGTGAACGGCCTTGGCGTCGCCGTGGGAACCCCCCCCTTCGGGCTAGACTTGGGGCCCACCCACAACGGGCCTCACGGCCCGGTTCCACTAGGGTTACCCACAACACTTGTGCGACTTATTGTGCTCTGTGTCACTAAGTACAGTGCAGATTATTTAGGACTTCCATGTCGGCTCTCAGTGGTGTCTGAGTCTACGACGCCGACCTCAGCATTCCGTACTCGAGTCTTTGAAGACGACGATCGCTACGGGTGTACCAACCGATATCGTTCTGACTTGGTTTGTCTGGTTGTTGGAGTGTTGTCGACCAGAGGTGTTGATGTTGTCTACCATATGCCTCCGGGTGAAATACAAACAAATGTCTCACCGAAGATGATGAATCTTGCCGATAGATTGACCCTCGACCAACCTCATGCTTATTTCAAGCGAGGCCTTCGTGACACTACAGAAGCCAGTTTGTCATTAGCTATCTTTTGTGCAACTTGTACTCTGCTCGATTAGAACGTTGTATTCTACACCCACTGAGTAGTGCTTTGTTCTAGGGATGCTTGCATCCCTGTGTTTATAATCTGTCGCTAATGAATACAAACACGAACCTTTATAAAAAACAAAACTTGTTGCATCCTCTTTACATCTGCTTTCTTGTTTCTTGGCCCTAACAATGTGCGGAAAGCATTTGTATCTGACCATGTAGTATAAATTTCATAAAGCCTCGTTTTGCAATGCTGCATATTCCACCAAATATTTGGCTTCCTTATTTCTAACACACAAGCACTTCTCTTGAAAATGCAAATCCATTTCACCTTCTATTTGGTTTGCAGTTTCCTATGTTTATATTATTGTTGATCATGTTACCTGCATGAATTCTATGTTATGATCCATTTGATTATCTTAATGAGACGCTCAGCCTCATATTTTTGGCTAGTTGTTTCCATAGTGGAAATGAACAGGGACACTTCATGAAAATAATTGAATAAGAAACCACCTTTTTTTTGAACTTAACTTCATTTCAATAGAAAGTGGTGGTGTTGTTTCGTTAAGTTAATACATGCATAATATTTTATGTCTAACATGCCAACTTTCTTTGGGTCGTGTTATGCTACAGGATTCAGTTCAGAGGAAGTGGAGGTTTTGGAGGATTAGAAGTTTGGGACAGTGAGCCGAGTTGAGTATAGACAAAGGAAGGACTCTACTAGTATTCTTGGATCCTTCGCCCTAATCTTTTGGGAGCTATGTGTCATCTTTCTGCTATCTATCACGTTTATGGTCATATATCCACTTGTGGAGTTTTTTCACCTCAATTATTATTAGCTGGGAGGACACTACTTAAAACTTGTCAGGCTTGATCATCTATGTGTATTCTGATTCCACTTCACTCACGGGAATGCACTGGAGCCAGGGCTACACTATTCTAATCGGTCGCTGTTCTATGTTGGTGCAAACTTAATTAACTTAATTATGCTTCTGGGCAGACAAAACAAATTTTTATGTACGTTTTTTGGAGAGCAGCCATGAACTTCCTAATTCATACTAGTACTAGTATTTTGGGAAGTTTGAAACCTGCTAGTACTGAGAGAAATACTGAATTGTTTCTGCACGTGATATCTTCTTGTGTTTCGATACACATATCATAGTCTTTTCGGTCGAATTTCTATTAAAGAATCCACAATTAGTTCAGTACAATTGTTCACCTGACTGAAAAACAAAAACAAAATGGTTAAAGCGGTAATACTTTCGTTTCTTCTGATACGAAGGTACCTTTTTATTTTAAGTTACTATAAGAATTCTGAAATTTAGTGGTTAGGGTCTTTTAGGCGATATTTTCTAAGCCAGAAATTCTTGAAATTTTGGGTTTAAAGTTGTAGTATACTCCTACTGGATTTTGTTAACTTGATCTAAACATAGGAATAAGAGAAGAGTCTATTTTGAATTTACTTTTCCATTTGTTCATATCAACAAAATCTTTGACTCAACTACTCTCTTGAATGCTCAATATGAATGTTGCCTTTTTGTTTCTCTATGTACAGTATAATGGTTGATAAAGCCAGTGCGTACGTGGTGGCTTGATCCGGATTCTCGTAGTTATTTTTAGATTTTATGGTGAAATTTAAAACACGGGCTCCTTTGCAGTTCAATCACTCATCTATGTACTGAAAGGGCCCACCCGTCGGTGAGATATCAGAATTCCCCGTTCCTCGTGCAGTGCAGGTGATTGAACTGCAAAGGCTCCTTTTCATCTCCTTCCCCCTGTTGGCTCCGACCCTCCACTGCAATCCCACCCCTGTTCCTCCGACTCCTCGCCCGCCTCCGTCGTCCGCGTTCTGATGGGGGTGCCGGCTGTCAGGTGAGGCCTCTGGCTTTCAGTCTCCCCTTGCCCGCTAGCCCCAATCAATTCTTTTTGCTCGCCACCTGTTGGACGGATTGCTGGTGGGCCTTTGCATCGTCGGCATCCTTGTTGAGGCAGCCTTAGAAACTGCGGGCGGGGAGGTGAGGTGCCCGCCCGGCGGGGAGTCCGCCTTTTAGTCACCGCCTATGCATCTCAGTTGCGGCGTCTGCGACCTGTTCGACGGAATGTCTCCGAGGAAAAATGCAACCAAGCGGTAGCTTCGGTGGGTGCTGGCCCTTGCTACATAAACGCCCTCCCTGACGGCGTCCTCCACCACATCCTTGGCTTTCTGGACTCGCGGGAGGCTGTGCAAACAAGCATCCTTGCCCGGCGCTGGCGCCACCTTTGGAAATCCGCAACAGCCGTGCGCGTGAGAAAGTCAGACCTGGGGGCGTTCCGAGTTTCATGGAACATCATCTGCTTCTCCGTGGAAGCTCACCATTTGACACATTCTACCTCTGTTTTTATGAATTCGAGGATGGAGACGTGCCACACGTGAACCTCTGGGCTCGGCATGCGCTTCTGTGCAAAGTCCGGGAACTCAAGGTCTTCACTTTTCTCGGGAGTCTTCCTCTAGATGACTTACCTCTCGTCTCAAAGTACTTAAGGAGCCTACAACTCTTCGGTACCGTGTTTCCTACATTTACCAAGCTAAGGACTTTGTCACTCGATGATTACTGGTGTGTGGCCCCTGACTTCCTCGCACTAACTTGCATTATCAAACAGTCACCGATGCTGGAAAAGCTCACTCTGCAACTTTTTTCTAAGGTATATATTTTCTAAATTACAACTGCCTCCTTTCTAAGTAAAATATGGATCATTGATTAATCTTGGTGAATGCTTTTTTTTTACTATAGAGACTGGAACATAAATTGAGAATCAAAGGAAGCCGTATTCCAATGCCGATTTCAGCTGCAACAAGCCCTCTGAAGACTGTCGAAATAAAGTGTGAAGTGATTGATGAGAGAATCATCAAAATCATGAAGTTCCTGAGCACTTTTCACATATGTAAGTAAGCTAGCTAGCAACACTCTTCATGGCCTTTAGATTTTAGCAGGTTGCGTTCATATGGGGAAATGAAAATAAGTAATGCAGAAAATTCTAAGATCATTAATATTAGAGTAAAAATAATGTGTAATAACTCAAGTTAGATAACTATCTTGTTTTAGATGCTGACAATTTGATTGTTCTAGTTTCAACCGATTATTGATATACTATCTGATATTGCTGTAGCAATATGAGTTCTCACCTGCAGCTTTCAATCGTGCCTTATGGTGCTTTCCCAATTCCCTGTCTCATTGATTTGTTCAGATATAAAATTTGTTTCAGTACTCCCAACTTCAAATAAATTGAACAGCGGAAGTATGTACATATGTGTAGGAAATCTTTAAGCTAATTAAGAAACATTAAGCAGTTTATTTGAAAAACTGTGAGCTATGGGACAGTTTATGAGTAATTGGAAGAACAGTGATCTCACATTCTCACTGGACGGGCCATTAGATGCTGATATTGTCATATAACACTTTAGTATTCTTAGACAATTTTTATTTTAATTCTGTGCATGTTCTTTTGTAATACGAAAAATTGTACTTTGTGCCTGCCAATTTATCTTATTGCAACCATCAGTGAAGTAGCTGTAACAATGTTTTTCGCTTACTTAGCTGTAGTAATGCATGTTCCATTATATGTTAGGCACTTTTTTTTTATGAGATGATGTTAGGCACTTAGGGCGCGATTGGTTGCCTGTATATGGTGTAGCCTGGCTCTTGAGATGCAGGATTGATATGTTTGGTAGGCTGTACGTGACATTGGGCCTGGCCCGTGGCATGCAAAAGGCTGCCATGATCCTGGCTGCGGGGAAACGAAAACGAAATCCGTTTCCGCTCAGCCTGGCTCGTGTGATGCGCCACGGAGGACAGGGCAGAGTGGTTGTGAGAGCATAAATCACGGAAGCAGGAGACCAAACACCATCTCTTTGTGGGCCTGGCTACATGAATCCTTGAACCAATCACGTTGGAGTTGCATGCACTCAGCCTTCACAACCGCAACCTGGCTGCCGCATGCGAGACAGGCTCACCTCGCAAGAGAACCAATCATGCCCTTAATGTGAGATGAGATACTATCATGTTCAGTTTCATCTTTTTGCTTAGCTTTGTTCACTTGTTGGAATTGGAATTGTATATAAGTGTCATTAGTCTTTGTGCTACTAGTGTTTGTAGTGGAAAAGACGAGGTGGTGATTCCAGAACTTGTCTAAAATCTTAAGAGTCATCTAACTCCATTCTAATATGACATTTTCCCAAATTTGTATACTCCTTGTATTGAGCTGCTATTAGGTAATGGATCTTATGCCCTGAATTTTGTTTGTCTCCCTAGAAGAGTGCTCTCAAGCCATGTATATGCCTGAATTCTGTTTTCATCATTTATCCATTTACAAAGGGACATCTTTTGTGTTTCTGAATTGTACAGGTTTCAGCTTACAAGAAGTGGAGATTTTGGAGTAGAATTTGGAACAAGGATGCTGCATTTCACTTGTTTCTCTAATGTGGGTCACAAGAGAATCTGTAGTAGCTGCTTAGATCATCTTCCTGAGTCTTTTTGCATTTCATTTGATTCTCTAATGCAGGTCAAAGTTGGCTTATAAGACAGTCGTTCCTCTTCAATTCCCGTTTAGGCGTCGTTTATGTGTAATTTGTTTCATATACTGGATCATACACGTAGCCAGTTATGACATACCTGAGTACCATTTTCGAGGCCTAATGTTAGGTAGGTACCTGCCAGTAAAGACTTAAAAGAAATGTTGTATTGTGTGTACTCTTGATCATATCTCACTCTTGAATTAATTTTCCTACTCTGACGCATGTTCGAAATCAACCTTTTTGGGATCAGTTTGACTAAAATGAAATAAGATTGCATAATTGCATAATTATGAATTGATATAAATATGCATCCAAATTATATATGTATATTGCATGATTAGAATTGATACAAATCTGCAGCCAACCGTATCGGGTACTTTATAAATGAGAAGCGTTCTTGGGTCAACCGTAAGGAGGAAACAGTCCTTCTAAACCTTGAACCCATCGTGGGAAAGCACCTGTACCGGCACCGGGTTGTTCCGATGCCGTGCTCCCTCTTGTGCAGCATGCACCTCATCAGCCAGAATAAGGTGAGGTTTCAAACCCTGCAACGCCTTTACTGACCGCACGGCAAGCCCATCGAAGATCTCTTCTTGAGCCACACAGAACAAGGTTAGGCCTTTTTGTACAGGTCGCGGTGTGTCCTTGATCTTGTTGCACATGGATGGTGTGTCCTTATCTTGTTGCACACAGAACAAGGTTAGGCCTTTTTGTACATGTCTTTCATATAAATTAGTTCGTCAAGGCATCAAGCTCAATGTTAACGTAATTGAAGTATTGAACTCCCACACGCTCCACCGTGCCACCTGCTTCCGTTCGTCTTCCTCCGTTGGTTCCGGCTCTCCACCGCTATCCCACCCCTGTTCTTCCGATTCCTCTCGCCGGATTCTTGCCTCCGTCGTCCCTATCCTTGAGATGCCGGCCGTCAGGTGAGGCTTCCGCCTTTCCCTCCCCCTGAGCCTGCTAGCCCCCAAGATTTATTTTGCTGGCCACCTGCTCGACGGAATGCTAGTAACCCTTGCATCGCCGGCATCCATGGTACTGCGGGTAGTTCAAGTGCCCGCACGGCCGCCTGCTCTTTTGCAGTAGCTGGTGTACCTCTGCTTCGACGCCGGCGACCTGTTCGACGGAATGCCTCGGAAGAAAAGAGTCAAACGAGCGGTGGCTCTGGCCGGTGCCGGCCCTTGCTTCTAGACGCCCTCCCGGACGGAGTGCTCCATCACATCCTTGGTTTTGTAGACGCGCGGGAGGCTGTGAGGACATGCATTGTCGCCCGCCGCTGGCGTGATCTGTGGAAATCCGCCACGGGCCTGCAGCGTGTTCCGGTTTTCATGGAACATTTGTGCTCACCCGTGAAGGCTCCCCACTTGACACAATCGACCTCGGCTTCATGAAATTCGAGGAGGGAGACGTGCCAGACGTGAACCTCTGGGTTCGGCAGGCTCTTCTGTGCAAAGTCCAGGAACTCAAGCTCAGCTCCTTTGTTCAGTGCTTTCCTCTGGATGACTTACCACTCGTCTCAGAGCACTTAAGGAGCCTGCATCTCAGAGGTGCAGTGTGGAAGGACAGACTACTGGACTTCTCCAGTTGTCCATCACTGGAACACGTAGAAATTTCCGGCTGCATCTTGCCCTGTGTCGAGAAGATCTCATCAGTCCTTGAAACGCCTGTCCATCTTAGGTTGCAGTTTCAACCAAAGCCAGGGATTCCGCACTCATATATATGCCCCGAAGCTTGGATATTGTAACTTGAGCACATATTCTCTGTATGAAAGACTAATTCGTCCCTCTTTATAGTTTTGGCATTTCTAGACTCAAAGAGCTATAAATCTATTTGAAGCTCCACTTCGAGTCCATCTTTTTACATTTGTATGACGGGCTAACAATCTCTCTTTGTGAGTTAGTAGGCTTTGATATCCTGCGCATTAGCTCAATAAACCATTAAACAATCTCTCTTTGTGGGTTAGTAGGCTTTGAAGAACTAGGGGAGTAAGTTTGAATTGGACACAAATGGCCGAATTCTATACTATAGAGGATGGGCTTCCACTTGAGCAATTATCTTGTACTTGTGTATGTATATGTGGCAAACATTATTAGGATGGGCTTCTTTGATGTTTAATTACATTCCTACATTGCACCTTCATTCTTGAATACTACTGTCGTCTTAGGGATTGGAATTGCTATCCTAAATAATGTAGTAATGCGTTTCTAGGTTACTGACATTCACACCGAAGAGATAGAGGCATTCTTGTTCATGTCTCGTTGAATTTCCGAAGCATATTTGAAATCAGTGGTCTCTTTACATTCTTGTTCCGTAGTTGACCTTCATATATTATATAAATTCATAATGCCCTTTATTGCATTCACGTATATATGAACCATGCATTTTGGTTGATCGTTTTATTACAAGGTCCACACGGACGATATATAGCGTGGAGGACATATATATGAATATACCCTGTAGTATTGTGCTTATTCAGGAGAAGTAGATAGCACACAAGGCACCTCGTGCTGGACTGGCTTGAGCACTGCCGGTGCCAGGTCGGGGTGTGCGAGCACGTCCTCGAGATCCTTGTGGTTGTCCTGCAGCGCGTCCCGGAGGAAGGCCACCATGAGACCCCCGATGGCCCTCCGGGCGTGGTCCTTGGGGTCATGGAGGTTCCTCTTGCAAACGCAGTTGGCGGGGTATGGCGGCACGCCGTCGTCCAGCATGTCCAGGTGGCCGTAGTCCCTGAGCACAAAGTGGTACTTGGGCGGCACACACTCGTCGTAGAACTCGACGTGGTTGACGCCCACCGGCGCGCAGGGCGGCATGGTGACGTGCTTCGGCCCGAGCCCGGTGCCGACGACCAGCACCGGCATCCCCGTGTGCAGGGACCTGGGCTTGAAGGTCAGGACCTTGGGATCCATCTGCGTGGCTCTGGAGAGGCCGGCCACGGGGTCCGCGCCGACGAGGGCGGAGAACCCGGGCGTGGTCGGTTTGGCCAGACCCAGGGCCAGGGCGAAGGCCGTGTCGCCGCCGCGGCTGTGGCCGGCCAGTGCAAGCTTCGACAGGTCCGGCTTGACCGCGCCTCCGAGGGCGAAGACGCGGTCGAGGACGTAGGAGAGGCCGGAGCGCTCGTCGGCGAGCCAGGCGGCGACCTGGCCGGCGGCGTCCACGTCCTTCAAGTCTCCCGGGATCGGCATTATGCCGCTGAGCTGCGGCGCGACGGCGATGAAGCCGTGGGAGGCAACGTGCTCCAGGAGGGCCTTGTAGTAGCTGTTGAACATTGCCCAGCCGTGCAGGAACAGCACGACCGGGTACCTGCCGGCATCGGTGGGGGTGACGACGATGAGCGGCCTGGGCAGGTCCGGGACCTCACCGCCCAGTTCAACGTGCTTCAGGGCCACGCGGTGTGGCCCCGCGTTGAACACCGCGGTGCTGGTGGTGGCAATCGCCGGTGCGGCCATGGCGGCTTGGTGATGATGAGCTCGTTCTTCGTAGCTTGTTGAGTTGAGTGGGAAAAAGGAGGAGAAACGGTGGGTGGTCATTTATACACCGGCCAGCTCGATCGGTGCAAACACGTGCCACACGTGTTGTGTTGTCCTCTTTTAGTCGTGCGGCACGTGGCGTCGTCGTTTCTACTTGTACATCATCATCTTTCAATGCTTTATATATTTCCTGTATTACATATATATTTAACCAACGAAAAGAGCCACCATATTCCCTCTCTCGTAAGACAGAGAAATGATCATGTTAATAACATCGAGAGAAAAGAATAAGTAAAAAAAAATTACACATGGCTCCTATTACGAAAAAATGCGACCAAAATATATCCTTACTATCATCATGTTATTGTATTATAAATTCACGTTCATTCTCAAAACATAGAAAGAGGACATTGGTGATTACACTTCACGGATGGGCGATGACAGTGGGGTTGTCTTAATCACTTGACCTGATTCTGATCCAATGGTAACAATTGTTTCAGAAGTGATTCTATTTCAACATGACAAACATTCATCGAGGAATACTTGAAACAATTGTTCTTTCTATTCTTGAACTGCATCAATTCATATAGTAAGGATATTTAAATGTGTATGAAAAATACAACTCTAGCTACGCAAATGTGGGCCGTCTTACTATACTTCTGGAGAACAACCTAGCAGATATGATGCATGTTTATGCATATACAATGCTAGCTCCCTAGCTACCTCTGTCATAGATCTGCCTCCGTCCTCTCCTACCGATGATGATTTAACTGAAAACGTGATGCACGCACAATACCTTAACGCCCGAGTCGTTCCCACTGACGGAATGCTGTCATGATCATGAAATTCTGCATCCAAACACCACCGTCTGAGAACCCAACTGTCCTGTCGATTCGTTGTAAAAGGAAACAACCTAGTAGCTTGATGGCACCTGCAGTCGTGGTCTGGATTGCAACCCCACCCCTGTACCTGCGTACCAGTAGTTGTTGCCTACTTGCACCGGACCAGGTGCAGCTGCTTCTCAATCAAAGATTTTTGCTCAGCAGGCCCGTATTTGTACGAGCGTGGGACACAAGACGTCGTCGTTTCTTCTTGTACCCTGTCTGTCAATGATACACTCTCTGGAACCTCAACCAGCTAGCACGTTTATTTAGTTTTTGAAAATAAATAAATATATATTTATCTAAAAAGTATTTAATAAATCAAGAATAGTAAATTAGATTTAAATATTTCTGTTTTTTGAATCATATTTATTCCAAATTGTTGCATCTTTACGAGTTTTTTTATTTTTTGAAACTAATAATTTAAAAAAGAAAAAAATTATGGGACATCTACTACTATGGCGAATCTTTCATTTGCACGTCACCGAGAGAGGCCACGTCACCCGATTGATATTACAGTGTCGTGCGGCCATCGGGGTGGGGATGTTTAGTACCACATCGCCCACCTAGTATGGACGCGTCCAGGATAAAAACCCGAGCGCACCAGCTCTCCCGAACCTCCTTTGATACTTATATAGGTCATCCGGTCCATGCTCTGCTCGTTGGGCTACTTGGCCTGTGGGCCCTCGAGCCCTCGAACGTGGGCCGCTAGTGAACGGTCTCGAGTTTAGCAATCGGTTGACGGGTTGGTGAAAAATTCGCGTAAGTTGTGGTGGCCCACTAGTAGTTGGGTCCACAAGTTTTTTATGAAAATCTTTTTAATATCACTACCGGAATCCAGCGAGCTGCCGTGTGCCCGCGGCACACGGCGAAGGCACCCACACACACGGCAAAGAGTTTTGCCGTCGGTGACCTACGGCGAAGATCTGACGGCGGCTGCAGTAGACGGCAAACCAGCCTTCACCGTGTGCCAAAGCACAGGCACACGGCGAAGATTTTGCCGTGTGCCACGGCCAGCACACGGCGAAGGTAACAGCACCGTCACGTCAACTTTGCCGTGTGCCGAGCTTTAAGCACACGGCAAAATTTATTTACTTTGCCGTGTGTCGTGGCCGGGCACACGGCGAATATTTCTTGACTTTGCCGTGTGTTGCGGTGGGGCACACGGCGAAATTTTTGACTTTGCCGTGTGTCCTTTGACATGGCACACGGCGACCATATGGTCACTTTGCCGTGTGTCACCTCCCGGCACACGGCAAAGTGACCAAACTGAAATCCCGTATGGTCTTTTTGCCGTGTGTCACGACCCTGGCACACGGCAAAATGACCATCGGGGTTCATTTTTTTTATGTTTTTTTAGCCCCGGTCACCTCAATTACATTTCAAACAGCACATTTATCAAGCACATACTTAATATATCACATAATCATCAATTCTTCGAACATGTCATCGCACGACACATATACCACACATAAAACACATATATCATCCATTTGTCTCATAACATCACAAGTATCGTCAAAAACATAACATAACGTACATAAGCCGTCCACGAGTACAACCAACCATTATTTCACAGATGTGGATCGAAGGGTGGCGGCTCGAACGGCGGTGGGCCAAAGGGTGGTGGCTCGAACGGCGGCACTTGTGGGAACAACTGCTGCG
Source organism: Chloris gayana (assembly GCA_031894775.1). Taxonomy (NCBI): domain Eukaryota; kingdom Viridiplantae; phylum Streptophyta; class Magnoliopsida; order Poales; family Poaceae; genus Chloris; species Chloris gayana. Next base: position 171,282 of record JAUNZO010000946.1, on the reverse strand, counting down.
GGGGCAACGTAGGTGACATGTTCACCGAGACATTCGATGCCGCCGAAAGGTTCTGTAAAAAATAGAAAAGTTTGCAAACCAGAGAATACTCATTTTAGTTAAGATTGTAAGTCTCTACAATATCTAATTCTCTAGGTCTCTAATTCTTGAAACATATGAGACATAGTTACAAAGTAGATTACCCGAGGAGTGACTGGAAACATATGAGACATAGTTGGAGGCGGTGGCGGTGGTCGTCCTGCTGCCAACTCAGCTTGCATGTAGGCAATGTAAGCAAACAAGTTGGCCACATCCCCTATTGTCGCGCCGATTCCTCCTGTCGCTGCCTTCTCTCTTCGGCGAGCTCGGCCTACAAACGTTTTCATTGAATTGTTACAATGCAGTGATAATACGTGATTAGAAATTGAATAATTGTTTAGTGAAGCAGAAATAACCTCAAGTCTCTGCACTTGCAGCTCTGCAACGGTCCGGCGTGGACGTATAGGCGGGGCAGTGGCTGGGTCCCTCGCCCGAATCCGTGAGAGGGTGGGGCAACCGCTTGTGTCCACAGTGCCGTCGCCTATGATCAACCGTCCATGCTTCTTGCCTCCTCCCGCCCTCATGGCCACCTCAGCATCAATAGGATGGACGGTCGGATCCCACTCGAGCCATAGAGTTGCTTACCCACCTCCGTATATGCAGTGATACGGGAGTAGACGGAGGGGTTGCTGTAAGCCGAAGGAGGGTTTTCGGGGTCGTAGCTGGCCCGAGTAGCCTTTTCTGGTGGGCCATAGCCCAGCCCACGAACTCGGGACACTCGGCGCCTCCATGTGACCGGGACTGCAAAGAAAATAACAACAAGTTCATTACTATTTATGCATAATTAGAAGATAAAACAAATAAATGACTCTACATACCCATCGAGCCCCGTACTCCTCGTTGCTAAGGCTGCCTTGGTGGTGAGATGGACCAGGCATCAGCGCACGTCGGGCTCGGCCAGCGTTGTGCATCTCCTCCCACTCGGGTGAGAACCACTTGTCCACTATGCGTTCCCAGCACAAATCGTCGTTACGGCACCACGGCGTAGGCACCTACACGGGACAGATGAGAGACGTCAAAAAATCAAATGAAGCAATGCATTAAGTCGGAGATAAGTCTATATTTACCTGCAAGTATTGCTCCCGTGTGAGCTTCACAGTCCTAGCCGCATCTTTGGTTATCTTTTTTCGAAGGATATGGCCATAGTAGTTAATGACGCACCGAACTTGCGCCTCGTAGTGCATGTCCTTCACGAGCTTCCGACATCGGTTGTGAGCCACAACCTTAGCCATCTCCTCATACCCTGGCTCACAAGTGTAGAATTCCTGCATGTAGACATAATGTATTTAGTTTTTATTGCATGAGTGTACAATGAAATGCAATGAATCAAAAGTGTAGAGCGAGAAAGACTTACCCACAATTCCGACACCACTCGATCCGCCTTGTTGACGGAGCACCTGTTGAATGCGTCGATTTGCTCGGTGGCGACGCGGTAGTGCTCCCAAGTCCACGCTGGCTCGTACCTTTCACCAATGTGAACCTGACCCGGGAAGTGCAGCCCGACCAAAGCACCAAGGACAGCGTTCACCTTGCGTTTATGACTACCGGGGTGATCAATTTTCAACTCCTACGAAAAGTGATTAAGAAAAAATATTAGTTTGATATTAATAAAGATTTTCACATTATCAAATGAAGGAAGTAGGCAGAAGTTACTTACGATGGCATTACCGGTCGAACTATCGGCCGCGTGGAGAAAGGTATCGGCCTGTCGGGGAGTCTCGTAGGACCCCGCAGCCACACGAGAGGCTGCTGCTCCGCCTGCTCCCCTCCCTGCTCCTCCTCACCCTCACCCTCATCCTCACCCTCCTGCCCGTCCCCCTCCTCCGACTCTCCCTCCTGCCCTCCCTCCTCCTCCGAGCCCCCTCCTCCGAGTCCCCCTCCTCCTCCTCCCTCCTCCTCCTCCTCGCCTCCGGCGGGGAAGGTGGTGCTACGGACCTACTCCGAGTCACTCGACCCATAGCCTTACTCGTCACCGCTCCCGCTGCCCCTAGTGCACTTAGAGCGACTCGCTCCCACTGCCCTTGGGGCCACCCTTCCCTCGACCCAAGCCTCGTGTGGACCCGAGTGGTACATCCGAGTCCGGCATCTGTCTCCTCCAAACGGACGCGCACTCGTCGCTGCGGCCCACCGCCCACCATCTTTGTCCGGTCACCTGCAATTAAAAAGTCGGGAAAACATTTAGCACATATGAAATAAATGACATGATTAGAAACATGCATATAAAAAATAAATTATTTAAGACATAATAGTACCTTACATTTATTAGAAATAATCATCCCAATCAGGATTAATTGGATCGTCCGATCGATCATCACTATCATACATGTCGAGATCACATTCTGCACATACTCCGCGGAGGAATGACCTCATGAATGCCTAATTGTAAATTCTCAAGTAATTTTAAATCCTTCGGATTGGAAACTACATCTCCGATGTCCTCGTCATCACCTGTTTCATCATCCTCGACATCAACCCTTTCATTATCCTCGTCTACTTCCATTTCCATTGCTCCGGTTAGGTCTATCTCAAAACGCCCTTGTAACCCAACTTTTTGAAAGAATTCTCCGTCATAAGTTTTAGGGTCCATATTGTAATCTTCATTATTTGGGACAGGTAGTCTACCGTGTGGCGATACCTCGTGCACAACGTCCCACCCTAGAAGACGTTCGTCGGTTTTGCATGGGTATGAGAGATAATACACTTGAGTTGCTTGTTGAGCCACAATATAGACATCGTCTCCTGCATAGATGGATGATTGTCGAATTTCAACTAGTCCAATACTAGGTATCCGTCGTACTTGGTTAGGATTAAACCAATGACATCCGAATACGACAGGCTTCGGAGGTTTGCAACCAATGAATGAGAGTTCGTATATTTCTTCAATTATTCCATAGTACTCGACCCCATCATCGGCTTTCGTACAAACTTGGAAATTTGTTGTCCTCCGATTGGGCCGACTTTCATCGTATCTTTTAGTGTGAAAGCGATATCCATTTACGTCATAGGCGTTGTACGACATTACCCTATATTCACATCCATTTGCTATCTGTCTCAGCTCGGGACTCATTGACGCATCATTTCGGCTCTTTTGTTTGAACCAAGAAATAAAATCCGGCATTCCACGACCCGCACCCTTTTTAAGAAGGGCATCGACATCTTGAGGAGTCGGTGCCCTATTTCTCTCGCAGAATTGTTGAGTAAATTCTCTATACAAAAGAAAATCGAGAGAAGTTAGATGCAGATTAGTGACTATCTCGTTATAAATACTATAGTGTAATATCAACTTACTGTAAGTATGGCTGCACTTCAGAAAGGTTGGTCAACACATACAACATGATAGTGCGGAACTCTTCATGTTTCAAGGTCTTAGGAGTCCCACCACTTGCATTTCCAAGTTGCCCTACGAATAGGCTGAGATTGCAATCATTTTCATTGGCATTGTAACGAGGGGGTGGATTGTGCACGCTTGGAAGGGTCTTAGCATAGTATTTTGATGTGAAGTTTGACACCTCTTCACTACAGTATGCCTCTGCCATGGAGGCTTCAATTTTGCACTTGTTTTTACATTTGGTTCGAAGAACCTTTAATTGTCGCTCAATTGAATAGCACCAACGACCATGCACAGGTCCACACATTTGTGCCTCATACGGGAGGTGCAAAATCATATGCTCCATCGGATTAAAAAGCCGGGGAAAGATCTTCTCCAGCTTACAAAGCAACACGGGTGCCATTTTTTCCATTTCTGCTATCACAGTTCTAGATAACTCCTTAGCACAAAGGGTGCGAAAAAATAGCTTAACTCTGCAAGCACTAGCCACACATGGTCGGGAAGATAACCTCGAACCATGACTGGAAGAAGACGTTCAATCCATATGTGGTAGTCATGACTCTTCATCCCATTGACTCGCATAGTACTTATGTTCACACCCCTCCTCGGATTCGCTGCATACCCATCGGGGAACATTAAAGTTTTGATCCATTCTAGTACTTCCTTTCTTTGGTACCTCTTTAATACAAAATCGGCTGGAGGCTTTTTCTATCTTTTGCCGTCTTTAGGAGACGGAATGTCGAGCTTTGGTCTATTGCATAAGCTAGCTTGATCCACTCTAGCCTTAACGTTGTCCTTAGTCTTACCAAGAATGTCCATGATTGTAACCCAAAGTGCCTCGGCGACATTCTTTTCAGTATGCATCATATCTAGAATATGTGGAAGAAGAATGTCAATCATATACGGGAGTCTCCACAGGCCCGAAATCTGAGTCCATGCATGCTCCTTACCATATCCTTCAAAACCACCACCGGCCTTTTCTTTCAGCGCGTTTAATTGCTCAAGAATTTCGGCACTTGTCAATATATGTGGCGGGGTTCTTCAACCACCACACCTTTTGTAAAGTTCTTTTGTCCCGTCCGAATGGATGACCCATAGTAAGGAACTGTCGGTGTTTGTCAAAAGCAACATACTTGCCACCATTCGTCAACCAAAAGAATTTGACAACCGACTTGCATACCGGGCATGAAAACCTCCCGTGAACACACCAGCCGGAAAAATTCCATATGCCGGATGGTCATGCATGGAGTACATGTACCACACTTTCATTTTGAAGTTCCTCTTTCTAGCCCTGTCGTATGTCCATACCCCAACATTCCAAGCATCAAGCAACTCATCGATCAAAGGCTCCATATACACACTCATTTTAGTCCCTGGATGTCCAGGAATTATCAACGACAAGAATATGGTTTGTGCTTTAAACATGATACCGGGAGGGAGATTGAGAGGGATAACAAACACCGGCCAACAAGTGTATGGGGCAGATGACATTCCATAAGGATTGAATCCATCCGTCGCCGGTGTAACCCGTACATTACGAGGATCCTCGGCTTCTTCAGGATGTTGCTCGTCAAAATGCTTCCATGATTCACCATCGGCTGGATGTACCATATTCTCGGGACGGTATCGTTTGCCTTCTTTGTGCCATGTCATCTGTTTTGCGGTCTCCTCGGTCATGTAAAGGCGTTGAATCCTCGGTACGAATGGAAGGTACCGTAGGATTTTCAGGGATTTTGAGCTGCCTCTTATGACCATCACCAGAATATACCTCAATGAACCTGGAGGAATTACATTTAGGACAATAATTTTTTTCTCGAGTTATCTTTCCTGAATAAGACGCATCCGTTAGGACAGACATGTATCCGATCGTACGGCATCTTAAGTGCACGAAGGAGCTTTTGTGACTCATACATATTACGCGGCAGATTGTGACCACTCGGAAGCAGGCTACCAAAAACCGTCAACATATTATCAAAGCCGTCTCGACCGATGCCAAGCTGAGATTTTAAAGCCATTAGTCGTCCGACAAGCATCCAGTTGAGAAACATCCGTATGGTCGTGAAATGGTTTCGTGCCGAAGACAACATGTCGTAATAGGCTTTTGCGGTAGGCTCGGCGGCTCCTCCCCAACATGGCTAGGTCCTTCATCAAAGTGGGCGTGATGAAAATCATCTAACATGTCTCCGCACCCGGCATCGGAATCATATTCTGCGATGCGTTGCCTCACGACCTCGTCCCTAGCTCGATGGGCTTCACCATGGCAGATCCAACGGGTGTAGTTTGTCATAAACCCACTGTTGCAAATGTGTTGACCCATTATTAATTGTGTTTGATATGTCTTGTTCTCACACATGGCACATGGGCACATTGCTCTACCCTGTCCCGATTGAAATGCCTTTTTCAAGAATTCATGGACCTTGTAAATGAACTCATCCGTATAGTCACGCTTACCTCGCTATCCCGTGTACATCCAATCACGACTATCCATCCTTTAACATAGCGCAGCGGGTGTTATAGAAATTATATATAGCTACGCGATACCTATCATGCCCTAATAGGTAAAGATAGGTCCTAATCCCACCCGACGATGTGTAGATAGGTAAGCTTCCATGCTCCACCCCTACCCGAGATAAAATTTCGGCAGCACCTCCCCGCTGTTCTCCAAATACACGTCCTATCAAGGAGATTGTGTATCCGGTGAACAACAGGGGTGATGCCGAAACTCTGTCTTGGATAGGGTGGAGCATGGAAACTAACCCCATCTACACATCCGCGGGCTGTCAAAAGTGGACAATTGAAACAGATACGGTTGTACATATGCAAACAAATACATATTTTCAACCGTATCTCTTTCGAACGGGAGACGCCTAACTAGGTTACGCGACCTAAGAACATTATATGAAAAGAGGGGTCCTGTCATCTCACCTTACTACGTAGCGAAGCGATGAGTCAAGACGGCGCCTCTCTACAAAGCCTCACTCGCAAAAAGTAAAAAAAAATTAGTGTCCAATGACAACCTGCAAAAAAAGCATCGCCATAATGGTCGACAACCACAACAAATTTTATAACAATATACAAAGCAACAACACGATGATTGACATCCAATTTCAATTAAGTGCAACTACCATAAAAAGTGTTGGCACCACAACCTGCAACAAAACAATGACACAATGGTCGACATCCACAACCAATTTGATTCACATTCATTTTCTAATTGAACAGCCCATCTCTTCGATTCAATTTTATTTCATATCATTTCCTACATCGATTCGATTTCATTTCATATCAAGGACACTACAGATGCACAATGCTACAAATTTCAATTAAATCCTACAAAAGTGGGTTATTTTGCAAACCTTTTCTTACCGAGAGATGGAGCAGATGGACACGGCGGGGCGAGCGCGACGGGGGACGAGCGGCGCGGCGTGGCGGCGCGGCCCGCGGGGAGGCGCGGCAGGGCGACGGGCGGCGCGGCGCGGGGCAGCAGGCGGAGTGGGGAGTAGAGAGTGAGAGAGGGAAAGAGAAGGACGCGCGGCAACGACTAAGTGCCGGGGACTTTGCCGTGTGCCGCAGATCTTGGCACACGGCAAAGGCGCCGTTCGCCGTGTGTCACGATCCGGGACACACGGCAAAACCCCGTTTTGCCGTGTACCAAGATCCAGGGCACACGGCAAAGAATGGCAGGACAATTTTATTATTTCGCCGTTCGGACAGGGCCCACGGTTAGGACAATTTCGCCGTGTGCCTAGGGAATGGCACACGGCAAACATTTTATTATTTCGTCGTGTGCCCTTCCCTAGGCACACGGCAAACATTTTATTATTTCGCCGTTCCGACAGGGCCCACGGTTAGGACAACCTCGCCGTGTGCCTAGGGAAGGGCACACGGCAAATCTTGTATTTCGCCGTGTGCCTAGGGAAGGGCACACGGCAAATCTTGTATTTCGCCGTGCGCCCTTCCCTAGGCACACGGCAAACATTTTATTATTTCCAAAATAGTTGTCTCCATAGATAATGTTTTTGTTTAATTAATTTGAAAACCTATATGGCAGTGCATATTTCAAGCTATATGGAAGTGTAAATTCATTTGAAAGTGAAAACTTATATGCAAGTCCAAATTTATTTCAAAACCTACACGATCTTATCTTATCTATCTAAACCTATATGGAAGTTTATGGAAAACATTCACGTTGTACACGTCGTCCGTGACCAAATGCGTAAAAACAACTCAACTCTTTATGACATAATCGGTATATGCTAAAATTACATTATAGCAATTTTCAAGAATTTCAGACATAGTATGAATTTTATAGAATTTAAAAAGTATTTCATCCAATGGTCAATGTAATGTTTCGTGAAATAATATTTTTCAAAATTTAATTAACACTACCGCATATTGTATTACATTAGTATAAATATTATGAATACCAGTTTTTGATGCATTTTTGTCTATTATTTCATGCACTTGCAGTTCAAAATTCACTTATTTCAAATAAATCTTGTAAACAAAATAAATTAGTTAAATATAGAAGAAATGGTGTAAAACAACCCAAATTGAAACATTGTCATTCAAACCATGTACATGAACAGAGAAAAAAGTTGGAGATGTGAAATAAAAAAAATGTGTCGTTTGTCGTGTGCTCCTGGAGCAAGCACACGGCAAAATGCACCGTTTGCCGTGTGCTGCTCCAGGAGCACACGGCAAAATGCTTTCTTTGCCATGTGCCCGTTGTGCGGCACACGGCAAAGAGAACATGATCTAACGGCGCGGATGGCCGTTGCTGTCCTGTTTGCGTCACCGTGTGTCATGACGCAGGGCACACGGTGAAGAAATTTTTTGCCGTGCGCCGTTCCTCCGGCTCACGGCGAAGGTGAAGCTGCCGTGTGTTGGTTTTACGCCGTGTGCCGCGTCCCTGGGCACACGGCATATAGGCTCGTTCGCCGTGTGCCCGTGTTTTGGCACACGGCGAATATTTTAACATACGGCAAGCATCTCGTTCTCCGGTAGTGTATGTTTACATTTTCAATGTTTCCTGCTGCTTCAAAAATGAATAAAAATAACTTTTTTGTTGAATTTGAATAAAACTAATCATGAGCAACAACGAAAGCATCATATGACATTCATTAGTGGATACATGTATCCACTTATCTTCAAGTCACTCATTGATACAAGCTTCTTTATGTTTAGACGAAACCCGTGGGGACTTTTATCCCTCATAGACAGCTTGCAGAATGTTGTTTTCTCCTCGACTCGTTAGGTTCCAACTAGCCAGTGGAAGGTACTACTTTCCATTCCGTCTTGGCTTAGAGTCAAGCCCATGCTTTATGTTTAACTTCTTTAGGTCTCTTCGTACATGCAGTCCAGCCTTTGTCTTACCTAGAATATCCATAAAGGTGTCACTACGAGTTGTCAACGACATCCTTTCCGACATGCATAGGGTCCGTGGCATGAGCAATCTCCAATTCCTTCCCATAGCTTAAATACTGATGAAATATTGATAGTTTTTTAAATGGAACACCCGTATCGATATATTTTACTTTCTTCCCCCTTCTTCTCTCCATAGGTATATTTGATGTTTCGACCATTTCAAACACAAATTGACCATCTCAAAGTTTTGGAGTCAGCTCTATCTCAATTGTGCCATCAAAATCGTCCTTCTTTTGATGATAAATGTGCCTTTGTAGTAGCCATCATCGATGCTTTACATACACCAACTTACGCAAAAAGGAAGTACAACGATGTGGTCTTGTCCATACACATTGAACATGTTGTCTTTCCTTTGATCCGACCATTTAGATTTGAGCGCGCCGGGTTGTCACCGACGGTGCAAAGAACGATTGCGTATAGGGTGAATCTTTGCTTTTTGTATGCACCATATACCTCCACCCCTTGTTCCCATAATGTTTTCATGTCTTCCATTAACGGTTCAAGAAAGACATCAATGTCAATGCCAGTTTGTTTAAGGGCATAAATCAGTGTAGTTAGCAGAAGATACTTCCTCTCGTGGCACAACCATGAAGGAATATTGTATATGCAACAAAGCACTAGTCAAGAACTATGTGGGTTTGTCATCTCACTCGAAAGGATTCATTTCATCTGTATTTAAGGCAATTCTTGCATTCCTTCTTTCTAGAGCAACATCACGACGGCTAATCTCGAAGTTCTTCCACTATCGAGCATCGGTAGGGTGACAAATTATCCCATCCTTCTTGCGCCCATCAACATCATTGTGCCATGTCATCATTTTAGCATCCATAGTGTTTGCAAAAAGACGTTTCCATTGATTGATTATCGGAAGGTACCACATGACAAGGGCTAGAACTTTTGTGTCATTGACCTCCACTAAAGTGCCATGTCATTGACCTCCACCGAAGTGTTTTTCTTCGTCTTTTGTCCAATCTTTATTCCACCATCATCACCTTCATCATTAGTTTTGTACTGATGGGCGTTGCATGTTGGGCATCTTCGTCCTGTTGGCAAGATCATTGCGGTACAATATGTAGTGGTTCCGACAAGCGTGTATTTTTTTGTGCGCCTAGTGTCAACGGTGATAATTTGTTTTGCATGGTATGTGTTGGCTGGCAAAGAGTTATGTTTCGGCAATAATTTTGCTAAGAGTTGCAAAAGCTCGTTAGGATTGCGTCCGACCACCCATGCTTTACCTTAAGAGTGACAAGTTCTAGGGTTGCTCGCCAGGACTGCAATCCTTATCATAACCTTTGCATTCCTCGTACAAAAGTTCCTTCGATGTGTTCTTGAACTTGTCAAAGTTATCCAAATATTATCTATTGTCCTCCATTAAAAATTCTCACGACCAATATGAACCAATAGTTCCTCCTCATTCAGACCACCATCGTAATCGTCGCTTTCATGGTCCACATGAAAACCATCATTGTGTTGTCCTCAAGTTGTTGCATTTTCTCTGTTATAACATTCCGCACTTATCCGCTTGGTGTTCCGCTCTGTACTTATCACTCGCTTGGTGCTACCTTCTGTATGTGTTTGCGTTTCGCCGTGTTTGGTCCAGATATGATAGTTCTTAACAAATCTATTATTCAACAAGAGTTCACAGATTGTGTCTGGTATATCATACATAAACAAGTTCTTACACCTCAAACATGAAAAATAGATATGTTGCGTACCCCTCCTTTCAGCGTGCTCGCTTAGCTGCTTCAACAAATGCGTTAACTTTTTGAAACAGAGGAGAGCATTTCTTCCCACACCATCTTACATCCAAGATCCGTCTTTCATTTTCTATATATTACATAAATAAACATAGTGAAATTCTACCCAAAAAATAAATAAAAAATCTAGTTACATATATATTAATTTGGATATATAAGCAAAAAATAAACTATAATGTAGGCAAAGAAAGATTATAATCTAGGTAAAAAAATAATCACAATCTTTCAATTTATTAATTTTCTTCACCCTCATCACCCTCTCCCTCCTCTCATATACATGGTCTAGATCCGAAAAAAGATATCCACAATCTCAATATGTAAAGTCCAAAATAAAACCATGAGACTAAAGGTGATGACAAATATAAGTTGGATATAGACAATAATGATAATTTTCATCTTTATTGTGTAATATTTTGGTAAAAATAGAGCTCCAAACCCTAGAAAACTTTAGCTACCAAATATGGGGAAACCACTTCTAAACATAAAAAATACATGGATTGACATTGATTTACCTCCTAGAACAAATTTCTTGAAAAAAAAAACTGATTCAAAACCTTCCCCTCTGGTTGTTTAGATTTTTCCGGCCATCGTACGAAAAAGCTCCGATAAGAGCACCCTAGAGACAAAGTGTCGGAAGGAAGGAGGCGAGCAATGTACTTTATACGCGACTTCTGTAATAATGGGCAGGCTTGATGTCATCATTGAACCGTTATCACAGTTGCCTCTTTTAATAACAACCACCTGTGACATCAGCCCTGTCCATTATTATAGTGCCCTAATGTAATAACGGGCGGTTATGATGTCACCGGTGGCCGATATTACTAGGATGTCGCTCCACTGTAATAACAGAGCTCCTGGTGATGTCACTAGTGCTCGTTATTATAGTGACCACAGTAATAACGCGTCACCATGGTGACATCATGTTCGGCGCACTATAATAACGGTTACGGGAATGCCCGTTATTTCTGGAAAAAACAAGATGCTATCTATGAATGTTATTGTAGTAGTGATAAAGGAGGTGGATGCTTTATTTGCTACTGTAGCATGAGCTTTACAAAAACAAGCTTAGGTAGCTCTGCAATATAGCTAGAAGTACAAATGAAGTCAAGTAAAACGGAGTTAAGGTATCAAAGATCATATTGTAGGACATTACTTTATTGATCACTTTCCTGTGCTAAAAGATCAATCATAACTTAAAATACATTTTTATGTTGCTATTTATTGCAGTGAAAATTTAATAATTTTTTTTGATTGCATAGAACCTTTGTTTATTTTCACAAAATGCCATTATTCGTTTCAAGATTGTTATGATGTCAAGGATTCGTGTCAAGATTATTACTTTATTGATTGATCCGTGGTAGTATGGAAGGTCATCTCTCAGGATGAATCATGGAAGACACAAGTCGAAGAGTAATAATAATAAGATTGTGTAATAGAGGGGAAGGCCACGAAGGGGCGGAGAGATTTAGTAATAGAAGAGGGGAAGGTAAACTCCATGGTCAGGAACAAGGAAAATCTGATAACGGGGAAGGAGCGGATAGTTTTGGAAGAGAAAGATTTGGCAACGAGGTAGTTCATATTTCATTATTCCATTCCGATGCACGTTTGCTCGTGGTTTTCATCAAATAAATTGGAAACGGACTACGGACTTGGTAAATTAAAAGTATCGCCTGCCGAATTTAACGAATAGTATTATGGTAGTTTTTTAAATATGGCAGATTCGCCATGGTACAGTTATGTCAAGTTTCGTAATTGAATCCATATATATTGCTTCCGTTTGGTTCCAAGGCGCAGCATAAAACACTCGTGCCCCCTTTTGCATGTCGCATGCCGCAGTAGCTCTGGTGTAGTTCCGTCTCGTCGACACGCCCATCGTCCTCCATTGCGAGCGAGCGAGCGCCGCAGCTGTTGCTAGACACGAATCCCGGCGACATGAAGCAGCGCATCCTCATCGTCTCCAACCGTCTTCCGGCCTCGCCCAAGCGCCGCGGCGAGGACCAATGGTCGCTGGACATCAGCGCCGGCGGGCTCGTCAGCGCTCTCCTGGGTAATTCCTAAATGCCACGCTATGTGGGACGATGCATTCGTTAGAGCTCTCTGCATTAATTATACTGACGCTAAATTTCGCTGATGCTCCCAGGTATCAAGGACGTCGACGCCAAGTGGATTGGCTGGGCGGGTATCTACCTCCCAGACGAGGTTGGCCAGCGATCTCTCACCAAAGCACTCGCCGAGAAGGTCTGTGATTCCATGTCGTCTGAACCAATACAACAGTGATTTTTTTTAATCACATGCATGTACTCACATTTTTGTGGATTGATTGACTGACCAAAACAGGGATGCATACCGGTGTTCCTCGATGCGGAAACTGTGAACCAGTACTACAATGGATACTGCAACAGCATCCTGTGGCCGATGTGGCACTACCTCGGGCTGCCGCAGGAAGACAGGCGGGCGACGACGTGGAACTACGAGTCGCAGTTCGATGCGTACAAGCGTGTTAACCAGATGTTTGCGGATGTTGTGTGCCAGCACTACCAGGAGGGGGATGTAGTCTGGTGCCACGATTTCCACCTTATGCTCCTGCCCAAGTATCTCAAGGACCATGACAGCAACATGAAGGTTGGGTGGTTCCACCACTCGCCATTCCCGTCATCAGAGATTTTTCGGACGCTGCCATCCAGCAAGGACCTTCTGCGCTCAGTGCTATGTTCTGATTTAGTCGGGTGAGCATCCGTTCAACTTATTGAGTTGATTTCATGACTTAAATCCATGCGTTTTTCTTCCATAAAAGTTATGAAAATACAAAACAATATTCTGAAGGTGGTACTGTAGACTGCAATACTTTTCTGATTTATTTTATTATCATAGGGTCGGTGGTGCCTTTAGTTCTACATGTCTACTAGTTGTTGTGTCCTTCAGCTGAGCTCCTTTGATGACTGTACATCTCGATAAGCTATTTCATGGTGTTTTTCTTTTCTTCAGATTTCATACATATGACTTTGCAAGGCACTTTGTTAATGCGTGCACTGGAATACTTGGACTTGAGGGGACTCCTGAAGGTGTGGAAGACCAAGGGCGACTAACCAGGGTTGTAGCGGTAAGTATCAGGCCAGCACTTCTATTAGCTACATTATCTCTTAATAATTGAATTTTGTTTTATGCTTATTTTGCTCCCATGATAGTTTCTTGATTATTTTTAAAAATTTTATGAATTACATACACTGTCATTTCAGTTTTTATTATAAGTTACACAGAACTTATTTGCGAAATTATTAATAATTTTTTCACTCATTTTGTTGTAATCTTCAGTATCCAATTGGTATGGACTCTGATCGTTTCAAGCAAGCATTGGAGCTTCCAGAAGTCAAAAGACACATTAGTGAATTGACACAACGTTTTGCTGGTCGAAAGGTAAGAATGCATCCGTTACTTGCCTGAAATTTATTTGAAAAATCAGATATGGAATTGGTTCACCATATGTTCCATCAAATTAAATTCACATAATCTACACAACAAGATTCATCATCCATCTCAGCTCATAGAATTCTGATTCTTATCTTCTAAACTAGAATAGTGTGCTCGAGTTCTCTGTAATTTTTGAATTGCTAAAGGTATCTAAACTAGAGTAGTGTGCAACTGGAAACTATATGAGTGTATTTTAGTGATGCTACCATTTTAGTTTCATTGTCATATAATGACAAATTTGGAAGGGCATTATTTTTATTGTGGTTACTCATACATTATTGGGTTGAATATACAATGCACTGCTTTATTATAGGTCGAACATAATGTATAGCTCTATCCTAATTTTAGCTGAGCACCACATTCTTTTGGTGATGGAACACTTCACTTGAATTTGGAACACTTCACTTGAATTTTTCCAATATTGCTTCAGTTCTACCTGTTACCGTTTTGTAGTTTTAAGCATCTGGGCATTGCTGCCGTGTCATTGTAATTTAGCTCATTTAATTTATGTTTATCGCAATTTTTTAATGAACTCTACAAAATGAGATAGGTAATTCTTGGTGTTGACCGACTTGATATGATCAAGGGAATTCCACAAAAGATTTTGGCTTTTGAAAAGTTTCTTGAAGAGAACTCAGATTGGAATGATAAAGTAGTTCTTCTGCAGATTGCTGTGCCAACAAGAACTGACGTCCCTGAGTGTAGGAGCCTTCTCTTTACTGAATGCGAATATGACTTACATTGTGTATCCTCTGCTGATCACTTACTAGTTTGCTATTATCTACAGATAAAAAGCTTAAAACCCAAGTGCATGAAATTGTTGGGCGCATAAATGGCCGATTTGGAACATTGACTTCAGTCCCAATCCATTATCTGGTATTTTCCTCATCTTTCATAGTAGCGCCTGTTACCAATGCAAAATAGAACGTGTACATCTCTAATGTATAAAAGATTTCAGATTCATCTTTTTCTAATCTCAAATTATGCTCTTGCAGGATCAATCTATTGATTTCCATACCTTATGTGCACTTTATGCAATCACTGGTAATGCTTTACTGTTCTTGAAATGAACAATTGCACTGATTTAATCTCTTCGTTTCATTCTGTCCTCATCTTCTGTTCAGTGAATCATGACTGTAAATTTTCCCTGCTTTCAGATGTGGCACTTATAACATCATTGAGAGATGGAATGAATCTTGTGAGCTATGAGTACGTCGCTTGCCAGGAATCAAAGAAAGGAGTTCTAATACTTAGTGAGGTAACTGCATGTCATTTCCTTTCGTTTTCTTTTTGTAAATGTTCCATCAATATATTATTTTGTAAATGTTCCATCACTGCTATTTCAGTTTGCTGGGGCAGCACAATCACTTGGAGCAGGTGCTATTCTAATAAACCCTTGGAATATTACGGAAGTTGCAGACTCAATACGTCATGCTTTGGAAATGACCTCAGATGAGAGAGAGAAAAGACACAATATTAACTATGCTTATGTGACAACTCACACTGCTCAAGCTTGGGCTGAAACATTTGTATGGTGAGGCTCTCGTTTCCAATAGCATGGATGTTATTTGGTTGTTAATGTGGTTTGCAACTCTTGAATTCTGATGATCTTTCGTTGCCCCCTCAATGTAGCGAGTTAAACAAAACGGTTGCTGAAGCACAGATGAGAACAAGAGAAGTTCCTCCCAGCCTCCCTAGTCAAACAGCAATCCAACAATATCTGCGTTCTAAAAATCGTCTTCTAATATTGGTAATAGTCTTTTTCCACTTTCTGCTTGATCATGGCAGAGAAGTTTCCGAATAGCACTATTTTGCACCACAGAATTTCGTCTTCTAATATTGGTAATATTCTTTTTCCACTTTCTGCTTGATCATGGCAGAGAAGTTTCCGAATAGCACTATTTTGCACCACAGAATTTTCTTCTCTTGCAGTACCTAGGTTATAGAGATTCTTCTCTTGCAGTACTAGGTTGTATCAGTATTCAGCGATTTACAATGAAATTATCCCTTTCCATGAAACAATTTCAGCAAACTGAAGAAAAGTAATAACTTCGATTCCTTGTATTTATAAATGTAGGGTTTCAATTCAACATTGACGGAGCCAGTTGAATCATCCGGGAGAAGAGGTGGTGAACAAATCAAGGAAATGGAACTGAAGTTGCATCCTGAGTTAAAGGGTCCTCTGAAAGCCCTTTGCGACGATGTGCATACTACAGTAATTGTTCTCAGTGGAAGTGATAGGAATGTTCTTGATGACGTGAGACTCAGACCATACATGTGTTTTATGCTAATATTATTGACCATAAATCATAACATTCTCTTGTATGCAGAATTTTGGAGATTTCAACATGTGGCTGGCATCAGAGCATGGGATGCTTCTACGCCCTCCCCACGGACAATGGATGACAACAATGCCTGAACATCTGAACATGGACTGGAAAGAGAGTGTAAAGGTGCACGAATTTAATTAAAAAGATTGATCCGTTATAACCATTGATCGATGTGCACATTCTAACATCAACTACTTTTTCCCAGCAAGTTTTTGAATATTTTACAGAAAGAACCCCCAGATCACATTTTGAACACCGTGAAACATCATTTGTGTGGAACTACAAGTATGCTGGTATGTATTATCTTCCATGTATAATTTTTCTTTTCAAATTCTCTTGCACCATAATTAGTTATATTAATATTCCCGCTTGCCAATTGGATAGATGTTGAATTTGGGAGACTACAAGCAATAGATCTGCTGCAGCACTTGTGGACAGGTCCTATCTCAAATGCAGCAGTTGATGTTGTTCAAGGAAGCCGTTCTGTTGAAGTTAGATCTGCAGGGGTAACAAAGGTCAGTGGTTCAATACAATCTTTCATGGTGATGGATAGTTTTCTCCATATTTTTCTGTTAGAATTTATATATCTTTTCTGTTTCAATTTACAGGGTGCTGCAATTCGTCGTATCCTAGAAGAGATAGTTAACAGCAAAAACATGGTTAATCCATTTGACTATGTCCTATGTATAGGACATTTCCATGGAAAGGTAATTCCTCTGCATTTCTGAATGATGAAATGAAGGATATTATTTGTTTGTATCTGAGTTTTAAGCATAACTATTTTGGGGATTGATTCATAGTTTACAGTTTACTGACAAAAGAATAAAAGCACATGAAATTTCAATTTATGATTATTAAATACCAGTGAACACTTCTTTGGATACAGCTGTTTTATTGGTAGGCGAAGATATGAACACATTGGAAGGTTTAGTAGGTAGTTGACTGTAAAATAGGATAATAGCCTGTTTCTAGAAACCATTAATATTAAGTCCTTATGGTCCGGAAGAAACATTCTTATGTTCTGATGCATGACAAAATTAACTTATCATTACCTTCACAATAATATCGCAAATCCTGTATGTCTATTGTTCAGTCCACATTCCACTTGAAAACGTGTTTTAGTAACAAATTTGCAATTGCATAAAGCTTTTGATAGCGATAGATACTCACTTGAATTTTCAATTCCATCATTTCCAACCCTTATGTTTAATTCACTTGGGTTTGCTTGTAAAATATTCTTCCTCTTATTTTCAGGATGAGGACATCTATGTCTCTTTGGATCCCAAATATTCTTCTGACGAGTCAAAACTAAATCCAGAAGCCGGGTCTGCATCTCTTAATCTGAAGCCAAATGGTAGGCTGTCGAATGGCCGCACCAGTTCCAGGAGCTCGCAGTCTAGGGTCCAGATGGCACAAGCTGCATTTGAGAGGTCACCCCAATCGGTGCTTGGTCTGAAGGGTGAGAATTATTTCTCCTGCGCTGTTGGAAGGCAGCGGTCCAGTGCTCGTTACCTGCTTAACTCATCAGAGGAGGTCGTCTCCGTCCTCAAGGAACTGGCAACTGCAAGACCTGGCTACGAATCTAGCGCGTTCTTGGATAGGCAGTAGTAGCATTTTGTTTGGCGTGGTGACCATATTTTATTTCTGGTCGACCTACGATAGTGGTACCATACAGATACTTAATACATGAGTACTTTTCATTTTAGTAGGCAAACTATTATCCCTATTCAGCAGGAAGTATACATGAGTACGGAACTGCTATTCTTCCTCCAGCTGAGTTGAGATGATCTCAACACAAGCTACCTAATGAGACGGTGAGGTTCTTGTCCCCCGGTATTTTTTCCATACTGGACGTGGTCCTGTTGATGCCATTCTTCTTCTCACGCATAAGCTCTCCAAGTGGCGTGTCCTTAGCACAACATGGTACATGGGCGGCACACACTAGTCATAGAACTTTCAGATTTGGCATCAAGCCACGGAGCTGCGGTGCGACGGTGATGAAGCCATGGGAGACATGGTTTCATAAAATCTGTATGATTTTCCGGCAACGTGCTTGACCATTGCCTAGCCGTTCTAACGGGACGACCGGGTAACTGCCGGCATCGGTAGGCACAATGTGCTCAGGCCCGCTTCAACGTGCCTCAGGGCGACGCGGTGTAGCACGCGAAAACATGAAGCGTGCACAGTACCTTCGCTCGAGTCATTTCGCATAGATCGTAACGCTGTTATAATTGTGCTTTTCTGCATCCAAACAGTGCCATCTGCGAAGGCAACTATTCCGTCTCTATTAAGGAAACAATCTAGCCGTGATGGAAGTCGTGGTCTGGATTGCCACTCTACCACTGTAAATCGTTGCTTACTTGCACGCTTACTTGCACGGGCCATGTGCAATTCTGCATATAGAAATTGGACCGGTCAAATCTACTTATATATAAAAGATGCAACCCACTAACTAGCACGTTTAATGGTTATTTCTCTCAATTCACGTTGTGCCACGTCGTCATAATTGATTTCAATCATTAGATAAAGGTCACTCAACATTTGATAATTATTTTATATTTAATTTATCCTGTTATGTACATGCGAGACCATGATAACTCAAACCATCAACAGAAAGCCAAGCGAGAGAGTTGCAGCTCCACTTGCAGAATGCAAAGAGTTGTCCCATAAAGTATATAAAGTTTCCACTCTTTTATTTTTAAGTTATTCTTCAAACAAAAGCTTCTATAAAATAAAAATTAGTATCTTAAAAGATAACGACCAACAAAAATACAGACCAACACAATGCAGGTGTTCACAGCTAAACTATGCCAACCCATATTCCAGATATGTAACTATTATGTGTAAATGAACAGAAATCAGGTAATGCAATAACAATACATACAAATTAAGCTATTTACACTTCTAGTCCTGTTGTAAATCAAAGTGTTGCCTAAATGCATTTGCTCGATCAACCATGGTTGCCTCCCACGGCTTTTATAGTCCCCGGCCCCCAACGGGCAGAAATGCCCCAACGGGCCAACCCTAACGGTACTATTGAGTCACGGGCGAACCGGGTTGTGCCCATGTCGGGCCGTGGTCTGAGTGCTTGACGGGTCACGCAACGGGCTGACAGGCCTCCGTAGACAGGTCATGCACAGGCCGACACGATGGGCCTAAGGTGAGGCCCAAGCATGGCCCTTCACGGTTTTCACGCCGGCACGACCCGTTAATACATTGGGCAGGCCGTGCCCGTGCCTGGCCAAAACTGTCGGGCCTCATGTCGGCCCGCTTAGCGTGACCCTTATGTTCAGCTATATACCCCATTGTGAGAGCCGTGCCCATGCCGGGCCGTGGTCCGAGTGCTCAATCCTGATAAGCGCATCGACGATGATCATCGCCATTCGGTCATCTTCAACCAGCTGCACCGCCGAATGCCGCCACGTGTGCTCATGGGTCATGATGGTCCACATTGCCCATTCGGCCACAAATCAAGCTGGCCCAGCCGAAGGAGATTCACCCCCCCCCCCCAAGCTTTTATCCCTTTTCCGAATTTAATTCTTTTCCCAAAAAATAGAGTAAAATTTCAAAAAAATCATGAATAATTATATGAAATTGATAAAAATGCAAACTCAATTTTGTTAGGATCCACTAATCCAGGGTATGTTGTGGACGAGTTACTTTTTCATGTTTGCATCTGAGTTGTTCCTCATAAACCCCTAATTATAAACTAAGTTTAATTCCTTATTAATTCCATAGACTGCAAAAAAATCTTGGGTTCTGGCATGCAAGTTGCTGGTCAGTGGTCACACCACCCTGAATTACCACTTGACCAAGTCTACTCCAGTTTTAGCTGCAGAAATTATTTTGTGTTTAGCACTCTTGGAATTTTAAGAATATTTCTGCATGCAATAAAATTATACCACTTGGTTACAATTATGCTCTTGCATTTAACTTATCACCAGTAAATCACCCATGTCCAGAAAGATTTTAAATCTTTTGTAGGGAATTAAATCGTCCTAGATAAGTATCTATGATAATTGTTTAACGGAGTTAATGAAGGAAATACTGCAAGCAAAATTTACAATTAAGTTTCTCTACTTAACAGTACCCTTGTAACCATGCATACATATACAATTAACCTTGTATATGTATTGTCTTTGTTGTTCTGGCAAAGCTTTAGCAGATGTTTCTCGAAATACGAATCCACAATCTATGTTTGTTGCAATATAGAAAAAAAATTCTCACCACTCATTTGTACTCATGGTCAGTTATTTATTTCTACCCTCATATATCATTTCCAGTTAACCTTCCTTCATGACGAGACATGGGAATACCAATAGATCTACCATCTTTTATATAATTTGCACAACACTCTGATGATGGCATCACTTCTATGGACTCACATAATAATCCTCCAACTATATATTCGCAATGTCCAATGACTAGAGCTCATGCACAACGACTTAATTTCGAGGTGAGCATGTTCCTATGTTCTATAAATGTTAGTTTTGAGTATGGTTTGCTACCTAATGAATATTATTAGGAACCTGGTGAAGACAAGGAGATGATGGAAGAAGCACTTGGGGAAGTGGAGGACAAGGAAAGACGAGCAACTCTAGGAGGAGGGCCAACTCAAAACGGCTTTGATCGATTTTGGAGTCCAGGACCAGTCTGCAATAAAATCGACGCTAAGGACGTATACGGGCTCGGTTTTGGACGTTCTACATATGGATGGAAAGATAAGGAAAATATCTTGGCAATGGAACTGGTTTCTTGAATAAATTAAATCAGAGTCAATGGCAAGTTTTGAAATAATCAAATAAAAATATCAACAAATTACCTACAATTGATTCACATAAAAACCAGTAATAATCATTATCTTGCCCTAGCTCTCCCTAAATAGCAAATTAGATCTACAATTGTTTGACATGAAAAAAGGCTTCTAATAGATGACCTTTTTTGGCATGAGGTTAACATAAATGATTTATGATTTCATAATGAATTCGTCAAACCTGCTGCAACCCTACAAATCAAGAGAATTTTGATGAATTGGAATCAAACACAAATAAAAATTTAAACTCAAAATTCTCTTTGATCTTGAAATGATAGCAAGAAAAAAATATACGGGACGAGTTTCTTTTACCATGAAGAACAAAATCCCGAAAAAAAATGAAATCAAAACTTTCCCCTCGTGTTTCAAAATTTGCCCAAAATTTCGGACAACCGCTACTCGAGTGAGCTCAGGTATTGTCCGAAACACGGACTTGTACAATGTAAAGCACTGCAAAGGCAGGCCACCTTGTCAGCCACTGTTAGAAAGATCTCTGTCGCAGCGGTTGACAACGTGACCCGTCGCTAAAGGTTTCATGCTCAATAGCGATCGGTCACAACTTCACCTGCCGTTAAACAGGCATCTGCGGCTCAATCGCGTTGTAGCAGCGCGGCATGCTTTACGTACGTCGTGCTGCTACACCCTTTTAGGCTGTCACTACAGTGCACGAGTCATGTAGTATATAGTCCTTTTTGGACCCCCACTATAGAGCATTTCTTTTGTAGTGGCTACTTCTCTGTCCAATCTTTGTCGGCGATTAGCTGTAGTGCAAAATATCGCGCCATCAGGAAATACATGTTCCAATCCGTTTTGCCGTGATTCGTCTCTCTTTAATTCTCCATCTAATCCCCCAGAGCACTCAATGCTTAATTCCAAGGTACAACGTGACAGCGATACTCCGTACGAAAAGAAGATTATTTGTGCCATTAGGTACATAAGGATATTAAGTGGGAAGATTCCAGAGATAAAGAAAAGAAAGCACTCCTTCTGGCCGCAAGTTTGATATCCTTCTTTTGTTTTCTTAGATAACAGGATTTTATTGTAATCTTTGTACTTCCAAAAAGGCAAAGAACTATACATTATCATATCTGAGGGTCTAATCGTCAAACAAAAGGGTACAAAAGCAAGAAACAAGTGAGATCTCTGTTGATCCAAACAACTTTAACGCCAATGTATAAGCAAACATCAGAATCATTACACAAAAGAAAAATTCAATCTCACACTCGTAAGCTATAGGATATTCCTTAAAATACAAGAGAGGGAACACAGAGCTCAAAATTATTGAATGTAAACATTTGTCCTTTTTCTGTAGATATAAGTATATCAAACAGCTATAGGAGTGGTTGGACTTATTCTAATCACTTTTATTACTTGTTCAGAACTACACGGATCAAAATTTTGCAGAATATAACTCAATTTAAATTGTGCGCCGTGTAGCTTCTAGGGTTTAAATGGATGCTATAATGCTACCTACAAACATAATTTTTATGCATTGTAGGTATTTCATTACTGTATGATTTATCATTAATAAGTCATTTTTTGAAATAGAATAAGGTGTTGTCACTGTTAAGTTACTATACACCTAACCAGTTGCACCCAAAAGCCCAAGGTTGATGTGGAAAGTGTGCAATTCACTTATGGTTCAACACTCCACCTCATGTGTAGCTCTCGTGGGTGCAAACCTGAAAATATGAGCGGCACAACGGAATATGCGTTACAAAGACTTGAACTCAAGACCTATGTCTCGATACCATGTTAGGTTAATATGCACCAACTAGTTGCACTCAACAACTTAAGCTTATGGAGAAAGGTGTGCAATTCACTTATGGTTCAACAGTCACCTTACCTTTCGCCAGGGTTTGTAAAATTATAGTATAAAACTAAATAGTTAGTAAAAATTAAGCAGAAACAACAAATCTTCAAGAAACTATTCTGGTATTTAAAAAAATATATATGTATAACTTATTTTCATTTCAATTAAGTTTCTATCTTAAGTATTTCATTTTAAATTTGAGCAGAATTCAAATATCATTGAAAGTGTAGTAAAAGTTATGGAGATATATAACATAAAAAATACTCCCTCCCTTCTCGAATTTTTGTCATTAGGACAACAACTCCAGTTCAAATTTCTACTAGCATTCTTGCCCTAACAATAATAATTTTGATAATGAGGAAGTAAATG
Source organism: Chloris gayana (assembly GCA_031894775.1). Lineage (NCBI taxonomy): Eukaryota > Viridiplantae > Streptophyta > Magnoliopsida > Poales > Poaceae > Chloris > Chloris gayana. The sequence goes on along the minus strand of JAUNZO010000946.1, from coordinate 147,899 downwards.
ATATGCAATATGAATTTCTGCTGAAAATTTGGCAGTAAAATGCATCCACGAAGACAAAAAAAAAATAAAGGCCAACCCAACAAAGCAGAAAGCAAATAGCGAAAGATAAGAGAAAACTCAATCCAATATCAGTTGCATTTTTTCTATTGTATTGCACTAGCAATTTCCACATTTTAAATTAGATTTAGATCCTTAGCAAAATATATATTTTTGCCAGGGCAGCAGCGCCTTGGACCGTGTATGTAACAGTGAAGCAACTATGGTCCTCAGGTTCATAATCAAGCCCGTTACTAATTTAAGCTGATAGATTTTCGGAATAAACCACCGCCTCAATTTATTATTACAGTATAATCCTGTGGGAGTTTAAAGAAAAAACGGAAAAAAGTTATAAGCTAATGGTTTCAATAATTGCTACACAATTTCATTCTCATGTGATCTGGTGGGAAAGGTTTCATAACACAAATGGCTCTGCGAGCTTAAAAAACCGTTGCTGTCATTAATACACGTGTTAAAACTTGATCCTTTGCTTCCGGAGCCTGGATCATATTATATACTCCCGTACTGCAAAATTATGTCAGGCATCAAAGCAGTAGTGCCTCCCCAAGAACCAAGCAAAGGATCGTAGCAGGTCATGCATGTACGGTAGGGCATTTCTTTAATGAGCAGTGTCGGTGGAATCCTGCTATATATATATCCTCGTGACCCTCCGATGTGTATTCCATCGATCTGTCAAAGCACTTGCTTGGTCTGTCTAAGTGTCTAACTGTGTTGACTAGCTTGTCCGCACATATGCAAGATATGTCGACTCAGGTAATCTTACATGCTTTTAGTACAAATTTCTTCAGTAGCTAAATACATACACGTTTCCCCATTATCATTACATTGTTTTGCCCCTCGTCAGGTAATTGAGGTCTTGCAAATGTGACAACACCTAAATTTGAACTGGTTTTTACGGGGGTTATGGTGTTTAAAAGTTAACATTAGGGTTAAGGGGCTTAGTGTTTACATGTTTCCCATTAGCGTCCCATGATTTACCCCTCATTCGGTGACTGCAACTTTTACTAATGTCATGATAACCTATTTTTTCCATTTTTGTGTGACTCGAACTGACCAGAATGCGGCGCAATTGGCGGAAGCATCAAGTTCACAATCTCCCAAGCAGACTACTTCTGCGGAGAACATGCTGCAGGTGATAGCCTATGCAAAAGTCGATGCCACCGATGCCTGGCTGGAGGGGCACACCGGCATTCCCGTGCTAGTGCGTGTCATTGCACCACGGGAGATATCCGACCGCATACCCATCGATGTTGTTGCTGTGCTCGACGTCGGCTCCTGCCATGGTGCCCTGGCATCAGTGAACCGGATGAGTGTGCTCAACAGAGCCATGGACTTTGTCATCAAGAAGCTTAACAGCCAGGACCGCCTGGCCATCATCGCCACCCCTAAAATTGGTGAGGATGATAGCCTCTTGGCGATGACCTCAGATGGGCAGAAAAAGGCCATGTCGCGGGTGCAGGAAATAGCAGCCTGCGGCGACAACAAGCTATTATTGAAGACATTAAACAAGGCCGCTGCGGTATGTCATCTATGAAGTTATCTTCAATGATAAATGCCAACTATATTTGCATTGAATACATAGCATACATCTACTTAGAGACGTTCAGGAATACGTAGTCTATGCTAGCATAAAATAATTTTTACCATTCGAACAGCCTGTACTTCCCTCGCAAAAAAAAAGAACAGCCTGTACTTATTTAGATTTTAATGGAATCTCTTCGTTCGCAAAAAAAAAGGAAACCTTATGACAGAGGGTAAAAAAAATAGTACTAGACATGCAGGCGGTGTGGAAGCGAAATTATCGGAGTAGCACGGCCCAACATAATAGTGCATCAGGGTAGAGAAAGTAGTCAATCACGTTAGGCCAGTCTCAATGGGAGTTTTATGGATACAATTACCTAGAGTGACATGTCATCTAAAAATATTTGAAACTAAGATGAAACACCGCTCTCTCAATGCATAGTTTCATCTATTGTTGTTTTCTAGGTTACATGCAAGACACAAGGTGTCTAGGTAACTGTGTATGAAGAGTTTCATCCTTAGGAAACTCATTTCACCTGTCTCCTCATTAATACACTGTCACATCATAAAAAATGGCTAAATGTCACTATTTTTCATTGCTCATGAAACCCCACCGAGACTCGCCTTAGGCCAATCTCAATGGGAGTGTCATAGGAGTGTCATGAGTATTAAATTTGCTGACATGGTATGAGAGGGAAGGGAGGGAGTGTCATGAGATGAGAGATGAGTGTCATCACCATGACCCTCCACCGGCACGGTTCTTAAGAATTTCTTCTTGGTAACTGTGTAATGACACCCTCCACTGAGACTGGTCTTAGTACGGCAACAACTGAAGAAGCTACACCTCCTATTAGTGTCCCAAAGTATAGGGGTGAAATGCCATAATGTTTTGGACTAGTGGGGATTACTATACCTTTTCCCTCACTTCCACTTATATAGGTTCCACTTTCAAGGTCCATTAGTACTCTAATCCCTCATATGGATCAATACATGTATAGGTTATAAAACAAGTCCAATTTATCCGTCTTATTGTCTCTTGAGCACGTAATAACGAACTAGAGCTGCAAGTTTAGGTCATGAGTTTTTTATTCCCTACACTACCTACGTGTTGCGTGTGTGCATCAGATATTGGACAGACGCGCCGAGGAAGAGAGGAAGAAGAAAGAAGGATTCATCCTCCTTATCTCCGACGGGGAGGACAGCTCCATCTGCCTGGAGACGCTGAACCCCATGTACCCTGTCCACGCCTTCGGCTTCCGTGACACCCACAACGCCAGGCAGATGCACCACGTCGCCAGGAGCTCCTCGGGCACCTACTGCGTCCTCAACGATGAGCACGGCCAGATCACCGAGGCCTTCACGGCCAGCATCGGCAGCATCACCTCCATCGTGGCGGTCCGCAGCAAGATCTACATGGACTACACTGGACAGGACGCAGCGACAGTCATTTCGGCCATCGAGTCCGGCACGTTCAGGAACAACATCATCAACAACCACAAGACAGGGTGCATCAATGTTGGAACCCTCCAGGCCGGCGCGGCGAGGAGCTTCATCCTCTATGCCAATGTTGAGGAGAAGGAGCGGGAGGAGTTGTCGAAGCGGCTTACCGTGCGGGTCGAGTCCTACGCGGGGAGTAGGGCTAGGGAGACGAATGAGGCAGGGGAGGTTGTCGTCGTAAGGAAGGGCGGTGACGGGTCCAAGAAGGTGGCGGCGGAGATGGTTCGCGTCAAGGCGGTCGAGATAGTTGGGAGCATACTTGACAGGTACAGCAGGAACGAGCGCGCCGGCGCCGCTGCAGATGAGCTACGAGACAAGTGGGTCGGCGTCATGAACACCGAGTACGGCCGGGAGGCCGCCGGCGAGGCGTGGCTCACCGCCGGGCTGGCTGTGGAGATGGAGGAGATGGAGGCCGCCATGCGCCAGGGCTCTGGTCTCTCGTACATGGTCTCGTGGCACACGCGGCAGACGTTGCAGCACCTGCCACCTCTACCGGAGGCGAAGGGTTCCCCGCCGCCGCCTGCTTGGGTGGTGTCAGCTGGGGGAGGGCCCCGCTGGACACACCCGTCGCCGCATCGATTGGAAAGCGCAAGCGTGAGAACTGCACCGAGATGGAGGTGATCGAGCGGCGGATGGCGTACTGGTCCACGGTGTTGTGCGGCCTGCCACCGATGCACAGGGGCGACTGCCCCGGTCTCGCGGAGATCATCTCGCAGGAGGTCTCCCGCAAGTCCATACTGCAGGCCATGTACAAGGATGTCTTCTTGGTAAGCACTCCCTCTGTTCTGAATTATAAGGCTTTTTGACATTTAGACATCACATTTAACCATCCGTCTTATTCAAACAAAATTATGCAAATATAAAAATAAATATGTCATACTTCAAAGTATCTCTAATGATAAAACAAACTATAACAAAATAAATGATATTTGCATAAATATTTTTAATAAGACGAAAGATCTATAGTAACATATGAAAGTCAAAAGTGTCATATAATTTTGAACGGAGGGAGTACATATTTAGTTAATGGTCCTCCCTTCTCGTAACAACATCGCACACACATAATTCATTTATGTTGCATCATTAATTTGGACAGGCTGTTGCGATGAATGTCACCGACCGCAGTGGCTCCAAGCAGTCCACCGAGTGTCCTTGCTGCTGCCTGGGGACCGCGAACAAGCGACTTCTGGACTAAAAGATCGCAAACGCCAGCCGTTAATTACATATTTACAACCTACATGCGGAAACAAGATGCTCAATACATATACAAATTAAATAAGACCACGCATGAATCATATTGTGTGTACACAGTGAAAGTGTTGTTCATGGATATGTGTATTATATACTGTTTCAGATCACACTATGTACCTGTAGGTGTGTATCGAACCATATGCTTGCACTCATCCTATGAGCCAACTGATAATTGCTTGTACTTGTACTTCTACTATTCCGTTGGTACAAATTGCTAATAGTTTGGCTTGCTCGATCGAGAAGTTCGTCTAAATAAATTATGAAGTCTAAAATAAGCCACCACATTCCCTCTTAGGACCAAGACATTATACCATCTCTAAAATAAGTGGACACTACTTTAATTAAACCATTTGTTTGTAAGTGGTATAAATTGTTGTAGCCACCACATTCCGTCTTAGGACCAAGACATTATACCATCTCTTTTTGGGAGTAGCTCAAAAAATAACGGGCCCAAATTTTCTCTCCTCCTCCAACTGTTCTCCCTAAACATGGATGAAGAATACGTCTGATTAGGCCATATCAGCATTTGGGCCATAACAACATTAATTTTGTTGTAAATGGAAAGATTGGGGCCCCAAATTTTACCCCGATTCTAGTTTCAAATGAGGTGAATTTAGGGGGAGAATAAATCTGTGAATTTTTTGTGGTGCTATTGAAGAAGGTTTTGGATTAAACACCATTAATTTATTTTAGGTGAAGTTTATGGGGCCCTCTTGTAGATGCTCTTAGATTGTATATTACAAATGGCAAAAGAAACGAAAAAAGTAGCAGTAATATGTATAGGCTAGGTTCCAGAAATTAGTTGTGTGAGATGTGGAGCCCCAACCATTGTCCAAACTCGCGCTTCTTCCTTGATTTTTGCCGGGAATGATGATACGCTTACCTCTTTTGGTAAACTATAAATAATGCCTCAAACTTTCGTTGGATTTTCAAATTTCAACCTGTTCCATAATTTTACAAGGGTAGAAAGAAATGAAACGCCATATCGATGACACCCTTCACTCTCATCCGACAGCGATTTCCCCGATGGTGAAGGCCATGGTGCGGCGCTGTCAGCGGAACCCCTTTCCTCTCCTGCTGTACATGCAAGATTATCCTGAAACCTTTTGGGCATCCTTCAGAGAGGTTGAGGCAGGTCATGCCCGCCAGAGCAAGGCATTATTCAATGGCGTAGTCGAGCCAAAGGCTACTGACGGATGGGCAGCAATTGGAGCTAGCTCTTGGATACGACCCAATGGTTCGATTGGTTCTTCACTTGACTCTCTGCTAGGTAAACTACCGATAAACGGGAGCTGCAGTATTGAAGAGCACTGAAGAAACTGTTTGTGCAAGCTCAGGTGTGACTTTTGATTCGGACTGAGTGCTATTGTGCCCCTACTAATAGATGCAACTATTGTACCATTGTGAATTGTTGTGCATGTATCCAGAGTACTTGCCTACTGTTTTGACGGGGTCAAAATATCTTACATGACCAAATAGCATATGCATTCCTTATCTTCTCTTCCTTACGAGACCCAACAGAATTATGACATAATCGAGGAACAACATGCGGTACTTCAGGCTGCTTTTATTTGCCTCGGGGTCAACTTAGTTGGTTTTTTTGAAGTGCTCTGCTTACTCCCAAAATATCATTATAATTTCTTTGTCCCTTTGGAAACAATGCAAGTTATTGAACACTGCATTACCGAAAAAGAATAATTGGTTAAAGGATGGGAAACTCAACTTCTACTCTAGCGTGTGTTGCAACACGTTTAGCCCTCAGTTGCACCTATATTTTTAGAGGTTTGTTACAGCGCTTGAAGTTAATATTAACCGTCCATTTGACCAAATCTGACGGCTAATAATAGAAGGTACCTAACAAAAAGTATTTTAAGTTGTGGACCTGTACTAAAAATAGTAGGACCGATATCAATTATATTATTACATAATTAATTACATAAAGGGTACATTAGTAACTTCCACTACGGGAGAACTGCAGTTTGTCGAGTGCTAGATGCACTCGGCAAACACACTAAAACACTCGGCAAAGGATTTGCCGAGTGCCGCACTCGGCAAAGGACCGACGGCATAGCTCTTATCGGCAAATGGTCCTTTGCCGAGTGCTTTCACTCGGGCACTCGGAAAATCCTTTGCCGTGTGCCTCAACCGACACTCGGCAAAGATTTTTTCGAAATTAAAAAAAAAATTAATTAACCTCTGCCTGGGCCCACCATCTCCACACCACCGTCGCCATGCCGTCGGTGCCGTGGGCTGTGTGCCCCGCCGCCACCACCGTGCGCCCTGCCGTTCGGTGTGGGGGCCGCCGTCGCGCGCTCGCCCGCCTTCCGCCACACCCGCCGCCGCCGCGACTCCCGTCGCCTCGTGCCCGGCCGCCTGGGTGCCGCGCCGCCTCCTCCTGGGTGCCGCGCCGCCGCCGCCGGGTGCTGCGCCGCCGCCGCTCGGATGCCGCGCCGCCGCACAGGGCCGCCGCCTCCTGGGTGCCGCGCCGGCGCGTGGGTGCTGCGCCACCGTCGCCTGGGCCGCCCGGGGCGTCGCCTCTGGATGCCACGCCGCCGCCCGGGGGCGCCTGCTCCTGTGGGTACCGCGCCGCCGCACGGGGCACCGGATGCCGCATCGAGTGTGGGGAAGATAAAGTAGGAGATAAGGTAGAGAGATAAGAGAGAGAGAGAGGGATCCGTGGTTGGAAGAAGCTAACCAATAGGAGGAGAGAGAACGGAGGGGTGGGGATCGGTGATGTGGCATCTTTGCCGAGTGTCAAGGAAAAAGCACTTGGCAAAGAGCAGATTTGCCGAGTGTTTTGTTTGACACTCGGCAAAAAAATCTGAAGTATTTTTAAAAAATTTAAAAATAGGAAATAAATTCTAAAAATAATCAAATTTTGACTTGACACTATTTATATGATCTATTATCTATACAAAATGACATGAACTGAAAATATATTTTGTTCATCAATTTGGCTCTAAATTTTAATGAGTCACTCTCAACTCTAAGGTTCTTATTATGTGACTCTCCACTTTGTAAGCAATGTATGGGATAACTTTTCTGAAATCTTCTCTACCTTTTATCTTAGCTTCTACGTGTGATACCATCACATCAAAACAAGTATTATGAGTTTCTGACTTTATTTGATTTTTTTAGAATTTAAAAATCATTCACACATATGTTGGCGGTCATATTTCTAAAAACATATATGTCAAATTTCTTTTTCTTTCATGGGTAAGATCCTAAATTGGGCTAAATAACATGATTGTAATTTTTATACTCATTTTATTTTATTATCTGAGTAACTTGTAGTTCAAATTTGATTTTATTCAAAAAATTGCTTGAAGTGTAATTAATTAAGTAAATATAGCAAATGAATCGAAAAAAACTTCATATTTTAACATGGAGTTATACATGTTGTATGTGATGGGTAAAAAAGGTTGTGAGATGAGAAAAGGAAAAAAGTTTTACTTCTTTGCCGAGTGTAGAAAAATACACTCGGCAAACTCGCTTGTTTGCCGAGTGCAAAATAGATACACTCAGCACATCGTTTGCCGAGTGTATTTTTTGCACTCGGCAAACAAACGAGTTTGCCGAGTGTATTTATTTGCCGAGTGTGTTTTATATAGCACTCGGCAAAGACATTGTTTGCCGAGTGCCCGAGCAAAAACACTCGGCAAACAACTGAACACTCGGCATACTTGGATTTTCCCGTAGTGTTCACATCAGTGCAATCGTCGATTCGCTCCACTGCCGAAGATTGGTCTGGCTCTCCTCATGCCGGCGCGACCTCATCGGCTCGGAGGGCTCGCCGGTGGTAAAGGGCACTACCCAACAGCTGCAGGTCTTCCTTCGCGACATCCATAGCCCCCTTCTCTGAAGCTTTCGACTGTCTCTTTCACTGATTCCCTGTCGATCTCAACGGCCTCCACCGCCCTCCTCCATGTCCCACATCGCCTTCGCTGATGCTTCTTTCGTGCATTCGAGCTCCTTCCAATTGACAGACAATGTGATATTGGGCGAGGCAGAGGCGGATGTCCTCCATGAAGCAACATTGATAACACAATTTCTTTCCACACAATGACACAGAGTTGCAGCAGGTGCGATGCTTGCTCTTCATCTTGTTCCCCCAAATTGTTATTACTTTCACTCATATACTGAATGAATTGGAAATATTTACTCGCCAGTTTCCTCCCCAAATCGTTTTTAATGTGCTCAGTTAGTAAATGAATTGGAGGATAATACTACTTCCTAGATCGTTTTGAATTTCCTTACGTAAATGCATCAGAGAGGCGAGGTGCACATGGACAGATCGGAATCAGGGGGAGCAGCGAGAACGGGGAGTGCCAAGGACAGGCAGCAAGCGGCGGCGTAGACAAAGAACAGAGCGATGACGGACGGCCAAAGAAACGAAACAGTGTAGACAAAGAACAGTGCAGCAAGCGGCATCGTAGGTTTGTCGATTCAGCGCCGGACGTATAGGCCTGACTGCCGGAGTAATGAGCTCCAGTCGCTACGGGACTAATTACAAGAACACCCGTGATGGCAGTTAATTAAAATTAATAATTATCAATGGTTGTGATTAACTGAGCGAAAAAGTACCACAGGTACTGCCCAAGCACCGTATCAGTTCTCTTATTTTTATGCCAGCATTCGTCAAGCCCATTGTAACGACCCGATTTTCACCGGCTAGTGAAAACCGTGCCTCGTACCTCTATGTCACTCCCAGGAGTGTGACACGTACATCCCATACAGTTAACATCATAAAAACCATAAGAAGGAATAAATGCAAGGCAAGATAATAGAATCTCTAAAGTACATCATCAAAATTCGTTGCTCAAATCTCATAGATACAAACACGCGGCACGCAGGCCACGAGAGAACATGAAGGAAACTAGCGGAAGCGTCTCACATGAAGATCGGCGGTGAAGACCCAAAGCCCACAAGCACTCGTGTGTAGGCGAGAACGTCACTCCTCTCCGGTAGCTCCGTCGGTCGGCTCAGCGGGATCCTCCGGATCGGCGTCTGAAAAATAAAGTGGGGAAAGCTGTGAGTACTACGCGTACTCAACAAGCCGCAACTACCTAGCAACAATGTATGCATGTTGGGAATTATTCAAGGAAAGGCAAGGGCTAGCACCTAAAGCAATTATTTCTCAAGTCTATGTGATTCACATTTTATTATTAGTCAAATTTTATAAGTGGCCTTGCAGGAAACAACACAATCCTGCAAGGGTCAAATTTTATGTCCAGCACACCTCCACTGGACCACAGCTCGAAGCCGGAAGTAAAACCTATCGAGAGGAGAAGTAGTAAATGCTAATCAAGCGTGTCGCTCAATGGTGTTGCCCCCTTACCCGAGGGCTAGGCTATACGTATAGATTATATATCTCTGCAGAGAGTAAGCAACTGTACCCACGTGAAGGGGTACTATAACTATAGCCACCGTCGTGGCTAAAGCACAGCAACACTCACAAGATCAATAAACAAAGCATCGACGGCAGGCGTCCGTCCCTCGAGTCCGGGATCCCTAACCACAACGCAGAAAAGGGTCCTGAAGGTGTGAAAGGCCTACCACGGGCCAGGTGGGATATCCTCTACTCATGGATCGAGACAAAAGCTCCAAAAACCCACTAACACTAACTCTACACCACGGCAGGCCCACCAGTCCTCCGCTAAGCGTCTCAATCCAGCTCGCCCATACGGGTCACGTGGTAAGCTAGTATACCAAAGAGCGAGCAACCAGGAACCGGTCCTTATGCTGCCGGGGCGAGTCACCATCCCTCTCCTCAAAACAACGGTCTCAACAAGTGTCACCACAACAGGGGCCCCATAACCCAAGGCCCCTACACAAGCTGCGCCCGCAACGGGCGCTCTCCAAACAGAGACTCCCCAAAAGTCTCCCAGCACCTAACCACCTACACTCGCCCCGCAAAAGTCCTACAGGGTATCTAGTACAGAAACTCGACACCTAAGAAACACCTACAATTTATTTCACACAAAAACATGAATAGTCATCATGGGGTTCCATTATGCAACTAAACACATTCTAAGCATGCGAGTAATAGTAAAAACACCCTATGGCAACAGTGGCAAAGATGGCATAGTATGGCATGGGTAAACTACAAGTGCAAGTAACCATTAATCATGCATGGATCAATTTAATGCAATTGCTAAATAGGAGCAAGAGTGGTCAAGGATTGCGGCTTGCTGCGAAACGCTGGTCCCAGGCCGGGTCGGGGTACTCGTACGGCTGCTCCGGCGGCAACTCCTCAAACTGTGGCTCGGACGGAAACTCCTCGTAGCTCTCTAGCGAGACGGAACGTACGAAACGGGTTAGGCACGCAAAACGAGAAAAGTACGAGAGCAACGAAACGGACAACGGAATTTATGACACTAGAACATAGCCAACAACTACACTAACGCGTAGATCTCATCGCTACGAATCCAACGCAACCAACAGCGCATTTTTCGACGCTCCGGTAAAAAGATATGAATTTCCGAAGATTAACGAATTATGGAAATTCAGGAAAATCCAATAAAAAGAAATGGAATATTCTCTGGAATATTTCCTGACATGCGGGCACCACGTCAGCGCCAAGTTGGTGCCACGTCAGCGCCACGAAGGACAGAGTTTTTACACGTCGGCACCACGTGGCATTACTTCGCCACGTGGGTGCCACGCAGCTGCCACAGCTGGCCGACACATCAGCGCCACGTTGGTAGAAAATCTGCCACGGTGGCGCCACGTCAGCAGAAATTCCGCCACGTGGCTAGCCACGCCAGCATCGCCAGAACCGGCGGCGCCGCCCAGCTCCGCCGTTCCGCTCGCCGGAATCGGCTCGACCTCGCGCTACGGCTCGCCGCGGAGGGAACCGAGGCCACCTACGGACTCCTCACGGCGGCGCGCTCCTGCCGGTCCCCTCCTCGAGCACCGGCTCGCACCGAGGCGGCGGCGCGACCTCGCCGGAGTAACGGCGGCGGCGCTCGCGCAGGGGAAAGCCACACGGGTTCGCCAAATCGCTAACGGAGCACACCGGCGTGAAGCGCATGACCCGCAGAGCACGAAGCCCCCGCTCGCGGCTCCGGACCCCACCGGAGCGCCACCGACGGCGAGGTAGAGCGGCGGCGGAAGCACGGATCCGACGGGGACCAAGGTTGGTGCCCCTTCTTCCCTAATTATCTTGCGCATAGGCTCCTACGGACTAAGGCGGAGCTCCGCGGCCCATCGTACGAGCATGAGCTCGACGGGAAGCTAGGGCTCCACGGCGGCCATGGAGCACGGCGGCCGGAGCTCGACGCGGACCCGCGAGTCAGGGCTAATCCCGGGGAGGAAGGGGGGAATCGACGCGTTGGCTTACCAGGATGCTCGTGCTCCTCACGGACGAAGCGGAGAGGGGCCGACGACGACGAGCGCGGCGGAGACGCGACGGCGGACGGGGACGGACGAACGACGGCCGGTGGTGACCACGCGTGGAGCCGTTCCGGGCTTCAAGGCGACAAGGGCACGGGGGTTAGTACGGGGATGAGGCTCGAATGATGGAGACAGAGGAACGGAGCTCGAGCTCACCGGAGGGGGTCGTCGGCGACGAGCGATGGTGGGGAAGGAAGTGGCCGCAAACTCCCTCGACCCGTTCGTGCTCCTCCTGCGACGAGACGCTAATGCGTTAGCACCATGAGGATGAGCGGCGGAAGGAGATCCCGTTTGTGGCGGCGATGCTCACCTGCGTGGCGGGTCGCGCCGGCGGTGTGGCGAGCAGGGAGGCGGCGGCGTCTAGGGTTTGGGCGGCGCGGGGTTTAAATGGGGAAGAGGGAGCACGGGACGGAGGGGAATTCGCTAGAAAACAAGCGGAGTCGGTCGAGGCGGGGCCGGGTGACGCAGGGGCGGCGCGCTAGACGACGCTCGTCCACCGTGGCGAGCTCACGGGCGCGCGCCGCACGGTACGGTGAGGGAGGAAGAAAAACAGGAGTGGGCTGGCTGGGCTGCTGGGCCGCTGGGCCGCGCGGAGAGAAAGAGAAGGGGAGGAAGAAGTGGGCCGCGCCAGGGGAGAGGGAAAGGGAGGCTGGGCCGCGGTGGGAGGAATCGGCCCGCGCGTGAATCAATTCGTTTTCGAATTGTTTTCAATTTCGAACTAGCCCAAACTTCGCCCAAATTTTGATTTTTATTCGAATTTGAAGGTACAAGATACACGGGATGTTACACCCATGTTCATATTCTTCCTAGAGTCATGGTTTTTCTATGGTACCTAGAGTTCATATACTAAAAGTAATGACTGTCCCCAGTTTCCCTTTTCCGTTCTTTTCTTGCCTTAACAGGGCATTCTGGCATATCCATGAACTTCTGGCCCTGATTGATCAGTTGTAGGCCAAATTTCATCAGGCTGCGTAATCAATGCTCATGCCCTCATGTATTGCTCAATCGAGTACATGCAGCTATCTCGATGTAATCTTCTTCCACTCCTTCGGAGATGTCTTGAAGCACTAGTGGAATAGCAACATCAGTCCGGACTCCGGAGAACATCCAATAGTTACGTGAGCAGTGCCACGAATATAAATTGACAGTGCGCCTTCCTTTCCCCTTCTTTGTGACTTCAAATCCTCCTTTCTGGTCCATATAACCTAGCAGATCCCGGACTCCTTTATGCTGACATTGAGTTTTTTTTAATATATTAGGACATATCATGCCCCTACACTTTTCTGCTTTAGTCCTATTTTCCATAATTCTGAGAGTGATCGTACACCTAATTGCCTAAAGCATGGAAACAATTTGCAGAAACCTACACTTTAAAAGCATTATTAAAAGATTCACAAATATTATTGTCTACCGAATCACATGAGTGCCAAACTCAAAAATATGTTGGGCTCCAGTGGTCATGATCTGTTTTCATCATGTATTCAGTCCTGCAACGGCACTCTGACCGAGAAAGAGAACTCTGTTGGAAGCCCTTGAACAATTCCAGAATCTTTTCTATAGTTTGCGCTGTTTATATTTTTCTCTCCAATTATCATAGACTAGTCCATCAACCCGTGCAAAGCACGGGCTAGCATTATGAGGAGTGAAAAATATTTTCCCAATTTATGTGAGAATCTAATACAACTATGTTGAAAATTCCAAAAATGTGTAGCATTACATTAGAATCACAACTTTTGTCAAAGTATCATGTGAATTTTCTCCATGAATACATGTTCCCCTATATTCACCATGTTTCTAACGTCTTTCTAAAACTTTGAATATGTATATCATATTATAAAGTGTAAGGAATTTAAGCTACAATTAGAGATGTCAAAAAGTAAGTTTAAATTTCATATTTTACATAGTACTCCCGCTATCTGTTAATCAATCTGAGCACATAAAAAGTGAATACATTCTATTATTTTAATTTCGATTAGTTTTATTACAGTGTGAGAGCTAACTCTTGGTCATGTTGAATTTTCATTATTATGGTCTAAACTCTAGGCTTCTTGTGTGGTGTCCGATGAAATAAAATCGTGTATATAACCATTTAATACTCCAAGTTTGGAATAAAAATGTGTTAGTTGTGGAAAAAGAAAGGGACATATGTCTTTATAGATTAAAAGTCTAAACTGTTATATAGTATGTTTCGGCGCACTAAATATGTTTCAGTTAAACATCCATTTGTTTGGCGTGATTTCAATCTCACAAACATAATTGCAGTAGTACACATCCTACATCAGGCTGTGACAAATAGCAAGGAGGGAGCGCCCCTACCTTTGCTAGAACATGTCCACCACTATTGCCATCGCAACATAGCTTGAAGAGCACATCTTGTCTGACAAATTATTCAAAACCTACCTGACAGCAAAACCAAACATACACTTGATTAGGCAATGATAAGATGGTGCGTGGAGTAAATTCACTATGAACAGACTAGAGTAGTTAAAGTAATTAGGTTGAGTTACTCAGGCTCTTCAGTTAATTATTGGTTCTTTGTTGTTGGCCATATTAATTAGTGTTTGATGCCTCTTGGTGTGCTTCTTGATTTTGTTCTTGTTCATGTTTATCATATATTGAGCCCGATCTACTTCTGTGTTGTGTTGCTAGCTAAAACCTACGGGGAGGATATACCTAGACTTGATAGCTTCATTTCTATTCAAGTAAGATTTGTAAGTTTCTACTTTAATTCCTCATTTCATTTAGTTTCTTATCTGTGTGTCAGAAATTCTGTTGACTTCGGAAGTTCTGAAGTTCCAGAACTTCCGAATTGAGAGAAGTTCCATCAAGTATTTGAATCGGTGCAAAGTTAAGTGTTTTTTAGGTTTTAAATTTATAGTTACCTATTCACACGCCCTCTACTCAACTTTCAGACCTATTGGAACCAAAAGTAGCAAATTTTGAAATTTTATTGTCACGCCATTATAAAATGCATGCTAACTACAACAACAATAGTTGGGACAACAAATCACAGAAGAGGAAGGCAACACACGAAAAGAATAACAACATGAAGAAGACACAATAAGTGAATATTTTATTGTAACAGAGACAATCATTTTTATGCTTGGTAACATTGTTAAGTTTTTCTAGGGGCGAGACACAATATTCTTCAGAGTACCTGTTTTCTATTGTGTGAAATACTTTATTTTCTCAAATTGTAGTCTATATATTCAATGTTGCAAAATTACGTCCTTGAATGCCTGAACTAGAATGTGATCACTCGTGATCTATGGCACCTGATTCTCCAAACAAAGCTTGCTAAGCTGACGCACTAGCTGAATTTGGTCAAATAGAGGGGCCAATATCTTAGAAGAAAAGTACAAATTTAAGAACCTAAGCTATAACAGTGGATTATGAAGGGGTTATTTGCAAACTAATGGTCTACATGGCACCAAAATCCATGTCAGCAAGCTCGGCAATGACTTATGCGACCATTGAAGTTCTT
This sequence comes from Chloris gayana, assembly GCA_031894775.1. NCBI lineage: Eukaryota > Viridiplantae > Streptophyta > Magnoliopsida > Poales > Poaceae > Chloris > Chloris gayana. The sequence continues at coordinate 132,694 of JAUNZO010000946.1, read as the reverse complement.
ATTTGTCCATAACAATCCATTTAAAACAGGTTGTTGGACGTGCTTGCATTATTGTTAAGTTATTGGACAAATTTGCACCCACCTCACAAGTTGTGGGACCTCTCACTCATTTTGCTCTTCAATTAATTTATTGATATGTTATTACACATGTACGATAATAAAACTAACACAATATCAAATTCTTCTTGAAAACGAAAATCATGTTCTATGATTTTTGTAGTGTTAATTCTTGTAGCTGATCTTGTTCTAATATGGTTATTAGAAAGATGTGTTCTCCCATACTCAATCGTATTAGAGTAAATTTTATAAAACCCCATATTTTATGGTCGTTGTGTCACAAAACCCCAGGTATTACGGCCGGTGTCACATAACCCTAGGTTTTTTGGTCATATTGTTTCATATAACCCCACCCCTATCAAAGTAGTATGAATATTAGAGGCATATCTAACTTTCATGTGAGAAGATAAATTTGTCATATATTCAACTTGATGATTTTAGTGATTACCTCGACCAAAACACATATGTCATGCAAACAAAAGTTAGAATCCATAAATCATATTCGCAGTCAATTCTTGATAGAGGTGGGGTTTTGTGAAACAATATGACCATAAAACATGTGGTTATCTGACACAAGCCATAATATCCGGGGTTTTTGACAAAAGGACCACAAAACTTGGGGTTTTGTGAAATTTACTCATCGTATTATTTCATTTTCCTTCCTTCACTTTCCTTGCACCGTGAGTATGTAACTGTCACATGTTGGATTTTAACCTGTTGAGGTTAGATGCTATCAGTTTAGTTTCTAATATCCAACGCGGTGACTGTGATAGTGCATCCCGTCCTCTGAGCCATCTTTGCCTAGCAGTTGCTCTGTGTGTGGGCACGAGAAATCCTAGCTCCTAAATCCCAGAAATCTCTACCAAAACTCTCAAAATCAAATCCAGTAGAATAGCTAAGCAGGATGTAAGGAATCAATCTTCCTACTTTTGGGAGAGATTGGACAAGAATAGCATATCAGAGAGAAGAACAAATCAAGCGCAAAAAACAGATTGGATAGAGATTGACTAGCTCCTGCTCTTGCGTGGTTGTGCGAGCCTTTCCTGGGAGAAATTTCCAGAGATTGGAGACGCGAACTCATGCATCAGGGGAGGCCGCACCGGAGCATCGGCGATAGATCAGCGCATGGCCTTGACACACTGGAGCGGTGCTTCGTCTCGAGCTTGCGGCGGGCTAGCTCGAGCTCCATGGTGGCGGCATCTCGTCTCAAGCTCGCAGGCGGCGAGGGGGTGGCTGGAGATATGGCGGGGAGGAGGTGGTTTGGCGCGGAAAAAATCCTGCGTCCGGGATCCGACGGTGCAGTCTGCTCAAGGCGACGAGGCCGTACAATGGCGATGAAGCCGTCTTCTTCGCCTCGGAGAACGACAAAGGAGCGTCGCGTCGCCGAGGCGACGGGGCTTCCGTCTCCGGGCGAAAACAGGGGGCATTTTGCAAAAACAACGACGTAGAGACGGGACGAGGAGACGCGTTGTACATGCCCTAAGGTCATTCTCAGTGGGGTCTTTCATTTCATATTTTCCAAGTGTGACACGTTAGCTTACTAGTCTTGTTCTATAAAATGAAAGTACATCTCTCAATGCACTATTTCATTTCATATTTTCATAGGCAAAACAAGACATTAAGTGATTGTATAGGTGTACCAATGGAGATCCGATTTTTTATGCATATGAAAGGAAAATAGCCTCATTGTACCTTTCATTCTCCTTTCATCAACTTGGAAAGAGTGTCACCATCTTTTCCTCCTAATGAAATGTTTCCCTCCTCTTTCATAATTAATATCATGTCATGTCACCATTTTTGCTGATGTGTCATCTAATAAATGTCAAATGAAAGGCACACTGTCTCGAGTAGAGAGTCTCATGCGCAGAGAGAGAGAGGGATAGGATGGGTGAAGAAAACCAGGAGAGAGGGACAGGAGAGGGAGAAGAAAAAGGAAAAGAAAAAAGGGAAAAGAAAAAAGAAAAAGGAAGAAAAAGCGAAAAGGGAAAAGAGAAACGAGGAAAGAGAGAAAAAGAAAATATTGTATTATTTAATAAAAATTAATTAACAAATTGAATTGTTAATCTATTGTAATAAAAAGGAAAGAAGTGAAAAAAGAAAAGAAAAAGGAAAGAGGAGGAGAGATAAAATGAGACGGTAGTTGGAGATGGTTGAATAAAATATTGGGTAGTTGATATAGAGGATGGATATAGAGTATGAATGGGTGTAGCAAAACTAGATACAGGGGATAGAATCTTACTGACTAGGGCAGAATATTCCTTTTAGAGGATGAAAATAGAGTATGACGAGTGTGGATAGTCTTATGCTTTAATTCATTATAAAATACATGCATATTTAATTGATTTATTGATATTTTCATTATACCTGTACGACCAAAGGACTAACACAAATATCTTTATCGAATTCTTTTTGAAAACTAGAATAATGTTCAGTGATTTTTTGTAGAATTATTTCTTGTTGGGGATATTATTCTCACATGGTTAATAAAGATGTGTTCTCCAGTACGTTATCATATTATTTGATTTTCTTTACCTTCTTTGCACTAAGTATGTAGTTGTCGCCCGCTAACAATAACAATTTAAACCTGTTGAGCTTAGATGCTACTATTAGGGTTAGTTTCCAATAAGTTAAGCCCAGTCTCTAATTGGTTACCCTTCATATTTACTAGAAAGCCAGAGGTGGCATTGAAGATTTTTGTACATCTTATGAAAAGTCCCAATGTTCTACGCATGTTAGTCAACATCCTTCCTAAACGTGTGAGTTCTTGTTTACTAAACATTAGAAACATGTAGTGAAAGGCTGGCAATTTCAGGCAAGAATTTGCTCATATTATTTCTCTCTCTATATATATGATGTAATATTATTGTGTGTTTTCATTGTTATACATTGTCGTCTTCAAGTAGGTCGAAATATTTTGGCTACTGCTGCACAAGAGAGAAGTTTAAGACTTCCATTTTGAGTTCCCCATCTTTGGGTGTATGTCGAGGTCACATTTTATCTTTAGAATCCGTAGACATGAGAATGTGGCTTTGTTTGTTACTTGAGATGTTTCTGTTGGGCCGACTTCACTTTTGCCTGTGTGGATTTGTTAAACAGTTAGGCTAGAATGTATATAGTGTTATTGTGCACGGATGTAAGCTGATAACTAGAGGAGCAGTCTCATCCAAATTCAGGTTCGGGCATCCTTGTACATGCGTGTCTCTCTTTTCTCTCTTTCCCTCTCTTTATCTGTCTCTCTATAATACAGTACTAAGCTCTATAGACCATGAAAAGCTTGAAGCTTCACATTTCTAAGTACTGGCCCAATAGGCTAAAACTTCACTAGAGGAATTGGATCATAACACACAAAAAAAAAACTTTAATAATCAACATGGACAACTCATTAGGACGTGAACAATGTGCCCGAAATTCTTGATGATTTTGGCTGTCCTGGATGGCGGGAGACTCTTGGTTAAACTTTGTTTGTTACATGAAGAGCAATCAAGCAAAATAAACAACATTGAAATTTACCCGGCATCTCAGACCTCACCACTTGTTCCTCTCTTCTCCGATGAAGCGAGGAATGGATTGCCACGGCGGTGAAGCTGCCTTGCGCAGCAGCAAGGCCGCCAGGAAGGCGCCGGAGACGGATGCGAGCGGGGCGGACCGGATCAGCGCTCTGCCGGACAAGGTGCTCCAGCACGCGCTGGGGTTCCTGCCAGCGAGGGAGGTCGTGCAGACGTGCGTCCTGGCCCGCCGTTGGCGCAACCTCTGGCGGTCCGTGCCTCGCCTGTGCATCACCGATGTCTTATTGTTGAACAGTGTGGCGAGGGAGGATGAAGGGAGAGCCGTTGATCTCCAAACAAGGTTCGTGAATGGGCTGCTCCTCCTCCGTGACTCCGGCTCTGCTCTTGACCAGTGCGAGATCTGTCTCCCTCGATTTGATCGCCAGGATGTTACTGATCCCTACTTAGGCATCTGAATCCAGCACGTGCTGTCGTTAAGAGTTAGAGTGCTCCATCTCGGGTCATCGTGTCCTGCTCTGGATCTTTATCTACCGGACCGGTGTCTTGTTTCAAGTTACTTGAAGGTGCTGCATCTTCACGAACTGGACCTGGTGGAGAATTTCCTAGATTTCTCTGAATGCCCCATTCTAGAGGATCTGCGAATCACTAGCTGCCGTATCTACGGTCATGAGGAGATCAGGACCCCATCTTCAAATGTCTCACCATGGTTCGCTGCATTCTTAATTGTGAGAACCTTGATATCAACCTAACCATTTCTACTCCCAGTCTCATTCGGCTTGAATTACAATTTTATATGGGTAAAACTCCTTTGATTGACGACATGCCATCGTTGGAAACCGCATCTATAATGTCTGACTGCTGTGCACATTGCTGTGGTTACTGTTGCCACTGTCTTGAAAATTACAAGACAACTGGTGTCTGCGTCCTTGGGGGTCTGTCAAATGCAATACATCTGAAGTTCAGAGCTTCCTACGGGATGGTATGATTACACTTGAATTCAGAATGACTTTACATTATTGTTTGCAGATAAAAGTTTCTGTCTGTGCCTATGAACCGCGAGGGAGTTAAATGATCAGTTTTTGGTAAATGTATTATCATGCCTTTTATCTGTGAAAACTGAAAAGTGATGTTTAGTCAGACTTGTATTTGCCTTAGTATCATTGCATTATTGTCTCCTGAGTTCATACATTAACTTACATTTACTTTTCTCTTGTAGATTCCACTTAAAAGAGATTTAGAACACTGCCCTACATTTAGCAAGTTAAAAACCTTATGTCTCATTGATTGGTGTTTGGCTGGTGAACTCCAAGCCCTACTTGGCTTTCTCCAGCACACACCGAACCTAGAGAAACTCATTCTTCAACTCTGTCAGGTATACTTATCTCTCAAAAATTTTAGCTGCAATATTGTGAAAATTATTATGCACTGGGTGAAATTTGTAAATGTATCTTGTGCAGGGAGAAATATTTGAACTTGAAATGCAAGACAGCAATCTAGTTGAACGATCGTTTTCACTGAGTAAACTTACGGAAGTCAAAGTTAGATGTGCAAAGATTGATGAAAGAGCTCAAAGAATCTTGCAGGTCTTGAGTCCAATTGGAGTCAACCTTAAAGCCTTTGACATCCAGAAGATTTAGAAAATGCAGTATCAATGTAAGTAACATAAGGCCAGTGATGATCAGATTTACTGATTAAATGGAAAATTCACTTTGCCTGATGCAAAACTTCTGGTGTTTCATTTCTGTTGCTATGCAAAATATGACCAGGTAAGAAAAGGAGTTTTTGGGGTTTCCATTTGCCATCAGTGTTTTTCACATATATTTTCCTTGCAACTGTTGACTTCACTTTATTTGTGGATTTCTTTTACTTGTATAACTTTATCATGGAATGTACGGAAACTGAAAAGCTGGAGTTGAATTCAATTAAACAGGAATGTGTTACCTCAGGACATTTATGTTTAGAGTATACTTTGTAGTCTAACAGTAAAATATTGTTTTTCAAATCAGTGGTCATCTCTCGGGTTAAGAGAGTTGTTTTTAGGTGCACTGTAGTTATTGATTGACATATCTCAAAAGCTCTGCCAAATATCTAGTTCAAGTTTCTAGGTTCTGTGACATCAAAGTAGCCCGGTTATAATTTAAGCGATATCATGCTTTTTCTTCGTACTAATCAGTTTAAGTTGGTGTGGGATCTTGGTATGGGTTGTATGGAGTCATGTTTTCATGTTTCTTCTTCGTACTATTTTCTTGTTCGTATAATGTAGTCATTGACAACTCTCTTGCTGATTTGTGAAAAAAAATTAGCACTGGACCCACCAAACCCTAGCCGCCGTCCCTCTGCCACCTCTCCGACCTCGCCGCTGCCGGAGCAAGACGGCCGGAAGAGGGCGCCGCCTGCAAGGATGGCAGCGGCGGGGCGTTTTTCCTTTCCCTCCTCCACTGCAGCCCCCCACCGCCCTGCCCATTCCCCTGGCGACCATCCTCCGACGGCACGGCGAGGTCCTCCGCACCCGCCGGGCCTGAGGGAGTCCACGCAGGCGCAGTGGATGCGCACGGCGGCGCTTGGGCGACGGCGGCAGCCGAGGCCTGTGGTGCGCAGGGCCCCTCCGGATCCGACGCCCGGCGGCCGCCTCCTGCAAGAGCCCGCCGGATCCGGAGCCTCGACGGCCGGATCCATGGATAGGGCCCGTGCACGGCGCCGTGGAGGCGCGCCCAGCGACGGCTTGGAGCGACAACGGTGGATCCCTTGACCACCGGGTCCGGCGCCCAGCAGCCGCAATGCGCAAGGGAGCCGCCGGTTCTGGAACCTTGGCGGTCGGATCTGCGGAGAGGGCGCGCCCGTTGGCGGCTTGGAGCGACGGCGGTGGGGTGTGCCGGCGCCCGCACTGTACGCCCGGTGGCGACGCCCTCCGTACAAAGCTCAAGGTGGTAGGAAGCAGCCAGCATGCTGCGAGCAAGGCCATGGCTTTCACTTGATCTGTGTGGCAATGCGCCGGCCGGGGGCGCGGGTCACGCATCAACGGATGTGGCGGCATTGGCAATGACAGCGAAGGCGGTGGTGACGCAGGCAGCGGGTGCCCGGCGCTAGAGAGGAAGGCCGTGTTCACGCGGTCCGTGGAGCGTGTGCGTGGTGGGGGTCATGAGGACCATGGCGACGACAACCTGGTTGTGCGATGGTGCGATGGCGGCGCTGCTGGCGCGCACGCATTGTTGATGCGGTGCGCGGCGGCGACGCGCTGGTTCGAGGCGGGGCATGCGCGCGTCCCAGGACGCTGCGCGCGATGGTGGCGTGTCCGGCGCGGTGTGAGGACAAGCGACGTGGGATCTGGCTTGAGAGAAGGAGCCTTTTTCGGAGGCGGAGATTCGCAGACTCGGGAGAAATCTTGCGTGGTGTTCACCATATCGGCGACGACGAGGCCTTCGGGCTTCGTTCAACTTGCTGAAGGCGTCGTTGAGGGGTGGATCTCCGTCTCTCGATGACCTACGGGCGAAAGCTTAGATCTGGCTTAGCAGATCAGGTGGCGGTGACGTCTAGCGTCATGACCTTCTTGAAGGCGCTATCCTGGGGAAGCTCCTTATTTCGGTGGACTCCATGTCGTGCGGTTGTTTGTGTGTGTTGTGTTTGTTTGTGCTGTTGTGCGTGTGTTGTGGGAGTCGTTTGTGTGTGTCGTCGTGTTTGTGGGTTTGTCTGGACCGTTACGGGTTCTTATCCCGTTTTCTCCTTAATACAATGAAACGCAGCTCTCCTGCGTTTTTGACAAAAAAAATTAGCACTGGATTGTTACATTATGACAAACAACCCATGTCAAGTAGCTACCTTTTTGTTTCCATATGCGTTGCTTCTCTGAGCTTATTTCATTTTCCTTCAGTCCTTTGTGACAGGTTGTCTGTCTCGAGGAGCAGCGAGAAGTGTCTATCTGTATTTCTGTTGGTGATGCGACAAGTATGCGGGGCAGTTTATCTGTGGGGCGTCTTATGCCTGACAATTGCAGTGCTAGTAGTGTTCTTGTACCTTGTTTCTCATGTTAAATTATGTCATCTTCTAATTATGTGTAGGTAGTAAGCATTTTGTAATCTGGACCAATGACCTTGTTGCATTTTATCATGGTTGTTCTGAAGAATGTTGCAGTGATTGTACTAACAATTGGCACGGTACTGGCTCTATGGTAAAGTAAGCAGGAATGATCTTATTTGATTAGTGGTTTTGGCTTAAAAATTCATTTCTTAGTGGATTGAATATTTTAAGAAATGACCAATGACCTTTTTGAAGTTTTGTCCCATTTTTTAAAGAAATTCTAAGCAATGTAATTGTCATTGGATATTTGAATGTCTTGCGTGAGTGATCTTAGTTGAATGGAGATAGTGCAACGGAGGCTCTTATTTTCAGGTTTCCTCATTCATCTACATAAGAAGGTATTAGTTATTTTCTGGTGTGATCATCATATGTTTATATAGTCTGCTATGGTTGGACCAAGTTGTTTTCTCAGATCATGGAAAACAAAATTTCAGCCTCAACAGCAAGCAACCAGCAACCTGGATTTTAGCTTTTATTACATAATTTGACCAGTAAGCAAATGAAATGAAATGGAGGATTGCACAAGTCTTATTTTTATTCTCTATCCCTGGTATGACTTGTGTATTTGTTCTCTATCCCTGGTATGACCTGTGTATTTGTACCTTCCATAAAGTCATCTTATTTCAGTTTTGTTAGATAAAGTCTTTGTTGTACAGGTAGATCTATTGTGAGATAAAGTCGTCTAAGGCCAGTCTCGGTGGAGAGTGTAATCACACGAGTTACCAAAAAGAAATTCTTAAGAACCGTGCCAGTGGAGGGTCATGGTGATGACACTCATCTCTCATCTCATGCATGACACTCTCTCTCTTCTCTCTCATGCCATGGCAGCAAATTTAATGCTCATGACACTACCATGACACTCCCATTGAGACTGGCCTAACAAAACTAGACAATTGTTTGCCTAGAAATTTTGAAATATAATTTATTGATATTTCCTGGTACAGGTATCTGATGACGGAATGAGAATTTGTCCCTGATACGATTTGTTTAATGTTGCAATTTTCCTTGAATTTTCATTTTTGTACATCCACTTCTTTTCTAACAGAAATAGCTAATACTGTTGTATCTATTTTTGTTTTTCTTTGCTTTATTTGTTCACTTGTTTGTGGAGTTCCTTTTGTGGTCAATATAGATTTTCATTAGTGCCCTATATGGCCTCGTATTCTTGCTTCTAATGTTTGCCTTGGGAATAATCCGGTGCTGCTGTTTGATTATAACCTATAATTAATGAAAGCACAACTGACTGCATTATTGAAAAATGTATGGAACCGGGCCTATTTCTTTTTTTTTAGAATAATGCGGCCTATTTCTTTGGGAATGGGAATAATGCCTATGCCCGGTAAGATGTTGAACAATAGTACTCAAATCTTGTTCTGCTTTTTATCTGTACAGGTTTCAATTTAGATGAAGTGGAAATTTCTGAGTAATATTTGCAGCCACAAGGATACTTTGTTTGCTTCTTGTCTTAGCACTCTTTGAAGGAATTACACAGATTATGTGCCTAACAGGTTGCTTTAACCTGGAAGTTTAGTGCAGTCCCTTATCGTCTACATGATTGCTAGTCTTATATGTCCATTTGCCGCACTCTTGTAAGTCGAAAAGCTGAAACTTCAGTATCAGTAAATGCAAACACTGAAACTATTTCGTGCAAACGTGCTCATTACAACTCATGATTGCCATTTCTGAATTGCTTATATCGGCAAAGAGGGGCATTTACTTTTTAACTTCCACTTCTGAAACATTGATGATGCTAAACATGCATGTCATACACAAGTGCGACCTGCTGATATATGTGCATGTTCTGTATTGTCATTATTCTGGAACATGTTGCTCAGAGTTTTGCACTGTAACCATGCAACTCCCGCGGTGAACTATGACGTGTACCGAATGGTACCGTATTCTTTAGAATGACAAAATTACATTACATGGTATTTGTCACGCTATCATACGGTTGAGACACTTGGTAAAGTTTGGAGATGATGTGACACTCCGTGGCACATTTTTGCGAGTTAGCATTTCTTAAAACTAACCTCAGGTCTAGTGGAACTCCTCCAAGAAAACTCATTGACATGCAACATGGTTTCGGCTGTAAATAAAATCAAATAAACTTTGAATTGAACTACAACTCAAATTTTTACAACATAAGTATGTCAATCAAAAATATATGTTGTAGAGCATGTCAGAAGAAAAATCTAAGACAAAACCCCACTGGATTTCATCAAGGTTTGATACCTGAAATAAATCAAAGAATCTTAACTTTTAAGCACTTTCTTTGAATTTTCAGAATTAATCTAGAAAGAGTTTTTGAGTAAACTTAACGTGCATGTCACTTTCTAGAGTTGTACAATCCAGAACAATTTCCCTTTTTAATTTTTTTAGCTTGGGAAGGCCTCGAGTTTGGCCACGGTTTGAAAAAGGGGTGAAAAAGAAAGATGCCGGTGGCATATTCCGCCGGGCCTGCCGGTCAGCCGCACGGGGCGAGGCATGGGCCTCCTGCCCGCGGCCCACCTGGTCGGGGACAAGGGGAGCGCCCCAAGGCCCGGTCGGAACCACCCCCCCCCCCCATTTCTTCCCCTCTCCCGAGCTCCCACTCCGGTCTCGTCGTTCCGCCACCGTGGGTCGTCTCCGCACGAGCCGCTCCGCCACAAGCTCCGCTTTGACCTCCGCTAGCTTCACGAGCTGTCGCTAGGACCGCCATGGCCCGTGGGTGAAGAATCGGGGAAAAATCTCCCTCACCGGCCACCGGGATCTCGCCGCGAAATTCCCCCTCTCCGGTGAGCTCCAAGCGCCCTCTCTTCTCGTCATGGGTGCGCGCGGTTGCGTGGGACCTTCCTAACCCCCTTTCCCTTGATTTTCCGACAAGGAGGTGCCGGACCCTCTTTTTCCCTCCCCGCCATCGCCGGTCTTTCGCGAGCTCCATGGCGTGGGCCACCTAGGGGCTGCTCATCCTCCTTGGAGTGGACGCCGGTCTTCCTCAAGCTTCCCCGAACCTCCACGAGCTTTCGGTCGTGGAGTGGTGCTTCCCGAGCAGGAGTTGCTATGCCAAAGCCTTGCCGTCCGCCCTCGCCGCCGCCGGTAGCTCTCCGGTGAGACCACCACCCGCTCGACCCCACTACGCTAGGCCCCGTGTCGCCCGGCGCCGTTCCGGCCGCCACGCCGCCACTTCCCGGCCACCGGTGAGGCCCGAGGCCACGGGGCGGGCAACACGACCCGAGAATCCCGAGTGGCCACAGCCACACGTGGATCCGGGACCCTATGGTCCCTGGTGTGGCACCCCGGCGCGGGATTTAATTTTAATTCCCAATGGCATTTTTGTAATTAAGGCCAAATTTCATTTAAAATTAGGAAATTCATATCTAGAGATCTAGACCTCGAAAAAATGCAAACTAAAATTTGTTGGAATCCTTGAGATATTTACTATTTTATAGTGCATTTAGTTTGATATTATCATAGACAATTTGGGCTAATCTCTTTATAGGAAGGGCTTAATTAATTATCTAATTGCCCCAAATTATGAAGCTTAGTTCAATTATTATCCATAGCATGTGCTTAAGGATCAGAGGCAATTTAATTGCTATTTTACTTAGCTTTTGTTAGGATTAATGAATTATTTTTCTTGCACATGTGATAATAATTTAAATGCTTCATGGGAGTTGATGAAATAAAATAGTGTGTTAAATTGCAATTAAATCATTTCACCTCGCTGGACACCAAGTTATTTCATACTCACAAATTACATGTATTTGATAAAATTCACACATATTCCATAAAATGTTCAAATCATGTTTTCATCAAATTCACAAATCACCTTTGCATCATGTAGGCTGCGGTCTCTGAGGAGCCGAAGGCTGCTATCGTTGCTTGACCAAGCTGCTTAGAGTGAAGCTCAAGGCAAGCCCCAGTGCACAACCTATTTATGTTACGTTTTTCATTTCATCACTACATGTTTGTGTACTGTGGACTAGGTGTATAGGAGTTGAGATGAAACCCTAGCATGCAGTAGGATCCTGTTATCCTTGTTCGCTTGCCCTACGCTAGATGCTTGCTTAAATAGGGCGATGATCCGTCGAGTGGTACGGAGACCACTCGTAGATAGGACAATCACCTTTTTGGACACAATGCCAAGTATATGAGAAGAGAATGGAAATTGGAGTCGGACGGGCAACTTAGGTGGAAAGTGAATGACTGAAAGGCTCTTCAAGGTAGTAGCCCCGTACTGTGCACACAAGGACCGCATCATGTCCGGCCCATGTGGATTAAGTTTGAACGTACTATTTTGCATGTTGGAGTTTATGGGCCTAGTAAACCGACATAGCGATGGATTACCGTAAGGTTGGAAGATTTTCCGACTCCCTTGGTTACTAGGCGGTTTTTGAGAGGAGAGGAGGGAGCACTCTACTCACGGATGACGTCCGGGACGTCATCGCGTGAGGGACCCTTCTCGGGGGCGGTAAGACTCGGACGACCTTACGGTGCCCGACCGAAAGGTTGTCTCATGCGGCTTCCGGGAAGCCCGTATGTGACGTGCGGACAGGTTTCTCCTGCAGGATGTAAATCGATTCGGATCGCTGCCCCTCATAGTAACAAGTACCACTTGTCCCAGCGTCGGAACATAGTAAGAAGAGAACCATTCATGATTATGATTATGATTAATTTGTTGTGTTGCTTAATTACTTGATTGGAAACATATAATGCAGTAGCATAGTGCAAATTAAATTTATTCTTTTGAGTAACTTAATAAAACTGCTAAAAAAATTGAAAGTAGCGATTTACTTGTAGGCCATCTTAGTGCGTAATTTTGCCCCTACCCCTGGCCTTTGCATGTCTAGGAGTCGGCTATAGATGGCCACTTTGACAGGTCGGTCTTGCTGAGCTCTAGTTGCTCGAGCTTTGCTCTATGTGGTTTTCAGAGGACCCCGTCCAGCAGGAGATAATTGCTGGAGATGACGTCTAGCAGGATCAGTCCTCGGACGGAGGCCACTACACCGGGAGTGGTGCGGTCCGGAGGAGTAGCGACGTTGATGTGCCGGTAAGGTGTTCTAGGGCAGGAACACATATCTCTACCGGATGCCTCGTGATGTATCGCCGAGAGAGCGATTATATCTTATTGCTTCCGCTGTTTAGTTAATTTCCAAACTTATTTACTTCTGGTGCTTATGATACTGATGTAATCATGCACTTGGATGAATCTAAGAGACTTGGACTTATATTTCATTGTGTCATGCTTATGTTTGTATGTTGTAATATCGGGTATCACAGCGCGTGATGCCACCCATGATGATCCCGGAGACGAAACACCTCTTCGTGAGGCGGGTCCGTCACGGATGACTCGCATTGCCGAGAAGATTCTTATTTGATTCACTACTACGATAACACTCTGCAGCGGCGGGCCAAAAGACACCTTAGTGGCGGACACTAAAAGTGCCACCGGGCATTTGCTATGGGGTTACATTCATAGTCGTGGTCTCATGCCTATGACTGTTCTAGTGCCTACATTAGTTTAAAAGGCGTCACCGGCAGTTTATGAAGCGCTACCGACGCATTAATTACATTACAAAATAAGGTCCCAACACCTAGAATGAGGGTGGGTCCCAACGTGCTGGGACTTACCCTAGACGCCCATCCGCTCGCGTTCGCTCGTCCGCCACACCGCATCGCGCAACGGGCTCCACCAAAGGAGCCGCCGGTGGAGGAGGATAGGGAGCTCGCGCGAGGAAGGGCCGCCACCGCCGAGGAGGAGTAGGAGAGGGAGCCTGCTCCGCCACAGCTTTCGCGCCCAAGGAGGCAGCCATCGTCGCCTCTGCCACACTAGATCTAGGAAGCGACCGACGGGGGCCGGAGGAGGAAGAAGAGGTGTGGGGTGGTGCGGTGGAGGGTTTGCCAAGAGCTCCGCTCGTCGGCACCAGGAGCGCCAAACGCATGTGGCCCCATCGGTGGCCCTTGCTCCTCATCCGAAGAGGAAGCGTAGGAGGAGGAGGAGGGTCACCGCAGGCGGAGGAAGGAGAGTGGAGGAGGGGTCCAGCCTAACCCTAACCCTAGCTAGAGGTGGTGATGCGGTGCGCGAGTGAGTGGCACTACCACGTCCACTGCCACTTATTTATAGGAGGTTGCTGTCCCTTGTGGCGGGCACTTTTGTCAGGCCCACAGCTAAATAGCCATTAGGCCATAGCTGCGGGCCTAATCGAAACCGCTAGTGAGCCTCAAAAATCAGTAGTGAGCCTGCCACCCCCTAGCTGCGGGCATGTCTGCCATTATGTTCAACACGTAGTCACATTCCTTGCTGCGTCAATGTAGCGGCAGGTGGTTCAAGTGACCGTTACTGTGTGTTATAAATGACGTCCGCCAGCGATATTGCAGTAGTGTTTTCCATTCACACCACGGGAAGACACTTTGATTGATTGGTGGTGGGCATGCATGGCTGTTGGACTTCAGGGCCGCTGCCCAGGGATTTCAAGATGCCCTTCTCGCCCTATGAGCTGCACTTCGGCTGATTCCAACAACTACACGTATGGGTTACATTCCAGGCGAACTAGCTTTTAATTTGAGAGCTATATACGTGTAAGCAGAGCTATGATGAATTGGTTCGAATTTTCCACTTGCCTTTCTTGTTTCAGTCTCAACTATAGAGCCACTGAGAATATGGCCAAACACATCGTCTTCGGTGGTCTTATCTGGATGACTGGATCTCTCTTGCCATCAATTGATTGGATCAGAAACAATGTAGATGCTGCCGAGGGCGCGAGATTGAAAAGAGGAGACAAGACAATCCAGATGATAAAGCATGAATTTCAGAAGATCAGGGAGTCCCCAGGAAAGGTAATTTCAAGCTGAGAGCAATGCGTCGGAGACCTCTAAAATGCTTAGATTATACTGTATAGATAGCAAAAAAAAAAACAATTTCTCTTTATTTGTAAAAGCCTTCTAGCTTATAGATTCAGTTTTTTTACCAGAAACAATGGGAAACTTGCAAAACAGGGAGCTCGATCTTCACCACCGTAAACAAGAATTAGGAAAGTAATTAATTATGGGTTATTTAGTATGTTTAGGCACTACGGAAACGGCAAGTTTGTCGTGTGTCAATTGCACATTGTTCTTGTGTTCTTGTGTGCAACACACGACAAAGCTAACACGATAAAAAAAGCTGCCAACAAAGCTGGCCTTGCCGTGTGCCTTATTTCAGACACACGGCAAGCCCTTTACCGTGTGTCATTTTGTAAACGACAAAATGTTTCTAAAAAAAAGAGAAAAAGCTCGAGAAAATAAAAAAAAAAGTTTTCTTCCTATGGAGGCGCCACTAGACCATCCACTCATTAAGTCCCTTGTCGTGCCTTATCTTACAAAATTTTCACACACTACGTGAAAAAACCGTCGACAAAGCAGGCTTTGCCGTGAGCTTTATTTTGGGCTCACAGCCACGGTAAAACCTTTGTCGTATCATTTTGCACACGCAAAGTTTTTTTGAAAAAAAAAGAGAAAAAGCTCAAAAAATAAAAAAAAAGTTTTTTTCCCTAGGGAGGCCACACCAGACCACCCACTCATCAAGTCCTTGTCGCGCCTTATCTCACAAAATTTTCACACACTATGTAGTTGGTGGGATTTGAATGGTGCAAAGTTTTTTTTTGCAAAAAAGAGAAAAAGCTCGAAAAAAATAATAAAAAAAGTTTTTTTTTCTTGAGGGAGGCCCACCAGACCATCCACTCATATCTAGTCCCTTGACACGCCTTATGTCACAAAATTTTCACACTATGTGGATGGTGTGATCTGAATCTGAGACCTTCCCTTCACGTGATAACACCTCTTCCGCTGCACCACAATGTCACATGTGACTACAACCCATTTTGATTGGATAAACAATATACCTAATAGAGTGTAAATTGCTTATTTAAATCCCTAAACAAATTTAAATTAAAAAAATTTATCAACCCATCTCTATATCTCTAAAACGCGTGGGTTTTCTCGCAAAACAGCCAGGCCACGTCACTCCAAATACTACCTACCGCCGGATCCGTCCTGTAAGGAATATCAAACGTTGGATACACACAAGCGCACTTACATCTAGACCCTTCATGAAAGAGCAAAAAAATTTCCGGTCCTCCCACCACTTCTCTGCATCTTTGCACCCAGATCCTTCTAGAACTATATTTTTGTTAGACAGCCTTCCACCATCTGCAATCTTACTTCTGGATCCTCCGCTAAAGTAAATATTCATTTCTAAACTTTCCAGCATGACAACAAAGAAACAACTATCACATATGTGTAAAATTATAATAACCACATGCAGGTATATATTTTAGTATCTCACATCAAAATGAATAGGAAATATTTGTAACTCCAAAAAGGTTTAATTTTAAAGTGTTGTATTAAATGAGTTGACCCACTCATTTTATCAGCAGCAAGTAATACGAGATTTACAAAGCTAAGATCACAAAACACTTTTTTTATTTCATTGTGGGGCCACATATGGTATATTTTTTTATGTTGTAATGGATTTGATCCGTTCACTATTATTTTTTGTGAATCCTTATTTGTAACCAAGCTATATCCTCTTAGTCAACATATTGACAATGGTTACCAAAAAGTTTTCATATTATTGTTTTATTAGTACCTATAAAGACAACTGGTTTTTTAATTATGTTAAATATAGTGTCAGTGATATTGCGAGTGAACAAAATAAGGACACACTATATATCAAGGTCATGTCCATTTATAGAATTCTATTGTACTAACTATATATAAAACAATGATTGTATAATAAGGCAAAAAACATTTAAACTTTCTCAAATACACCAAATTAGGATCGCAACATGTATAAATACAAATAACAATTTTGCATGGCAAAATAATTACAATTAACAACTTAATAGATCCTACATTACCTATGTACCAAAAAGGTATAAATAGAGTTAAAACCCAGGGTCATGCTACCAAAGAATTATAAAACAAAGATCATGCCACAGAGCTAAAAAGAAGCGCGGCAATTTGCCGCGCCTTGCTTCTAGTTTTAATTCTATACATATTAGCACACGACAAAAAAATATTTGCCGTGTGTCCAAAAAACATATACAACAAAAGTCCCAGACACATCACAAAGATTGATTTTCCCGTAGTGAGAATTCATGCATGGCCTTGGGCTTTGCCCCCACACATGTACAGGCCCATGCACGTCTGGCTTTGGCCGTGACGCTAGGGCTTGCCTTGCCGCCTCCCTTCCTATTTGTATCAAACTATTAATGTTCGGTGATTGAGTTATGATTGCATGATTTACCCAATCTGTTCCAAAGCTGTTATCACTACTGCAAAACAACCCTGCAATATCGGAAAAAACCCATTGTAGTATCGGGCAATCCAGCCTATACTACCTAAACGTTATTAAAGACACGACCATAGTAATATCGGGTAAACTACCGATATTGCAAGCATGCTTAAAAATTAAATAAAAAAGAACACACAGGGCACCAGGTCCGGGTTAGGACCAGTCCGCCACCAGCCCGGTCACCACCCAGCCGGATCCTAGTGGCTGAAGTGCTCCTCCCGGCAGGATCTGGCGGTCGACCAGCTGCTGTTGGCTGCGTTGGACGACGGACTCGGCTCCTCGCCAGATTGGCACGCTCCCCGGCCTGGTTGGATCCAACCACCTTGTTGCCCAAATCCGGCGTCGGGTAGGGCGAAGAAGAGCGAGGGAGGAGGTTGGCGCGGTGGAGCCAGGCTGGATCCGACAGCCTCCTCGCTGGATCCGACGCCTGCTAGCCGGATCTATCGTCGGGGAGAGTGGAGTGCGACGGAGGGGCGCAATGCGGCCAGGCCGGACTCGGATCGACGAGGGGGCACGACCGGTCGGGGAGAGCGTCCAAGATGGGCGTGACCGGCTGGGGAGGGGCGTCGAGGAGGGCACCGAGGAGGGGCGCGACCGGTCGGGGAGGGGCGCAGGGATGTAGCTGGCTGAGAGAGAGAGAGAGAGAGAGAGAGAGAGAGAGAGAGAGAGAGAGAGAGAGAGAGAGTAGAAGTGAGGATGAGAGACTTAGCGGTGGAATGAAAATGGGTTTCACTACGGGAAACAGACGATATGGCGTGTGCCAAGGACACAAGATATATGGCACACGACACGGTTTGTGCCGTGTGCCATTGATGGCACCGCACACGCGGCACAGAAATTGCCGGCAAATAAACTGTTCCGTGTGCCATTTTTTGGCACACGGCACAGTTAGGAGCAACCGTGTCGTGTGCCTAGAGAGCACACGACACGAGATAGTTGACGGGCCGTCATTGTGACGCCCGTACGTGCCGTGTGCCCGGCCCGGCACACGACACGGTTGCAATCCGTGCCGTATGCTCCGACCTTGGCACATGGCACAAATTGAAGCTGTGCCGTGTGCCAAGGCCATGGCACACTGCACAAACTTAAACCGTGTCGTGTGCCAAGGCCCCGGCACACGGCACGATGGCCACCGTTCCCAAATTTAGGCCTCCGTGCCGTGTGCCCCCTTCATCCCCACCACAACAAAGGTCTAGATCTCGCGACGGTGGCTTGGCAGCGAGGTCGAGGGCGGGGGCTTCTAGTCCAGATCCGAGTAACGGTAGCTTCTCAAGGTCGAGGGTGGCAGGCTATCCGTGCTTGAGGTAGGCGGATGTGGTGAGATGCCATGGGCTCCGATGATAGGCGCAGCGGAAGGTGGTGGCGAGCATATGCCTCGGCGAATCGAGGGACGTTGTGTGCTCGTCTAGGGGGGACGAACGGCGCTCCGGTAAGGCGGTTCATTGCCGTGCGGCGGCGGCTGGGCGCGAGGTCGAGGTCATGGGCGTGAGGCAGGTAAGATTTTAGAGTTCGAATGGGGTGTGCTGGATGCTAGGCTGCGGGGAGATGCAAAATATTCCAGAGAGGAGGGATTGTTGTATTCTCTTTTACCGACCAACCGTTCGACATCTTGGGAGACATATACCGACCGATGATTCAACAGTAAATACTATGATAATTAGCGACCGACTACGCATAGGTATAGGCAGGATTACCGACCGATCAGTCGGTTGTCTGTTTTTACCAAGGGACCTTCCGTAGCTAGTATTGGTCGGTAAAAACGTATTGTGGTATAGTGACAATCGGTTGTGCCGTGTGCTTTTGTTGTGCCGTGTGGAATTTATGGGGCACACGACAGAGGTCTTTGTGTCGTGTGTATAACGGGTTCAAATGGGCCTCAAGGTGGGCCATGGGTGTACAATAATAACGAACGTATGGTGAAGTCATCAGGCCTGATTTTGCTGCATCGTTTTTAATATCGACTTCAGATGACATTATAGTGCATGTTATTGTTGTTAATATCTGGCATTGCTGATGTCATCGACGTCCAATATTACAGTGACCCCTGTAATAGCGTTGCCCCTTGATAACTTCAACAATGTGGCACTGCAACAGCGTTTTTTTATATGCCCGCTATTACTAGAAAATGACTCCTAATATTGTTGGGTCTTTTGTAGTAGTGTATGATAGCTTACTTATGATACATATGAAGCATGATTTCATTTTAACTTACGTTGTACTCATATGATAAAATAATACTTCATCATCCAGGTTTATTTGGCATTGTGGCCATATTTTTTGGATGTCTAGGTTCACATAATGTTCTTTTAATATGGACAGATGTGTTGTCTAGATTCATTGAATGTTCAATGAACCTGTTATCTGGGACAGACACAATATTGAATAAAAACTAGTGGGCCAATTTGCTTAGTTGCTTACCAGGTTTTGTATAGGACTGAAGGGAGAAGACCTATGTTGTGGTATTGTTGAATTTTCTTTCATGCAGGTGGACGAGGTTTCGTTCCGATCCTTTTGGGGGGGGAGGGGGATCTTGATTTAGAACCACATGTATCCTTTGAATGGGCTTGTAGCCCAGTGGCCAAGACACATGGGTGTGTCCGTGCCGACGGGGGTTCGAGCCCCGTCCACACCTGGTCTCCTGGAGACCGTGCCATGGTGGCACATAAAAAAAAATTAAAAAAAAAAAACCACATGTATCCGGTATCAGCAGAAATACATTTAACTGATATTCTCAAAAAAAAACATTTAACTGATCATTTTATTTCTTTCCCTTTGTTTTGTATGAATAAAAAACTACAACGGTAACATTTCAATTTGAGCCCCTTCATTAATTACTACCATTATACGGGCTATAGCTGTTAGCAGTAAGCAATAACCTTCCATTTTCCCCGTGAACTGTTAACAGGCAATTCAGAGTTGTCTTCATCCTTGGCTGCCTGCGATACCAAAAGAGCAGATCCCACCATTTTTCCCTTTCGCCATTCCTTCCTCCTGCAGATCCCTCCATTGAACCTTGTAGTTCCATCTAGCTCTCTACGTCCTGTTCCTGTCCACCATGAAGCCACTCTCAGTCTCAGATCGGCTGAATGGCGCCCCAGGTCGACCTGATCAGCGACCTGCCGGACGGCGTCCTCGGCCACGCCCTTGGATTCCTCCCAGCAGAGCTGGCCGTGCAGACGAGCTGCATCGCCCAGCGGTGGCGCCATCTCTGGAGCACGTCCATGCGTCGCCTTCGATTCATTTCGGAGGGGAGACTCGAGAGCGCCTTCGATTTCAACATGCTCGTATACCGCGTGCTGCTCCAGCGGGATCCGATCTTGGCTTTAGATGAGGTCGAGTTCACGGCCGAGACCATCAGGTACTGGCACGACAATGACATTGACCTCGACGCCTGGATCCAACACGCGTTGTTGTGCAGGGCTTCTGTGCTCCGTCTTCAAATCCTTTTTGCTCGGCGTCATAGGCTAGATGGGACTGCTGCATTTGCCTCAGAATATCTGAAAAGATTGGAGCTAACTTGTGTGATTCTGTATGGCAATACTTGTGATTTCTCGAGCTGTACTGCTCTGGAGGATATCGAGATGGCACATTGTGGCATCTGCACACATAGGATACTGTCCCAGTCTGTTGTGCACCTTCGTATCACGGACTGTTTTTTCTTTGACAATGTCCGGACTCGTGTCTCGGTCCCTAGAGCCAAAGTAGTCGAGCTTGACTATAGCAGCCTCAAAGCTCTGTTCCTTGAAGCCATTCCTTCATTAGAAACTGCAATCGTGAGGCCTCGCAGCCTGCTGGACCTCTGCCGCCGTAGGGCTGATTCTGGAGAACGTTGTGGGCTCTGTGCAAAATGTCGCGGTGATGATTACATTGGTTGTTGTCTGCATTTTAAGGGTTTGGCTAGTGCTGTGAATTTGGAGCTGATAGCTGGCCCTGCAACGGTATGAATAATTCTCTGCACATTAAATCTCAATCTGCACTTTGTTATTTCATTGGTTTCAATACTATTTTGCACTTTGCTCAGACTGTTTTTAGAAGAGACATGAGGTGGTGCCCCACATTTACTAGACTAAAGGCGTTGCTGATGAACGATTGGTGCGTTGAAGCTGATCTTGATCCACTTGTCTGTATACTGGAACATGCACCCGTGCTTGAAAATCTGACTCTTCAATTACGCAAGGTACATCATTTTTAGCTGGTGACAAGTTTGTATTTCATGCGAACTACTGGTCATTATATATTGTTCATATACTGAATGTTTCAGGTCCCCGAGCCACTGAAGGACATTGAAGGAAAACAGGGACGAATAAAGAGACCAGCTCATATATCGGATTGCCTGAAGAATGTTGTTATCAAATGTGAACAGAAGGATGCGATGGTTATGAAAATTTCAGAGCTTTTTGACACATTTGGCATTGAAGCAACCACCAACTTCTGAATAGTCTGAAAATGCATGTAAGGTAATATGTTACTCTTTGGAACCACTTCAGACAATAGTAACAACTTTCTGTTTACAGAATTACTCAAGTTTTCTGATTATTCAATAAAAGGTCTTACAAATTATTAATTTTACTTTGTTTTACAGTTTTTTTATTATCATTTGGTTGCTCCTTGCTGATTCTTATGTAGTTTCTGTAGAAGAGTCAATCTGTTTGCATACAAATGATCCGGATTGAAATATATTGTTTTCATATATATTGTTGTTGTTCTCTTTGCCCCCATTTGCTTATCCTACTTATTTTTGTTTTGGTATGTTGTTCTGTTTCTTATAATACTTTGTTCTACCGAACTTCATATCACTAAATTTTGAAGCTCATGAGTTATTAAATAATGCATGACCTATTTCTCATAAGGTCCCACATATGTATCTTTGTTTTTCTATGTGTATGTACCACTTCGTAGCTTATCGGTTCAAGGAAACATAAACACAAGCATATGATTGCTTACTTGAAACATGAGAGTCAAATGGATTGTTTAATTAATTGGAAATCAACATAAAAGAATTAGTTGGATTCACTAATCAAAAAAGCTACCGCTAATTTAATTTATCTTAAGGTTTGTTATCAAGTGACTTGAACAAACTATTGCTGCAGGTACCATTACAAGTAATGATGACAAGCTCTGGACTCTTGATTGTGCAATAACTTTCAAAACAATTCAAGGGAGCAAGGGAAAACTTTTTGTGCTTTTAATTTCTATGTTCATCTCATGCAAATTCCAGTTGTAGGAACCCATGTGATGTGAATTTTGTATGATCTACTTTCTTATGCCACCATGCTGTTGTGGTTCACGTCTAGGGTATGTTGAACTATTCGTGCGGGTACTCGATACTAACTGAATATTTAATTCAATTTCATGTGTTGTACTGTGATTTTATCATTTCTTACTTATATATGTTCAAGAGTATTGTCAAAAGAGAGTGCATTTTGAATCCGTAGCGACTAGAGGCCTCCGTTATCTCATCGTTCGTGTGCATGCTACACCGGGATACGTGCCCAGCATAGTGGACTGATGACAGAGGTTACCATTTGCACACACAAATAATCAGACATACCAGCTGGAGATTGAAGTCGGTACTGTATGCAGGTCATGATCCACGCCGGTGCAATAGCTATCCCTGCAGGCAACGTGCACAAGAGGTGGACTGTTGGAGCGCGGGACAGAAAGCAAGTCTACCTGGGCGTCGGCGCTAGGGTTGCCGTTTGAATTCGCGTATAGTGCGACTCCGTTCCTGCTGGCGACCTGGCCGGAGGTCAGGTTGTGTATCGGGTGTCGTGGTCAAGTAGTACGTGTGTGCTGTGTATCGTGATGTGTAGGACTCGCTGGGCGGTGTTGGCTTTCTAGTAGTTGTGTATTGCGGATTGTAGTAGAAGCAAGAACTTGTGTATGCTTTTCAAAATGGACGGGCACACTAGCTCCGCTGTGCACAGTACGTGTGTGTGTCTGTGGGGGGGGGCGAGGGGAGTGGCCGGCAGTAGCGAACCCTGTTAGGCCAGTAGCTAAGGCCTATAGGCCATTTAGCTATGGGCCTGACAGAGCGGCTCGCCACATAGACTGCACACCACCCCCCTCCCCCTATAAATAGCTGCGTGGTTCAGGTTATCCACGCGCCGCACTGCCACCTTAACCGCTAGCTAGGTTATGGTTAGGGTTTGGGGACGGCGGCGGTGGCTCCTCCTCCGGCTCCTCCACCTCCTTCCGCTCCTCCAGCCATGGGTCGCCATCGTTGGGGATGAGCTCGGAGCTGCCGGCGCTCGTGGGGCCAGAGGAGCTTGCTCCTCGTGAACGCCCTGCCGATCAGCCCCACTCTTTCGCCAGTGGCTCCAGCTCCGGCGGCTCCTCCTCCTCCTCCTCCGCCGCCTTTATCTGGCGGTGGCTTGAAGGCGCTGGTGGCAAATAATTTCTATGGGGAACAGACGACATCAGAATCCACACATGAAGAAATTATAAGGTGTTTAGGGAAACATACCCCCACGCCATCTTTGATACAGGCATAAGTCTCCTGTTCAACTATACTCTTTCCAAATTTGACAACACCATCTGCTGTGATGCGATCCTATATGGGGAATGAGTAAGAAAAGAAATTATTGAAGTTACCCATAACATGTTTTATCATATAAATAGCAATGTGTACTAAGAACTCTCACATATATAAAAAGACAGTGAAGCACGCTATAAGTTCTCACAGAACCTACAACCCAGAAAACAATTCACTTAGCAAGCTGAATCGAGACAAAGCAGAAAACAATATGGGAACAAGAGATAATTATGAAGACGACATCACCATTAACAAAAAAAATATGTGCAAGACAAATCCTACCCCTCTCCGGCGAAGTGACGAGTCCATGGTGGTGAACCCTGGCCCCTCTTCCCGTACACTACAATAGCGCCTCCGCCTGCAAAGAACAGAAATGTCAATGTCAGTTCAAAATTCCAGCAAGTATAAAACATGCATGTGTAAATATTTTCAGAGACCTACTTACCTATATAATAACAAATAATATTTTCTTAGCATCCACATGGCACTTTCTGTTGTGCTTCACATGCCAAAATCAGTTCAGTCCTATTTATGGCGCTAGAAATTCATATAAGGTTCCAGTAAAAAACGTTTTGATGCTCCTGGTTCCATTTCTTTATTTTAATGGGTACCACGTACAATTGGTTATCATTTTGCAAAAGAGTAATAGTCAAAATTTGAACATTACTACTTTCAGTTATCTATTAACTAATGATTTCTGCCTATCTCTTGACTCTTAAGTACCATTTTTTTTATCAAATAAAAGGTATGTGCATTTTTTTATTGTGAAGTTGAAACCATTTTTATTAAAAATGAACCATTTGGTTCTGTCATTTACAATTTTTATTTAATAGGCTTGGATCTTTTATAATAAAGCTGGTCCAAATTGGATACATGTCTGAAACACTTTCATGAAGTTAAAAGATTTTATTTTCGAAATCTGAAACTTCTGTATTAAAATTAAATGGGAACAAGTAAAATGGATGTTTTCGAACTTCTATTACACGAGGAAGATGGATATTATCTTATTGGCTATCCGGTTAAGCTAATAGTTTCAGCCAACTAATAGAAAGACACGCCCAACAAAGTTAATCTGATTTGACCAACCTGAAGCTCTTGGATCCTTTTCAGCTGATCCTCCTCTGATGATAGTGGCAATGCAGAAACAAGAGCATCAAACTGCATAGAACTATAGAAGGTCAAGATTTGCCCTCCATCAGATCACACAAAAAATGTCGATGACTAGAAGTACATTTCAACTATGCATTTAGGATTAGTAAGAAGCAGAAAAGACAAGCTGGTTTTCTTATGCAACCGTTTAGCTGAAACCATTGCAGCAACACCCCTATGCAATTGATATGGTAGACACAAAGACAAACTGTGAAGCTAAAGAAACTAAAAGTGGTAATGCGGTTCCATTTGCACACAAGGGCAGAAGCAAGGTTTTTCCCATTCCATTTGCACACAAGGGCAGAAGCAAGTTTTTTCCCATTTGTAGCCACAGGCCTAACATAGCATGATTACTTGGTTAGCTAGTGAGGAGGGTGTTACAGTCACAGATCCATGCCCTCACATTCTCGCGGCAATTTCACCAAGAGATCAGAGAAATACCAGGCCAGCATTCCTTCGAGCGGGTCGCGAGGCTGATAAGGAACATGAGGGGGCAGCAAGAGAGCGCCATACCTTCTTGGCGGCGAGGACGAGGGCGCGGCTCATGGCCTTGGGTTCCTCGGCAAGGTCGAGCGTGGGCGGCTGCTGTGGCGCCGAAGGGGCGGGCAGCTGAGCCTGAGCCTGAGCCTATGGCTGCCCCTGTGCACCGGGCAGCAGCGGTGGGTGTCGGGCGAGCCACCGGCAGGGACGGGGCCGCGCGCCGGCTGACGCCGCCGGGGAAGGGCGTGGTGGGATGCGCCGCCGTGAACGCGTGGTGGGGGCACGGACGGAGGCGCCGAGAGGGAGGCAGAGGCAAAGGTGGACGCCGCGGGGGTGGGCAGAGGCGGACGCGCCGAGAGGGAGGCGGACGTGGAGAGGGCGGGAGGGAGGCGGAGGTCGATGCCGCGGGGCTGGGCGGAGGCGAAGGCGGAGGAGGCGGGAGACCGGAGGCGGTGGCGGAGCAGCGGGGCGGCGGTGTGGCCGCGACGGGAGGGAGCTGGCGGCGGCGCTTCAGGGGCGAGAAGGAGCAGGCGGCGGCTCAATCGATGGATTTGGACTCGGGCAATTCCGGGCCGATCCCCGCGACCTAGCTATGATGCGATCTGTGTCGTGTGTCGAGATACAGGGCACATGACACAATTGGAACAGTGCCGTGTGCCAATATCGAGCATACACGGCACAATGTGAACTATATAACTATTCCGTGTGCCATGGATCACGGCACAGGCCACAATATTTTTCAGATTCAAAATGTTTTATGTTTGTTCAATTTTATAAAAAATTGTTTGATATATTTTGAACATTGCTTTTCAAATTGCATTAAAAATTCATATCTCAGGCTTGATCAACAAAATATATTATGTTATGCATTTCTTCATTCAATTTCAATTTCTATCACTAAAACACTATATTTGCAAAAAAAAATCAAATGTATCCGAAAAATACCAAAACTATGTCATGACATATTTCATGTGATGTGTGACCTAAGTAAAAGGGGTTGCCTTCAGAATCAAATTGGACTGTCATATTTATTCCAATCATATAGAATCCTTATCCTCAACTTTGAAACTTCTCCGGAGATTGTCTCGTTAGTAAGCAACGTATATGAAAAATTGTGCGAAACTTCTTCAACTTTTTATCGCAACATCCATGCATGAAATAATAATGTTAAGACAAATATCATGATTTTTTTACTATGTTGCATTTTCTATAATTTAAGCACCCTTGGACAAACACGATATTTGTAATATTTCATGTACAGTTTGAGCGGTATTTATTCTATTGTCTCTGCGCGGCCACAAATCGGTGTTATAAACATGAATATAAAGTTTATTCGCAATATATTTCAATATTTCAAACACTTGCAGTTCAAATTTGAGTTATCACGACAAAACACCAACAATGAAATAAATGCACTAAATATACCAAAATTTCCTAAAACTGCACACATTTGTAACATGAGGTACCACATATAGTCTCTATAGTACATAAAATAATTAGAGAGAGGAGAGAAGTTAATTAATATATCATTTGTGGTGTTCTCAAATAATACACACGGCACAATAACATTTTGTCGTGTGCCATGCGTAACACACAGCACAAAAACAATTGTGCCGTGTGCCACTAATGGATACAAGGCACAGAGCTTCTGTACCATGTGTCACTCTTCTGGCAGACGGCACAAGGCTTTGTGCCATGTGCAATTCTTCAGGCACACTGCACATGAGGCTTTGTGCCATGTGCCCGATGAATTGCACACAACACACATTTTGGCACATGACATATACGTCGTTTCTCGTAGTGGGGGGGAGAGCGCAGCTGGCCTCCAAGTCAAATCCCGGAGAATGCACCCCCTATAAATAGGTGCGGGGTTCTGCGCCGCACCACAACCTTATCCGCGCGTTGCACCGCCACCTGAACCGCTAGCTAGGTTATGGTTAGGGTTCGGGGCGGCGGCTCCTCCTCCTCCTCTCGCTCCTCTTGCTCCTCGCGAACGCCCCGCCGAACAGCCCCACTCTTTTGCGTGGGGCCACAGGAGCTTGCTCCTCGCGAACGCCCCACCGGGTAGCCCCACTCTTTCACCGGCGGCTCCAGCTCCGGTGGCTCCTCCTCCTCCTCCGTTGTCGCCGCCGAGATCCGGCGACGGCTTGAAGGCGCTGGTGGCAGCGGCGGCGGCTCCTCCTCCTCCTCATCTATGCACCACCGTCGGCGCTAAGGCTTCCGGAAGATTCGTGGTCGGTGTGTGCCTCGAATCCCCCTTATTTTCCCTTGATACCTCTTCGATTGTTCCAATTCTGTCGATCCTCCATCGCCGCTCGCCATGACCGACATGAAGCTCCACCTCTAGAGCTCGTGCGGGCCCACGGACGCCTTTCTTTGATGCGCTGGGTACTCCTGATCATGCTGGTGCAGTCGGATTGGAGAAAGGAGCTCGTTTGATTGGATCTTCATGTTTTCCCCTTTTCCGTCGCTGCGGTTTTTCATCTCCGGTGAGGCTCCGGCCAGGTATTGGGTCGGGGTTGGGTCCTGTGAGCTTTGCGAGGCGTGTGCTATTGGGTCGGTTGCGTTGGATTCGTCTCGTTGCTCTCTATGCATTAATGTTGTTAATGTCCATATTCTAGCATCGATAGAATATGTTCTTGCAATTCATTTTTCAATCTTTCTCATAATTCGTGTCGCTTACTCGTTTTTCGTGTCACTTACCCGTTCTGCCCGAACTCCGGATGGAAGTGGATTTGGATGACCAGAACCTTATGAATTACCCGTTTTAAAGGCAAGCCGCATCCATGATCACTTTTGCTCCTACTTTACACTACAACAAATGTGAACTTCTATGACGAAATTCTCATGACAACATATTGTTTCGTCATAAACTCAATACGATTTATGACGTTTTGTAAGTAGTACCGTGTTTTATGACAAAAATAAGGATTCGTCACTAAATATAAGCACAAAATCTTCATAAGTAAACAAACATGTACATTGTGACGAATAGGAACGTCACAGTTTATTAGTAATAAACATCACATTATCTCTGACAAATATAAATTATCATTACGTTTTTTTATTTTATAGCAACCATGTGTCATTGGGGATCCACATGTCATTTTTATATGAAAATGAAAGTTGAATGTAGTTTATGATAAATTTGAATTATTGTTAAATACCTTTTATACCATGCACACGTAGAGATAAAGATCAATATTTCATCACTCGAAATTATGTTGGAAAAGCGTATCAGAAAAAAAAACATGTCCTTTTTATTTTTTCTCACGTCAACTGCTATGGACCGCACTGCTCACACCGTGCAGGGAAAAAAAATGAATGGCAGGTTCTAGGCCGTGGTGTGGTCGGCTGCTGGCAGGCGGTGGGTGCAGGCTTGGTGCCCTACGGCAATAGGCTGCTAGCGGACCTCTGGTGGCCAAAAAAAAACAAAAAAAACAAAGGGTGTTTTCGTTTCCTCCCCTCTAAAATTTAGCACTATCACATCAAAGAGAATCTTATTATTTATGAATATTTCGATCAATTTAATGACAAAACCCTATTGACAGATTGGTGCTAATTTTCGAGATGAATCTAATGAGCTTAATTAATCTATATGTTGCTAAAGTGATGCTACAGTAACCGTCTTCTAATCACGACTTAATTAACCTCATTAGATTCGTCTCGTAAATTAGTCTAGGGACCTGTAATTTATTTTATAATTAAACTTTATTTAATACTTTTAAATAATAAGATTCTTTTGATGTGACAGCTCTAAAATTTAGACCCCGGAAACGAACACACCCAAACAAGGAAAACGCGCCCTGAAAATCATTGGCACATCCAGGATTCCATCGCTGGCTGCTAGCGGACCTCTGGTGGAAAATGACGGTTGGCTTGGTGTGGCAGATGTAGTTAGTCACATGAACGACAAGCATCACTGACATGTAGGGTATATATTACGGTATATATAATATTCCAAGCTAACATTAATCTAATCTTCTGTTTGACGCAGCGGTAGGTCACCCGAGTTAATACATGTTGGCTTTGTTGTTCGTGATTAGAAAGTGATAGGCTGCTTGATTAAGTTTGTTCTGTATGTGATGCCTGCCTGTTCCTAATTACGGATTAGTTTTGTTTGTGATTAGGAAGTGATAGCCTGCTTGATTAAGTAATTTGGCCACATGCTTTGGTGTTGTCCTACTATCTGTTATTGACTGTGATCTAGTGCGGTGAATAGGAGCCCCAACACTTGGAGTTGTGATAGTATTGTAGTAGTTGCCCTTTGATAAGATTTTAGGGCCAACACTTTAACCGTGGTAGATTATCTTTCATATCTAGAGTTCTAGATTTCATTACTAAGTGGAATGCAAATATGTAAATTTCTGTTTTATACAGAAACTCTCAGGCTGTGGCTCCGGCGGTGGACTGGCGGCGCTCCGGCTGCAGCTCCGGCGGTGGACGGGCGGCGCTCCGGCTGCGGCTCCGGCGGTGGACGCGGCGCTCCGGTGGCGGCTAGGTTGCGCCGGGTGTGACTCGAACCGGGAGATCGACCGGGAGATGGAACGAAAGAAGGGAAAATCACTCAGGGCAGAACGGTCATTTGCATTTGTGGGTCCCATATGTCAGAGTTAAAATGTAACAGAAAGTAGACGGAATGGCATGAGGGTAAACGAAATTTTAGGCCATGGCACGTAGGTAGCTAGAAACTTTTTTGTGGCATACACGTAAGAGCCATCTTTCTTAATGGCATACAGGTAAACGACTCACTCTGTTATGGGCTTGGTGACCAACCTTTCCATTAGCTTCATGGTATATTTATATTGATTTATTGAGCCTGACAGGGCTTTGTTAGTTCTTCTCACATTTCTGAATGCTCTAGTTGAATAGGGATCGGATGTACCGCATTAGTCCTGGATACATGCATGCTGCACATTGAAGAATTATGTGTGCTTAGCATTGGCAAGATGCAGTAAAGCAAATCATCTCATATCTTGTCACTTTTGCTTGATTTCCATTAACATATTCAGTAATATAGTAGTGAATTCTATGATGGAATCCTTATACTGTGCATGTTAAATATTTAGTTCTGGATTGTGCATGTTTTAAATTTTTGTGTTGCAACTGGGTCATCATGAATTGTGCATGTGTGCTTATGTATGCTTAAATTATTATGTTATTTACCCTCAACGATGATGCCATTTATTTTGTTTCAAACTATACTGTAGTAACATGTTTTAAACATCTCCTGATCTGTTAATTGCCATTTATGTTCATTTGCATTGTATTTACTGCCTTAAATAATCTATGCTCGTGGACTCTGTTTGTATGCATGTAAAGAGGTGCCACCATGTGAATATGCGACCATGAGAAAATTCAATGCACGCAGAATACCGGGTCTCACTCTTTCATTGCGGATTGCCATGCTGTTGTAAGTGTCTCATATGGTTTTTTTTATTTGATTTTCCTTTGTGTTGTTGACGGTGATTGATTTGAAGCTAATGTTTCTTTTCCATGTGTGTTTAGAAGCAAGAGAAATATAAAGATATTCAACCTACAGAAACTGATCTATTAAAGGAGTGTCATTGTAGCAGCAAGACTGGTTTCACCGAGCCTGTCAAGAAAGTAATTGTAAGTCATTGTATTAATCTAGCTTGCACGGTGAATGTACAATGTTCTATCAATGAATGTACTAGGCCAAATGATTCATACACTCACTGATGAGATTTTCTTTTGTTTTGATGTGAGCAATTGTTGTGAGCAGGATTATTGTTCATTTGTACTTCTTTGATATCCATTACTTTATATCCAGCTTTCACTCCTTTTCTGTGTTTGTTATGGTCTGCCTGGTGCATAGTGTCAGAATGTTTTATATATCTATAGTGTGCAATGTGTTGATTTGTTGTCTTCCTTGTTATTAGGTTGATATGGAAGCCATCATGGCGGCCTCTGCAATAGAGGGTGACACGCTTAAAACTCCTGCTGAGATTGTTGCTGAGGTCTTGCCGAAGACTACCTTCCTTCGGAACGCCGAGCTTGAGACAAAAGGAAGAATCACCAAATCTGCTGTTGTTGCTACGACTCGAATTGAAGAGCTTGAGAGTGAACTTGATGCAGAAAGACAAATGACTCTAGACCTTAAAGAAAAAATGGAGCGCATGGTGAAGCAAATGGAGGATTCAGAATCGACAAGGCTGAAAGAAATGGAAGTAGTTGAAGCTTCAAGATTAAAGCAGGCTGAAGAGGTGGAGAACTTGAAGAAAGCATCAGCAGAAACTCAAGCTCTTCTTCAGCAGCTGCTTACGCTACAAAGGTAGTGCACTCACTTATGAGTTGTATGGTGGGGTTGGACTTTGGTCATTTGGGGCTGGACATGTGGCTTTCGATAACTCCTGGGTTATTGTTTCTGTATGTATGGTGGGGTTGGACAAGTGGCTCTCAATAACTCTTGGCCATTTTGAAATTTATTTTTGTATGTATGTTGGGCTGGACATTGGCCATTAGGGGCTTTACTAGTGGCTCTATACAACTACTAGGTATTTTGCAATCTGTTTCTAAGTTTTATGTGATGTCAATTGGTACAATACAATCTATTTTGTTTGTCACACCATGTGATATGTGACATGCAGTTTATGTGATATTGGACAACCTAGTATGCAGTTGTTGTTTATGTGATATGGCAGGTGTATCGTTAATTCAATCGAAATTGTTGGTTGTTGTTTTGAGGGCAGTGTGTGGTAAATTGGGCCAAAATTAATGGGCCACGGGTAACATGTAGGCCTCAAAATGGGCCAGAATAAATGGGTCAAAAAACTCAAGCTTGCTGAAAATAATGGGCCAAAAAATAAAAGGTCTACGAAATTATTGGCCTGCAAACTTAATGGTCCATGATATTAATGGAAAAAAAAACAGGCATGTGAAATTACTGGACAAAAATTAACAGGCCTGTGAAATTAATGGGTCATAAGTTAGTGGGCTAAAAATGAAACAAACCATCCACGTCGGCGCCACATCAACTTCAGGCCAATGGGTTATGACAAAAAAATGCAAGTGTCATAAAATTCTATGACGATTTTAGAAGCGTCATAGAAATCTTGTGACGATTTTAAACTTGACATAAACATCTATGACGTTCTTATGCATCATCATTACTTTATAACGTAAATGTCAAATTCGTCACAGAAGGTAATTAGCTTCGCACATTCCATGACGAAGTGATTTTTGTGATAAGTTTGTCATAGATGATTATGTATGACGAATTTCTCAAGTCTTATGACATAACTAACTCGTCATAGAAGCCCACATTTGTTGTAGTGTTAGCAATTGCATAATATAAATTCATGCGTATGAAATGGTTACTAATGCTTAGAAATATACTTATGCCATATAATGCTACCGTTGCCACTATTGCCCTAAGATGCTCTACGAGATCATATTTTACTAGCGTGCTTAGTTGCTTAATTGAATCCACACTTGATATACATGTGTATGTGTTCAAATTGTAGCTTCTTCTTAGGTGTCGAGTTTCGTATTAGTAACCCAATAGGATGATTTGCGAGGGCGAATGTAGGTGATTAGGTGATGGGGCATTTTTGGAGAGTGCCTGTTGCGGGCATAGTTGTGTACTGAGCGGCAGCTTGAGGATCGGTTCTTGTGCGTATGCATCTCTTGGTCTTACTTACACACCACACTTCATCTGTATGGGTGGTTGTGCCGGATCATGATCTTAGCAGCGGACTGGCTAGCCCGCCATAGTAGTATTGACTGTGTTAGTGGGTTTTAGAGCGTTGTCTCGACCCTTGAGTAAAAGATATCCCACCTGGCCGGTGGTAGGCACGTCACACCTTCGGGACCCTTTGTCGTTTCTTAGGGGGATCTCGGACCTCGAGGAGAGGGCGCCACCGATCGATGCTTTTTGAGTGGTCTAGTGTGGACTTGGTTCTTGGGTTCGGCACGGACATGTTGTCAATCCTGCTACGTGTCGGTACAGGTGTATATACTCCGTAGATCTATAATCTATATGTATAGCGTGCCCCCACATATGGGCAGTACCATGAGAGATCTACTTCTTCCCTACGATACGTGTTTTACTTCGGCTTCGAGCTGTGGTTCTAGTGAAGGTGTGTTGGACTTAAATTTGACCATTGCAGGAAGGTGTTGATTCATGTGAGGCCACTTATACAATTTGATTAATAATAAAACTTGGCTCACTTAGACTTTAGGTTAATTGCTTTAGGTGTTGAGCCATTGCATTGAAATATCCAAGCATGCATCACATTGTTGCTAAGTAGTACGACTTCTTGAGTACACTATGTACTTATGGCTTTACCATTTTGTTTTTCAGTCGTTAGTGGAATATGTTACAACTTCAAGACTTCGTTGACTTGGATAGAATAAGATTGAAGATGATGAAGGGGGTTTCACCTACACTCAAGTTGTCCGTGGAATTAGATTCACTACGAAGACTTCCGCTATCGTTCAAGTTGAAGATTCGCTTCCGTTCATTGTAATTGCTTAGAGTTTTGCTTCCGCTAGTATTCTTGTGTTGTTTTCTTAGCCTGCCACTACCACAAATCGAGTACAATAGCGGCGGCGGCAAAAATCGCGAAGCGACGCTAGTTATCGTGACCCGTAGCTAAAAATCGCAGTGATTTTTAGCGGCGGGTCACCTTATGGCCCGTCGTTAAAAAGGCCCAGCCCACAATCCCCCAACCCTAGTTTGCACCAAATAAAAGCAACACCCGCCACCCCCACCCCCTCTCTTTCTCTCTCTCGTCCCTCCACCCGCCGCCACCCACCCCCGTCTCTCTCTCTCTCTCTCTCTCTCTCTCTCTCTCTCTCTCTCTCTCTCTCTCTCTCTCTCCCACCTCCCGCCACCACCCCACCTCTCGCCGGCTCCACTCCTCCCGCCGGCCGCAATCCCTCCTCGTCGGCGACGGCGCGCGGGCCCCTCCCCTTCGAGCGACGATGGCTGCGACGCGCGCGGGCCCCTCCCCTTCGAGCGACGGGCGGTGGCGCACGCGGGGGCATGGGTCCGAGCCCTCCCCTTCGAGCTGCGGCGGCGGCGTGGCGCGGGGGAACGGATCCGCCCCATCCCCATGCGGCGGCGGCGGCCGCGCCACGTGGGGGCACGGATCCGAGCCCTCCCCTTCGAGCGGCGTGGCGCGGGGCAACGGATCCGGCCCCACCCGCCCCTTCGAGCGCTCACGGTGACACGGCGTGGCGGCACGGATCCGCCCCCTCCTCTTTGAGCGGCGGCGCGGTGCGGAGGCCGCGGATCCTGCCCCCATGCGGGCGGCCTCACGTGGGGTGGGCCCGATAGGGCCCACTTTTTTTGTTTAGCTATTTAGACTGTAGCGGCGGGTGACTTCCAAATCCCGGATACCCGCCGCTACAGCAGTTTCTTTTTAACTGCGGACATGTAGCGACGGGTGACTATACCCGTCGCTATAGTGCATTTTGAATCGCCGCTATAGTGATTATTTGTTGTAGTGTGCGTGCCATGACCTTGTGTTAGATGTTGACGTTATTCTATTAGGAGTAATGTCATACCTTGTTTCTTCTTATCTAATTCATGTTCTTTTATGGTATTTAATTGTGTTGGATGTATAAGTCATCCTCCTGGGAATGATTATGATGTACAAAGGCACGGTTTTCACTGCGGTGAAAATTGGGTCTATCACAATTTACTTCCTTATGTAATTTCTATTTTTTTATTTCGCTTTGTACGAGCTAAATTTAGTACTCAAATTTTGCACAACGATAGTTTTCATTGAACGATACGTTAAAAAATATGATATATATTTTAAAAATAGGTTTTATAGTTTAATAGCATCAAATATCATCTTACTTATATAGTTCTGGAATTGTATACAAAGTATTTAAGAAAAATATAAAATATTTTCTTTTATATTGAAAATGACATTATCTATCATCATGCAAAATTTAAGCTTTAAATTTAAATGGTATAAAGAGAAACAAAAAAAAAAGAAAATTGCATCAAGGAGTACATTGCGACAACTTAAATTGTTTGAGGGAGTAAAGTGAGCCAAGATTTTATACGAGTGTGTAATTTGGACATAGTGGATTGATTTTATACAGTGTGTAATTTGGACATAGTGGACTGTTCGGGAAGTAAAATAAACTTTTCTCATATTTTTAAACAGCATTTGGTTTTTAATTAATAATTGATCCATTGATTTCTCTTTTCATCCGGGTACAGTAGTACTCGATCATGTGACAATTGATTTAATTAATTCGTCTTTAATCCTTAATTGATTAATTGAAAGTTGATTTATCTTTTTTTGCGAAAGAAAGTTGATTTATCTTTGACCAATGAAGGCGAAAAATCCTTGGTTCAGACTTCAAAATTTGAAGGTGACAGATCACATTTGGTCTTTCATCCAAGTGTAGAGGAAGTTGAACGTACTCGATGCACGAACTCGATGTTTCATATCCCTACTACTCTATTGGTTGTTCTTTAATTATTTGACAGTAGGGGGAAAAGGAGGTTGAACGTCTTGTGTGTGAGTCGAGGCGTCAAATAAAGCAATAAAGACGGGTGTCCCTTCGACTCGCGCGCTCCCGGCCATCTATATAGCTGGACAGCACAGCAGTCAGCACTCAGCAGGCTCCGCTTCGTCTACTTCGACCATTCTGCCGCCGATGGTCATACTCTGCTCCACCTCGGCTGCTGGCGGACGACGCTAAAGACAACGAAGGTAAGCGGTGCAGAGGAGATTTACTTTTCGTGAGCCTTCATCCGCCCCCTCAGTTCCTACTTGTATCGTTTTCGCAGATTGAACCACACCACACAGACACAGCGCCAACAACCTGTTCGAGGGAATGGCTCATAAGAACAGGGCTAAGAAAGTGGCGAGGTCGGATCAGGAGGACCGGCTCAGTGCCCTGCCTGACGGAGTCCTCCATCACGTCCTTGGCTTCCTGCCTGCGCATGAGGCCGTGAGGACGAGTGTGCTTGCTCCCCGCTGGCGCCATCTCTGGAAGTATGTTCGTCGCTTGGACATCACCAGTCCTTGGGATCACAAGTTTGAGGATGCTGTTGAACAAAAAATGTGTGGTTTCATCAATGCCCTGCTCCTGCTTAGAGGTCACGTGATTCTAGATGAGGTCAAGTTCGATTGTGATACGGACATTCGTCGGACAGAGCATGTCAACATTTGGGTCCGACATGCTTTGATGTGGCAACCGAAGGTGCTCAGCATCTGTCTTCCTGGTGAGTCATGTCAACCACTGGAAGGCTCACCGCTGGTCTCCAGCAATTTGAGAAAATTAGAGCTTACTTACGTTTGGTTGAAAGGCAACTTCCTTGATCTAACAAGTTGTTCAGCATTGGAGGTTCTCAAAATGAAAACATGCGATATACAGACTAAGAGGATATTTTCGCGGTCCATAAAGATTTTGTGCATTGAATCTAGCTCTTTCGACCCCAGTGACCATGACCGGACTCGTATCTGTGCTCCTAGTCTCATTCAGTTGCAGCTAAATGATTTCGGCGGTAAAGCACCTTTGCTTGATACTATGCCATCACTAGAAACTGCATCTGTCAAGCCTTCTGGTTGGACAGGGGAGGACTTATGTGAGAATGACGACTCTAGGGGATGTTGTGGCATTTGCGCAGATTGTCGTGGTGATGATTATTATAAAGGTAGATGTGTGCTCCTTGAGGGTCTATCGAGAGCTGCAAACTTAGCATTAATAGCTGAACCAAGAATGGTATGTGGACTTACATCCTGTTTCTTAATGTGCAGTTTTTGTTAGCTTTGTGACAGCTTTCCTTTTCAGTGCCTGTTAACTTGATTTTGTAGCTGTCAGCATTATTGGTCACTCCACCCATTGTTGCGTCGTGATATTCTTGATCAGATGTTTGTACTATTTCATTTTGGTTAATGTATACTTAGGGACATCCATTCAGTTCTATTGCACTTCAGTTTTCTTTATGTCATGTACAATAAAGGATTGTGTACATAATTCTTTAACCTTTTGCAATTTCTTCAGTTTCTTTTCAGAAGAGATATGAACTGGTGTCCTACATTTGTTAAGTTGAAGAAATTGCTGCTGAGTGATTGGTGCGTGGAGATTGACTTCTTTGCACTAACTTGCATTCTAAAAAACTCACCCATTCTTGAGAATCTTACTGTGCAATTACATACGGTATATTCTTTCACTGAAAACTACTTGTAATCGTTTATATATTTTTCCTGCATTATTGATTTTTAGGGGTAACATATTTGTTTTGGATATATACAGTGGTGTAAATTTACTGCTGAAATTAATGGAAATAACATCTTCATGGAGAAATCAGCTGTTTTATCCAAGAGACTCAAGATAGTTAAAATTAAATGTGAAGATGTCGATGACAAGGTTTACAAACTTCTGAAGTTTCTGAGTGCATTGGACATAGAGATTACTATCAAAAGGACTCAAGGAATTCTGTATTAAGGTAACTAGTAACACTACATGCTTCAATAGAATAAAAGTGCATAACCAGTTGAGACAAAAGTCATCAAACTGTTGTATTGTTTTCTTATGGACAAATACTTTAATTGCAAGAAAGTATTTGTGTGCCTGTCATGTGTACCTGACTCATTTAGATCTTATATTTAATGTTATTTGAAGAGTATGCTTGGATGTTTTAGTTTATAATCTTATTATCAGGTCAAGAACGTCCTGATTTTGTTCAATATTAAACAACCCCGTGGCTCTATGTTCATAGCAAGTGGCCACACATGCTTTTGAAATATCACTGAAACTGTTTGTAGGATGCAGTTTTGTTTACTTATTTGTAGTTCATCCT
This sequence comes from Chloris gayana, assembly GCA_031894775.1. Taxonomy (NCBI): domain Eukaryota; kingdom Viridiplantae; phylum Streptophyta; class Magnoliopsida; order Poales; family Poaceae; genus Chloris; species Chloris gayana. The sequence goes on along the minus strand of JAUNZO010000946.1, from coordinate 94,781 downwards.
GCATATATGAAGTTCAGTTACGTATGCACCTTTTGATAGTAATAACCTTTAGTTCCATATGTTGTAAGGTTTCATGCTACTTTTACTGTTCAATCTTGTTGTTACTTGGTACTTATACTCTGTATGTCGATTATGTTAGCCTCTATAGCTCCCATCACGCCTCTCACTCACAATTTGAGGAATACAAACAATTTTTGTAGCACTCAACAATAGACCCTTTTCTGCTAATTCACCACAGGTTAATATATTAATTTCACAGACTTCCACATGATAAACACACGAACACACTATGCTGCACTTTAGCCATACAACTCGGCTAAACACTATGATCATGCAGCAAGTTACACTAACATACGTGCATGCAGGATCACCTTCACTAATTCCTGCATCCATGTTGATCCTTTTCATCTCTCTAATTCTTACAAGCACACAACCACTACGACTGCACATCTTATCACTTGCTGCACCATCTGTCCTCTTATAGCACAGGACAACCCTATACCTTGCTCAGAAAGACTAAATCTTGACCCATAGTGGCACACCAAGTCGAGACTTGTCCTGCACCCTAAGGGAAGGACTTGACTTGAACTAAGAAAAAACTTGACCCGCACCATGAAAGGATTACACTAACAGGTTATATATGTAGGAGACTCTTTTATGACCTATGCATTCTTGTAACTTTGAATTGCCTTTGTTCTCTGCAAGTCATTCAATTTTGCATGCATTCAATTTGCTACCCATTTTTCATATTGATTGTCTAAGTCTTTGAAGGAATAATTTGAGACACTTCCATATTTATGAATCAATCATACAAATTGAAGAAGTCTTAAATCTCTATCTTAAACTTTTTATGTCAAGTTACTGAAACAATATAATTCCTCCTGGTGACAATGGGCTCACTGTTTTGATTTTTCCTATTTTGCAGGTTTCTTTGTCTAGTAATTCAGCTGCAGATGATGGGCACTTCGTCTTATTTTGAAATAAGATTAAAGCTTCTGATTACTTCCTACTGTCAGTGATAATCTGATGCTACTTCCAATTGTAGAATTTTCATTGTTTGCTATTTAGACCTGCATTGGATCCTGTCCGCTGTCCGTCATCTTGTCATATGTCGTGCCTTGCTGTTTAATTACGTGCTTTTGCTGAATTTCCTTACTTAGTGTGGCACTGGATATGTATGCCTCAGTTTTCAGTTGATGTTCTAGCATCTAATGTGTATCTTTGCTCTGTGAGTAATCGGTACTCTTAAGTATTTCTCGTTATATTATAAACAAGAAGTTTGAGGGAAACACAACCTATCGGCAGAAAGTTGCTGCATGTGGATTTTGTACTTCGCTATTTTTGGTCTGATGATTTTGTAGCAATTAATAATCCAGATTAGCATAGAACAAGGAGGCGTAGGTACTATGAGAGAATAGAATATTGCAAGACAAAAATTGTTTCTGTTTGGACTTGGACCAGCTGGTGGCAGGATGACAAGGAATTGAACGAGCGAAACAATTTGGGCTAGGGCAGGAATGAGGCATGAGAAGCCCATGTGGTTATGATTCTTTAGTCCTTTTGCTCTTCTGTGATAATAAACGCGGGGGAAGGGAGGGTAGGCGGAGTGTGGCCTCTCCATCGTTCCCTACACAGCGTCGTCTTTCCTTCATCCGCCCGCTCACGATGTGGACTGTCCCGGTGGCGCTTGTGCCACCAATCGAATTAAGGACAGGCTTGACCAATGAAACGCCATGTTACGGACCGCCATGCCGGACGGCGTCCTCCCCCACTACTCCTCGGCTTCCTGCCGACACTAGAGGGCAAACGAGCGTCCTCACCCGGCAACTGGAGGCCTTTCAGTTGAGGCTTTTCTGCAGTACACCACAATGCACGACATTATTCAGAACGTTTTGAGCTGATTGAAAACAGTGATTATACTTTGGGTGCCAATTTGGGGCGTAGCATCTTTTACTAGTTATATGGCAAATCGCTTGTCAACTGAACGATAAGATTTTTTTCCTGATTGCTCCTTACTGACAAATTAAATACTAGTTGTCTCCTGAAGAGGAAAATCATGACATGCACAACGGGGAAACTAGATGTTTGCTTTCTTTGCCGAGGGTTTTGTTTTAGGCACGTTGCAAATATCGTCTTCACAGTACTACAAAAATCCACTATAGCGACAGATGTTTTTTTACCACAGCGGCAGTCCTTTGAGGCATCCGCCGCTAAGAGGGGTACAGGGTAGTGTCCACTGGCTAACGGGCTGCTGGCCCACCATAGCGCTTTCATCGCCGGTAGTGGACACCGACAGTGTAGCCCGTGGCTACGGACCGCACCCTCCTATAAATATGTGGGGCGTGCAGCGCCACACCACCACACTTATCCGCGCGCCGCACCGCCTCCACCTAGGCTAGGGTTAGGGTTAGGTTTAGGGCAGCGCTGCCTCCACTCCTCCTCCGCCCGTGACCCGTCGGCGTTGGGGCCGGTCTCGGAGCCACCGGCGATCCTCGGGCCAGAGGGCCATGGTGCTCGCGAATTATTGGTTAAAACATGCTTAGGATGAAATAATCTGTTCTCAATGGGAGTTTCATTTATTGGAAATAATTTATTATAGTGAAACTCATCTACTCTCTCTCTCTCTCTCTCGCTTTCCTATTTTATGTGACGTCATGATTTTTGCTAATTACCTTATTAAATACGGATGAAACTTCCATTGTAATTGGCCTTAATATTTCGATAGATCTCCTTCAGTAGAAAATTTTTCCTCCTGTTTCATTCTCGGGAAGAAGTTGGGCCGGTGATAAGGACCGCATGCGAGAATCCATTTCTATAAGCTCTGCTCTTAAACCAACCACTGTACACATAACACACTCAATAAGCAGGATTTTCACAACTGTTATAGTTGTATGGATTTTGAGCCAATGTGACATACCTCCAAGAAATCGCCACTAATCTGGTTTGCGAGACGCAGCCTGCTACTGACCCGCTATGTTTTTCGGTGGTGGCCACGTACGACGGTACACCACGAATGTGTGTATTGGCCTATCTATATGGTGTTGTGCAGGTGGCAATGCTACCCACTTTAGGTCCCCCCCCCCCTCTTACACACACATCACAATCCATCTCCTTTGGGCTAGTCCCTTCGTTGTATGACGACGATGAATAGGCACCAATACATGCATGGGTGCCGCCAGCGCATCCTCTCCCATGTGGTGGCAATAGCGCAATCGAACTGGGCGTCCATGACTCACCGGGCGATCACGTGAACAAAGCCATGAAACAAGGCTCATGCATGGCTCTAAACAACTAGGATTAACATATGAATTAAAGTTGGATGCATGTAGACTATTATAAAGCCTAGAGAAGCAAAATGATCCCAGTGCCATGTAAATCATGTAGAAAAAACTTAACGACAAATAAAAAAAATTGGCAGCATGCACACAGCCCATACTAAAAGTTGGAGCCCAGTTCACTGAAGAAGCGTGCAACCAGCCTAAAGAAAGATCGACTAGCCGTACTCTACAACCTCCATGGCTCAAATGACAGCGGCAATTATGAGAATGGCGGCATAGCCACGAGTAGAATGACAGAAGACGGAACAGCAGATGAACTCATTAACGTGGTGCCCCTGGAGTAGAAGTCGAATGGCGACTCTGCTACAACGACCGAAAACGAATGATTGATGGTAAGGAGCTGGTGGACGGTGGTCGGCATGGTTCCGATCCATAACGATGACCAACGCTGGCTGCCATTGCAGCCAAAGTGATGAGACGGCCAGAACGTTGACCAAGGGCTAACAACGGTTAGCCTGTAGAAATAAGCCACCAGGAGTTGAGTTTGGGCCTCCCACCATATAATCAATCTAATTTATATATTGAATAATAGTACAAAAAGGGAAACATATACTTAGTTAGAATAAACATCATAAAATCTCAGGTTTTGAGGTTATAAACCCAAGATATTGACTCGTGTCACATAACCTGTTATCTTGTTATATTGTTACAAAATCCCATCCCACCTCCATCAAGGATTAACTATGAATATAATGTAGAATTAAACTTTATGCTTACATAAGGCACGTATGGTCGATTCAATCAAGAAAATCCTCAAGTCATACCAAGTTATCTCTCAGCGTGAAAGTTAGATCCACCTCAAAACTTAATATTATTCTGATAACAAAGGTGAGGTTTTGTAAAACAATATAATCATAAAACCTTAGGTTATGTAACACAGGTCACAATACTTTTGATTTTTTGTTAACAGTGATCATAAAATCTTTTGTTCTATGAAATTTACTCTAATAGTTACATGACTTAATATTAAACTAGAATAAGAGAACTCTACAGTGAGTCTTATACAAATACTATACCCTCAATAAAAGTTATGAATGTTTGATAATCAATTGTTGTTTTTCAAAAAATAGGATTAATGCAGATAATAATTGGAAGGAGATGCAACTTAACTACATAAGATAGTTCAATCAAACGTGCAAACATATATAGGATTTGCTAAATATTCGACGTGTAAGTAATTAATAGCAGTGGTCATTGTATTTGGTATTCTTTTACATGACATGGGTATGGCAGCATAATAAAATGAGTCCTTACACTGACATATTTTTGCGCCACTTAACTAAGAGACAATTGTCCTAAGAGCATCTCTAAGAGTTCCCCAAAAAATTAACCCCAAAAGCAAATTTTTAATAGCAGCCTAAAATTATCTCTTCTAACAGTTCTACCTAAAAATGGATCAAGAACAATTTTGACTGGGTCACGTCATCATCTAGGGTCACAATAATATTAATTCTCTTAGAAATAGAAGGATTGGGGCCGCCAACTTTTCTCTTATTTCTAGCCATAAATGAGGTGAATTTAGGGGGAGAATAAATCCATGAGTTGTTTTGAGGAGCTGTTGGAGTCTGTTTTTTGGATTAAGCCCCATTAAATTGAGTCTTTAGAAAGGCGCTTATAGTGGTGATTTCGTGAGTTTCCTTGAGTTATCCATGAGTAGGACGGACATGCTGGTTGGACTTATAGCAATACTCTTTTATTTTTGTCCATGTCATATGGTGTTGGTTCTTTCCTAATCCATGCAATTATTCCGGAAAATAAAAGAAAACGATGTTGCTGGATTCGTATGGTTGTAAGTGCAGCATTTCTTTTTTTAATTATTAGTTCATAACTATTAATTTTCCATATATAGTTATTCAATTTTATTATCATTTCCTGCTAAATCACTATTATCGCCCGCTAAATCGCCACATGATCTGCTTTACATCTGTTCTTTACCGTTTATTTTATTCGCAATGGCTTATCTCTATGCTTTCACTCTGAAGCAGCGACAACGCTCTCTCTTAGTTTTCTTTTTTCACTTCTCATCTTTTCATTTGTACATCTATTTCCATGGTGCTTTGGTCCCTCTATTCTTGCTTTTGAAGCGTTCAATTTCATATATAACCAAATCAGGAAGGCACATAGAGACCTGAAATTATTTCAATTTCTAAAGAACTAATCAAATCAGGGACCTCAGAGTTGTAGGACGATTGTGAGTCCCATGGTTTTAACTTTGTTGGAAGTCGTCTTCATCAAGCCTCCATTGGCTTTGACTCTAGCAGCTTGGTTGCCAATGCGTTAGCTTGTTTTTGCTTGTAGTTTTTTGTTTGTGGACAATTCATAGTGCTCAAGGTTTGAATATTCGATTAGCATTAAGGTTGCTGTCAGTTATTAAATATTCATCTTTTCTCTATGATATCTCTTCTGAATATCCATAGATGATTTTCTTATTTTTTTATAATATTAGAGAATACATTGGCTTTCGACTGGATGAGTTAGGATAATATTCTGTTGTGTTGGCCGGTAAGCATCGTCGTACGAGCTTTGGACTCATACAGGCTTTAAGCTTTGGATCCGTACAGGCTTCTTTCTATTTCAATGCACTGTAAAGGCATTATTTTTCAATTTACTTTTAATATTTACAAATATAGTTGGATGTGAATTGTTTGGATCATCTGGACCGTTTAATCTTCATAAAATCCAACGTCTTACATCTTCTCTTTTTCGGATTAATGTGGTAATTTCGTGACCTTTAGAGTGAATGTGGTGGCTCCTTTTAACCTTCTAATATAAAGACAATAGATAGATTTCCACCACTTATTATTTTCCGTATTGTTCACCTTTTGCTCCCTGGAGAAAAAAGACAACAGTTACCATCAACGCAAGCATTAGCTAGATGGAACGTTTTTGAGTAAACATGTTCATCTATGCAACTAGAGTATCACTATAAATGAAAGCATTATAGTGAGTAAACATAGGGATGCAAGTCTTTCACATTTTAGGTCAATGGCTCAACCAAAACTCTTTTGCACTAATCCTCGCAGGTCGAATCTTCTGGCAGTGGTAGCAGAGGCGAAGCAGATATTATCAATGACAACGATGGCACACTGACTGGGAAAGGGTGCTGGTGGCGGTGGTCACGCGCACCTCAGCATGACGACCTTCCTGGCGTCCAAGTTCGCCAAGAACACCAAGCGCAATGCAACATCACCAGCAGAGGATGGACAGCGTATACAGCATCAAGTTCCCCAAGCCCAATGAGCCGGACTTCTTGCACACCACGACGACGTGCTCTGAGCTGCCCTGTGGGTGACTGGTGATATCACCTTTGCTGCACCACCAGATTATTTTTCTTGTTTATTCTGACGTGTCTTACTTCTTTCGTGCGAAGCGGGCTAGCGACTCTGCTACCTGCCACAAGCTGTTTGTGGTGTGCGCGGGCTTGCCGCAACAGCCCACATTAGCATTGCAGCGCTGACGATGGCGCAGCGGTCAGCCACAGCCCAGCCCACTTTCATAGATAATAGTGGGTCATCTGGCTGATGGTGGAACAATATAGAGTAATCCCCGTCCATGGTGATGACATAGCACTTAATCCTCATCCATGGTGATGACTTGGTAATCTGATCAGTTGGCTAGAATCTCAAGGAAGCATTGTCCCCTATGGTTCACCATGCACCAATTTGGTGGTGATAGACCTCAATTTGGTGGAATCGCCGTTTTCGTCTCCGTCTCTGGTTCTCTTGACCCTCTCCATTGGCCCACTGCACGATCCAAGAATGGTGACAATGCATGTAATGACCGACTTAAAAGGGGAGCAGAAATAATGGATTGCGAAAAGTTGGAGCCTGAGATAAGTGACTGAAACCCGCACGAGTCAGAGATGTGAGCAAGATAGACGTTTTTCTTCCACAACAGAAAAGAAAAAGATCCAACATTTATTCCTAGCTAGATGATTTATAACAGTTGGAGCTCAGGATCTGCTCTTAAACTTATAGTTCCAGCAGCTGTGAAAGAGCATATCTCAGGTCTTTACAGAAGATGCCTTTAATAGTCCATAATATAATAGAGAATAGAGAATACTAGCTAAGTATTCCTTAGGCAGTTTAGGAATTCGAATGTTTATTAGCTAATTTATTCGTTGAATCAGCCCGGGCCACTTGGTGTAGCTAAAATCCTGCCACGGTGCTAAGAAATCATGTGCTGATGCTGCCACTCCTTTTTTTCCCAATCATCCCCGGCCTAAAAAATTCTAGCTAGTATTGGTGGGTGGGAGGCAATAAATCTTGACCATCAGATTATAATACTAGCTAGTATGCAGATAATAGTAGATAATACTACCATGAAGGTGCTCACTTAAGGAATTGTGTAGAGAAGAATTTTTACATCTCTAGGATAATGCATGTAAAAGGTACACGTTGTAGCAACTTACGAGTTCCGCCAGGTCTTCCAAAAGCCAAATGAGACTGTATCTTTCTTCTCTTTAACAGAAAAACTTTCAGGTTCAAAATTCTGCATGATCAGTTATGGATACCAATGGCACATTTTCTTAATTATGAAGCGTGAATTACAGAAATAACATAGATTACCAAAAGAGGATACACTCCTAGGACATGGAAGTTCCAGAATCTGTAATTTAGAAATGGCATATAACATTTTTTACATGATGTTCGACAAAGATGTCCTTTGAATAGAAAAGTGCATGAATCTATTTGGACTTGCCTTGGATGATAGCTCCTCTATGGCATCAGCAATATCAGGACCACAGTCCAGTTGTCCCTCGCATCTTCCAGTGTTTCCATGTATACCATCATCCTTGCTAGAAACATGTAGTCTTTGTCTTTTACTAATAGCTGGGGCAGTTGTTTGAGCTTGCATGAATAAGATTTCTTTTAGTAACATGTGCAATGAACAATGACCCCAGTTGCCTATTAGATTTGCTTTTTGTTACTTGACATCCGCCAAGCAGCTCAGACAGATTAAACATACCTGCTTGTGTGGAATATTGATTGATAGCGCACATAAAACCATATTTCTCATCAGAAATAACAGGTTTAGGCCAAAAGTCATCAAAAGGGACAATTGTATCCTACAATGAAAATGTGCCAACTGATTAAGTATTCATGGTCAAAAGTTAAGTAGCCCAATGTCTCAAAAACTATATATTAGATGAATACCTTCTTTGCACACTCAAACAGCCACTCTGCAGTAATGGTCGGAGTTCTTCTTTTGAAGTAGAACTCATATTCTGGACCCACTGCAAATTTGCAGACAAGATGGGTCACATCATTGCACATTTTCTCTGTAAACTTAGCGCCTAAAGTGAAGCACGAGTTCTTTAATAGAAACCGTTCTTTTACTCCGTATTGCGAACAACAGAAATAGAAATGTTCAAGCCCGGGGAGTGGAATGTGACAGCGCAAAGGGAAGAAGATAGGATGATTTCCAACATATTGCAAGGAGCCGTCCTTTACAAAATTTCAAACATCAGAATTAGAGGGTATTCTGCCAATTAAAAACACTAGTTAACTGACATTGATCACATAAACACATACGTCCAAACAAGAGCGTATCCATTGAGTTGAAACAACAGTTGAACGAGCGAAGTCACAAGGCATGCTACTGTGACCATGGCATTCAATTATGAAATCCACAGGTGTAGATTGTATGTCATCCACGATAATACCTCCACCTTCTCTGACCCAATCAACAACCTCAGGTCTCTGATACAGATGAAAATAATCATTTTACCAACAGAAATAAAAACAAATTGGAACCTAAAATGCTTACAATAATACAAAGAAAACTACACATTCAAATGAGTTGAATATATTCCTTTTACTTTTGCTCTCGTATTCTACATACAATAAACTTCAACGTAAAATAACATGTTACCAAGATCAATTGGTAAATGTTTGAAAGTTTGGTACAATGAATCATTGTTGGCCTTAATGTTCCGGTCACTAAATAAAGACTGAAAAGCAACGTTTTAAGAACTTTTTTTTTAAAAAAAAAGAAGAGGTGGCATTTATAAAGAATTGATAGCAATACAGCAACTAGATGAAATGTTAGCAAAGCAGCATACCTTGTCAAGAGAGAAAGAATTTGAGAAACTAAATGTTCTCCCTTTGAAAATATTTTGGGACTTGCTACTTCGTACATACATTTCAGAAGCTACTCAAGCTGAGGGATAGTACTTGCCAAGGTTGACCACTCCATTCTGTTGACTTGATTCGGTAGGCCTGACTGCCCTGGTTTTGTTCATGTTGTCTTGTTGGCCTCTTCGTGGTTTTCTTTCAGATGACATGTCTTTTTCATGTACAGTAGGGACATGGAAAATTCCACATGAGCTTTTAGCTACCTTCATTTCACATATATCGGTAGATTTTTCAACCTTCACATGTGAAACTTTTGCATTAAAATTAACGAACATGATGAAAGCAGAGTCAAGCAAGAATAAAATATGAATTTTCAAGTTTTAGAGTTGTCCGTTTCAAATCTGAAACATAGCAAATTGTGATATTTTACTACTTACATACCTTTCAATGAAAATCAAGCACGCTAGCTAGCTTTTGAAGACTAAGATATAATACCAAATTTCAGCGTTGATTATGCTTTCACCAGACCATAAGCACTACGGTTATAGATCACACATATATACATGGCATTTCCAAGTCCGATATACCATACGGATCTTCCAATAATCAGGACATTCAAACCTAATTTTACTGGGATCCGGACTAATTTCGCGCGTTAGAAGAACAACAGAGACAACGCCACTTTCACAGGGTCAGACGACATGTAGAACCCAATTGCAAATTATTTAACTACACAAATCGGAACGGCTTGCCTGGTAAATTGCGCCCTTCGTCCTCCAAATCGGCGGCTGGCTCCTGCAGAGCAGCAGATGCAGACCAAGCGAGCATTATTGTTAGGGATTCAAGGGAAACGAAGAGGGGCAGACAGTTCGCGCCGCGGGGATTGCGGGCGGAGAGGAGATCAAGCCAAGAACGCGTACGTGAGAGGAGGAGGATATAGCGTGGGAGTCGAGGGGGCCGTGCGCAGTCCCGGGTCGGTGCGGAAGTCGACGTCGGCGCCGTCGAGGCGGAGCACGCCGCGCACGGGCTCGAACACCTCGGGGAGGCAACCACGAACACGCTCGCGCCGCCGTCGGGAGCCGCCATACGCGCGCCAGTGGGCTCCGCGAGGTCGGAGGCGTCGGACGACGCCATCGGGGAACGGCGGAGGCGGCGGGTTCTGCGATGCGGTGGCGGGAACTGGCTGGCGGGGATGGGTTTTTGGCGGGAACTGGCCGCTGGGCTGTGAATTTTCTTTCTATTTTTGATCTTTTTCTATTTAAAACTTAAAAAAAAATAATCTTCTTTGAACTAAAATTTCAAGATCTGATCTCTTTTTATCACGCCGAATTACTTTGTGTGACGCCTGTAACAGCCTAAAAATGTGTACTAAAATTCTTGTAATAATAATATTCGAAGTCCGGAATTGATTCGACAAACTTTGGTTCAAATTCGAATTCAAATTGATTAAGAAAACCAATGAATAAATTCGCAAGAGAAATCAGTTCAAACTCTACGTCATGGGCCGAAACTCCGCAGCCCACTTCCCTTTCTTTCCTCGCTCCAGCCCAGCCCAGCCCGCAGCCCAGCTGCTACGGTTTTCTTCCACCTCCCCTCAACTTTCCACCTCGGACCACCAACTCCCCCGCCGGCGCACGACCTGCCACCTCGGACGCGCGTTGTAGCGCTCCAAAGTTCACATGCCCCCTCTCCCTTTGTCGTCTACAAAACCCCGGGCCGCCGCCGCTCCCTTCCTTTTCCCTAACCCTAACATCCGCCGCCTGTGGTTTCCACCCCCACCATGGATGAGGAGTCGAGCCGGCGACGCTCGTGTTGCTTTTCGTGCATGGCGTGAGTCGCAGAGCACGCCGGTGCTCTTGGCCACGCGAGTGGAGCTCGGGAGTTGAAGCGCGGGGCACGAGAAGGTCGCGGGTGCCGGCTCCCTCGCCGTCGATCGTCATCTCCGGTGAGTCCCCGTCCAGCTCGTGTGGTGTTCCCTCTTCCCCGTCGCGCGCCGCATCTCCCCGCTCTAACCGCAGCTCTGTTGTCGCCTCGAAGTCGGAGAACGAGGGTCCGCGTGGTCACCTACCCCGTCCGGCGCGAGCTCGTCATCCGCCATTGCCGGAATTTCTTCGTTCGTCATCACCAAGGCCTCCCCGTCCACACCTTGGCCGTCAAAAGTTCCCTGGTGAGTTACCGCGTCCGTTCCCCTATTTTTCCCCTTTGATTCGTGACGGATTGTCCCTTCGCATCATCTTCCGCCACCGCGTCGCCATGGACGCCGGTGAGCCGCCGGCTACGGGCAAGCTTGAGCTTCAATTTTTGGTCGTGTAGCTTCGTAGGGATCTCCCCGAGCCTCGTGTGCTTGTTGGTTGGATGAAAGCATGAGCTTTGGCGCTGAATCGTGAGACTCCGTCGAGCCGCCACCACGGAGCTCACCGCCGGCGTCGCTCCGGTCAAACTCACGGGCCAAGGAGGGCACCGTTGGGTTCGCGCGGTCTCAAGCTGCTTTTTGGTGTGCGCGGTAGCGTGTTTTTGTGCGGTGCGGAGCGCTCCCTTCGCATGCCGCCACCGCGGCAGCTCCGACGAGCCCGCTCGTCGTCGTCGGTAGGAGATGGTCCTCGCGACCGTCCCCGGCAGCTACGCGTTGAGTAGGGGAGTCGCCGGTACCTGCGGGTGTGCCCCGCGGTGAGCTCTAGCGTCGGGCCGAGGCAACTCCGGCAGCTCCCGCGGCGGAGCTCGGGCGGCGCCGCCTGTTCCGGTGGCGCCGGCGTGGCGGGTGATGTGGCAGGTTTTCTGCCGACATGGCTTCCACGTGGGCTGAATTTCTACCGGCGTAGCGTTGAGGTGTCGTCCCGCGCGGCGACAACGTGGCAACCACGTGGCGGAAGAATTGCCACGTGGTGCTGACTTGTAGAGGATTTGGTCCGCGTGGCACTGACATGGCATCGACGTGGTGCTGACGTGGTGCCCGCGTGTCGCAGAATATTCCAGGGAATATTCCTTTTCTTTTTCCTGGATTTTCTTGAATTTCCATAATTCCTTTTTCTTTGGAAATTCATATCTTTTTCCTGAAGCGTCGAGAAAAATACGTGGTTAGTTGCGTTGGACTCGTAGCGACGTTCTCTATGCGTTAGTGTAGCTTTTGGTCATGTTCTAGTATCGTAATTTCAGTCGTTATTTCCGTTCTTTTTCCTATTACCTCGTTATGCGTGTCTAACCCCTGTTTCACGATCTACCGTCGGAGGGTGTCGAGGAGTTCCCGCTTGAGCCACGGTTTGAGGAGTTTCCGCCGGAGCAGCCGTACGAGTACCCCGACCCAGCCGGGAGCAGCCCTATCCGGGCAAGCCACAATCCTTGACCACTCTTGCTCCTATTTAGTACTTGCATTAAATTGAACCATGCATGATTAATGGTTACTTGCACTTGTAGTTTACCTATGCCATACTATGCTATCCTTGCCACTGTTTGCCATAGATTGTTCTACTGTTACTCGCATGCTTAGTATTTTGCTTAGATGGTTAATTGAACCCCATGATGAGTATACATGATTTTTGTGTAAAATAAATTGTAGGTGTTTCTAAGGTGTCGTGTTTACGTACTAGATACCTTCTAGGGCTTTTGCGGGGGCGAGTGTAGGTGATTAGGTGCTTGGGAGACTTCGAGGAGTCTCTATTTGGAGGGTACCTGTTGCGGGTACGGTTGTGTAGGAACCTTGGACTATGGGGTTCCTGTTGTGGTGACTCTGTTGTTGAGACTGTTGTTGTTGAGGAGAGGGATGGTGACTCGCCCGGCAGCTTAAGGACCGGTTCTTGTGCTTGCTTGCTGTTTGGTCTACTAGCATACCACGTGACTTGTATGGGCGGGCTGGATCATGATACTTAGCGGAGGAATGGGTGGCCCGCCGTGATGTAGAGATTAGTGGTAGTGGGTGTTGGAGCGTTTGTCTCAACCCACGAGCGGAGGATATCCCACCTAGCCCGTGGTACGCCTTGTCACACCCTTCGAGGCCCTTCTTTTTATATGTTGTGGTTAGAGGATCCCGGACACTGAGGGACGGACGCCACCCATTCGATGCTTTGTGGAGTGATCTTGTGAGTGTTGCTTTGCTTGGTCCACGACGGTGGTCTTTTGTTTGAGTACCTCTTCACGTGGGTACGGTTGCTTACTCTCTGCGAGAGATATATAAATCTATACGTATAGTCTAGCCCAAAGTATGGGCACTACCTCCGAGCGACCCACTTGATTAGCATTTACTACTTCTCCCCTACGATAGGTGTTTTACTTCGGCTTCGAGCTGTGGCTCGGTGGAGGTGTCTTGGGCATAAAACTTGACCCTTGCAGGATTGTGTTGTTTCTGCAAGACTACTTATAAAATTTGACTAATAATAAAATGTGAATCACATAGACTTGAGGATTAATGCTTTAGGTGCTAGCCCTTGCCTTTCCTTGGAATATCCGAGCATGCATACATTGTTGCTAGGTAGTTTGCGGCTTGTTGAGTACTCTATGTACTCACGGCTTTCCACTTTGCTTTTCGGACGCCGTTCTTCGAGGAGCCGACCGCGCCAGCTGAGGGAGCTGACGGAGAGGAGTGACGGTCTCGCCTACACTCGAGTCGCTTGTGGGTATGGACTTCATCGCCGATCTGCATCGAGTTGCTTCCACTTCGCTTCCGCTAGTTTCTTACTTTGATTTCGCGATGGCCTGCGTGCCACGCCCTTATACTCTTGAGATTGAGACTTATGCATAATAATAATGTACTTGGAGATTCTATTATCTTGCCTTGTTATCTCCTTTATTTATGATTTTCCTGTACTAACATGTGTTGGATGTACATGCCACACTCCCGGGAGTGGCATAGAGGTACAAAGGCCTCGGGTTTCACGTTGGTGAAATTCAGGTCCTCACAACGCCTAACAAAATATGATCCGATCTTTACGTGTCAAGCCTATTTTCTTACGTGTCAATCAGATTGGAGTGACCAAAATAAGTAAATTTTGAAAATTTAGTTTATGAAAGATTGTTTTTTAAATTTTAGAGAGAAAAGGTGGAGAATAGAAAAAAATCCTCGGTTGTGAACCAAGGTATGGTGGCATCTAATTTCAAACCGTTGTGGCAACCCAAGTTCATTTGATACAGCAGTGAAAAATTCACTCGCTACGCCGCATTATCCGATTCAGCTGGAGGCTTACCTGAACACCTGAGCATGATTTGAAGTGGAAAAATTGTTTTGTTTCTTTTGTTTTCATTATAATTTTAAGAAAGCGACTAACATCAACTCGTAGCTACCGGTCCCGATTCACGATACCGAGGCAACGATACCCGCGTCGGCCACCACCCCCGCCCAACTAAACGTCCATCACAACCCCTCTATCGTCTTCCAGCATCATCACTGCCTGCCGCTCGAGACCTCTCCTCCAGCGATTGGCGGCTTCCCACTGCCTTTCACTGCCACCTGCTAATGTTGTCATCACCCGACAAACCCCTCCGACGAGGCTCCTCGCCTAGACACTAGCCCACCGTCCTCTTCCACCACCACGGTCGACAATAACCTTGCTATCGTGCCACCCGCCCACAAACCGTCGTCGACCACTAAGCCGACCTCCTCCCCAAAGATCTAGAGTTACGAAAATGAGAGGAACCTCCAAAACCAGATAAAACGGGACCCCACCACCGCCCACTGTCACCACCGACGATTGGCGGTGCCTCACCGTGCTGTCCGCACTCGCCCCGCCTCCGGCCATGTGCCTCACCGCCTCATCGCGCTGCTCTCACTCACCACACCTGCGGCCACGTGCCTCACCGTGCTGCTCGCACTTGCCCCACCTCCGGCCACGTGTCTGTGTGTATGTGGTGGAGCGTTGAAGACGATAACTGTGTTTGTAGTATGAAGTTACAGTTGCCTGATACTTCAGTCAGGTCATCGTGATAGCGATTGGCAGACCAAGCTACCACATGTCAAGTACTCCCTCAATTTCATAATGTAAGCATTTGAAGCATTCAAAAGTTTGTTAATAATATAAGCATTCTTAATGATAAGACAAAATCTGGTGGATGGTGGGTGAGTGGGTAATTGATGATATAGTGTAAAACGAGGGTATATATGACTTTTCCCAGTTTAATTATTTTTACCTCAGCATTTTAGGAAACCTTATATTGTGGAACGGAGGAAGTAGAGCTTATCTAGTTATAAATAGTCTATGTGTTTATTCTGCTTAGGGCAAGTACAAAGGTGTGGTCTTATAGACCGCCTCATGCATGACACGTAATCTCAAGACGGTCTATTAGACCACTTGTACAATGGGTGGTTGTTTTAGTTGTTTTGTAGAAATTGATATTTCCTAAATTTGTGGATGAGAAAAGGAATATTTATGAGTTGCATGGCAACTACAACTTGTATAATGGTGTGTAAGCCGTCTCATACTCCTAAATTCTAGCGCATGAGGTGGTTGCTTCGCGAAACAACCACCTCTTTCTCTCACCTCCTTCTCTCTCTTCCACATCATCAAAAGTCCTATGTGACATTACATGAGACGGGCTATGAGACTGCTGACGTGTAGTATTGTACCTGCCTTTTAGCTTGATGCAAATATCATTTCCGAAAAAAAGAACAAAACAATATGGAAAGGAATCTAAGAAGACAACATGGATATGACGGGGTTGGCCAGCGAAATGACTCGGCGGGGTCATCAAGGCTTTGGCTTTACTCCACGCGCTTGAACATTGCCTGCCCTCACTGCCGTGTGTTGCAAGAATGGATGCACTTTATGCTAAAGCATCGGTTTCCCATGTACAGTAGTAAGCCGTAGTAAGAAGCAAGAAGAGCTGTAAAATCCCATGATGGCATTGAAGTAAAATTAGGGGGGGGGGGGGCTGATTTTAACCCTTTTTTCTGAAGACATGTGGTGTTATGATTTGTTTCTCATATTAATATCATGCTCCTTTCTCTATTGTGCATTGCATCTATCACTTTCATTTTAAGGTCGCACGATGTAATGCAATAATTGTTACTCTTAAATTCCACTGTAAAGTTAAAATAATATAAATTTTACAATGTGCATAAATATTTTTTTCTTCAAACAAAACATTGATCAATAATTTCTCATGCATCGTGTAAGGGTATGTTTGGTTTGGTGTATAAGGATGGATGGGAGGGAGCGGCCTCTTTTTTGGTGGTGTTTGGACGAGGGTCAGCAAGGGCGAGTCGGCCACCAAACCTAATTCGGCTAAATTTGGTGGCCACGCGATCCCCTCAAAACGAGCGGATCACGCTGCCCCGTCCGCCCTCACGCGCCACGTGAGCTGCACGCCAGTTTTGGCTCACCTCTTTGTATTTCGCTCACCGCAGTAGAGCCTCAGCCAACCGACGATCACTTTGAATCCCCAGCCATGGTTCATGCTTTGTGCTCCGTTCCGGTACAAGATACTGAGAATAGATGACGAGGGCTATCCATTTTACTACTTCGCAACGTGGATTGACAACCGGCGATAAGAATGGAGCAACGGCGGCGGCGCTATTCTGAGACGAGAGAGAAACAGACAAGTCTCGATCGAGGAAGAAGAACGAGTATATGTTCATTTCATTGTAGGGGCTGCTAAGGCACAGTGCGGCCTATAGTGGGCTGAACGGCCAACAAGAGAGAGAATTAATTTTCTTTTCTTTTTCTATTATACTATAAAGGTGTTCAATTATATGTTTTATATATGCGCTGGTGGATTGTTTTTTTTGCTAGCAAGTACGTTTGTAAGGCCAATATCTTTTTTAGGTTAACAAGGATGGTAAACTCATTCATATAGATGTGATCATAACTCAAGTCCATCCATGTTTATCCATCCAACTAAAGACTAGGGCGACCTCATCCACCATTCATCCATCGTAATAAAAATAAAAAATAATGGCTTGTCCTATCCATTCAATCAAACAAGTACTAGGACCGCGCCCATCCATCTTGACTCCAAACCAAACGCAGCTTGTAGGGGGTAGGCATAGTGCATTGAGAGAATCAAAGATGTGACCTTACTGATGTATAGTGCAAGTATGTATTTTTATATCTTAAAATTCCGTTCTCTAGAGAACTAGGGAACCTAACCTAGGTATGATGTGTAGTGCAAGTATGCATTTTTATATCTTAAGTTTTGAAAGTTTCGATTCGCTTCCCTAGGTATGATGGAGAGGTCAATACGCTCTAGCCCTGTTCGTTTCCTGTTCTCTAAAATTTAGCACTGTCACATCAAAAAGAATCTTACTATTTAGTAGTATTTTTATTAATTTAATAACAAAACCTATGTCACGACCCCCTCTAATTTACAAGACGAATCTAATGATCCTAATTAATCTATATTTTGCTACAGTGATGCTACAGTAAACATCTTCTAATAACACCATACTTATCCTCGTTGGATTCGTCTCGTGAATTAGATAGGGGGTCTGCAATTAGTTTTGAGATTAGACTTTATTTAGTACTCCAAAATGATAAAATTCTCTTTGATTTGACCCCTCTAAAAATTATATACCTGGAAACGAACAGGGCCCTGATCTTCAACCTTGGTCAAACAATCATCTACAGAGGCAAGTTTTAGATAATGTGGACTCACTGAAAAAACAGAATCTATGTCTGCTGGAAACAATAAAAAAAGTCATTAGAAAACAACTCAATTTTTATTAAAACTAAGTTCATGAAATATGAATCAAATGTGATATAGTCCAAATGTAATAAAGAAGTGATGCTGTTATTTAGAGGTACCATAATTCAATGTAAGGATGGTTACACTACATTTTCGTAATACGAGTTAATACGCTGCTTAATTGATCTCTAAAAGATTACATAAAAATATTTATCTTTCCATGCTAAAGGCCCGTTCGTTTCGTGCCCTCTAAAATTTAGCACTTGTCACATCAAAGAGAATCTTATTATTTATAAATATTTTGATCAATTTAATGACAAAACCCTATTGACAGATTGATGCTAATTTTCGAGATGAATCTAACGAGCTCAATTAATTTATGTTTTGCTAAAGTGATGCTACAGTAACTATTTTCTAATCACGACTTAATTAACATCATTAGATTTGTGTCGTGAATTAGTCTAGAGACCTGTAATTAAACTTTATTTAGTACTCTAAATAGTAAGATTCTTTTTGATGTGACAGCTATAAAATTTAGAAAAAAACGAACCCATCCTAAAAAATGGATTTTTGGTCTGCCTGTTTTGTTGACAAGACAGAGCAGTGCATGGAATCTTGACCAAAGCCGCCACACGCGTCAAAAGCGAGTAATGACCAACCACCAATTCACTGTATTTGGACGCTGCAGTGTGGAGTGGTGAATATATTTTTACTTGCCGGTAAAACTTTGCTCTGCATCTCGTCTTCCTCCCCCTTCCGTCTGTGCTTGCTCCGGCAATCGCAGCTCCGTCGGCCGGCAACAGCACTCCGCAGGTGCACGAAGGAGGAACCAAGGCCAGCTACGGCCGTGAGGGTGAGTGCTTTTGGATCTACGCCATCACATTTATCACATTTATGCAACCGAAATCTTGTCCTGTTCTAAGTTCTTACCGTTCCTCTTTTTTTTGTCTGCGGTGTCCTGTGACGCCGCCAACCCGTTCGACGGAATGCCTCACCCGAGCAGCACCAACAAACCTGCGATGCCGGGCGGCGTGGATCGGATCAGCGCGCTGCCGGACGGCGTGCTCGAGCACATTCTTGGCTTCCTGCCGGCGGACGAGGCGGTGCAGACCAGCGTGCTCGCCCGGCGATGGCGCCACCTGTGGCGGTCCATGCGACGCCTTCAGGTCACCAACAAAGGCAGGTGGCAGCGGAACACCAGTGGTTTCTACCACTTCGTCAACAGCCTGCTGCTTCTCCGGGACACTGGTGTAGTTCTCGATGAGGTCGTGTTCACACACCATCCAATCCGTCTCGATAAGCTCGTGTTCACACATCTTCCATTCCCGACCACGGCAACTGGTGATGAACGCATCAACATTTGGATCCAGCAGGTTTTGTCCTGCCAGGCAAAGGTGCTCGTTATCCGTTTCTCTGTTGATTTGTTCCTCATGTGGGGCGGACCTCCTCTCCTCTCCCACCATTTGAGGAAGTTGGAGCTTCATTGTCTTCATTTGCTCCGCCGTGTTCTTGATTTCTCAAGCTGCTCAGAGTTGGAAACTCTAGTGATAATGGGTTGCAACATTTTGTGTGATAAGATTACGGCTCACTCCATAAAGTATTTGTTCATCAAGTGTACCGCATTTCCGTATCACAAACGCACTTGTATTTCTATCCCTAGTCTTGTTTTGTTGCAAATTGATTATTTTGAAGGTAAAGCGCCTCTGCTTGAAAGCATGCCATCGCTACAAGGTGCATTTATTAAATGTGCCCCCATTGGGAATGCGGATTACTGTGATAAAGGGGCTTCTGGTCAATGTTGTGGCGTCTGTGTGGAATGTTGTGGTCACAATGATAACAGCAGTGGCTGCGTGCTTCTTCAGAGCTTTTCAAGTGCTACAAATATGGGATTAATTGCTGATGGTAGAAGGGTACACATATTTCACCCTTCAATTCGTGATGTGCAATTTTGTTGTTTAAACACTTGGTCTGTTTCTTGCTATTGCCTATTCAGTAGTTACTAATAAATAATTGTCAAATGTTTATGTGAGTACGTATGAGTTAGTTTTCCCATTAGCATAGCTATTATTATGTTTTCATTTAATAGATATCTATACAAATACAATTTGTTTGGCGTACTTCTAAGTACGAATCTCTAATTTCCAAAGGTAATTAACTTTTTGTTGCAGCCATATACGTTTAAAGTATACCTGTATAAATTTAATACTTTTCCACTGTCCTCAGATCATTTTCAGAAGGGATTTGAGATGGTGCCCTACATTCAGTAATTTGAAGACTTTGTTACTTAATGAGTGGTGTGTGGCTAACGACCCCAGTGCACTATTTTGCATTCTCAAGGATTGTCCTGTTCTTGAGAAGCTTATTCTTCAGCTAGCTAAGGTATGTTTTTTCCTGTAAACCTACGCTTGCTAAAACTACTATGTTTTTTTATCTATGAATAATCTATTTTGCTTAAATTTTCAGCTTAGAACAGAAATGAATGCAATATTTGATGTGGATAAGAAATCAGTTACTTTATCAAAACACCTTGCAATTGTTGAAGTACGATGTGAAATGGTTGATGAGAGGGTTTGCCAGATTCTCAAACTCATGAAAGCATTGGGAATGAAATTTACACTCAAAAGAACAAAGATGTAAGCTAACTACTGACATTCGATTATTCTACATTGTTGTTGTTTTTCATTTTCACTTCATATGTCTGAGTGGAAGCATCAGATTATGCAACAAAGTAGGAGTCCTTAGCTCGACAGACAGGAATGTTTGAAAATATTAACTGGTACCTCATCGGATGAGAGAATTAAGCCCTTAAGCCAGTTAAAATAAAGTATTTTGTGTAATTTGTTCCACTATTTTCTCTGTGTCATCACCTAAGAACAGTGAGCAGTATGTTTGACTTGTTGAGATTTGTTTTGTGTAATTTGGATCGTTCCACTTTAATATTAAACTCCAATAATTCTCATTGGATTGAAAAAAGCTTTATCCTACTGCTGACAGAACAACTAGTTATGTAAATGCTAACCTTATGCACTTGAGTAGACAGTAAATGCCAAGGTATGTTAGCATTGTCTTCAAATTGATTGGTTGTTGTATCACAGCAATTACTTTGCCGCTACTTGAAGTAGTTATGATTACTCGTCGCAATGCAAAGCGGCTCATAATTTTGTGAATCGTCCCTCAGTCCGCAAATCTAACTCCTTGGGTAATAATCTATGCCCCACAATGTCAGTACTTTCAGTTGCGCTTCTGTATTCCTGATATAAACGTCTTGCAGATTGCCCTAAAACAATAACTGGCCGATGTATACTATGGTATTCATTGACTAAAGCTATTGCAACTTATCCTAAAATATTAACAAACTACAATATAGATTTATGTTTGTATAGTTTCCTTGATGTGGAACTTGGGAGTTTTATTTAACTTGTTGATTTTCAGCTGAACTTGTGCTCCTTGTCTTTTTACAGAAAAAATTATGTTGATGATGTAATGACAACCTTTGGGCTAATTTGATGGATCTATCTCTTGATGACTCTGAAACAATGAAGTCTGGTTGATGTTTTGAGTGAAATGTTAATCTACTGTTGTTTCTGATGTAAAAAGTTATGTTTGAATTCTCATCTATGGCTCCTGTCACCTAGTTGCACTTAAACTATTAGTACTGTTCTGAAGCAAAATCTCAGTCATGTAGTGTTTTAATTTTAAACCTATTGGACATCATATTTCTATACCAGAATTGAGTTGGAACACCACCAGTTAGTGCAATGGATGCTAAGAAAACCATTCTCTATAATGGAACTCTTTATTAAATCCATTCATATTGTTGGATCTTTTTTATTATTATAATAATTTCTAGAGTTTCATTTGGAACATGTGCACAGATCACCAGGAGCAACAGGTATTTCTTGCTGGGACTATCTTTTAGAATATGAGTTTGAACCTTTATATATTGGAATGGAGGAAATCATTCTTTTTCCTGTGAAATGGGGAGGCACATTCCTCCATTGTTTTTTTTCTTGAAAACTTTCCTGAGCAACATGTTCTTCAATTTTTTCCAAGGCTTGCAAATTTTCAGTTAATGACAGTTTGAAAGTTTCAGCCAGACTACTATCGGTAGCCTCAGTCCAATCAATTAGCCTAGCTATTCGGTAAAGGAAGAGTTATCATAGAATCACGTCACGCTCAATGTCATTAGATTGAAATTAGACGGTTTTAAACAAGGATTTTTATGTATTTTGTTAGGAAAATAGGAGATGAACCCATTGAGGAGCTAAATGGTCTACCCTCTATTCCTCTGCCTTTTCAGTTGTGCCGCTCACCATAGGGTAGAAGTGGTGTTGTTGCTCTCCATGAGAACTCCTAGTAGTACAAGCTACAACAGTCTTCAATGAGTCTAGGAACTTAGTGTAGGAACTATCTTCCAAGGGAAATTCCAGCAAGAAGAATCAGCCTTGTGTCATGAAAGTGGCACTCAAATTGGCATCACTGTATAAAGCATAATCTTTCAAGGAAAATTCCAGCAAGAAGCAGTCGTGTGTCATGATAGTGGCAGTAAATTGGCAGAAAAGAAATCAGAGAAATGTTGGTTTATCACCATTCAACAAAAAAGACAGCCATGACTAAAAGTTATTTATGCACAGGACAGTCAAAATTATAAACTATAATGATGATGTGGCAGAAACTGCATCTACTTACATATAATTTAAGAAGCAAACTTACATGGTTTCATTTAATTGAACGATCCATTATACATTTTTATTCCATAAGCATGTAATTTTTACAACATGCAGGGTAACAAGACAACGAATGCAGAGAAGAATAAATCAGCATAGCTTATGTTTTTCATTTGCTTGACAGTCGACTCCCTAATTACATCTACAATAAAATGAATTTAATGCCAAATATTTTTTTCACGGTAATACATGCACAGTGAATAGTCACTGACCATTACTTGCCATATGGCATTGACCGTGTGATTCTCTTTACCACCTGCAACAAACATTATTAAATCCTTTGAAGTGCTAGAAATGAGACATTACTGGCAATCTAAATATCCCCTATGTTGCTTTAGTGGTTGATTTTATACCTCTATTCAGAAATGTAAGCATTTGTTGATTTTTAGATATCACGTTTGACCATTCGTCTTATTCAAAAAAATTTAACAATATTACTTATTTTGTAATAATTTGTTTTATTATTAGATATATTTTAAGTTTCATGTACTTATTTTTTATATTATCATAATTTTTTTAATAGATGAATGGTCAAACATGATGTCTCGAACATCAACAAATGCACACATTTTTGGACGGATGGAGTGTGATAATATGTCAACTACATAGACATTTTCTAATAATAATATCTATTTGATCCACAGATTTGTGAGACTAATACCAATACCATTGTTCTAACTATTATATTGTACTATCTTACATTGCACATTAATTAATATTGTACTATTATTTAAATTATTAGTTTATTATTTTTGAAATGACAGTAATGAATAAATTAGAAATTTACACAGACTTATGGACTATTTTTTTCATAACATTGCGTGGATATTTTAGTCTAATTTTTGTAATGATGGTGGTGACTGATTTTTAAAACATGTATTGGGTATTTTACTCTAACCTTTTTGTAATAGTGGTGGTGAGTAATTCTATTTTTATCTTTCTCCGCTTAATATTGAAATTTCCAGCTTCTTGAAAACAAACTTGGAGGCATCTTTCTAGACTTAATAAAATTATCTTTTAGTCAAAGAATTAAGTTAATGGATATTTCAGTTTTCTCAATCGTAGTCCTTGTCTGGGCCACAACCAAGGCAACCGATAGATAAATCATATCACATCTCCAAAGAATCAAATCATTGAGAGAAAACCAGATTTGTTCGCCCTTTACCTTCATAAAAATGTGCACGTGATACGCGCCTCATGCACGGAGCTGTCCTCATTGATGCTATCAATCTTTTGTAGCTGACTAGGACTTGTCCTCATCAGGCGGCAGAGGACCACTGCATGAAAACATGTTATATCTGAAAGACAATGGGGAGCCTAACCATCATCAAAACTGAGACAATAATTGAACTTTACATTCAATTTAATATTGTGTAGTATTGTGATCCAAAGCTACAATTTTTATATCTCCACCCACTTACCAGTCACGCATTTTCATTAATAAACCATGCTCGTCGTCTTACATACACAGACAATAATTGATGTCTGTGGTTTCATATGCCCTTACAAGCTGCGACAAAAAGGCCGCATCAGTGAGACATGCAAAGGTTCGCTTGCGGAGCCGTGCTCGGCGAGGCAACCTAAGATGGCGGAAGCCCATCCAAGCGTGCGTTCACTGTCGACGGCGGGCACTGTGCCGCCGGAGTTCGTGCGCCTGGAGCACGATCAGCCAGGCCCTGCCATTTTCCAGGACTCTGGACGGCATGCCCCAGTGATCGACATGACAAATCCAGACTGCGGCGCCCGCATGGCTGACGCGGCCATGGAGTGGGGATGCTTCCAGATGGTTAATCATGGTGTTCCAGCAGAGTTGGCGGCGTTGGGCGTGCCTTCTTCGAGTTAACGCCCGAAGAAAAGGGCCGGTACGCGGCTTCCGGCAGCGTCGAAGGCTACAAAGTCGGCACCAACGCTCGTCGGGACCTGGCGGGCAAGAAGCTCTGGGGGATTTCTTGTACCATTTTGTGGCGCCGCCCGCCATGGTCAACCACCACATTTGGCCCAAGATCGAACCCCCAAGGCTTCAGGTACGGTACATCTTATTGTGCTTAATTATGATTGCTTACAAGAACCTACTTGTGTCACCGATGCCAGCCGGCGTTCGCAGGGAAGCTAGCGAACAGTACTGCCAGGGCGGCTGACGCGAGAGATGTTCGAGCACCTTTCCGTGGGGCTCGGCCTGGAGAAGGGCGCCATGAGGGAGGCGTTCGGGGGCGACAATGAGCTGTTGCTGCTGCAGAAGATCAACACCTACCCGCCATGCCCGCAACCGGACCTCGTCGTCGGCATCGGACCGCACACGGACATCGGCACGCTAACCATCCTGCTTCCCGACGAGGTACCGGGGCTCCAGATCTTCAAGGACGGCCGATGGCACCATGTCAAGTACATACCTGGGGCACTCGTCGTCCTCATCGCCGATCAGATCGAGGCAAGCAACCAATTCATCACTCACCTCTGTTAGATTAAATTTATCTTAGTTACATAATACTAGCGCGGTGGCGGATCTCATCGCCACCAGGCATGCATGGTTTAAAATCTACAGCTAAGCCATTTAGCGGCATCACACTGGTCGGTGGTCTCCCGTAATGTTCAAGGTGACACCGTTACCTTCATTGCTTCACCGTGGTCTTGGCTCTCTTTTGGTTTCTATTGCCATGGTTCGGCGAGTTTTGTCATCGGGCTCTTGCTTCGTTCCTATCCAGTCCGCTTGGTTGATTCTGCCATATTGATTAGTGTATTCCTTCCTCTAGTGGGGCTTCCTTCCCCCGTTGGGCATCGAAGGGCACTGGTCCGATTGTCATCCGGAATAGCTGGCCCCTACTGATTAGTCGCATTGGCTCTGTCAACCACAATTGTTTTTTATTGTTGTGGGTTGGACCGGTTCACGCCTGATAAGTAAGGTTTTAAATTTCCCGCTATAGCTGCCGCTATCGCCCGCTATTCGTGTTCATGTACAATATAGCCGCTATCTCCCGCTATAGCTCCGCTAATAGCTGATTTAGAGACATGCCGCTAAACCTCGTAGCCCGCTATTTAAAACATTGCTGATAAGTGCTGGCATGTTGTGTTGCTTCTATTGCCTGAAGCCGGGTTAGCGAGGCTCTGAGGAGGCTCTCGTACGCTCTTGATGTTCATTCCTCCTTTGAGGTTTCCTCCACTCGAAGGGCGTTGGAGGGGCATTAACGATAGTGGCGGCCAGACGGCTAGGGTGTCTCCTCATACCCTGGTTAGATGAAGGTTGGAGCGGTGGCCCAACTTGCTCCGGTACAAGTCATCAAGCAGATTTTGAGTGATGGTACAAACCGATGACCATTCACTTTCTCTCGATTGAGATGCTACCACCTGGTGTGCGATGGATCTCTTGCACATCGATAGTTAGAATTTATAGGACTTTGTGTTTTATCTTTATTGCTGATGTATTTCTATTTTCAACTCTTCAATTGTCTCTTGACAATGAAATTTTGTAAACACCCTTATTTCATTCCATTGAAATGAGCAAATTCAGTTGGGTAATCCCCCTATAGTTTCCCTCAAAAATAATACTAGCGCGGTTATTTTTTGGCAACAGATTCTGAGCAATGGGAGGTACAAGGCTGGGATGCATCGCGCGTTGGTCAACATGGAGAAGACCCGGATGTCATGGCCGGTGTTTGTGCAGCCGCCAGGGAAGTCGTCATCGGGCCGCACCAACAGCTGCTGACCACCAACGACAGCCAAGTCAAGTACAAGGCCAAAAAGTACAAGGACTACCGATACTGCAAGCTGAACCAACTTCCACAATAAGGTGGCCAGTCACCATCGGCATGCGTTCCGCGCGTGATGGGGAGGGACCCTGCCTACTTCTTATTTTATCAGTCCTACATGTATGGCAGTGTGGGTGTTATCTCTGAATCTGCAACAACTTCAATCGATGGTGTATACTGTTGGTAGAATAATATAGTGTGGGCTTCATGGCTTGTGCTGTCCCATTAGTAAATCGGCTCAGCACGACAGCTGAGGTCTGCCTCCTCCATGAAGCCCTCGCCGGCGCCGCTGGCAACGGCGTTGATGTCGTTGCGAAGAAGTTTCTTCTGAACTTGAGGGTGTTTGACGAGGTTTGCCATTGTCCACTCCAGCGCAGCACCCGTGGAGTAGCTGGCATTGCCAAGAACTCCGATATGAGACTGACTAGCTGGCCTCTCTCCTGCTGGAGCCCACATCTCGGCGATAATTTGATAGACCGGAAAATGTAGGCTCTCTCCTGCTGGAGTACCAGACTTGAGAGAATGTATCAGTCCCGGAAGCACGCGGCCTCGGGTCTCCTCAAACAGGCCGTGGAGCACACCGGTGACCATGTTGCGCCGGGCAGCATGCCAGTAAGGCGCGGAGAAGATGTTGCAGTGGCGGTTGCGCGAGAGGATGGTGCTCGGCGTGGCGTTGGCCGGGTGCTGGAGGAAGTTGAGCAGGTCCATTGTCCTTTTTCTTCGGTGGTGGTATGAACACTTTGATGTGGTGAAGTACTTTGTTAGCGATTAAAAATCAATAGGTTCCCGTGTCTTATATAGGTACTTCACAGTTCATCGCCACGAAACATAAAGCATCTTAGACAAACGGATTTCACTATCAGTTAGGTGACGACGTCTTGTTTTATTGGTCTCATTTCGCTGTCCTTTCTGATTAATTTTCACAGTATGTGTGATCTGATTTGCAAAGTATATTTGTATTTGCATTGCATAGCTTTGAGCAATTTGTACTTCGCTCAAATTAGAAAAAAACAAATATGCAGTTTGTTTGTGGTGTATAGTCAAGATTCCTTGGTATCTCTGTATAAATTGTCAAGAGGCTTCATTATTACAAGAGACTGTTTTCAACAACCTTCTATTATTCTATGATAGCATCATGTCGAGTGATAACCTTCTATTATTCTATGATAGCATTCGAGGGTGGTGTGAGTGGCGTATCATGGCGCCTATCGCGTCCTTCATTCATATAATAATTTCTCTATTGGATAAAGTCTATTTTCCTCCCCTAAAATATGACAAGTGTCCATATAACCTCTCAAAGTAATTTTTAGTTTACTTAACCCCCACCATTTGTAAAACCAGCTCACTATTCACCTTTTAGTGGTTACCAAACCTATTTTGGATGATTAAACCTGCACTACTACAATTCGGCTATGTAGTGGCGGAAGCCATTTTTACCA
Source organism: Chloris gayana (assembly GCA_031894775.1). NCBI lineage: Eukaryota > Viridiplantae > Streptophyta > Magnoliopsida > Poales > Poaceae > Chloris > Chloris gayana. The sequence goes on along the minus strand of JAUNZO010000946.1, from coordinate 66,850 downwards.
CAGTAGCAGGCATTTCAATAGAATGCCGCTAGGTGTCGGTACAATACACGGACCCCAGCTACGCGTAGACAAATAGTGGTGGAAACCATGGGCCTGCAACTACGGTGGTCCAGTTTGTTACTGAATTTTAAAGCCCGAGTCGTAGTTTACGTCAGGCCCACAGCTAAAGGCCATTTAGCTGCGAGCCCGACAAAATACCCGGCAACTACGGACCGCCATCTTCTATAAATAGTTGGCGGTGTGGCGGCAGTGCCACTCACCCCGCGCGCCGCACCACCATCTAGGGTTAGGGTTAGGGTCTCCTCCTCTTTCCTTCGCCGTCTCCTCCGCCTCCAACCACCTCTCCTCCTCTCCTCCTCCTCTTCATCCTCGGATGCTCGAGCAAGGTTCATGGTCGTTGGGGCCGCGCACGGAACGTGTGGCGGTCCCGATGCCGGTGGGCGGTGCTCTTGGCGAACAATGGACCGCCGCGCCACCCCACTCCTCCTACCCCACCCCCCCCCCCACCCCACCAGCATCCGCCACCACGGCGCTGCCCGCCTCCTGGATCTAGCGAGCCTTGCTGCTAGATCGACCCTAGGAGTGGCGGTGGTGGCGACCCGGGCGACGGCGCGTCGACGGCTCGGCACGGGAGGCCTTCCTCACGCGGGCACCCCCTCCTCCACCACCGGCTCCAGCGATGGAGTCCGTCGCGTGATGCGGTGCGGCGGGCCGGGCGGACGAGCGGATCGACAGATGGACAGCAGACATGCGCATCTAGGGTGGGTCCCAACACTAGCTAGGACCCGCCCTTATTCTGTAGTAGTGAAAAGGCGTCAGTGGCGGTCTTCTGATGCCTTTTTTAACTTAAGTAGTAACTAGGACAGTAGCGGACACATGACCGCAACCAAGGATGTAAGTAAGTAGTGACAAAGGCCAAGTGACGCTTTTGTTCTCCGTCACTGAGATCCCTTTTGGCTCGCTGCTACGGAGTGTAATTATAGTAGTGCTGCCACAAATGCTTGTTGATACCGGCGTGGCTTCCTCTTCCCTACGGCAATCACTTGCAAGATAAAAACGTATATAAAAATATATATAGTGCCAATGTCAACCTCCAATGACTATGAAATACAATTTTGTTTATTTTAGATATAGTGGAGACACAAAAATTCAGGAAATCACTTGCGAGATAGAAACGTATAGAAAACCCTCGTCTTTAACCTCTTTTTTCTCTTCGAGATCTGGATTATATCGTCGATGTCTTTTGTCACATAAGAGGAGAACTGCACAAAAAACAATGGCTTCTGGCAGTGGAAAGCGTGGTGCTAGAGTGGTGGCAACAGACGGTGGAACCGTTGGATCCATTAATTTACAACATGAGAAAATAACTGACTTGACAATTTATTTCCAGGCCTTGACCCCCAGTGCTACTTATTTTTTATAGAGTTAATTGAACCACCATTTAATGTATCTTTCAAAAAATCATGTCATGTATAATATGAATGAAATGCGCTGAAAAATGTTTACGTGGTCAGTTTTCAACAATCATGGCACTTAAGTAACGTTACCTGTAAATGTTTATTTTACCATCGTAATTTGCTTTGTTCTTCAACAGTCATGACATATTAGCCATAACTTTATACACAACGCAAAAACAGTCTATATCAGTTTGAAGGTACACCTCCATTCATTATTAGATAATACTTCAATTTCTCCAATCATAGCCCCTCTTGTCCCACTCCGCCACTCGCAGCCAATGCAAATAAAGTCTCTGCTAGATGTAGACAGATCAGATCATGTGTCTCCAAACAATTATCTCTACTGCCAAGCATTTGTCTCTATAAACAAATATGCGCGTGATACTTGCCTCAATGGGGATGTCCACATCGATCTTTTATAGCTAGCAACTATTGATACATCAATGGGGATGTCCCTCTAATTTGTAATAACGTGCTATTTTCTTGTTTTACACTGGATCCGTTTCTGTGGGTACACTTGATAGCAGATATTATGATCTTTTCATGCAACAGATATTTGTTTGACATATTTCTAAAGATGAACCTTCACTTTCTAACGCAACTCACTTTTTGTTGCATCATGTACCTTTGAAGTATATCCTTATAAATTTTAATCCTTTGCACTGTGCTCAGATTATTTTCAGAAAGGATTTAAGATGGTGCCCTACATTCAGTAAACTGAAGACTGTTGCTGACTGAGTGATGTGTGGCTAATGATGCCGGTGCACTTTTATGCATTCTCAGGCACTCTCCTGTTCTTGAGGAGCTAATTCTTCAGCTAGCTAAGGTATATTTCTTTCATATAAATCGTCCACCGGCTAAATTACACTATCTTTGTCCATCATCGATTTCTATTTGTGAAATATTTACACTTGATATAGGATCCTATATATGCAATCAATTGAAAGGGATGCAAATTTTTATGCGGAGGATAAATCAGTTGTCATATCAAAAGGGCTTAAGATTATTGAAGTACGATGTGAAATGGTTGGTGAGAGGGTTTGCCAGATTCTCAAACTACTGAAAGTGTGGGGCATGAAATTTACTCTTAAAAGGACTAAGATGTAAGCTGACCACTGACACTTGATTATCCTATACTTCTGTAAATTTGTGTTTTCACTTCATATGTCTGAACAGAAGCATAGAAGTATATATGCAACAAATTAAATCTCCATAACAAGCGTGGCAACAATAGTCTTGAATTATTAGTACCTCATTAGATGACAAAATGATAATTTAAGCCGTTCAGTTTCTAAAGATCAAAATATTCTGTTATAAATTGTGCCACTACTTTCTATAGGGTATCATCTGAAAGCAGTGGATATCAAGTTTCACTTGTTGAGATTTGTTATTGGTGAAATCTGGATCGTTTTGCTTTGAACATTAATTTTTCATCATCATTAGATGAGAAAGGACTTTATCCTGCTGCTGTCTGGACATGCTAACCCATGCATTTGAGTAGCCAGTTCAAATTGTTTGATGTTATTTCAGTACTATGCTTGTCTCAAATAACAAACAAGATGTTTGGATAAAGTGCATGCTACCCATTACCGGAACATATATACTATATTGTATACTACTTGAAATAGTTATGGTTACTCGTGGGGATGATGCAATTATACAAAGCAGCTCATAGTTGTTTGAATCACGCCTCAGTTGACTAATTTAATTATCCTTGGGGGAGCTGTGTCACAGGATGTTGGTGCTACAAGATGCCCTTTTGTATTACTGGAAATAGAAGTCTTGCATCTTACCCTAAAACCAATAACTATCAAATGCATACTCTTGTGTTCCTTGAATAAAACTCTTAAAATATGCTCTTAAATGACAATAATAATTACAATTAGCAGTATGTTTTGTCACAAAAAAAAGTCCAAAATGGTAGGAAACTTGCGACTTCTATTTCTTTAGTTGATTTCCAGCTGAACTAGTGCTACAGAAAGCGGTTTGAAGATGAAGTGCAAAACTTTGGGCTCATTTGATGGCAAAAGTTTAGGCTAAAGTCTGTTTGATATGTGAAATGTGAATCTTCTGCTGGCTTGAGTACTTGAAACAACTACTTGCTCATGTAATTTGATATAGACCAGCTAATCCGAGCTTGCTTAATCTTATGAAGTTATGTTTAGCTGCACTTACCTTCATTATGTTTCGTCGCCTTCGAAACTATCAGTACTGTTCTCAAATACTATCTTAGGCATGTGTGTTTTCTATTTTAGACCTATTTGACAGGCTGCAACTCCTGGTGACTGTTTCTGCATATCAAGTTTGATTGGTGGGTTCTGTCTTTTTGTTATTAGGAACCAAATGTACCCAACATTGCTGGCAATTGGCAGTCTGTATAACTTCTTTAGGAAGTTAGATGGATTTTGGTTTATCGTATCAAATATTTTTCTGATGCACTTTTGGTTATGTATATCGTCAGTAATTTGATGCCAATGGACCCTGCACGACCATTGCTTCTTTCATATATATAATTCCCAAATGATGATATTTTGGTTTTTTTAATGTTTTGCGGGGAAAATAACCGGAATTTCCAGGAACTATCATTTTTGTTTTTTTCTTTCTTAGAGCGATAGAACAGTCAGTTTATCTACGTTTAGTTTGTTAATCTAAACCATAAGACAGAGCCTAATTTGGTAATTACCGCTTGCTCACTCCTTCCTAACCCTTTTCGTAACTACTGTGCTCATTGACAGTGGATGCTGACACGAACCAACGTCAGTCACGCGCGTCAAAAGGTTGGCTGATTTGGTGGGCTCGAGCGGCAATACAATTTTGGCCATTCTTTCAGGAAAAAAATGCAATTTTCGCCCCGCTACTAGTTTACTCCTTTTCCCCTGTTCCACGGTTGCTTCCTCCGCACTGCACAGTTGACCGTCTCTAGCATTATTTGGGTGGCACACGCGCTGTGATGTCCGATATTACAACATATAAACATAAGCGAAATATACCAGAGATTGATGAAATACAAGAGAGTTACATCCATCATCATCCATGATACATCAGAGTCTCGTAAACTGTGGGTACATCAAGTTCAGAAGAAATAAATTTAGCGGAAGCAACAATAACGTAAAATACAATCGCTCTCTCGGCGATACACACGGACATCCGGCAGAGAGGTGTGCTGCCCAAATACATCATGCCGACATCCACCTCCTATCTACTCTTCGGGGTTGCACCACTCCCAAGTGTAGACTCATCCATCGGTGGATTGGTCCGCCCACAGCTCTCCTCCAGCGTCAGCGTGCTCGGCCGGGTCCTCCGAAAACCACGTAGAGCAAAGCCCTGAGCAACTAAAGCTCGGTAAGACCGACCCGTCAAGATGACCATCTACAGCCGACTCCTAGAGATGCAAAGGCCAAGGGACAGGATGCTAAGCACTATGACAGCCTACAAATGCGTCCTTACTTTCATCTTTTAACGGTGCATTAGTTGTAAGAATGATCAAATTTAGTTTGCACTAATCTATTTTAGTACATGATTCACAATCAAGTAATTAACAAGTAATGCAGCATAGTATCATCATTATCATTATCAACATGTTTCCCTTCTTACTACGTTCCGGCATGGAGACAAGCGGTACTCATTATCGTGAGGGGCAGTGACTCGAATCGATTTACATCCTGCAGGAGAAACCTGATTGCACGTCACATACACGCTTCCCGGAAGCCGCATGAGACAACCTTTCGCTCCGGTGCTGTAACACTAGTTGGGCCTATCACCCCCGAATAGGGTTCCTCACACGATGCTGTCCCGAACGTCATCCGTGAGTAGAGTGCTCCCTACTGTCCTTCCAAATTCCGTCTAGTAACCAAGGAGGTAGAGTATCTCCCTAGCGTCACAACCTCCATCGCTACGTCGATTTATTGGGCCCAATAACACCAGTATGCAAACAGTATGTTCAAACTTAATCCACATAGGCCGGACACGACGCGGTCCTTGTGTGCATAGATGGGGTTACCACCTTGAAGACTAGACAATCCTTCTCTTTTCACCTAGGTGGCCCGTCCGGCCTCCGATTTCCTTTCCATCCTTTCCATCTTGTCATCGTATCCAGTGTAGTAGTAATCCTATACTACGAGTGGTCTCCGTACCACTCGACGGATACGCAACCCTAATTAGCAAGCATCTAGCGAAGGCTCTCTAATCAAGGTAATAAAAGAATCCTACTGCATACTAGGGTTTCATTCAACTCCTATACACCTAATACACAATCAAACCTGCAATCATAGTGATAGAAATAAAAGCCTAGAATAATAAGTTGTGCACCCGGGGCTTGTCTTAAACTTGACCCTCGACGGCGGGATCACAAGTAGCAGCGGGGACGGTCTCCTCCTCGGCAGTCACCACATTCACCTCCGAACCTACATGAATGCATAAATGATGTGTTGTTTAGAGAGACATGTATAACCGGTCTTCTATTGAATAAGTTTGCACTTCCTTCATTTTATAGAATATGTGCGTACTTCATCTAAATGACGGTACTACGAGTCAAAAGGGCATACTACTAGGGTTGGGAGGAATCGCTGTTCATCGGTGATCAATTAGCAATTTTTATCATTAATTCCCATGAAGCATTTAAATTAACATTTCATGTGCCTAAATAAAGCATGGGTCCTCGCAAGGCTAGGTCAAGTGATCATCAAGATGGCTTAGGTGATTGTATTCATATCTCGATTAATTATCGAACTACGATCTAAATTTAGTGGCTGCCCGGGGTTTGATTAAGGATTGATCTAGGCTTTGCAAAAATATGATTAATTAATTAATTCAGCTCTAAATCATGCACGATTGACCCTGTCATTAAGTTGTACCCGTCGCAACGAGTCCAACAAACTTTGATTTGCCTAAATTGGAGCTCTAAACGAATAGATATGAATTTTTGAAGTTTATACTATTTTCTGGAATTTTCTAAATTAATTCCAAAAATAAAAAGGCATTTCAACGGCTAATTGGGCCAAAACCCGGCCAACCTGGGCCGGCTCTGTGGGCTTCGGCCCAACGTAGTGTGGGCGGCCCAAGCGACGGCTCGGCCCACCTCACGGGCACGGCCCATCGCGCACGCGCGGCGCACCGGCCTGCTAGGCCCGTGGCCCGGCGCGGCCTGCGCGCTAGCCGGCCGGCGCGCGCCGGCCGGAGCATGGCAGCGCGCTCGCTGGAGCCTCGCCGGCGGCGGCCGTTGTGGACGGCAACATGCCGGCCGGGGGCAGCTCACGGCGGGGATCTCCGTGGTTGGGTCGGGAGGCGAAGGTGCTCATCGAAAGCGGTCGGCGGCGAGTGGCGGTGGGTTCGGCGGCGTCGCACCGGCGGTCGGGGCTACGGCGTGGTCGACGGCGAGCTTGGGGAGCTTCACGGGGGTACGAAGGAGGGCGGCGAAGTCGCCGTCGGTGGTGAGAGGGTCTCGGTGAGGCGGTCGTCGACGGGCGGCGGTGACCGGCGGGCGGAGTTGCGGAAAAGCTCGTCACCGACGAGTACCTAGTACAATAGGCAAGGACAACCCATTACGAGTCGCGCCCGCCCCTTGCGCACCGACCGGAAGAAGGAAAAAGGGTGGTGGCTCACCGGCGCGGAAGGAATCGGCGGTGAGGTTGATGTCGACGGCCGGAGGGGAAAATCCCAAATCCTCGCGGATCTGGCCCGGAGTCGCGACGGGTAGAGCTGCACGGGCTCGATTGGCTCGCGGCGCAGCCCTCGCGGACGAGCTGAAGTGGCGGGGAGGCGGTGCGGCCGGCGCGGCGAGCTCGGTTGTGGTGGCGGCTATGGCGACGGTGAGGCTAGGGTTACGGTTAGGGCTGGCGGGAGGCGCGGGAGAGTGGCGGGTGGGGCTCGGGTGCGCGGCCGGGGCAGGATCGTGGTGACGCCGAAATGAGCCGGTGGGGGCGTCGCCGGCGGCCGGGTGCGGCTGACGAGCGGGTCCCACCCGATTTGTCCGGTAGTGTTGGTTTTTGAACATTGGTTGTTTTGAAAAATCAAAATAAAATATTTTTGCTATCCAAAAATTCGAAATAAAAATATATTTGGAATCCTCATGATAGACTCTAATTTCTGGAGGGTCAAACTCCAATTGTTACCCTCTAGGAAAAATAGATAAAATTCACCAAATATTCTGGTTTCCAGGGTTTAATGGATTTATTTAGGGCCTTTTCCTTTTGGGAAAATTCATGGGGCTTGGCCTAGATTTTTCATTTCCCATGCCCTACAACATAAGTCCACGGTGGGGCCCATTTATGTTGTGAAATTTTGACTTGTAGTTCAAATGAAGGGAAATTTGAATTAATTTACCCCATAAACTCCTTTGCATGTGGGCAACATCTTGTTTTTGTGGCACTACTAGGAGAGGAGAAATTTTTAGGCTATCTGCACTGGGGTATGCCAAGACTTCCTCCAGGACGAGTTTAGCGTAAAACGTCCGCAGCGGTGCTCGGTAAAAGCTACGCTACCGTACCGGACCACCCCGGTACGGCAAATCAAGCGGGGTAGCGGAGGAACGCTACCCCCGATGTGGCGTGGGGCCCGCACGTGGGCGCGCCATCTCAACGGCGTCGGCGAGAAGAGAGAGAGGAGGGGCCACGCCTCGAGGTCTCCGACGGCGGCGGGGCGAGGCCGGGCGGCGATGCGCGCGGGGCGGGGCTGGGCGGCGGGCGAGGCCGGGTGGGGGGAGGCCGGCGGCGGCGACGGCGCGCGCGGCGAGGCCGGCCCGGCGGCGGAGGTGGCGGCGGGGCGAGACCGGGTGGTGGGGAGGCGGGGCAGGGCGAGAGGAGGGAGGAGAGGCCATGGCGGCCAGCGCATGGAGAGGAGAGAGATAGAGGAGGCCGGTGCAGGGAGGCGGCCGGCGGCGGCGGCGCGGGGTGGGGCCGGGCGGGGCGGCGCTGGGCCGACCGAGGGCGCAGGAGCAAGGGCGCGCGGGGGAGGTGGGGAGAAAAGCAAGAGAGAGGGAGAGAGGAGGGAGAAGAAGGGAAAAGAAAAAAGAAAAAAAGGGAGAAAAGAAAAAGAAAAAGAAAAGAGGAGAGATGGTAGTTGGAAATGGTTGAATAAAATATTGGATAGTTGATATAGAGGATGGATATAGAGTATGAACGAGTGCCGCAAAACTGGATGTAAAAAAGAGAATATTGATGACTAAGATAGAATATTCCTTTTAGGGAATAAAAATAGAGTACGACGAGTGCGAATAGTCTTAAAACCCCTACTTTACGTTCAAAATCTGAGTGTCACATTGACGGAGCTGCTCGGCGGAGGGAGAAGCCAAGGCCGTGAAGGTTATGACTGTCTTTCGGTCTCTCGTACCACTGTCTTGCCCACTTCTCACTTCTCACAATTCCTCGGGCTCTTCGCTGCTGTAATATACCCCGCCCCGCGGTTTCCTGCGGCGCCGTCCACCAGTTCGGTAGAATGCCTCGCTCGAGCAGAGCATGGAAATCGCTGATGTTGTCAAGTTCGGAGACTCTCCAATCCAGGCTAGTCTGTATCATGGGGTTCCATGAACCTATTATTATCTGTAAGTCTGTAACTTGTCGTCAATTAATAAAGGCACCACACCTATCAAAAAGAAAAAAATGCAGGCCGGTGATGGTACATTCGTCAACATTTGGATCCGGCATGTTCTGTCCTCCGAGCTAGAATTTTTTTCTATTTTGATCTATTTTTATCTAAAATTCCAAAAATGATCCTCCTTAAACTAAATTTTTAGGATCTAGTCCTTTTAGTCACGTCAAACAATATGGCATGGCATGGCATATGAATATGGTCACCTCAAACACTCTGGCGTGACCAATTGACACGTAGAAAAATAGGCTTGACAGGTAAAGGTTGACTAAGGTCAGATTTGGTCACGCCAAAGTGTTTGACGTGACCATATTCATGTGTCACGTCATGTTGTTTGGCGTGACCAAAAGATGTCAGATCTTGATTACAACATTATAGGTTAATGTGATGTAATTGTGAAATGTTAATATTAATGTGATATAATTATGATTTATTATTTGTAATGTATATTTATTTTTTTATTATTAAAAATAACAATAGCCACGGTTAACAATTCTAACCGTGGCTATAGCTCTCCACTGTAGCCACGGTTAAAGTTGTGAACCGTGGCTATAGTGGAGTGCTATAGCCACGGTTGTCCTGTTTTCCGATGCTACGTAAGAATGTAGCCTCGTAAATATAGCCACGGTTGGGGATGACCGCGGCTGTAGAGCATCCAACCGTGGCTATAGCAGGTTATTGTTATAGTGTGAGAATTTAGTTTGAGGAAGGCTATTTTTAAAATTTTAGATAAAAATGGGTCAAAATAGGAAAAAATTCTCCAAGCTAAGAAGCTTGTTTACCGTTTCTACGCTTATGGGCAAATGGACGGACTTCCTTTGGTCGCCTAGCATATATCAGGTTGGTCGTGTCCGACTGGACCGCAACTTTCTTGATTTTGCAAGCTGTCCAGAGTTGCATGTACTAAGATATCAGGTTGCCGAGTTTTCTGTGAGAGGATATCGTGCCAATCGTTAAAGCATATCTTGCACGCCGAGTCCAGCTCATTCTCCTGACTCCTGCGGAATACAGACTCCATCTCTATCCCTACTAGTTTGGATCCTTTGCTTGAAACCATGCCATTATTGCAAACGGCATGTCCAACCATACTCCTTTGGTGTTTTGGAGTACTAAATGGGAGAGAAGGAATTTATAAGAAAACAAATACTTAATAACTTGTGCTGCTACTTCTCATGTATGGTTCTGCCTAGAAATAGTGGGCACTGGGCAGTATGTTTGACATATTGGGGTCTGTTTGGATCCTAAAAATTGGAATTGATTTTAGTTATTTATAATTCAATTTGGTAGAAAAAAATTTAAATGGATTTTTCTTGTTTGGTGTCATGCAATCCTTTTCCAGGAATCAGTTTTGAACTTATGTTTTGGTGCTAAGTCACAGGAAAACAAAATTTACACCGTCTGCCCGCTATTGAGATTGCCCTATACAAGATATCTTTTGCAATTGTAATTTTGTTGTATGGTAAAGTGAAAATGTTGTTTACAAAATCGTGTATTATAAAATAAGTACAAAAGCATCGCAAATACTATAGCATATAGTTTCTGGTTTGTCATTAATAAATTTATATATTATTTATTTCAAATTATCAAATATAGCAGCATCTAAAATATAATGGAGAGAAGCGGCGCGCTAGCGCACCCCAGCCTCTAGTTCTTATAACCAGGCCACATGCATTGAACTTGAAGATAGGACGACCGGCAGAGGATGTGGAGGATCAGTAGACCATCTTCCATTGACCATATTGTAAAAGTTGAGTGCTAATCCAAGACATACACCTACACACAAATTTCCATAAGCTCAATATCATCAGTTATAAATGTAATTGCACTACATGATATGCATTGACCAACTCAATGCAGGTCGTGATAATCACAGTACAATAAAATTAAAGAATTGCAGTTCTCAGAGTGTAAAGAGCACACTTTCATTTTAGAAGGATATTGATTGTGAGGAAATAATGACATAACAAGTAATAAAGTTGACAAAAGTTACAAGTGCTACTGTATAAACAAGTTGGAAAATATTTTTTTGCAAGGAAAAAAATATTTTTTTCACAAAGTAGCTAAATTTACGTATACAAATTGATTTAAAGTCTGCTTGGGATGCTTAACCCCCATTGGTAACACAAGTAGAACAGCAAAAATCTTGTATTCTAGGGGTAGAGACTAGAGATACTGCAAGTATATTCATCGCAAAAACAAAAAAAGATACTGCTAGTATTGGCTATCGGTGCAAATTCACCAGGATCTTCTGATTAATGGTACTACCAGTAGATCAGGAGGGTCCTCCATATACCTTTCTGATGATGAAAGTTGTTGATTTGTATATTTCAAATGATCACATTATACGGTGCTGAAAGATTTCAAGATGTTTGGATAAAATGCATGTTACCCGTTACCGGAACATATATACTATATTGTATACTACTTGAAATTAGAGCCAGATTTTTGACAAAGTCGTTTGGAACAATCCGATTGTAGTCCAATTTGACAAATTAGAGTTCATGGAGTCCAATTTTATATCTTGATGTTTTGTCCGTCGAATTAGAGTCCTAACAAAGTCCAATTGTCAATCGTGATGTTTTTTGTTTTGGAATAAAAACAAGAGTCCAAAGATTTTTCACGGGAGCACGGCAGTGACGGACGGAGCTTCTGAAACTTGGGTATTCCCAGGCTGATGGGCCAAGCAAAAACACAAACCAAAAGCTCGCCGGGAGGCTCGGGACAGTCGCACGTGCTGGCCGCCGGGCGCCTTTCTTCGTTGTTTCGTCCTGCGCCTAGCGTTTGTAGTGCAGTACTGCAAACAACACACAACAGGGTTTTGTCGTGCAAAACAACACACAACACAACAGTCGTGCCTTTCTCCATTATTTCAGCATTGGATCATTGGTGCGGATGGAGGAGTGGGCTTGAATCTTGGGTTGTGCCGCTGTGGTGTGGAATTCAGGTGGGCTGTTGTTTTGTTGCAAGTGCGATTTGCTTCTCTTTTTGTTTTCTTTGAGGGAAACAGATTTGCTACACTATTTATGCCATTTTTGCAAATTACATAAATACACAACGATACCTAATAATATTTTGTTGCCAAGTTGTTGGATATTCCCAGGAATAGCTAGGCAACCGACTGCGTCCGTCAATAGAGTACAGTTACTTATTGAGTAGTAGAGATAAAATCAGGAGGAAAGATATTGGGAGTGACTATTTAGTTGTCGACATATGTTTTTTTTTTCAAAATCTATTGAACTTTTAGAATATTTAAATTAAACTATTAGAACAATAAAATTATGCTATTGGAACAATAAAAATACATTATTGGAATAGGGCTTACGTAGTTCAGACTAATGCCTTTAGTACACTCAGAAGATAGAAGTAATAAGCTGTTAGGCAAGCATTTATTCCCATATGAAAGGGCTTCTCTACTCTTATTATTTTTGTCTTCATCTTCTCTTTTCTCTTTTGGTGTAGCTTCCTCACTCCTCCTCAGATCGAAATTTTGTACGTACGAGGACTCTTCTCTTTTACGTGGACTTCTTATTGGGACTCTTCTCTTTTACATGGAAATAACTCATCGGTGGAATCCGAATTTTGTACGTATCGAAACTCTTCTCTTTTGCGTGGAAATAACTCAACGGTGGAATCCGATAGTGAAAAAAAAGAAAATAACTCACTTGAGCCCTATTAAATCACATCGGACGTTCAACAAAGCCTTAGGCCCTGTTCGTTTCTTCCCCTCTAAAATTTAGCACTGTCACATCAAAGAGAATCTTACTATTTATGAATATTTCGATCAATTTAATGACAAAACCCTTTGACGGATTGGTGTTAATTTTTGAGATGAATCTAATGAGCTTAATTAATCTATATTTTGTTAAAGTGATGCTACAGTAACTCACTACAAGAAAAATGACCTCTAGGCATGTTTATATTGCTACGTTTTTGTAAACGTGCCTACATAAGTAGCTAGACACACTTTTTAACACGATTTTGAGAATGTGTCAACATGACATGCTCTTAGAGACGCTTTAACGTAAATAAAACGATAAACACATTTTTTGACATGCTTTGTAAAACATCACAAAGTGTTACGATTTTAGACACGCTTTGAACCATCAGTATCCAACGTAAAGACGTTTGTTGACATGTTTTAGAGGGAATCTCAAAATGATATGGGATTGAGAGATGCTTTAATCGTATCCCACGACATCGGACACGTTTTCTAACACGTTATTAAAATCGTGTAAAAAGTGAGACGATATTATACACGTTTTTATCGTATCTACCCTCGTTTAGAGACATTTTTGACATGCTATTGAAAATCCTAGAGACGTTAATGCACTAAGAGAACATGCATATAAAACGATATATGGTCAAAGAATGTCAACTTTGTTTCCTAGGTGAGTTGGTTAGATGAGCTTGTAGAAAATGACGAAGTCGCAGGTTCAATTCCAACTAATTGCATGAATAAGTCAATCGTTTAGAACAAGTTTTACAATAATACTTTTTTGATGCATTGTATACAATGTGTCTATATTGATAGAAACACAGTCTAAACGTATCAATAAAATCGTGTCTAAGATTATTAACATGTCACAAAACGTGTCTACTCTAATACATACAACGCATTCGTGAAAACGTATCTATGAACATATCTATGCTTTATAGCATCTCTATTAAACGTCTTATACTTCCATAGACATGTTTTCAAAAATCATATTTACCAAGCTTTGACACGGCACGTTCGAAACGCCTCGGACACGATTTATGAAGACGTCTCTATTTTTTGATTGAGACAAAATAAACGTATCTAGACCTTAAATAAAGCGTGTCTATAGGGGGTGTTTTCTAGTAGTGACTGTCTTCTAATCACCACTTAATTAACCTCATTAGATTCGTCTTGTAAATTAGTCTAGGGGCCTATAATTTATTTTATAATTAAACTTTATTTAGTAATTATAAATAGTAAGATTCTTTTTGATGTGACAGCTCTAAAGTTTAGACCCAGGAAACGAACACACCCTTATTAGTTGGAGAATTCTTCTCCAAACAGCCGAGCCGTTGAGCAGGTCACGTCGGCATGCACGAGCCACGGGCTCTTCCAGGTCACCGGGCACGGGTTGGACCCGACGCTGGCGCTTCCTCGGGGACTCAGACTACCGCTTCGTCGGCGTCGGCGTGGAGGGCGACACTGACCGGCTGTGGAATGACTGGAAGCTTGAGGTGGCCAACAAGGTGGAACTGTTGGCCACCTCGCGGCGGAGGAGATGGAGTGCCCGGCCTACTGCAACGCGGGCCTGAAGAATATCGCGAGCGCCGCCATGGGCGCTAACATGGAGAAGTCGTACTCCGTGAAGACAGCCCCTGGGACGCTTACAATCTCTCAGGTGAACAGATTAGGTATGCGTGCATCGATGCCTTCGTCTCCTTCGAGGTCGGCCGTTGGCTGCTCTCTGATCTGGCCACCACCTTACCGAGTTCGAGGTGTAGGGAACTTCAGTATCGTTGCTTGACTTATCGTAGTGCGATCGTTCTATCTTAAATTACTGTTTAAGTTTATCTTTGAGTTGGGGTTTAATGGTTTCTGTAATGGAAGAATTAACCGGAGATAGCGGTGGTTTCCCTTCAATCGTAACCGGCTTGGAATCCATCTTTTTGCATACGATTCATACTCTGAAAAATTGACTAGAGTTCCGATCTGAAAGACTGAAACACAGAGTCCAAAAGGGGGAAAAAAATAGAACCCCTAAGTTTACATAAATCAGGGAATTAAAGCCCTCGATTTTCTCCTGTGTTCTCTGATTTCTCTCAAGAGTTTAAGACAGGCCCATAGCGAAGTACGAACATTTTTGCTAGTACTAGTATAGTTCAGATTGATGCCTTAGTCCACTCAGAAGATAGAACAAATAAAGGAAAAAGATATGTTTAAGACTTCATCAACAGTAAGTTGATCAATCAGAAGAATATGAAATTGGCTCCACAAATTTTATTTATAAATGAAAATAAACTGTATGTGACAAAAAAACAGAAGGAAGAAACTAAAAAGAAACGAAAGGCACAACATCATGAGATTGTTTGCAGCCATTCTTCTATGTTTGGTAAATATTTGTTCTTACCTTTGTGTAACGGTAAGCTGGGTTCTTTGATGAACCTACTCTTGCGAACCATTGTCGTGGGATCATTGTAGATTTTCAACTTTCGAAAATCTTAAATGCTACTCTCTATGTTCCATATTACTCTGCAGCTTATAACAGCTTGATTTTTATCCTTCTTATTTCTATACTTATATCTTTCACTTCTTTTTAATTTTAATGTTAAAAAAAACAACGATAATTAATTTGAGAGAGAGAGTCAGATGCTCCAACCGTCCAACGCCACGCCAGCAGACTTTCATTTTTTTATGAAGAAAAGTTTGTACGAGATGACACAACGTATCACTGGATTCACTGCATGCTGCCGTCCTCACTGACATGCGAATTCAGAGCGCCATTACTCCTCTCCTTCTTCCCCTTTGGATGCTCGGCACTTGCTCTCCTGTCTTCACTTCGAGATCTACTTGAGTTTTGTTGCTCCGGGAGGTGAGAGGGCACAGGGCGGCCTTGTTGTCAACACACTTCTCCCGGCAGCGAAGGCGGTCTAAGGTGAGCTGGTGGATATTGGTGTTCTCTCTGCCGTTCAATGACCATTCCCCTTACCGTTCTTGTTGCCGTATCCCACAGGCCCCGGCGCCCGCCACCTGTTCGACGGAATGGCTGAGACGAGCGTGGCCAAGAAACCGGCGATGCCTGGCTCGGAGGACCGGATCAGCGCGCTGCCGGACGGCGTGCTCGAGGACATTCTCGGCTTCCTCCCGGCAGACCAGGCCGTGCGGACCAGCGTGCTCGCCGGGCGCTGGCGCCATCTGTGGAGGTCTATGCGACGCCTCCGCATAGCCGGCTTGGATCCTCGTAGGATCCGTGCCCCTGCTTTTGGCACGTTCATTGACGGTCTACTGCTCCTGCGAAACAATAGCGTAGCTCTAGATGAGGCCGAGCTAACCGTTTATCCCTGTGGTGAAGATTGTGCACATATCATCAGTTGCATCCGACGCCTTTTGTTCTGCAAAGTTAAGGTGCTTACTACCAATGGCAATACCAGATTGGACAGTCCTCTGCTCTCCCAGCATTTGCAAAGATTGACACTCGATACTTTGTCTCTTGAGGACAACTGTCTTGATTTTGAAAGATGCCCGGCATTGATGGATCTAAGGATAACAAGCTGCGACATCGAAACTACTAGGATTTTGTCGCAGTCAGTAAAGCACCTGAGCATCACGGACTGTTCTTTAAGCCTCACAAGGATTCATATCTCTGCTCCTAGCCTTGTCTCGCTTGAGAGCATGCCTTGTGATGGAAGAGCTCCCCTCCTTGAAAGCATGCCTTCATTAGAAACTGCAATTTTCAGCATAGGCTCTATGGATTACTGTGACGGTACTTGTGGGGAATGCTCTGGTGCTTGTCTGAATTGCAGTAGTGGTAACAACCAGAACACTGGTGGCATCCTTGAAGGCTTGTCAAATACTACAAAACTGGAACTCACACTTAGCTGCTCTGGGACGGTATGTCATAAGCTTTCCATCTTGATTCGTAAACAATATATTTTCTTTTGTTTCTTGTTTCTAACAGCAATGGTGTACCTTCTTAAGTATTGGTGAACCCACAAGTGATGTGCATCAATGAGATTGGTCGCTTGATTTTACTTTCCTGTTTAGTTTGAACTTGCTACTGGTAGATCGGTGTTTTAACTCATGTAATATCGTTACAATAATAATGAAATTCCAGGAGCACCCTTGTTCTTGAAAAAATGTACATCGATGAGGTATTTGTGAAATTGTTCATGCAATGATCTATATATTATTGTCTACTATCTTTTACGTTTGCTGTAGCCCTAATTACATGAGTAATGTGATATTAACAATGATATGTCAATGAATAAGCGTTTTGAAGAGTTATAGGATGTGCTACACCTAGGATAACAAATCGTTGAAACTGCTGCGGCCCCGTGTTATAGCTTGAAGTAGTGGGGCTTCAGATTTATCCATTTTCCTGTCCAAAGCTCAAAGAGGACTTCAATTTCATTATGTTTTATGCTCCGAAATTTCTGATGCAAATCATATATAGCTGTTACTAATTTCCACTTTGCACAGCTTATTTTGGGAAGGCGGTGCCCTACATTTAGTAGGTTGAAGGTATTGCTGCTGAAAGTGCCAGGCCAAGCTAATGGTCTCCGTTCTCTAGATTGCATTCTAAAACATTCACCAGTTCTTGAGAAGCTGACTCTTCAATTATCCAGGGTATATGGTTTCTAAATAAGTACTCTTTACTTCATTGAAGTTTTTATGGCTTGATTTTTGTTCCTTTTATTTATGCACCAAAGGTTGATCCTTGTGAGCATATATCTACATGTTCTACCAACTGGTCTTTTTAAGTATTTATTTACACATGATGGATTGATCCTGAATTCTTGATTAACCTCTTTTTTTTTCTCCAAAGGGTTATAAATGGACTGAAGAAATAGGAGGAAGTCACTATCCAATAGATCAATTGCCTCCAATATCTAAACTCCTCAATACTGTTGAAATCAAATGTACAGAGGTTGATGAAAGTGTTTGGTACATTTTGAAATATCTGGGTAGTTTTATCAAACGAATTAACCTCAATCTGGATGGTGAACATTAAACATGTAAGTTAAATTAGCATTACAAATGTTTTTTTCTATATTTGGAATGGTTGGATAGCAGAGGTAGAAGAAACTGTTCAAGGTTTTATTCCAATTTCATACCAAAACTTTGGAGTAACTGCCTTTAAGCTACATCCTATTTGCAAACTCAAGTGAGTTTGTTGTTCTGAAGTCTGATGTCGGCTATTTCTGCACAGGTAGCTCGACACTAGTAATTGCAGCTGGGTGGTCGATGGATGCACTCTCTTGATTCTTGAGGAATGCAAAGATAAAGCTCTAATGGTGTATTTTGTCTGCGGGAATCATGGGTCCCTTCAGTTTGCAGAAATAGCGTAAATTCATATTGTGGTTTGTTTGGTCATATTATCCCTTCAGTTCGAGCTGTCGACCTCGCCTGCGATGTCCTAACAACCTAACGTATGGGTCTACTTCCAATTATACCATGCTTCTAGTGGATCTTACTACTTTAATATTAATGGAGAACTATTTGTAAACCTTATGTGACTTGTTCACTTCTGATGTCTCACGTGCATTATTGTGTGGTTTAGTGTCGTAAATCATATAGGTTTATTTACGTATTTTTCATAGGAGGTTTAAGAGTGTTTCCATTGCAATGCGACTAGAAGACTGAAGCGGCTCCTACTCCTATCCTACCTCCTGGGGATGAGATTTTGCTGATATTTTTCCATCAAGCGAATCTGGCGACCAGCTCTGCGGTGCCTGCCGGTTTCTACGCTCCATTTTCATTTTGCAATTTAAAAATTTCCGTGGATTAGAAAAGTTTGAAAAAGAAGTCACTGGGCAATTTTTATTTTTTATTTTTGAGGCAAACTAGGCAATTTTTATTGTAATTCGGCTTCGGCCTCATATAGGCTTGTTTAGCCACAGGGCCGCCTTTGGCCCAGACATCTTCCAGCTCTCTTGTCGTGCCAGCCCAGTGGTCTAGTAAATCTGGGCAACGCAAGTAACGCAATTTCGCATAGTATAGCTAGGGAAAACGTGTTTAGCACCGGTGGCGGCGAAGTAGCCGTCGCATTAGTACTGCAACTGCAAAATCTCACTGCTACCGGCGGCGGCGAGCGCGGAAGCTGCTGGCGGCCGTAGGATGAAGTGAATTCAGATCCCAGTGCACACAGGATTGAGCCGTTTCTTCCTCCTCCGCATGTCCGCCCACCACGTGTTCGACGGAATGCCTCAACGCCGTGGGAGCAACAAGGCATCGAAGGCGAGCAGCGGGGATCCGTTCAGTGCTCTCCCGGATGCCGTCATACAGCACTTGCTTGGGTTCCTGCCGGCCCATGACGCCGTGCGGACTTCGGCGCTCGCCCGGCGCTGGCACTCCATGTGGAGGTCGGTGCCGCGCCTGCGTGTTGTCGACGTCAAGGCGCTCGGGAGCGTCTGGAGATTGAACAGTTTCATGCCCAGGGTGTTGCTCCACCGCGGACCCCGCTGCCTACTTGAGTGTGAGTTCGATCTCCGTGCATTCCCTCATCTTCTGAAACATTCGTGCGTCGACCAGTGGATGCGGCATGCATTGATTTGCAAAGTCCGGGTGCTGAAAAGTCCGTCTCTATGATGCTGAGCGTGTCAAGCTAGCCGACTGGCCTCTATTGTCGAGGCACCTGTTGAGATTAGAGCTGGAAGGTCTCTACTTGGTAGGGAACTTTCCTGATTTTTCAGGCTGCCCGGTGTTGGGAGGATCTGAAGATTACTAATTGTCAAATCGGTACTGACAACATTTGGTCTCAATCTTTAAAACATCTCAAAATCATTGGCTGCGAACTTTGGTGGCAAAACTTGCCAACTCACATATCGGCTCCAAAGCTTACTTCATTGCAACTGGATGATTATGTTGGCGTAACTCCTATTCTTGAAAGCATGCCATTGCTGGAGGTTGCATCTGTCAAGCTGGGGCACAACAATGAGGGGTACTGCGATTTTTGTGATAAAGGCGAATCTGGAGAATGTACCTGTGAAATGTGTATGATATATTATGGTAATGGTCGCAAAAATGATGCCAGTGTTCTTCTTGAAGCTTTGTCAAATGCAGCACATTTAGAGTTCAAGGCTTCTCCTACATTGGTAAGCTTACACTTCATTTTACCCAAATCTTATATGCGTTCCTGTACCATTTCATTTTGTAGGCTAAAGCTCTAACTACACTTACTCCGTGCTCGTTGCCCATGTTACATTCAGAAGAGATCTCAGATACTGCCCTATATTTAATAAGCTAAAGACTTTGTTACTCAACGATTGTTGTCTGGTTGACCTTAGTACATTAGTTTGCATTCTCCAGTACACACCAAATCTGCAGGAGCTTGTTGTTCAACTCTGTAAGGTATGTATATTTCCTATGTATAATTCATCTTGTGCTTAGCAGTTCATAATTATTTTTTAAAAATTATGTTATTTTCTGCAGAGACCCAAACCAGCATTGGAAATGGGAGGCAGCGATCTAATGGAAAAATCACTTATGTTGCAGCAACTCAAAGTTGTGAAAGTTAAATGTCATATAATCGATGAAAGAGTTCTCAATATTTTGAAGATATTACGTTCCTGTGGTCTGAAACAAATCAATGTCCAAGAGGTTTAAAATGTAAGGCTTTGTTCTAACACTTATCAACCCTATCCGTGCATTCTTCATTTAGTGACAACAGTCAGTCAAAGCCTCTCAGAACATTAGATTTCTCGTACTTTTAGTATCTTCAAATTCTTTTAAAGGCAGGAATTCCCAAGTGTGAAAATATTATGCTATGAGTCTGTGATTGTACTGTGTCTCGATGGCATAACTTCGTTTGTGATGGCAGGAAAAGGAGTTCAGATTTCAGGAGCATACAAGATTGGTAGGTGAAAGTAGCAGGCATTTCTCATTGAACTGATGATGACTTTTGATGGTATATCAGTTTACATTTTAGTGAAATTCGTCCATAGGGTGTTGTGAAAGGAGTTTGAGCTACTGGAGCAGAACACAATACCCATCGACCTTCATATGACATCCAACATTGAAGGCTTATGTGGAAGTTATAATCTTGTTGGATTGCTAGTTTTCTTCTACTGCAAAAGAAACGTGATGCCTGACAGTGTTAGGCTATTTGTAACACAATTTATGTGCAAGCGTTTCGTTTTGCACTTCCTTGCTAACCTCCTTTGAGATGCCAATGAAATAAAATGTTAGCCTTAGAAATATTAGACCATATAAAGGTGAATATTGATAGCTACTTGAGACAAAAAAAATAAAAACATGAACTTCAAATTATGCAATATTCATATTACTTCCCTGCTTTTTTATTGATAACTACTCTAGGATAATAGTGTAGCCCTACAAATAAACTGAAAATGTTTTTTTTGTGAAGTAAATATAAAGCCTCATTAACATAAACGATAGGGGTATCAATGCAACACCAACACACAGAATACTACTCTTACACCGTCCGCCGTCGAGAGCTGGAGCGGATCGAGGCCGAGAGGAGCCGACGCGGAGGCGAGCCGCCCCAACCGCGCCGTCGACCGCGCAACCGCCGAGCAGATCCGCCGCCCTGGTAGCAGCAGAAGGTTGCTTCCGCTAGATCCACCGAGGCGTAGATGTAGGCGCCAGGATCCGGGATCCAGCTGCGCGCAAGGGAGGAGGAGAGGGGCGTGGCGGCCGTCACGCGCGGAGGAGGATCCACCGGCGCCTAGCCTCCACCGGCGCGGATCCAGTAGCCGCTAGGGAGGAGGACGGGACTGGCAGCGGCAGGAGGGAAGCGGGGCCAACGATGACGACGCAAGGGGGAGGCGTGGGGCCGGCGACGACGATGCGTGGTGGAGGTAGGGGCGGAGTGAGAGCTCGGCGGGGACGCGAAGCGGCATGGGGCTGGGGAGGCGGGCTCAGTGGCGGCGGCGCATGGGAGGGGCGTCGGGGAGAGAAGGAGGAGGAGCTACAGGAGAGAGAGAGAAGAGAAAAAGGGAAAAGAAAATAGGAAAAGAAAAAAGAATTATTTAATTAAAATCTGACTTGTTAAACTATTGTAAAAGGAAAAAGGGTGAAAAAAGAGAGAGGAAAGAAGATGATAGTTGAGATGGTTAAATAAAATATTAGATAGTCGATACGAGAGGATGGATAGAGTATGAATGAGTATAAAAAGCTGTATATAGAAGAGAGAATGTTGCTCAAAGGATAAATTTACGATGAAAGTGCGGTCAGTCTTAGAGCATCCCAACGGGTACCTTAAATCGTTCTCCACCAGATATTCTAAAGGTTACATGTAACACAGATGTGTTTGGTACCTTTGCTATCCACGGCTATAGCCTAGCTAGGAAAACTAGGCTGTGCCAGCTATGGCAAACCATCGTTGCCAATCGTTTGGTTTGGGAGCGAAAAACATCAGCTATCTTATTAGTTACAGCTTTGCCATCTTCAGCTAGCCAAATCGGCTCTCCCTCAACGGCAAGCTTTTCCTAGCCTGGTGAGGTGAACTAGCCTGACAAAGTAAAGAATTTTTTGAGTTTTCAAATGGACATCCTAGCTCAGTAAGGCTAGAACAGTTTTTGCTCAGGAACCAAACGTACCTTTATATATATCCACAAGCATTGAACTAGTTTCAGAAAATAGAAATTTACGAGGCAGCTAAGTTCCATTCCATCTCACAGAGCTGGATTTTCCCGGCCCTCTTCCGTTCGCTGCAGATTCAATGGTCGTAGTACTTGCTAGTGCGGTCGAAGAAGCTGCGATCACACTAACTGATTGCACGGGAAACCAGTCCTCATCACATTGACTTGTCTCACTTGTGAGAGCTCCTTTACCTACTTCCTGGATCCCACATTTAAGCCTCTCCCATGACAACTGTGCCCCTCCCCGACGCCTCCAACGAGACAAGGCAAAAGAGAAGCCATTTTTAGCTTTCGGAGAGAGGAGATGTAAAATTGGACCTTCTCTCTCCTCGGATGCATACGGGAACGAGAGGAGAAGGCGACGCGTGGCCGGGCGGACGGAGAAAGGCGGGCGCGGGCGCGGTGGCGGCGGGCGAGCTCGGGGCCGCGCAGCGAGCAAAGGCGGCGGCGGAGCGAGGGCGAGCGGCCACGGCGAGAGCGGGCGAGCTGCTGCGGCGGCGCGCGCGTGGGGCGGACGAGCGACGGCGGCGCCGGGTCGGCGACGAGGGGCGCGCGTGGGGCGGACGGAGCAGCGGAGGCGGCGGAGCTTGCACGCGTGGCCGCGACGGCGCGACTCGCGTGGCGGCGGGACCACCGGCGCGCACGGGAGCGGCGGCTCGAGCTCGCGCAGGGCGGTGGCGCGACCACGCATGGAGGCGGCTCGACCGTGCGTGGAGGCGGGGCCGCCGGCGCGCACGGGAGCGGCGGCTCGAGCTTGCGCGGGGCGGCGGCGCGACCGCGCGTGGAGGCTGCTCGCGCGGGGCGGAGCTCGGCGCGCGGAGGGCGAGAGGAGCGGCGGCGGACCTCGAGCGGCACGCGGCAAGGTGCTACGGGGTGACGGCACGGAGCGGCACGGCATACGGGGAGATGGGCGCGGGGAGGCGGGGCCACCGGCGCGCACGGGCATGGCGGCGGGTATGGCGGCGCGGGCATGGCAGCGGCAGGGCGAGCTTGGGGGCGGACGGCGAGCAGCGCGGGGGCCGGCGCGGGCGTGGGCGCGGGCATGGCGGCGGCGGGGGCGAGCTCGACGGCGAACGGCGAGCAGCGCGAGCGCGGCGCGGCCGCGTGCATGGCGGCAGCGAGGGCGAGCTCGGGGGCGGACGGCGAGAAGCGCGGCCGCGGGCGAGCGAGAGGGGGCCGGCGCAGGCGCGGGCATGGCGGCGGTGGAGGCAAGCTCGGGGACCTCGGGGGCACTCGTGGAGGCCGGCGAGGTCGAGGAAGAGCGGCGCGTGGGGGATTGCGGCGTGGACTGGGAAGCGACGGCGCGAACGCGAGCGAGGAGCTGGCCGTTTGCCTCTCTAAATTGCCTGGTCTGTTGGAGTCGCCCGCCGCATCTGCTACTGTTCATATGAGGCAAAAACGATTCTGCCTCTTCGAAATGCAATCTCTTGTTGGAGTCAGCCTTAGCAGCTCCGACTTCCTCCTCGCTTCTGAGAGAAGAGGGTGAGTGGATTTGCTGACCAAAGCCGGGTGGTGGGCGGTGAAGGTGAGAAGCCGCTAGATTTTGGGGGCTTTCCTCTGCGGCTCTATGCCTGTTCCTTCCGTTTTACAGTATATCGCCGTCAACCTGCAGGCTCCGACGCCCGCCACGCGTTCGACGGAATGCCTGAGACGAGCGGGGCCAAGAAATTGACGGCGTCCGGCGTCGAGGACTGGATCAGCGCGCTACCGGATGGCTTTCTTGAGCACGTCCTCGGCTTCCTTCCGGCGGATTCGGCCGTGCAGACCAGCGTGCTCGCTCGGCGCTGGTGCTACCTGTGGAGGTCCATGCGACGCCTCCGCCTCGACGCTTTGGATCATGACAGGCGCCGTCCTTCTGCTTTTCGCAATTTCATGGATGGCCTGCTGCTCCTCCGAAATCCCACTGTGGCTCTAGATGTGGTCCAGTTCTGTGGCAGTCGCTATGATCATGTTTGGGACAACGATCTTGTTGCGTACGACAGCATTTGTATCCAACATCTTTTATTCTGCCAAACTAAGTTTCTCGCTATCATCCATACCCCATTGGATGGCCGCCATTTCCTCTCCGAGCATTTGCGACAATTGGAGCTCGTGATAGTCCGCATAAGGGGCAACTCCCTTGATTTTGAAAGATGCCCAACATTGAAGGTTCTTCAAATAAAAGAGTGCGACCTATACACTGCTAGGATTTCGTCTCAGTCCGTAAAGCATCTGAGCGTCACATGCTGTTATTTTTATAGCCCCAAAAGAATTCATATCTCTACTCCTAGCCTTGTCTCGCTGGAAATTATTAGCAAATAATGCATAAACAAGATCGAAACGAGACACAGATTTTTACGTGGAAAACCCTTGCGGGAAAAAAACCACGAGCGCCAACTGGCAATCTTCACTATATGAGGAGAGTTTACAAAACGCAGGGGAATTACAATGAGTCTCTCGCTTTTCCCTTGCAACACACAAGATGTATATATATGGGTGGCTAACTAATAGGATCCGTAACGTGGGAGGACTCCACCTCTCACACCTCCTAGGCGTCCCTAGCAAGGCCGAATTTGGATCATATTACAACAAACTCCACCTTGAGACAAATTTTATCTTGCAGCAAATGAAGAATCATCAATGAACTCCCTTCAATAATAAATAGCACCGTGCGCCAACAAGTCACTAGGACTTAAACTGTAACACCAACTAAGCTTGAGCATAGCTCAAACTTAGCGATGGGAACTGTCTTTGTCATCATATCAGCAGGATTGAAATGCGTACTGATCTTGCACACTTTAATATCACCAAGAGCAATAACATCTCGGATAAAATGATACCTCACATCAATATGCTTTGTCCGGTCATGGAACATCTGATCTTTTGTAAGGTAAATAGCACTACGGCTATCACAGAATATAGTAGTGCAAGAATCATCTCCACAAAGCTCGAGCATATAAACCTCGAAGCCAAATAGCTTCCTTGCAAGCTTCAGAAATAGCCATATATTCAGCTTCGGTAGTTGATAAAGCAACGATGAGACGTAAACAAGCTTTCCAACTAACGAGCACAACCACCAATGGTGAAAACATAACCTGTGAGAGATCTCCTTCTGTCCAAATCACCAGCATAATCTGAATCAACATAACCAACAATTCCATCTCCAGATTTCCCAAACTGCAAACATGCATTCGAAGTACCACGCAAATATCTCAAAATCCATTGAATTGCTTTCCAATGCCCTCTACCAGGATTAGACATGTATCTACTGACAATACTCAATGCATATGACAAATCGGGACCAGAGCAAACCATAGCATACATAAGAGAACCAACTGCTACTGTTATAAGGAACTCTAGACATGTACTTAATATCTTTATCCGACTCGGGACACAGAGCTGAAGATAATCCGAAATGTGGAGCTAAAGGAGTACTCACTTGGTTTAGCTTTATGCATATTGAAACGACGAAGGACCTTTTCAATATACCATTTCTGACTAAGAAATAATTTGCCAGACTGTCGCTCTCTAATAATCTCCATGCCAAGAATTTTCTTTGCTGCACCCAAATCCTTCATCTCAAATTCATTACTCAATTGTGATTTCAATTTGGCTATTTCTGACTTATCTTTTGCAGCAATCAACATATCATCGACATAGAGAAGCAAATAAATAGCTGAACCATTAACCATCTTCAAATAAACACAGCTATCATAATCAGACCGCTTAAAGCCATTAGAGAGCATAAAGGAGTCAAATCTCTTATACCACTATCTAGGAGATTGTTTCAAGCCATAAAGAGATTTCTTTAACTTACGGACAAGGTGTTCTTTTCCGGGAATAGCAAAACCTTCAGGTTGATCCATATAAATATCTTCATCTAATTCTCCATGTAAGAATGCAGTTTTAACATCTAATTGCTCAAGCTCATAATCATGCATAGCAACAATACTGAGTAAAGTGCGAATAGAGCTATGTTTCACAACAGGAGAAAACACATCATTATAGTCAATACCGGAATCGACTATAGCCTTTAGCAACCAACCTTGCTTTATACCTTGCTTGTTTCATTAGGAGAAATAAGTTCTTTTCTCTTGAAAATCCACTTGCAACGAACGGGCTTCTTCTCTTTAGGCAATGGCACTAAATCCCAAGTACCATTCTTATCAAGTGACTCCATCTCATCTTACATAGCGATAACCTAATTGTTGCAATCCGCGAAGTAATAGCCTCGAGAATAATTAGAAGGTTCAGCAGTACCTTCAACCTCTTCTACGCAACTCAAAGCATAAGCAGCAATATTGCATTCCTTAATTAACCTTTTGGGTCGAACATGAGGCCTCCTAGACCTGTCAGCTGCAATAGAACGTTGTGGAGACTGCACAACGGGAGAATGTGGGATAACGAGATGAATCATCATCAATAGGTGCATCCGTATCGATATCTGGTGTATGTGCTTGAATCAATAACATGCTCCACCTGCACACTAGAGGTCTGCGAACTACGAACCGGAGCATTAGTAGACATAGCAGATTCATTAAAGACAACACTTCTACTAGTAATAACCTTTTTAGATTCAGGATCCCACAATTTATAGCCTTTAACACCGGAACGATAACCAAGAAAAATGCACTTAATAGCTCTAGGCTCCAATTTACTATTATCAACATGAGCATAAGCGGGACAACCAAAAATTCTCAATTCAGAATAATTTGTTGGAGAACCGGACCATACCTCAATTGGAGTCTTCTTATCAATAGCAATAGAGGGAGAACGATTAATCGAGAAAACAAGCGGTGGAAGCGGCCTCGGCCCAAAAACGCCTACTCGGACCGAGCATTAGACAGCATGCAACGGGCTTTAGAGATGATAGTCCTGTTCATCCGCTCAGCCACACCATTTTGTTGAGGTGTATAAGCAACGGTGCGGTGTCTCACAATGCCTTGAGACTTACAATATGAATTAAAAGCATGAGAATAGAATTCCATCCCATTATCGGTGCGAAGAACCTTCACCTTTCTATCAGTTTGTTTCTCCACCATAATCTTCCACTCTTTGAATTTAGAAAATGCTTCGATTTATGCTTTAAGAAATAAGACCATACCTTCCTTGAATAATCATCAATAATTGTCAACATATAACGAGCACCTCCAAGAGAAGTCTTACGAGCAGGCCCCCATAAATCAGAATGCACATAGTCAAGAATACCTTCGATAGTATGAACCGAAGTGTTGAACTTCACCCTCTTGTGTTTGCCAAACACACAATGCTCACAGAAATCCAGCTTACTGATGCTATGCCCATCAAGAAGTCCTCTCTTGCTCAAAATTGTCATACCAAGCTCACTCATATGTCCAAGACGCATATGCCAAAGGTTAGTAGCATCAGAATCAGATAATGACTTGGTAGAAACAGAAACATTTCCAATAACGAGTAGTGCCTTGAAGAAGATATAAATTGGCAGTCAATAAATCACCTTTCATGACAACAAGAGAGCCTTTAGTTACCTTCATAACTCCACCTCCAGTGGAGTACTTATACCCTTTGCGATCAAGAGTACTCAAAGAAATAAGATTTCTGGTCATAGTTGGAACATGCCTCACATCTGTCAATGTCCCGACAATACCATCGGACATCTTAATCTGAACAGATCCCATGCCTACTACCTTACGAGGAGTGTTATCACCCATCAAAACAGAGCCTCCACTATGGACAGATTCATAAGTGGAAAACCAATCTCTATTAATGCAAATATGAAACGAGCAGGCAGAATCAAGAATCCATTCCTCATTAATTTTGGCACATCCAGCAAAAGCAACAAGAACATCACCATCAGAACTGCTATCATCAACAGTAGCAACAACAGAAGCAGCACCATCATCACTAGGATTAGATTTAGCCTTTTGAGCAGCTTTCCTCTTCTCCTTATTCTGCAGCTTATAACATTCAGAAATATCATGAGTATTTCCTTTACAGTATCTGCAGAACTTATCTTTGCCTCTGGATTTAGAGCAACCGCGATGACCGCTCGAACTTTTATCTCTCCCTCGTGCCTATGATGTCATCTTCCGCAGGTACGCTAGCATTAGACTAACTGACGAGTTTGAGTGCCGGTGTGCCACCGATTATACAAATTCCACTACATTGGGCACTTCATTTCTTGAGGATGAATAGGTTGAGAATGCTTCGTATCACTTCGATAATAGCTAAACTAAAATCTTTCCTCAACTCATCTTCAATTTCCTGGTCACACAAATGGTTGACAAGTTTTAAACACCAAGAGTTCCATATTCGAAATTAAGGAGATCCTAGCTTCTAAACTTTCTTGTCGAGCTCAATTCTGACCCATCCCTTGAAAAATTCGTCAGTCCTGTTATACTCATTGTAGGTAATTCTTTGAGTAGTCGTTGGGAAGATCTTCAAGTCCTCTACACGTTTTCTAGTGAGAGGTATCCTTGTTTCTGTCTCTGGATTGCTCAAAACAGTCAATCAAGCTTGACTGTCTTTGTGTCCATTCTTCAATTCTGGTAGATTCTTCCTTCCACTTCAAACCTTTATGCTTATTGAATTCCTATATCTATAGAGGCGTACAAATTCTTGTTGGAAAGGTCTTTAAACCCTATGCAAATTCGAACTCTTGAATAACATTGAAACTGTATGCACACCTTCCAAAAATTGAGGAAGTTGAAAGCTGTTTGTCTGTCTGCGGATCTACAGTCAATATCAAAATTATTATCTGCAGTTTTAGTTCAGGTTGATGTGTATAAGTACTTTGTGGAAAGCTAGTTAAGCCCTCTATAAAGACTTTTTCTTTTTTACTTCTCGAAACATTTGTTTTTCTAACAATTGTACAGTCAAGACAGATTATGTCCATTGTGTTTGAGCAAAATTATAAGCAGCACAATGTTTATAAGTTTTCTTAGATGTTCATCGTACTGTCTCGTAAAGTCAATGTTATGTCTAAGATTTATGTTGATGTTGCTTGTTTCGACTGCTAGAAGAAGTTTCGACAATTTCAGACTATTTCCTGCAGATGACCGACGTGGACGACCGTGGCATGACTGCACGTATCGAGGAGCTCGAGAAGAAGCTCCTAGAGATGAAGCAGCAGTACGAGCAGCTTTTTGCCAAGCTTGAGAACCAGATATATGGAGGATAAGCTCCTAGAGATGAAGCAGCAGTACGAGCACCGTTTTGTTGAGCTTGAGAACCAGGTGGAGGTTCTCACCAAGGCGCGAGATGATGCGTTCCACTTGGCCCAGCACATTATGAACGATCTCACCGAGGTGCAGGACGTGCTGGGTCAAATTTTGGTGGTCGTTCCCAATCTGGTAATTGACCTTGACAATGTTCATAGATCTGGGCCAAGCTACTGTTAACTGACAATCTGGTAATTGACCTTGACGGTGTTCAAAATGTTTCCAGGAGATTGTGCAGATAGCACGTTCGATCCCTCCCGCACCTCCGTCACCTGAGGTGGTGTGGAGCCTAAGGATATCCAAGACGACTCTGGTTTGACCTATTCTGATATTCCTACAGCAAGGCAGGAGGATGTCCTTTCCGATGCCGATAGCATGGAGCCGCCACCACCTGCTAGCAGCTCCTGATCTAGAGAATTTGGAAGTCATGTGTTAAAAGTATAATGAATGACACACTTTGTCCATTTAGTTACCCTACTTAAGATATTGACAATTACTATATTATCAATTTATACAAATTCTAAACCTTGTGTTTACCTTTCAATCATCGCTTTGCGTAAAAGGGTTAATCAAAGGTTGATGGTGTTTGATAAGCTAATCTTATATGTTGATCTTGCTCCTACCAAATTTCCACTCTATCATACCCATAAAGTGCTCATGAATCACTATGGGTTAATATGTTAGAATGTGTAACACCCCAAATTTTAAAAATAAATCAAACAAATAAAAGTCACTACGAATTTAAATTTTTAGAACTTTTGGCATGATTACATGATTTTCCAAAAACAAAATTCCATTAATTTATTAAACTAGGGAAATTAAACTTTGACTAAATAAAATGAACCTTGCCAAGTGTATGATTATTTCTTTAATTTATTTCTTGGTATTTCTTGAATTTGATATTATCTCTTTTCTGAGGATTTAATTTGAGTCACATTTTAATTTTGAATCGGGTTTGAATTTAAATTCCCTAGAATTCCTAATCATAGAAAAAGATTAAAACAGTTTTCCTCTCCTTTCCCTCTTGGCCAAAACCCCCTTCTTCACACCAGGCCGGCGCAACCATCCTGCATTCCTACCTGTCCCCTCCTTCTCCTCCCCTGAGCCACGCGCCACCCACCGGCCCAGCGCGCGTGCAGGCCGCAGCCCACGCCCCCGGCCCACGTGTGCCCCCGTCTCCTTCCTGGCGCCGCACGCCGCACACGCCATGTAGTACAGTATTAAGGGTTGGGCTTTTGTCCGTGGCTTTTTTCTTCTAAAAGCCAAAGTCAACTAAAGGGCCTGCTTCTAAACCAACTGTGAAGAAAATCATCTGCTTTTCGTAGTTCAAATATGAAAGCACCTCCCTCCTGCTTTTGCTGGCTGTGAACTTCTCGAGTCTTGAAAATTACCTACCATGCCACTGATTACATACGTACCGATTCGTTTTCTTTTCCTCCTCTCCCCACCTGACCGTGGGTTCCTCTCCAGCGAGCGAGGCGCGCGACGGTGGCAGGCTCGGAGCGCGCGGGAGGCGGGCGCGGCGGCGACAGGTGCGGGCGGCGGCAGGCGCGTGGGCGCCGAGCGCACGGCGACAAGCCCGGCGGCAAGCGCGCAACGGTAGGCGGAGCTCTCCAATCGAAGCTCTCCAATGGAATATCTACTGGAGGAAGAGGAAAGGGGATGAGAAGCATGGTCCACTCGTCAATGAGAGAAAGTGAAGAGTGTTCTGGATGACATGTGCGATTCACTCATCAGCTTTTTGTAAAAGTCACAATCACTCACCAATCGGCTTTTGACTTTTTCACAGTCCAAATACCATAGCTGACTTTTTCACAGTCCACGGCTCAGCTGCTTTTTTAAAAGCCACATCTCAACCAAACACACCCTAATGTGCAGGCGCGATGCACATCTCTCTTCAGGCTACAAACATTTTAGGCTGGGTAATAACGTTTGGGCTTATTGGACTCGGCCTTCTCTCTTCAGGCTACAAACATATTTAGGCTGGGTAATAGCGTTTGGGCTTATTGGACTCGGCCTTCACACGGCCCTGTGGAATTCGATCGTATATTTGTATGTCATTCACGTCGCACTTCTGCGTGGCTCCGGGTCTGAAGTATCTTTGTTTTTTTTTTGTTTTGACAGGAGAAATACGCACCGACTACGCAGACTCCGATCCGGCCCAGACCCCAGAGACGATGGGTCGGTACCACCTGCCTTGCCCCACTCGCCCGTTAAATTTTTCGCCCTCCCAGTTCCGGCATCCCACCATTTCTCCCCTCCTACGCTTTGAACAACCGCCTCAATATATCCGACTCGATCGTCGTCAGGTTTCTCCAGATCAGGGCAAGCATTTCACTCCAATCTGGTTCGTCCCTTTCCCATTTGCTGTCTCATGTTTCTGCGGGGGATCTTTTTACGGTTCTCTCGTGCCTCGTGGGGAGGTGCAGTTGGTTTCGTATATAGCCTCTGTTGTCAGATCCGTGCGAGTAATCAGTTGTATGATTTACGAGATTTTCCTGCCGAGTTTGTTGTTATGGTTGGCCACGGGTAGTTACGTTATTAGAATATGTTCGTTATTGGTGCTAATTTGGTGGTGCCACAGCATCATCTCATTTGCCTTTAGCTAATAATGGAACTGGATTGAATTGGTCTGGTTTCGGAATACATGGGATTTTCCCTCTGCACTGTTTTGTCTCCAGTGACCGTTTTGTCTCCAGTGACCGTCCGATCAGCATAAATGAAAAATTGGTTCAGACTATTCCATGCCGAGACTAATGATGCATGACTTGTTCATTTTGGTGTCTGCCTATTCTGACAAGGATTGAATTTTTTGGATCCCGAAGATCTGCCTTAAGCTATTCCATACGAATTGCAGAAGAAATCCCATTTATTAAAGTATGCATGGGCGCTTCAGACCAAGCCAAGTTCATAAATTCATTTCTGTCAAAAAAAGAGTTGATCAATTCATATATATTTTCAGTCCTGTGAAATTGTGGCTTGCACAAGAACTGAATATTATATCCAGTGTCCAGCACAGCTAGCACAGTTGGTGACGAGTTAGTTAGAATGCATATGGTCAGAGCTTACAGAGATGATCTCTTATTGCTATATGTAGAATGGCACAGATTACTTATGTGAGATAGCAATGCTTTTTTTTTTTTTTTGATAGGGAGAATAGCAATGCTTCTACTAACAGCTAACTATACCTATTTCTGTTTCATCCCTGTCACAGTTTGGATGATATGTATTGATATTTTGTCACAAGTAGCACATAAGACAAAGATAACTGTCCTCTCATGTTTTTCTGTTGCTAATTAATCCACTTTACTAGCTAGCCATTTTTGGACATGGCAATGCTGTTTCAATTAAGTTGTATTCTCTTATGCAGTTTGGATTCAGTTAACAGAAATGGCCGGAGAGGGCACTAAGGCCACTGTCAGCGACAATGGAACTGGAACGGTCAAGGTATTTTTGAACCACTTGACATTTCATTCTCGAGTGCAACTTACTAGTATTTATTTTTTGCTTGGCAGCTGTCAATAGATTGCATAGTATGTAATTTGCTTTCACACCTCACGGCCTAGAGATACCCTGCTCCCATGCACAGATAAGCGCGCACGCCCTCTTCTTTTGCAGGTACGCTAGCATTAGACTACCTGACGAGTTTGAGTGCCGGTGTGCCACCGTTTATACATATGCCCCTAAATTTCTTGTGTGAGGATGAACAGGTTGACAATGCTTTGTAGCACCCCAATAATAAGTAAACTAAAATCTTGCTCATCTTCAATTTCCTGATCATACAAATGGTTCACAAGTTTTAAGCACCAAGAGTTCCAAATTCGAAATTAAGGAGATCTAGCTTCCAAACTATCTGGTCGAGCTCAATTCTGACCCGTCTCTTGAAAATTCATCAGTCCTGTTTGACTCATCGTAGGATATTCCATGAGTATCCGTTGGAAAGATCTTTTAGTCCTCTACACGTTTTCTCAAGAGGTGTCCTTGTTTCTGTCTCTGGATTGCTCAAAACAGTGAATCAAGCTTGACTGTCTTTGTGTCCATTCTTCAATGCTGGTAGTTTCTTCCTTGCACTTCAAAAATTTATGATTAATTCTTGATTTCCTATATCTATAAAGGCGTACAAATTCTTGTTGGGATGGTCTTTAAAACCCTATGCAAATTCCACCTCTTGGACAACATTGAAACTGTATGCGCGCACCTTCCAAAAATTGAGGAAGTTGAAAGCTGTCTTTCTGTGCATCTACAGTCAACATCAAAATTATTATCTGCAGTTTTATTTCTACGGTTTATGTGTATACGTACTTTGATGCGCAGTACAGACAGCTTTTTTCCATTGTGTTAGATCAAAATTATATGCAGCAAATTGTTTAAAACTTTTCTTAAATGTTTATCGTACTGTCTCAGAAAGTCTATGTTACGCCTGAGATTTATGTAGCTTGTTTTGACTGCTAAAAGAAGTTTTGACACTTTCAAACTTTTTTCGGCAGATGGCAGATGCGGACGAGCGTTGCATGACTGCATGTATCGAGGAGCTCGAAAAGAAGCTCCTAGAGATGAAGCAGCCCTACGAGCAGCGTTTTGACGAGCTTGAGAACCAGATGGAGGATAAGCTCCTAGAGATGAAGCAGCAGTACGAGCATCGTTTTGCCGAGCTTGAGAACCAGGTGGAGGTTCTCACCAAGGTGTGAGATGATGCGTTCCACTTCGCCCATCACATTATGAACGATCTCACTGAGGTGCAGGACGTGCTCGGCCAAACTTTGGTGGTCATTCACAATCTGGTAATTGACCTTGACGTCTTGACGATGTTCATAGATCTGGGCCAAGCTTGGTGGCCATTTACAATCTGATAACTGATTTTGATGGTGTTCAAAATGTTTCCACGAGATTGCGCAGATAGCACATCAGATCCCTCCCGCACCTCCGGCACTTGAGGTGGAGGTGGAGCCTGAGGATATCCAAGACGACTCCGGTTTTACCTTTGAGGACCTTCCGACACCTAGTCAGGAGGATGTCCTTTCCGATGCGGATAGCATGGCGCCACCACCACCTAGCAGCTCTTGATCTAGGGAATTTGGAAGCCATGTGCTAAAAGTATACTCCTCCGTTCCACAATTGATGTCGTTAGGACAACAAGATTAGTTCAAATCTGAACTAATCTTGTTGTCCTAACGACATCACGTATGGAATGGAGGAGTAATGAATAACACCCTTTGTCCATTTAGTTACACTACTTAAGATATTTTTTTTTTGAAAGTGACACTACTTAAGATATTGATAATTATTATATTATTAATTTATACAAATTCTAAATCTTATGTTTAAGTTTCGATCCTTGCTGTGCGTAAAAGAGTTAATCAGAGGTTGATGGTGTTGAACAAGCTAATCTTATATGTTAGTCTTCCCCCATTAAACTAGCATGATAATACTAAATTCCTACCGCCTCGTGCACACAAGTCCTCATGAATAACTATGAGTCTAATCTTAATATGTTGGAGTGTTACACCTTCTTGGTAGATCTATCAGTATTTTGGGTTGAAGTTTAACTACTTTATTGTCTTTAGATAATTTGAATGCCCATGGTCCTACATGTTATTTTGCAACGATTGAAATTTTAAATTTCGTTGACTTGCCAACTCAGTCAAGTTGATACTACGTAAGCAAAGATGACATGACTCAATATTCATATGTGATGTGTAGTCCTGGCCTGATAGCAGATCATGGGAATTGAGGAGGTTGATGTGGTGTCAGTTGAGTTAGCAAGTCACTATGACCTATAATTTGAAGTGTTACACATGACATTCGGGCTCAGAGGTATTCATATTTAGTAGTTTTGAAATATAAAATATTTCTAGTATATGAAAAAAACAATGATTAGAGAAAAATTAATCTTTCTTTTCAACAAACTATTTAAAAAATCTTAATGTAAATGGAACATAAAAATCAGTAGTAGTCTCCAATCAGTAAACAAATGACCATTAGAATAATAAAATGCACAGTTTTGTAATTAATGACGAATAATATTTTATTTTCCAAGAATAACACTGGCCGGGCAAGCAACCAACCCACCCGGTGCTCGAACGGCACTACGACGCAATTCCTTATCCTGAACTCTGCTCCGTTCTCGTCCACTCGTACGGGGACAGCAGCCTCGAGCCTACTCTGCCCTCGGAATCATCGAGCTCTCGTACCACCGCGTCGTGCTTCAGTGCGAAGTTCCCGAGATCTCCCGGGCCCGTGTACGGCGGCTAGGTGTGGTGCAGGCCGCCGGACTCCTCTGCGGCGAGCCACGACTCCAGTGGCCGGGATGGCCATCCTCCTCGTCGAGGCCTTCTTCATCTTCATCTTCGCGTTCGTGACGTGCTACTTAGGGGAGATGAAGCTATCTTTCTGGTTCTTGAACTCGATGTAGATTTAGAGAGACAAAATTACATTATTACTGGTATGTCTGTTCTTCTGTTCAGGGCGTCTCATCTGTGCAGCTGTGACGAACGCCCTGCTTTTCTCTCATTTTTCAGTGCCGGGGATTTTCAATTCATTGTTGCCAGTCCATCTCTCAGCTGAGTGTGTTCAACACTGAACATTACAGTCAATTATTTATGTTCATTAGTTGGAATTAAATAATGCTGTTGTAGCTATGCATCTGGTGATAAGTCAAATGTGAGATTATTTTGGAATTGGTAGTACCGTCTAGAATGGTGCGTTCCAAGGTCATCAGGCTGCGCACTTAGTATATTTTTCAGTCACCAGTTCTTTCGATTGACCTTCAGTCTCTCTGTTCGCATGCTACATTATTCAAACAGGATCTGAGATTATGACATACAATTAGTTTAGGGAAACAAACTTACTTAGTTACTTCAGGTAGTGGGATTTGGTTGTTGATAGACACCAGTTCGTGAGAAAGTCATTCCTTACTCCTAATGTTGATGCGCCGCCAACACTCGTACCTGATTGATCTTTGAAAGTATTTTTTTCATGTATCTATTCAGTTACGGAGAACCAAACAAACTGGCACTGGAAGGTCTCTCAGGCATCTATGAGAAATCAATTAAAATGTGGAACTGAATAAGGTTGTAGAAATTAATTATATTTCAGGTACCTGATGGAAAAGGTTCACAAGATTCCAATAGTACAACAGCTAAGAGGAACATTATCCGACAAGTGGTAGTTGAGGTTATCTGCTTCTCTATCACCACTTTCCAGGTGGCATGAAGCTTACTATTGACAACACTATTACAAACTCTATTAACTGTAATTGGTAGTGAAGAAGTCTGTTGTTTTATTTCAAAAATGAAAGAGATTTTGGCCTCTATGTGTCTGAATGTAGAGTTTACATTATTACATACTCTATCCATATGTTGTTTTTGACTTTTAGAAATGAACTTGACTACTCGTCTTATTCAATTTTTTTGCACAAATATTTTTTTAATTTAATTCTTTATTCATCATTAGAGATACTTTAATGATAACATTTTTGACTTTATTTCATCATTGGAGATATTTTAACGATAACATTTTTGTTTAGTATTATCAAATTTTTTGAATAAGATGAGTGGTCAAAGTTGATTTCTAAAAGTCAAAAATGACACCTTTAATAGGACAAAGGTAGTGTCTAGTTACTCAAAGGGAGCAAAAAAGATTAAAAAAAAAGGGAGCAAAAAGAAACAACTGCTATGCTAGTTTAATAATAATTTTTTATCGATGAAAGGTGAACAACTCTTATGTTGTGGTCAATAATTTTTTAGCTTGCAATCCCTAATGATCCATCTCCAAGGCAAAGCTGCTTTGCCAAGCATAGAAAGAATGTCTGTGTGAAGATCTGGGCGTCCACGCCACACCCGAAGGTCGCACACATGAACTGGGTCTACATGCCTTGTAGGACAATCAAGGAGAGGGGCGACAGTTACGGAGTTGGAACCTCTTTGTTGATATGCCTACGGTGGTGCGTATACGATGGCAGGGTTGATGTGCAATATCGGCAGTTGCTCCAAGGTGGTGGTGGCAGTCGGCGGTGGCTTGAGTGGGCCAAGCACAGGTGGTATTAGCGAGTCTTGGATTTTAACCTTCTTTTTGTGTCGATGACAAGGTCAGTAGTTGTGGGCTCCACCTGTAGCTACTATCTTTTTTCATGTAAATATAGGTTGCAGGATTAACTGCGAGCATCTGGTCGCAATTAGAAATCAACATTTCCAAAAGCGATTGTGTAGTAGTAGATTCTATGATCTGTACTTCGATCGCTTCAGCTTACAGACCACTACTTGAATTAATTATATCATTGTGGACGCGTCAAAAATTTTAGGAAATAGTTTGGCCATATAATTCAAAATCGACTCTGAACTAGTAACAGGGAGTATTGTCTACTATGTATGAGCTAACATATGGCATCATGTGAGCATAACTAAATGAGTTGCACAATGAATTATTGGAGAATTACTAAATGAGTTTCACAATGAATTATTGGAGAATTACTAAATGAATTCACCCAAATACTTAACAACAGTGACTCGTCATGGTCAGAAGTGTGACAGAACCGTCTCACGAGGAGACGTTTCCGTCTCCAGGATCATCTTGGGTGGCACCACGCGTCTGTGATGCCCGATATTACAACATACAAACATAAGCTTAATACGAGAGATAAAGGAAATACAACGGTACATCCATCATCATCATCATCATCATCATCACAGAGTCTTACAAATGTTGCGGAAGCGTTTAAATTACAAACTGTTCGACAAGAAAGATACAAAGTCTGATACAATCGCTCACTCGACGATACACCACGGGTATCCGGCAGAGACGGGTGTGTTGTCCTACACACCGTGCTGGTAAGCAACTCCTATCTACTCCTCCGGGCCGCACCACTCCCAGGTGTAGACTCCTCCATCGGCGGCTTGGTCCGCCCACATCTCTCCTCCAGCATCGGCGTGCTCGGCGGGATCCTCCGAAAATAACGTAGAGCAAAGCCCCGAGCAACTAAAGCTCAGCAAGACTGATCCGTCAAGTTGGCCATCTACAACCGACTCCTAGACATGCAAGGCCGGGGATTACAGGATTCTAAGCAACTAAGGCAGTCTACAAGCAAATCCTTACTTTCATCTTTTAGCGGTGCATAAAGTTGAATCACTAACTAAATTTAGTTTGCACTATTCTAATTCAATACATGATTCACAATCAAGTAATTAACAAGCAATCCAGCAATTAATCATCATATTCCTCATCATCATGTTTCTCTTCTTACTACGTTCCGGTTGATGAGATAAGTGGTACTCGTTATCTGTAAGGGGCAGCGATTCGAATCGGTGTACATCATGCAGGAGAAACCTGATTGCACGTCACATACGCGCTTCCCGAAGCCGCATGAGACAACCTTTCGCTCAAGTGCTGTAACGCTAGTCGGGCCTGTCGCCCCCGAATAGGGTCCCTCACGCGATGCCGTCCCGGACGTTATCCGTGAGTAGAGTGCTCCCTACTCTCCTCCCAAATTCCTACCTAGTAACCAAGGGGATAGGGTATCTTCCTAGCGTCACAGCCTCCATCGCTACGTCGGTTTATCTGGGCCCAACAACACTAGCATGCAAGCAGTACGTTCAAGCTTATCCCTGTGGGCCGGACACGACGCGGTCCTTGTATGCACGAGACGGAGCTACCACCTTGAAGACTAATCAGTCCTTCTCTTTCTACCTAAGTTTCCCGTCCGGTCTCCAATTTCTTTCAATCTCTTCAGTCTCATCAACAAGTCTAGAACAATAGTTATCCTATAGTACGAGTGGTCTCCGTACCACTCGACGGAATCATAACCCTAATTAGCAAGCATCTAGCGAAAGCTTCTAATCAAGATCATAAAGAGTCCTACTGCATACTAGTGGTTCCATAACAACTCCTATACACCTAATGCACAATCATTCCTGCAAATCATATATATAGAAATAAAATCCTAAAATCATAGGGTTGTGCACTGGGACATGCCTTGAACTTGACCCTCGGCGGCGGGGTCACAAACAACAGCGGGGATGGCCTCCTCCTCGGCGGTCACCACGTTCACCTCCGAACCTACATGAATGCATGATGATGTGTTGTTTTAGAGAAATACAGAAAACACGCATCTTACTGAGCTAGTTCGAAATTCATCCTTATAGAATATGTGCGAATTTCATCATAACGACAAAGCTACGAATTACAAGATCAAACTACTAGGGTAGGGGAGATCGCTGTTCAACGGTGAGTATCTAGCTATTTACTTCATTAATTCCCATGAAGCATTGAAACTAACATTTCATGAACTCATATGAAAAGAAACTCATATGAAAAGAAATACACTTGACGGCAAAATGTGCTAGGTCAGCACTTGGGGTGGCTTACTGATCATAGTACATTGGCCCATGATCAAGCATGCCAAGTTTCAAATTTAATTGATGCTTCAAGAATTAATTAGAAATTAATCCTTGATCTTCGCTTGGGTAATTATCATCAATTTTTCTTTAACTGATCATGATCTACAAACTCTACCATTGGATTGGGTAGGTAATTAGGGTCCTAACAAAATTTACTTTGAAAAAATTGGAGTTCGAGAGATTTAATTATGAATTATTGAAATTATATTCAATTTCTGATAATTAAATCAAAATCTGGAAAAAAAGAAAAGGGTTTAAAGGGTATTGGGCCGGTTCTGGCCCAACTCGGGCTGGCCTGTGGGCTCGGACGCGCGGCCCAGCACTGGCGAGCGCAGCCCAGCCACACGCGCACGCGGCCCACTCGGCCTACCGGCGCAGCCGAGTGCGCTCGCCGGCGCGACGGCCGGCGCGGCGGCGCGGTCGCCGGAGAGCTCACCAGCGGCAGCCTTCCGCGATGGTGACATGCTCATGGGGCAGGGCTCGGCGTGGGGATCACGACGGCGAGGTCACCGGGGTGGGATGCTCACCGGAGGATGGTCGGCGGCGAGTGGTGGCGGTCCGGATGGCTCCGGCGAGGTCGTGCGGCGGTTTTGGTGCGTGGTGTTGACGACTTCTTCTCCCAAAAGCTCCGCGAGCTCGAGAGCAAAGCCGACGTCGAGGTTCTCATCCTGGAAGAAGCCCGAAAAGAGGTCGTCGACGGTGAGGTGGAGGCGGCCGGCGGTCGAGTCCGGGAAAAGAGAAACGCCGGTGAGGCCTTGCGCGAAATAAAGAGGAAAAAGGGGTCCGGATGGTGCGCCGGCTCGTTGCGCACAAGGTAGGGCGAGAAAAGCCGTCGATGCTCACCGGAGTGGGCGGATTTGACGCTTCCCGGCGATGGTCGACGGTGGCCGGCTTGGGGAAAAACTCGAGATCCCTGCGCTCCCCGGCTCTGCTCGCGCGCGGCTTGGCTTGGAAGAGCGAGCTCGTCGGGGCGCGTCGGAGAGCAGGAGAAGCTGGCCGGACGACGAGGTCCGAGGGTGGCGGCATTGGCGGAGGGGAGGGGCGAGGCTAGGGTTAGGGTTTGCGTGCTCGGGAGTGGATAATGGGCGCGGCTGGGTGCGGGGCGCGGTCGGCGGGGTGGTCATGGCCGACCGACGTGGGGGCGACGCCGACGTACGGGTGCCACGCGGTGGAATGGCGCCGGCCATTTCCGACGCGCACGAGCAGTGAGAGAGAGGGGGCCGACGGGTGGGTCCTGCCCGGTTTGAAATTTTTCGGTTGGTTTTCAAACGTAGGTTGCTTTGAAAATTCGAAATAAAATATTTCTGGTGCCCAAAAATTCCAAATAAAATTATATTTGGAATCCCCACAATTGGTACTATTTTCTGGGGGTTCAAACTGCCAATTAACAGGAAAAATAGATAAAATTCTCCCAAAAAGCTGATTTTCTGAGTTTGTTTGATTTATTTGGGGCACTTAAACTTTGAGAAAAGTGATGGGGCTTGGCTCATATTTTTCTTTTGTCATGCCCTTCAACAAACTTGTAGGGTGGGGTCCACTTGTAAGATGAAATTGTGACTTGTAGTTCAATTGCACCTTTAATTGATTTAAATAACCACCAAAATCATTTGCATGTGACCTTCAACATATTTTTGTGGCTCTACAATGTGAGGAGAATTTTATAGGACCCCTACTCTTCATTGTTCAAAAATTGTGGTGTCACAAGAAGCCATTGATTTCTTGTAAGATACTGTTTTGCAATCTTCAGTAGCAGGTGATGCCCATCCAAACACTGCATGGAAATAATAAAGCATTGAAAACTATTTATTTTTAAGAAAATGGGAGAGATTTACTATTTTTGCGTGTATGAAATACTGATGAACAAGTAAAATACATGAATGGTTGAAGAAAAACTCCAGGGTGCTAATTAGGTGTAGTGATCCATTTACCTCTCCACGGAACTTGGCTATAGAATTGGATGGTTCATCAGCCACTGTTTTCGCCATGGTTACGAACCCAAACCTTCTAGAGTGCCGTTTTTTTGTGTCCAATGCATCGATAACCTTACCTATACGAGCCGAGCCGCGTCCACAGCAAAGCTTCCGCGGCGCCGGAGAAAAAGGACTCGGTCGACCAAGCTCCGGTTATCCCTCTCCACCCACCGTGGCGTGCCGGCTTCGTACTGCAGAACGTGTCTGCTGAGGTCGCCGGCCTTACACTCCAAGGCAGCCTTGCAGAAATCGCTTGCGGTGTTTAATTGAACTGACACCCAAAGCAGGTCCCCGCATGACTCCACGAGGTAGCTCGACTGAACCTTCTTTCCCGCTTCGTCACCAACGAAGCGCCCGGACCAGCAGGGACCACCCAGCTTGGTGGACATGACGGTCCAGGAATTCTTCTTCTCCCACCACAATCTCTTTCCGCCCATGTCATCGGCAGATATGTGGAGATACTGCCTTTTCGCCAGCTTCCAAGACGTGCCACCTGGATGCAGAAGTGCCATGAGGATTGGTACATTGATCACCGTCGTACGGAGGCCCAAGGCGTGAAGGTAGAGAGTGCCGTCGCTTGAGACGACGAAGCCGGTTGCGCGGTTCACCCAGGACTTGATCTCGTCAAGGTAGGGAGGCAAGGCGACAGAAGATGCAAATCTATAGAGAGGATCGGGAAATCCATCAGAATTCTCAGGACATGTGGTGGTTGATAGGCAGCACGCGGCGGTGCCATCATCCGCGCTGATCGCCCATCTCCTGTCCGGAATAATCAGCCCGTCGGAGCTGATGGAGCCACTGGAATTGAAGGAGGAGAAGACGCAGCGAGCTTTGCGGTGGCCGGTGTCGTCGTCGCTCCGAGCGAGGAGCCACGGCAGCATCGCCGGGCGGAACGTACCAGGCCTTGCCAATGGTACGTACCAGGTTGCGTCCACGGCGGATCAATCGGCTGGGGAAGCTTCATCTCATGGATATCCAAACTACAAAGTAGATTCAGATAATGGATATGCCTCCGTTTAACATAGGTGTGGGATTTCATGGGTCAATTCCTTTTACACAATTGCAATTTCGCAAAGACCCCTATTTGCCAATATGTTTAACCCATCTGTTCTTACCACTATATGCCATCCACTTCCTTATATATTATTTTTCCATAATATGAAAGGACAAAAAAATACCCTTATCTTTCTTTCACGGACTTCCTCCCTTTTCTTTGAAACCATGTGTTCGTGTGCGAAATAACCAACTAATAATTAATCGTGTGTCGAGTGTTTAGGGTCCGGATGGTTCACAAGAGGACTCAAAGATTATACAGGTTTGGGCCGAATGTCCCTACGTCCAGTTTTGAGCTGCTCGTGTTACTTGCGTGAGTCGTAGAGGGGTACTACAACAGAGGAGAGATAGAGAGAGTGCTAAAGTGTCTGGTGCGAGTATGAATGTGTGTGTGCGATGGTCGCTTGCTATGCTACACCTCCCTCTTTCATATTTCCGAGGAGGAGAGTGTGGTACAAGAAAAGGTTAAAAGAATAGGAGAATGTGGTGTCTTATTCCGTCGCACCGGTCGTCGAGGTGGTGGGCTAGCTCTTCCTTCACTGTAAATGGCGTCTGTGGCATGGGAGGGGTGTCGTCTGTATACCTGTCCCCTTACGCTCGTCGATTTGAAACATTCGCTAGGGATTGGTCCTCCATCAGCATTGCCAGGATGCGGCGCCGCACGCTGGCGTGTGGGGAAATCCATACGGTGCGTTGGCTAGCCCGACCCTAAGGTCGGGCGTGGAGG
Organism: Chloris gayana; assembly: GCA_031894775.1. Lineage (NCBI taxonomy): Eukaryota > Viridiplantae > Streptophyta > Magnoliopsida > Poales > Poaceae > Chloris > Chloris gayana. The sequence continues at coordinate 23,194 of JAUNZO010000946.1, read as the reverse complement.
TGATGATTACACCTTGCCCGACCCCTTGGCGAAGAGGTCAAGCGCGCTAGGGCGTCATGGCCCATACGACTGGATTTTCGGCTGGGGTTGTCAACTGACCATGTGGGGAGCAGCGCAGCGCCTGTATGCCTATCCTCGTCACACCTAGGGAGTTAGGTCTCTTCACGTCGCCCGTCCGCCCAATCCGAAATCACGATGAAGTGGCGCCTTGGCTGGTCATGGAGGAGCACGCCCTTTGCACGGTGAAATAATGGGAGCAGGTGGCAAATTAATATAACTATATGGGGAGTCCTTGGGGAGCTTATCGCCTTTGACTGGATCCCGCAAGGGTCGAGCGCGCCCTAAGGTCAAGAGAGGCGGAGATCTTGGTTGTGGCTCCTGACCTCAGGATCGGGCGTGCGCGTGTTCAGATTCCTTGCGTGGGCAGATGGGCCTTGACTTCTCCTCTAGGCCTCTTTTCTGATGTGCCTACCTTTGGTATCAGACCTCAATCCTTTGTGGCTTTGACACCTAATTAGGTGGCCCGGGTATTGACCCTCGACACCATGACTGGGAGAGACAACTAGATTCTAGAGCCACCACTGGTCAGGCCTTGGCAGGCGAGCTCCGGGCACCGCTACCACTGTAGGCCAGGCACACGAGCGAGCTCCGGGTGCCACCTCGGTCAGACTGGGACTCGACGAGCTTGAGCGGCTCCGTCTCTGCCGGCAAGCTTGGGTGTCGCCACCTCCGCCGCTGTCGCCTTGCGCACCCGCCCCCCCCTCGTGTTCTTGGAAAAATGTTGTAGATAGGAGTAGTTTGGTCATTTTTTGAAAAAAATGGTTAGAAAAATTAGAAAGTGACATGGGTAGGATAGAAGAGTAAGAAATTACAAGACAATGACATACACGATATAAGGCTATTTGCGATGGAAAATAAGGGGCTAAAGCAAATTGTAATAATACAGAAGGGATGAACAATTTTTCATCTCTCTCTCTCTCTCTCTCACTCTCTTTTGGAATCTACTATAGACAAATACCACTCACTCAGAAAGAATGCCAAAAGTTCATAGTACATACTTAATTACATGAGATAGACAAACGCCACTCATGCAACTACTATAACATAACATATATATGTTCACACTCACGCAGAAAGTGGATGCACTTACTGGAAGATGTAGAGACCAAAAATGGTTTGTCTATCCTACCACTTTATGAAACATTTTTAAATTTAAGGTTCAACCTGAGACCTTGCAAAATTTGTAATCTCCGCTTTTAGTTCCTCTAGCTTTTGTGGTGTCTTATCTTTGTACGCACATTCTGTCTCATTTATTAAGGTTGATCGCACTTTGATTTATTAAGGTTGGGTTCAGCTACACGATCTTCCAATCCTTTATGCTTGTTTTCTTTTATTGTAACGCGGAATTCATGCTACATCATAAGAACCTGTGCCATCATTTAATTAGTATTATGACAATATGTTCAAATGTGTTTTAAAATACTAAGGTGATCAATAGAGGAACTTAAAGGCATAATAATTGTTGGAAAATTGTGAAATATTCTAAATCCAGATTTTAGTTTGAGGCAAATTCCATTGACATTTAAACAATTGATTCGATCTAACGCTAGCAGCAGGTAAACCAAAACAACAATAACCAGAGGAGACATAGAAGACTCACATTGGGTTTGTCGGTGCTTAAACTACCACAAATTGTAGACGATGCAGACCGATGATGAAGACGCGATGATAGCTCGTCGTTGAGGCAGCGCAGAACATCGACGAACAGCTTCGAGCGGTCGCGCGGATGTCCTGCTCAGAACCCTTATTGTCGCCCCTCGTGCGGGCTTCACGACGGCAACGGCTCGGAGATTCCGCTCACCAACCTCCTCGATGCACGCCAAGGAAAAGAGTCGATGAGATTTAGCAACTCAACACCACAACACAACTCTTCAAAAGGAAGGAAGAACATGAAGATGGTAATTAACCGCGTATCCTCTTGATTAGTACCCACGATTAATAGTTAATCCAAGCACTAACTATAGGAAGCATCTTATTGGAGATTTGTTTTTCCGATCAAGGACTGATAAATTGGCCCTGTGGCCTTAAGCCTCTCTCTGCTTACCTGCATACATATTTTTGTTCAGAAGATACCACATTGCAATTATTCAGATCAATGAGGTTGCTATGTACTTACATCGGTTGGAGGCAATGAAACCGACAACCTGCCTGCAGCCTGCGGAGTGCGGACTCCTCCAACCTCTTCCGCTTCTTCCCGAACATTCACCGCCCACAGCCGGATGCACACAAAAAATCCAATAGTACAACAATCTAACTACACAACATATTTCATATCTTTATTAATTTTTCTCAACTCTTTCCATATAGCTGCGCTGCTATGTCCGTCCTGCCTTGCATTTTGCTACGTCTCATTCACAACTAACGCATGTAGGGCTGTAGGCCCATCCAGCATGAACATTCTTACATTTACACATCCGCGGCTCGTTGAGAAGGATGGCAGTGGCATCACGTATTAATTGGAGGAAATCAACAACCTATACAGATCTGTAATCTTCACATATAGGCCGGGAAGCAATCCAGAACAACTATGATCTATGAATCATGAGAGAGCAAAGATGCCTGCGTCACTCTTCTCGGAGTGGCTTGGGCTTGCCCAAGCCGCAGCTCCACGTGGTGACCTCCATCCTCACCCATCGCCTCGCCTCCATCATCGAAGTCAGCAAGAATATTTTTATTTACCGTTCAACGTTGGACTGACTTCATTATCTCGAATAATTTGTTGCATAGCTTCGTGTGGGATGGGTTTCTTTTTCTACATCGACCATCAGAAAACTCTAGGTATTTTTGTAATATATTGTTGATGTTTTTCTTCCCTTTTTTTTTTTTACTTTACAACCGACTTAGAACGATGAACTTTGTAAATACTATTATTTCATATTTAATGGAAATTGATGAATTCAAGTAAGTAACATCCACTCCACTATAGTTTCCCTTAATAAAAGATTAATGACTTATCGTTCCATTGGGCTAAGAAAACATGGATTACTGTACCTGACCATTTGCTATTATCTTACTTCTGCGGCAGATTTTTGCCCATGTAAATTGCATATTAAGAACCGGATTGTTCCATTGTATTCCTCTGTTTCACATTGAGCTTTTCTCTGATTTCCTGTAAGTGGATAAAAAATGAACCATTACTTCCTGCATATATACTACATGCTGATGCTGAAACAGGGAAATTAAAAGGTTTCAAGTTTTTATTTTCAAAGGGAAAGGTTTCAAGATTTGGTAAATCAGGTTATAAACAATCAGACCGCCTCCTGATTTGTAACTATTTACCTCGTTTGAAGCAATAGCAGGTTTGGGCGTGAGCCACATGCATGACACATAGTTCCAGTGAAGCGGAAGCTGTTCCACCAGCTCGGGGCTATGGTTACCAAAGCTGTACTTGAACACACGGTGACGATTCACAGGCGGCGTGCCCCGTGGGCCGCAATAGAGCTCTCTCCGGTCGATGAAGTATGCGCAGCCACCTAAGCCGAACCGATCTGCATCCACCGCGAAGCTGACCTGTTGCCCCAGAAAAAAGGTGCGATCTGCCAAGCTCGCGCTGATCTTCCTCACCCCCATTGCGGCTCGTCAGTACCCCCATGCTGCAGCACGTATACGAACACTGCCAGTTTGTCCAGCAGGCTGCCAATGTCGACATCGCCGCCGTAAGGCTGCCTACGATACATCAAGAGGTCCATCGACAATCGGCCCATGTAGTAACGGCTGTTAGTCTTGACCTGAATGAGCACCAAAAGCAGCTCGCCGCGAGATTCTACTAGATAGCTGGTCTGAACCTCCCTCCTGTGTTCGTCTTGGATCATCCCAGTCCACCTGCTGCCACCCGCACCTGACATGATGTGCCATGAGCTGCCGCAGCATTGCACAATCTTCCCGTCGTGGTATACAGCACAGCAGCTATTTGTGTCTCCGGCATAATAGTCGAAATCAGATCTGCTCACAAACGTCCAATCCAAGTCGCCGGGACGCAAGAGTGCCATAGAGCTCAAAGACCTTGCGTAAACCAGTAGGGTGCCGTCGCTGGAGACGATGCCGGATGCTTGATTCACCCATGACGTCGTTGGATATTGGTAGGGAGGCAGAGCCATGGAACTTGCAGCTCCGCTAAAAGGGTCTGCCGAGCTGTTGGAGTGGAGACTTGTCGTCGAGAGGCAATAGGCGGCCGTGCCGTCGTCTGCGCTGATTGCCCATCTCCTGTCCGGAACATACAATGACATAGAGGAGAAGATGCAGTGAGCTTTGCGGTAGCCTTTTGCATCGCGCCACGATAGGATCCATGGCAGAAACGCGGGACGGTGCGCCGGCGTCGGCAGTGTTTCGCGCCAGGATTTGCAGACGCCATGGAACCGAACGTAGTCGGAGACAGCGTGGAGGCGATGCGAGATGTCGCGGAGGAGATCGAAGGGGAGGTCGGACCAACACAGGGACGAACCCGCCGTGGTTGTGGACATGGTCGATCAAATCCAGATGCCTTTTGCCTTAGGGTTTTGTAGCTTGTGAACTTGAGGAAGCGCACCGGATAAATAATCAACCAGGCTCGAGTTGTGAAGGCATGCCCCGCACAATACATTGAGTCACGTCAAATAGATTATCTGTCCCGGCCCCGAAGATAGATAGAGCCACATCAAGCAAACTCAGATACTATACCAAGAAGTTATTGCCACCACTCAAAGGGAACTATCTTATCTTATATCTTATCTTATATTTACTAATCGGAGGCTCCTTTTGAAACATCCACAACATTAATAGGATGAAATACAAGAAATTCTCACAAGAAAACAAAACATCTGTCCTTTAATTTTTGTGTGAATCAATCTCTAGCTAATAGAACTTGATAACATGACCTAAATGACGGACCAAGAAAAATGGCCCAACCAACACGTACCTGTTCCTTTACAGTTCATTTCCTCCTCATGTGAAACCATGAAACAAACCTATCCACGAGAAAACGGAACTACGAAACACATAGATTTTTCTTCGTAAACCCTGCTAGAGATCTGTCCTTTAATTTTTATGTGAATTAATGTCCAGTCCCTCTGTTCTTTTTTTCTTGATGTTAGGACACGAAGAGATTAGTTCATTTTTGAACTAAATTCCTTGTCCTAACATCATCAAAAAAGAATGGAGGTAGTAGCTAATAGATCTTGATAACATGATGTAAATGTCGGACCAAGAAAAATGGCCCAACCTCATGTACGTGTTCGTTCACAGTACCTTCCCTCCTCACGTGAAACCATGAAACAAAACCTATCCACGAGACAATGGAGCTAAGATTTTTCTTCGTAAAACCTGCTGGAGAAGGAACAGATTGGACAAGCAATCAGGGAGGATAGATAATGGGGCGGAATCAACCTTTTAGCACCGCCATCCTTAATGACAGGTGAGCTTTCCATGATCGATTTTCAGATCAAGTGATTGGGGTGGTGAGTTGGTTTTTGTTGTCTTCTACATCGTCGTGGAATTTCGTTGGTTCCAGTCTTCGAGATAATGCTTTGAACCGCTACGTATGATGAGATTCATGTAAGGTAATCACTTTTGTTGACCACACATCTCCTCCCACCGATCCATGCCCTGCACTTCCACCTTCCACTAACCCAGTACCTTTCTAGTCTAGAACAAATCGAAGGCCGCACATTACGGTTAAATGGGGAAAAAAACTCAAGATAAGAATAGTTTTGGTTCTTCAGAATTTTCTTTTGCACATATATGGTGATTCATATCTGAATTGTAATAACCAGAATTCATCGATATCAAATAATAGGTGTTATAAAATATTTTGCGATAGGTCTAATAGTATGATTAATATTTTTATAACTGGGGAGAAATTATGTTGACCTTGATCAATATAAAAAAGTAGACATTATGGGTGAGAGGAATATGCAAGTAAATTTTGTTCAATGTGACTCAACATATAAGTTCTAACAGACAAATGACAACAATAATTAAAATACAATACTATCTCCTTCCAACCCAGAAATTCAGTATGCTACATGCTTTTCAAGTAAATTCACCTAGCTCATGTGTTGCACGGGTTGATGGTCTAGTTACATGCTAATGTATGATGGCAGTCATCTCTTCGTATGTCAGGTGAACGTGGCAAAAAGGATACATTGAAATTATTCCATTCTAGATACCCCACGGGGATTTAAAAATATTTTCTTCAAATTATTGAGAAAACTGAATTCAAAAGAAATCAGCACGAATATATGGTCATTATTTGGACACACAATTCACATAATTAGAACATTAATAAATGTGCGAAAGGTCTGTAGACTAGTGGCTACAATAGCCTCAATAGCATCTCAGTTTCTGGGCAACTAGCTATATAAATTTACTTCATAACAAAAAGGACGCCAATCCGAAAAAATGTATTCAATTAATCCAGCATAAGCAACTAATGAACAAGTTATCAACCTGACTGATCATTCCATTTGGCTAATTAACCTCCTGTCCAGCATGGATGTTGGCGACAGCATGGGCTGGTTCAAGAACTGCCTTAGTTCTTCCATGTTCTCGAGAGTGCCTAGTTACTCTGTCCACCATGACACTTGAGACGGTGACCTTACTGTGCTTATTGAAGAACTGTCGGGGGCAATGGCTATCTACCTCTGGTGGCAGTTTGCCCGACCGTATCTTAAAATGTATCCTGGATTGCTCCATTCAATTTCCGAAGTGATGATTCAACCTTTTCTCGGATTTCCTGCACGCACATGAAAATGAAATTTGATTTAACAATCTGCATCTTTCAGACAGAACATTTGACCAGACTGCTCGGAATCAGTTATTATTGACACATATACAGTTGTGATTGTAAATCAGCCAAAGCAGAATTCTAAGTGGGGGAAATGTCTTGGTTCATTGTCATGTCATGTTTTGTAATTATTTACCTCGTTGGACGCAATAGTAGGTTTGGGCGTGATCCACATGCGGGCTTGTTCGGTTATTTTGGGATTGCCATGGATTGGACCGGAATGGGTGGGATTGAGTCCATATATGACTTATGATGAAATCAATCCCACTCATTTCCATCCAATCCATGACAATCCCAATAAAACATGAACAAGCCCTGCAGGATGCCTCGTTCCAGTCGGGTGGCAGCTGCTCCACCAGCTCCGACCTGTCATCAAGGAAGCTGTACTTGTACAAACGGCATCGGTTCTGCGGAGCCCACTCCAAATCCCGTTGTAGAGCGTCCTCCTGTCAACAAAATAGGCACAACCACCTACACCGAAGCTGGCGGCATCAACGGCGAAACTGCCCTGCCGTCCCAGGAAAAGGATGCGATCAGCCAAGCTCCGGCCGTCCCTCTCCACCCAACGCTCGTTCTGCAGCACGTATACCGACAGCACTAGGGCGTCCGACAAGCTGTCAAGGTCATAGGGATGTCGCTTCAACACGTCCTTGCAGTAACCGCTATCCGCCTTCAATTGAACCAACACCCAGAGAAGCCCACCACGAGATTCTACAAGGTAGGCCGACTCAACTATCTTGCTTGTTGGGATTGGGATGTTAGCCACCCTGCAACGGTCTGCCTGATGAGCGGACCTTATGCTCCACACGTTGCCCCAGCGCCTGGTCCTGCAGCTTTGTACAATTTTTCCTTTGTGATAGGCTATGCTCCAGCTACTCATGTCCCAGACATAGGCGTAGAGATCGTCGTCCCTTTCCAGGAGCGTCCAATTTGCGTCACCGGGATGCACAAGCGCCGCAAATATGGGCACATCCGATTTTCCCCGAACGATACCCAAGGCGTAAGCAAACTACGGTGCCATCGCTGGAGATGGTGCCGGATGCCCGCTGCACCCATCGCTTCATCTCGTCTGGGTAGGGAGGCAACGTGACGGGAGGATGCCAATCACGCCAGGATCGATCGAATCAAGCAGGGGGTTTAAGAGGGTTGTCTAATTCACGCGCGCGTGCTAGGACGGCAGCGCGTAAACCTTCCGACAGGGACATACTTTCCTTTTTTTGGAAAGTTTAACCTCGGTCAAAGTTTCCATTAAGGAAAGTTTTAAATCAGTTAAAGTTTCAATCAAAAGTTTTATGAAAAAGTTTACTTGAAAAGTTTCACGGAAAGTTTACTCGAAAAGTTTCATTGAAAACTTTGAATCACAAGTTCTGTAGAAAAGTTTCATTGAAAACTTTGAATCACAAGTTTTACAGAAAAATTTCATCAAAAGTTCAAATCAAACTTTTCCCCAAACTTTAGATCTAAAATTTTCCCCCAAACTTCAGATCAAAAGTTCTATCAAAGAGAGAGAGAGAGAGAGAGAGACCGGCGGCGCATCGGAGAGCATCGGCGGTTGGGCGGCGCGGGTAGGGCTGGCGGTGGGCGGCGCGCCGGGGAGGGCCGGCAGTGGGCTGGAGGCCGCGGAAGGGCGGCGCGCTGGGGAGGGCCGCTGGTGGGGCGGAGGCCACGGAGGGGCTGCGCGAATGGGAGGGGCCGGCAGTGGGGCGGCGCGCTGGGGAGGGCTGGCGGTGGGGCGGAGGCCACGGAGGGGCTGCGCGAATGGGAGGGGCCGACGGTGGGGCGGCGCGCCAGGAAGATCCGGTGGTGGAGCTGCGCATGCCACAGAGAGGCAGGGATGGCACGTCGGGGAAGGCCGGCGATGGGCGGCACATTCGGGAGAAGCCAGGAGAGGAGGGAGGAAAAGGAAGAAGAGAGGATATGGAAGGAGGGAAGAGGAAGAAAGATAAGGAAGGAAGAGTTTGCGTGAATAGGTGGGAGCAAACGACCGTGAAAAAGAATTCCCGGGCTTTAAGTCATTGTCGGTTCTACACTTTTCCTTACGGGCCTTTTCGTTTGACTTTTTGAATAGTTTTTTTAATGAAAATACATGGCAGGCAGCACAGTACATAGGCATTTCCTCTAAAAAACTTGAATCGTATTAAAAATCATTACCTCATGAGAAAGAATCATTTCACATAAACATTTTGACGTTTATTAGATCTTTGGCCGTCAGATATCTCTCGGTCACATATTGTATATCTCCCAGCCACATTTTCGAAATAACTAAAATGAACATGTGGAACATTCCATATATGAAGATAGAACAATTTTTAACTGAAACTAGACTTTTCTAGTTTTGAGAGGTAAGTAAAATATCGCACATTTCCCATAACATCATATGGAACAAAAAGTGTTCTTTCGAGGAAAAATAATAATTGTTTAGTGAACGTGGAAAATTGTTTCTATTCCTTAGACTATTTCGGGAAAAAAGAGAAGTGAAAAATCTAGGTGGTTGAATACATATCTGATTGTGGAAATAAAGGTAACTAAATGAAAGATTAGCAAAATTTCAGTAAAGTTTATGAAGAGACACACTCAAAATTTTGTTCAAAAACGAAATGATACAAAAACACTTAGGATCATGATCCAAGTGCACCATATAACCAATGATCCAATTGGATTTGATTTACAATCTGAAAATATGTTTTTTCCTAACCCACGTATCATTATTAAAAAACCTTTTGGTCTTATATAATATTTTTATTTCTTAGACTTTTGGAATATCTAGTTCAATGACTTGGAAGCATGCCTTTAGAAAGGTAGACAATTCAAAATGTTGAAAGAAGGATATCCAAAAAAACCTTTTTAACACCAATAATTCACATTAATTAGTTGGTATATGGCTAAAATTATGTTTAAGTTTAGACGTAGTGCCTGGAGAACATCCTAATGGAAAACGAGTTCACATGAACATATCAATTACAAATATATGCACTTTTGTATCAACACTAAACAACATGCAACATATAAAGAAAATAACGATGTGACAAAAATTATCTCATTCAACATCATAAAATGAATTGTTTGCTAATAATGATTACTGATGACATCATCTTTCCCGTTAGTGTTCTTTCGTGGAAATTCTAGTGGTGGTCCTGACATTGACATCAGCAAATACTGCCATCTAGATTTCTTTTCTAGTAATGGTAGTTTTGGGAAATTCTAGCTTGTGTTACTGTAGGCTCCTCTTTTTGAGATATATAAACTCACTTTTAAACCATTCTCTTGAGCTAACGCCTTTTTATGCCAGAACAAACAACTGTGCTAGTGCTGTCCCAACTAGCACAATCATAGTCGGCCCAATTCCGAGCTTTACTTAGGCCCTAATAAAGCATGTCTCCTTTATTCTATAGATCTAGTGATGCCAAGTAACCCACATTTGTAACAATATGTGTTTAACATATTTCTCCCCATGTAGTCGGGTAAAAGGGAGACTGCATTTTAGTAGACGATAATGAGTCCGTGAGTCTGCCTCCAGGTTAATGGGTATTAGAGCAACTCCAAGAGTTTGGCATCTGAGCTTTGCATCCTTGTTTTTTTGGCAAATGAAAAAATAATAGTCTCCAACAATTTGCCAATTAACTTGGCATTTTTGAGAACTTGGCAAAAACCTGGCGCTCGACGCGCATATATGCGCGCGCGGAAACGATTTGGCATCGCGCGCTTCGTCCCCTCCGCGACTCTCGGCGCTGGCCCTTTCCCGCGAAAGAAATCTCCGTGACGAAGCAATCCTCGACGCCGCCGGTGAGTCCCTCCCTCCCGCTCCTCCTCCCCTGCCTCCGGCTTCTCCTCCCTCGCCGTTTGCCGCCGCCCTAGGCACGATTGCCTGGCCGCCGGTGACGCTCTGGGCGCGACCGCTTCGCCCTGGGTGCGGCTGCCTGGGTGCTGGTTCCTGGCCGCCGGTGTCGTCCTGGGCGCGACCGCATCGCCCTGTGCCACGCTTTGGGCGTTCTGCTCTCGGCCCCGTTGAAGAACGCGAGCAGTCCCCTATCGGCGGTAGGGCAGCAGCCCCTCCAGGATTTGCTGTGGGGGCGCCACTAGAATCTTACGGGCTTCTCCACTCACTCACCGGCAAGTTGCTCCTCTTGCTCTGCTCCACTTCCGGCTTCGCTCCTGACTCGCTCCTCCGCTGCCAAGCACGGTGCGCCATACTCGCCTTTTCATCTGTCTTTCAATTGTTTGACAGCTCTTGGATAAAAAAATGTTCTCTGGGATCCATGGCTTGCCATTTTACTCATTGTACTACGGTGGATGGATGGATTGATAAATCGATTGATCTTTATAACAAGATTCTCTTCTACTGTCAGTCATTACTACAGCTACTTCAGCAATAACGTCGGTCTCTTTTCCCCTGTAAATCAATATGTTGTATTGCCTCTGTCGACCTGAACATCTGGATGGGTAGCGTCAGTAGGAAGGCTGGCCTTGTTGGCCTTTGGATGGGCAATGTCAATTAGGCCATGATATAGAATGAGACTATCTTTGTATCCAGCAGCTTTTATGTTGATATAACATTCAATGTTTTTTTTTGTAGACTCATTAAGATGGAAGGAGATGGATTCTTATCGGACATTCTTCTTAATTCAGATGATGGTGATGTTTCTGCTTCAGAACAACTCACAGTTCCGAACACACAAGACAATCGGAGTACTCATGTTGTTGAACCAAGTCGCAGTACAAAGGGATCCAAGAGAACAAAAAATTTTCATTGGAAGGAAGACGAAGTTATATGCTCAGGCTGGTTGAACATTAGCAAAGATCCCATTAACGGGGCCAATCAAACTCGTTCCACGTTTTGGAGTAGAGTTCATGCTTTCTTTGAGAAGGAGAAAAAAACTACAGCTGTGAGGACAGAGAGTTCCATTATGCATAGATGGCTAACAATTCAGGCTCAAGTAAACAAGTTTTGTTCATGCTATGACGCGATTGAGCGTAGGAATCAAAGTGGAACAACTATCCAAGACAAGGTATGTCATATGTGTTCAAGCTATTACTTAAATTTAGTTAAAATGAAAAAGATATATACATTGACAAATTTCCTATACAGATTGCTGAAGCTTCCAAGATGTACATGGAATTAGACAAGGACAAAAAGTCATTTACTCTTATACCTTGTTGGAACATATTGAAAGAGGAAGACAAGTGGAAAGCCAAGATGATAGAACTTGCCGAGCTGGAGAAGCAAGCAAACAAGAAAAAAACAAGTCCACCAAGGTGTCCAGGCCAAGGGATGATGTAGAAGCAACCAATAATGATTCAGACATAGATGCTGTTACTCAGGAAACCGAAGCAAGGAAAAGACCAGAGGGGATAAAGAAAGCAAAAGAAGGACTCAGGAGAGGAGGTGGCGAAGCTTGCATGGAGGCATTGGACAAGATGTGGGCGAAGAAGGAGGCCTTCGACAAGGAAAAAGAGAAGGCAAAAGAGGAGAGGTTTATGGCTTCCCTTGAGGTAGAGAAGGCTGCACTAGACCTAGAGAAGAAGCGTGTGTCAATTGAAGAAAGAAAAGCTGAAGCCGAATTGATCAAGGAAGAAAAAGAAATAATGTTAGTGGACAAGAGGTCTCTCGATCCGCTGCAGCTGCAGTACATTGAGATGATGCAGAAGAAGATCATTGCTCGACGCATGGAAAATTAGTTTTAGTTCAAGAGATTTCGTTTAAGCAAATCAAACTATTTTTTTTTTGTATTCAGTAAACCTATATTTGCATTGTCGTTGAGAGAACTATTTCATTTAAATTGAGAGAACTATTTCATTGTCATTTAGAGATGAATTGCAGCATAGCATGTGTCTGTGTGTGTATGTGTGTTGGACAGTGCAAGCTAAAACTGCAGAAGTGCAACCTCAAATTTGGTCGCTGGAAGGTGGCCATTCAGGTTTCAGGACCCTGTACTGAACCTGTGAACCTGTAAAGTACTGAACCTGTACTGGCCATTGAAATTTGGTCGCTGAAACTGCATTTTGGTCGCTGAAACTGCATTCAGGTTTCAGGACTCTAAATATTTCTGCATTGCTCAGATGATTAAATTGACAGAAAAAAATAAAAATTGTTCAAAAATGTTCATAACACTTTATCGACAACATAAACTGATCGTGTATTGTTCAATGAAAATACTATGTATTTAATATAAATCGGGGTGATGGTTCCATAAGTGCTGGATGAGATCTTCTTTCAACTGCACATGTGTTTCTTGGTCTCTGATCCTTTTGTGTGCATTAATAAATTCATCAAGTGTACGAGTGCTGTTGCCACGAGAAGGTTCCACATTTTCACCCCCGTATTCGAAACGCTCGTTAGGGTCCACTACTCCTTCATCTTCCACAATCATGTTGTGCATGATCACACAAGCTCTCATGATCAATCCAAGTGTCTCTGTGTCCCACATGCGAGCAGGTCCTCGAACAATGGCGAACCTCGATTGTAAAACCCCAAAAGCTCTCTCAACATCCTTCCTAGCTGATTCTTGTGCTCTCGCAAAGTATTGTCTCTTGTTCCCCATAGGAAGAGTGATGGACTTAACTAAAGTAGCCCACGAGGGATATATACCATCTGCTAGATAATAACCCATTGTATAATTATGGCCATTAATGGTATAGTTAACCTCTGGAGCTCTTCCTTTTGCCAGGTTTGCAAATAAAGGAGAACGGTGAAGAACATTGATGTCATTATGTGATCCTGGCATTCCAAAGAAGGCATGCCATATCCAAAGATTGTGCGAAGCAACAGCCTCCAAAATGATAGTGGGCTTGTCCACATGGCCTTTGTACTGACCTTGTTTTTCATAAGGACAATTCTTCCACGCCCAATGCATACAATCGATGGACCCTAACATTCCAGGAAAACCTCTTCGCTCACCCATTGCCAATAAGCGTGATGTGTCTGTCTCATTGGGATATCTCAGGTATTCATCTTCAAAAATATCAACAACTGCAGTAACAAACCTACGTAGTGACTCAAGTACAGTACTTTCGCCAATGCGAACGTACTCATCGGCTGCATCAGCTGGAATACCATAAGCAATCATACGAAAAGCGGCAGTGACTTTTTGGAAGCAACTCAATCCAAGTACATTGGCCGCATTCCTTTTCTGCACGAAGTAATCATCGTGTGCTTCAACAGCATTCATTATGCGTAGGAAAAGATGCCTAGACATCATGTACCTGAAAAAAACAAACTAAATGTAAAGCATTCGTACAATAATTCAGCAGATAATACGAATCAACCCAAAGTGAAAGAACAACAACCTTCAACGGAAAATTTCAGGGGTGTATGTTGGATTAACCGCCAAATAATCTTGAAACATCCTTTCGTGGCCGCCTTTTCTATCCCGATAAAGAACTCTATGGCCAAGGTAAGAGCCACCGTGACTTCTTTTTGCATTGGAATAAGTATGCACAATTTTTGCAGCTGAGAATATCACGTAGTCATCGTCATCGGATGATGAATCATCCAATTCTCGTTGAACAAGGGACCTCTTCAAAGGCATAATCCCTAGTTGGCAGTACAAAAATTAAGAACATTTAGATCACGCAGTGAAATATGATAATAGGTTGAACGCAGGAGATCACGTACTCACCCTTGCGATGCAGGTTCCGGTAAAAGTTGGATCACGCCGGCAGCAGGATCACGTACCGGCCGGTGGCCCTGAATCAGTCCGGCAGGTGGCCTTGACTCAGTTCAATCGGATCACGCCGGCAGCAGGATACATGATGTGGATGGCGGTGGCAGCAGGGAGCAGCTCGCGCAAGTCAACCGACAGGTGACCCTGACTGAGTTTAGTTGAATCACGCCGGCAGCTGCATCCACGACGTGACGGCGGCGGCGGCAGGAAGCAAGTCGCGCAGGTCAATTGAACGTGGGATACTCGACGTGACGTCCAAACAGATAAAACGGCCGGATTGCTTGTGGGCCTTCTTTTCTCATTTTGCCAAGTCTAATACCAAACAATTGGAGATGGGCTTTATTTTTACTTGGCATATGGATTTAGGAGTTGGCAAATCACAGGATTTACCAACCTGATTTTGCCAAACTCTTGGAGTTGCTCTTATAAGGGATGATCATATGACACTGAGTCAACTGTTTGTTAGTTTAATGAACATCACATATTTGCAAAATCGGGGGTTTAAAAATCTAAATATCCTATCTCACATAAATTGCTGGCTAGGGAACAAGTTATATACTTTATCTCAAAAAGTAACTTCCTAAAAAATATCAAATGTATATTTTGTTACGGTGCTTGAAACTAATATTAACCGTCGATTTAGTTAGATCTAAGGGTCAACAATAGGGAGGTACATAACAAAAGGTACTTTAAGTTGTGGAACAGTACCAAAAATGGTGGGACCGATACCAAAACTTATATTATTTTTTCAATTATGTAAAGGGCAATTTAGTAACTTCACATTATTTTTCAATTACCAAAAGTCAGTATATGTCAATTTCATCATTGACTTTCCACCCTCCGTCGAGGCCACCCGAGTTCGCCCGCCCGTCAGGAAGCCTTCTGACTTCGCTCGCCTCTTCTCGTGCGGGCGAGCCCTCCCTCTTCCCCCGCCTCCCTCTTTCCCCACCTATCCTCAGTCAGATGAACGCTGCCACTTCCACTGCCTCTCCCTGTCGCCGGCCTCCTCTGCGTCGCCACGGGGAAGAATTTGCCCTCCCCAATCTACTCTGCGCTGACCTCGAAGGTCTGCAACTAAGCAGGTTTCGCGTCCTCCGCGGCTACGGCGCCGCCACCTCGTTTCCGGAATCGGTAGCGATGTCGTATTGTGCGTAACTGCGTACCTGGCATGTGAATTATGATTGAGCGAGGTCTGATCTGTAGACCGCTTTGCTAGTGCTGGTGATGATTCCCTACCTAGACAGAAAGACCCTATGAAGCTTTACTATTCCCTGGGATTGGGTTTGGGCCTTTCCTGCGCAGCTTAGGTGGAAGGCGAAGAAGGCCCCCTTCCGGGGGGCCGAGCCATCAGTGAGATACCACTCTGGAAGAGCTCGGATTCTAACCTTGTGTCAGACCCGCGGGCCAAGGGACAGTCTCAGGTAGACAGTTTCTATGGGGCGTAGGCCTCCCAAAAGGTAACGGAGGCGTGCAAAGGTTTCCTCGGGCCAGACGGACATTGGTCCTCGAGTGCAAAGGCAGAAGGGAGCTTGACTGCAAGACTCACCCGTCGATGCCAATGCCATTGGAGAAACAGGGGATGAACCAGGTACAGTTCTGCGTCGACCATTGGAGAACAGGGGATGAATCAGGTTCAGTTCAGCTGCGGGCAGCCTGAATAGTACTGAGTAGTTAATTCAGCACCTTTTGATTTGGAAATTGAAGTTTCCTGCATGCTTTTTGACCGAACCGGCAGGGGAGACCCCTACCTATTTTTGTATTAATTTTGATATAAAGATATGTACAGCAAAAGGCCGTAGGCCCAAAAAAGACCCTAAACTAAAAGAGTTCAGAAATTGAGATTACATGTGAAAGACTCCAACAAAGTTTTGACTACAGGTTTTGCTCTCAAAGCCACCTGTCCTAACTCAGCCTTAAAGGATCGCTTCCAGTTTTGCAGAGATAAGGGCTGATTATCAAAAATAACTCCATTCCTGTGGCACCATATCGTCCAACATCCCACGATTAAGATTTCTCTGAAAATCCTTGAGTTGAAACTCTGTCTTGCAATAAGCAGCATGTTATCAGGTGTAGTGGTAGTGTTCCATATGATATGTAAGGATTGCCAACATTGGCGACTAAAATCACACTGAAAGAAGAGGTGCAATAAGGTCTCTTCTATGTCATCTTCACAGAGAACACAATTATAATTGTCCAGATGTTTATTCTTTCTTCGGAGAAGATTTTTTGTGTTGATTCGATCTCTCAGAACCAGCCAGAAAAAGAACTTGAGTCTATTACGACAGCAAGAGTGCCACATCCATTTGAACCAAGGTGAGGCTGTGCATGTCCCAATAAGCTTAAGATAGGCATTCTTTGCTGAAAAAGTATTGTTACCCCATATGTAACTCCATACATCATGAGTTTCCAGATTTAGATGGAAGGAGTTTAGATCATTCCTGAGTGCAGCTAACTGATTAGAGGCAGCCATGGATAGAGGTAACCAAAGTAGATTTTCAATGTCTTCTTGTAAAAAAGCTCTGACTGTTATTTGCTTATTATGAGCAAAGGCATAGAGATCAGGATACTTCCATCGTAGAACTCCAAAGTTCTAAGTATCTGTCCAAAAGTTTGCTGAAATACCATTGTTGATTGAACAGGATGAGAGCATCAGGAATTGATCAGCCAGCCTAATTATTGCTTTCCACCGGAAGGATCCCTTAGGCTTTAGTGAATGTGGTGTAACCTGTCCGTTGTATAGCTTTTGCCATGTGAGATGTACCCAGGGGAGGTCATGATGATTATAAAACTTATCTAGAAATTTCAGCAGTAGGGCATTATTGTGAGCTCTTAAGTTGATAATGCCCAAGCCACCTTGTTCCTTTGGTCGACAAGCCTTTTTCCAAGACACCAAACAGCCTCCTTTTCTATTGATGTCTCCCCCATTCCAGAGTTCATGCATTCTGTATCTGTCCACCTGTTTAAGGATGGTAGCTGGCACCTTTAAAGTACACATGTAAAAGGTTGGTAGAGCAGTAAGCACAGAGTTGACCATCAGCAGTCTCCCTGAATAAGTGAGCAGCTTATTGAGCCCAATTAATCTTTTTTCAACTCTAGTTAATATTGGTAGGAAATCAGAAATTGTTGGTTTAGTAGTGCCCAGTGGAAGCCCTAAGTATGTAAATGGCATGTCTCCTACTTTACATCCCAAAGTGCTGGCAAGATGATTGGCTTTTTCATTATCCATATTGATGGGTACCAGGAATGATTTATCAAAGTTCACATGGAGACCAGTTGAATCTGCAAAAGATCTCGGAAGACTCTTAAGGACTATCAATTGATTAGCATCTCCTTGCATAATAATCGGAGTGTCATCAGCATACTTGGACAATAGGGAAGTCTCCAGGGTAATTCTCATGGATGGGATGTAGAAGCAATTTCCTTGAAGCCGCTTCATTGATGATTGATTGCAACATGTCTGCAGCTAACACAAAGAGGAGGGGTGACAATGGGTCTCCTTGCCTTACTCCACGTTTACAATCAAAAGACTTTCCTGGCACTCCATTAAGTAGAACCGAGGAAGTTCCTGATGAAAGAATTTGTTTTATCCATGAAATCCAAAGATTTGTGAATCCTTTTGCTCTTAGCATGGCAAGGATGGCATGATGTTCCACCTTATCAAATGCCTTTTCAAAGTCAAGCTTCAGAATTATAGTCTCCTTTTTTGATTTGTGACAGAAATGCAGAAATTGGTATGCCCAAGCAAGACAATCCTGTATTGTTCTTCCTTTGATAAATCCATACTGATTTGTGTGTACTACTGACAGTATTACTGATTGTAGTCGATTAGCTACCAATTTAGTCAATAGTTTCAGGGAAGAGTTGAGTAAAGAGATGGGCCTGTAATCATTCACTGTCTCTGGATTCTCCTTTTTAGGGATCAAGGTAATAAAGAATTATTGATACTCCTAATGTCCAGGTCTCCTTTGATAAAATTGTTGCATAACCTTTTAAAATCTGGTTCAATGAGATTCCAGCATTTCTTTAAAAAAGCACCATTGAATCCATCAGGGCCTGGTGCATGATCAGATGGTGTGTCCTTTAGGGCTGTCTTAATTTCCTCATCTGTAAATGGGTTATCCAAAGTTGGCAAGTTACATCTTGTAATTAATTGGCTTAAATCATATAACATGGTAGAACATTCCGAAATACCCAATCTCTCTCTGTATGCCATCCAAAGAGTATTAGCTTTGAGATGATGATCTTGCACTATTGTTCCATCCGACATAGCCAACTGTGTTATTAAATTAGATCTGTACTTGATAGTGGCTACAGCCTGAAAATACTTTGTGTTTTCATCACCAAGTCTGACCCATCTGATCGTGGCTCTTTGTTTTCAATATATTCTCTTGGCTTGTAGCAGTGTATCAAGGTGTTGTTTTAGAATCTTCCTGAATTTGGACTCCATAACAGATAAAGGCCTTTGATCTTCCAGACCATCCAGCAAGGCTATGACCCAATTACTATTGTTGATTTTCTTATTGAGAGCTGAAAGCTGTCTGCTCCACACCTTTAGTCCCTTTCTGACCTGTTTGAATTTGGCATTCAGGGTTTTTGCTGCATTGCTGAAGAAAGGTGTGGATTGCCAATGAAGTTCCACAGTAGAAAGGAAACCAGCCATATTCATCCAATAGTTTTCAAACCTGAATATTGAGGCTTTTGGTATTTGAGTTCCAACTTTAACTAAAAAAGGAATGTGATCCGAGGTGGATCTGGAAAGGGGAATGACTGTTGTATCCGGATATTGCAGAGTCCAATTTGAGGAAGTAAAAACCCAGTCTAATTTCTGCAATAAAGGACTGTCCTGCATGTTACTCCAAGAATATGTTCGGCCTTGAAATGGAATGTCTACTAGATCCAGGTGATTGATAATATCATTGAATAGCATCATGTCATTAACATTCCCTCCTGGTCTGTTTCTGTTTTCAGGACATCTTATGAGGTTGAAGTCGCCCAACAGGATCCAATCCTCAATACCAGTGCAATCAAAATTGTATAACCAATTTGTGAAATCCGCTCTTTCCGTCGCAGATACAGGGCCCATATATGTTTGTGTGATGAAACGTAGCCCCATTAACCAAATATGTGAACTTCATTGTGATTGAGAAAGAGTTAATTAGAACTGTATCACCATGAAAAATGTGCCCATTCCATATTGTTATTAAACCACCGGAGGCACCAGCAGAGGGTGAGAAAGCAAATCTGTTCAGGGTTCGTGGACAGAATTTATTAATATAGCTGTTATCAAAATTTTCCCTTTTTGTTTCCTGCAAACTCAGAATGCTACAAGAGGATTCATTGATTTTGTCTCTGATATTATCCCACTTTCCTTGCGAGTTTATGCCACGAATATTCCAGTACAAGAAAATTCCAATCTCTGTTTCTAGCCATTATAACAGAACCCCATGAAATCCAAGTGATGCCATTTAGAAAGACCAAAGAACATCGAAATCCAGAAAAAGCCATTGATTGAAAGCATGAATCTCCATATGAAAAGAAAACCCAAAGACCAGCTTTGAAGAGAGACACCATTCAAGTAATTAAACAAGTTACTAATTAAAGACCAGTGCCTTGCAACTATCGGGCAAGCAGCATCCAAAGGGTTACAACCCAACCGAGTCCGTAAAAGACTAACTTTTTTGCAGCTTATGCAATTCTGAAAACACAAAAGGAGTACTAGACTCATGACACTTAGGGAGCTATTGAGGATTCTACTCCCTAAAATTATTACATTGGTGGACAGCCTATCCATCGAGGGCATCATCAGCATTGAGCACATCAGCTGAGACTGCTCCAGCTTCCATCCGGACGAATCCTACTGCAATAGCCTGAATGTTCTCCAGGGACAAGTGAGGTGCAGGTTCCGCAAGTAGCTCCAGCAGCATGAACAGGTTCATACATTGGCACACCATCTTCTGGCGCAATCACTTGCAGGGGAATAGGATTGACCGTAGGAGCAGGAATTAGTGCCAAGGCCTCCTCAGCAGCAGTTGGATCCTCCGGCAGTTCTTCCGCCTCATGTCCAGCCTCTTGCTCTTGTTCCACCGGCTCCCCATGGCGAAACAGGCTAGGGGTGCGCCGTTTGCTGCGCCTCGGGAAGGAGACGTCCATTCGGGTACGGGAGTAGCGAGCACGACGCTTGGTACTTGCACGCTTGGGGAAGGAGGTACCATCCGTGACAACCAGATCATCCTCTCGAGGAAGCAGGAATCTGAATTGAAATCTCGAGGTTGGTTCGGTCTCTGCTTTCTTTTCAGCGCAACAGATTGACATAGAGAATTATAAAGTTCTTCTAAATCAGATGTATGTGAAGGCAGAGGTATGTCCATGTCAACAATGAACTGACTGAGTGAAAGTAAGGCAGAAGAGCCAGAATTCAGATATAGATAGTTCACCCGGGGCAGGGGAACCTGATCAGGTTGAGGCAGCTGAGGTAGCACCATCTGGTTGGACAAGCCGCAAGTTGCCTGCTCCATCACTTTGTCCTCCATCTGCTTGTCTTCCACATGATCAGGCGTGAAAGAATCAAGGTCCACCCGAGAAGGCTGATGTGGCTCTAGAACTTGCTCTGCTTCTGCTTCTCCTTCTCCCATCGGGTCAGCCTCTATGTTTTCCATTATTTCATCTCCATCATTGACAACTCCATCATGCGCTTCACCAGCTTCGGAGGCAGCATCACCTTGCAGATGACCCGGAGGCCCCATCCAAAGAGGGGCTGGATGCGGAAGTGGATGGGCGACTCCATTAGGTGGAACAGGTTGCTCATCGGGCATCACTAGGATGTCCCGACGGGAGAGCACATAGATCGGGATCGTCCAGGTTTTTGCACTTCTTCCGTAACCATTGGAGATGACCAAATCAGGAGGGATGCGACGATCATCATGAACCACTCGCTTTAACAATGACCCGAGAAAGGACCTCTGGTTCATGGACATGTTTTAACAGAGCAAAGCTGGAGATAGCCTTAGCAATGGCATTGAAGGATCTACCATCAAGAGGGTAGCAAAGCAACAAGAGCCGGACCTCTCGGTCTATGTCTAAGGAACTGGCATTCCTAGTTTCATCATGTTTCGGAAGTGCACATGGTAATCACCAAAGGGAATAGGCTGCAGGTTAAGGAAGCGCTGTCTCTCAAGGGAGGAGGAGAAGCAAACAAAAGCATCACCTATTGCCGATGGTTGGATCTCCACAATGGGCGCATTGTAACGGATCCGCAGCTCTCTAGAAAGTTCCCTCCGCAGGATCTCAAAGTCCATCTTGTGCACTCGGTGGGTGAAAAGATGCAATGGCGACATGCTCAAAGTTGGTTTCTGGCAGAGCTCCAAGGAAAGCTCGGGTACGATCAGGTGGCCCTATGTAGTTGACATCAACAAGGTCAAAACCACGAGGGATGAAGGGGCGTGGATCCACGGGAAAATTGGCCACGGTGGCCGCCGGCTTGGATGGCGGGGGTTCCAAGGGTTTTGCTCCCGAAGAATCGGGTGAGGGGTTGGAAGGCGAAGGGTTGCGAAGGGGAAACAACTCAGGGGAGGACGAAGCTAGAAGAGTCCTGGAGCCAGAAACTTGATGGGCCTCCGGGGAGGCTTCACAGCTGGGCCGGGCAAAGACACTTTGGGCACGTATACCAGTTTCAAGTTTCCATTTTTATTGCCCCGTGAATTACGACAATTGATGCTAATATGGCCATTGCCAAAGCATTTACGGCATCTTAAATCATTTTTGCATGTGGAGACTTTATGGCCAGAAGCTAGACAACGGAAACATCTGACCTGGGAGGGATCCTGCCGAAGATAGCGCTGTTCAAAATTTGAAACTTGAAAATTCCTTCGCGAAGAAACCGGAGAGTTACGAGCACCATGATCTGCAGCTCGTGAGACTGTTTGCTTCTGATCAGCCAATAATTCTGAAGAATAATTCAGCTTGAAGTAATCATTGGGATATTGCAAGCGAGAAAAAACTGAAGAGCTCAGATGATTTTTAACCACAGAAGCATAACTCCTCTTGCCACGAGTAACGAGATGCCACTCATCATTTTGTTCCTGATCCCATTTGCGTTTCTCAGACAACCAATGTGGACCTCCATTGCACCACAGAGAAAAATGCAACTTGAACAATTCGCAGTTAACACATTTGATACGTGAGATCATGAATCCCACAAACTTTGAGGACACTGAAAACCGAAAACACCAGTCTTTAAGCCACAGCACTTGGAAATCTTCTGCTGTTCCTCCAATACAAGACTGAAGAATGAGGGCCACTGATTCTTGGTTGATCCGTAGCGACGAACGACTAAACGAGACCACCAGGAAAAAACCAACAGAGGCAGAGATTGGTGAGACCGAAGAACCAAAACGAGAGTGAACAAGATCTTGGAAGCTTTTCCCAGGACTAAAATCCAGGTTGGAGAGGCCAACCATGGTGCCAGCACTGATCACACGAAAAAACCACCACAACAGGGAGAGACAGAAGTCGGAAAGACCACAGGCAGGAGAGGAGGAAGGAAAGGGAGGCCGGAGGGGTGGACGCCGGCGTCGGAGTGGCGATCGGCGTTGAGATGAGTGAGGTTTACCGGATGTCAACGGAGATCGCCATCAGGGGCTCGGGATCGCCGATCCGGGAAACGCCAGACATCGTATTATTCTTTTTGGCACACATCGGGAAACTGAATTTTCGT